>CM014276.1:53303007-53326307 GCA_004135705.1 Alloteropsis semialata | reverse complement strand
TAAGCGAACCCAAGACACCTTACCACCCTATGATTGATGGAGAAGAAGGTATGTAATCTGGGTGTGCACAGCGAATCTAGATTCCTGCTTTTCTGTGATACAGTCACCGTTGTCTCAAATAGCACAAATCTGATTGTGCACTCTGATGTGCAGGGCCTGTTTCACCAGTAAAATATGTTTTGTATTACTTAAAACATATGTGATATAAGTTATTGCTAATTTATCACAGGAAGAAATTCAGCAGGCAAGGAAGCATTTGGATAAAAAAGGTTAGTGCATTTGCATATTAGAGTTGATTCTCGCAGCTATTTAAGTAAATCAAGTTAATATGCTTCCTTGCCCTGTCTGTTTTTTATCAAGCAAGTTAATATGGTTCTACTTGTTGTTTGGAAGACCTCGAACCACGGTGAAGCAGTGGCGGACCTAGGTTTTTGATATAGGGTGTGCCGTGCATAAAATTTCACATACAAAACGGTATAATCTATTTTTCAATTCGGTAAAGAACAGTAAAATTCACCAAGCATTTCGGGATACAAGTAACAAATAACATAGTCTTGAATTCAACAATTAAAAGTAGTCCAAATGAGATAGCAAATAACATAGTCTTGAATTCAACAATTAAAAGTAGTCTAAATAAGATTACAATACTACTTGGGCTTGTCCGGTCTACGATGTCTAATGGCCATGAAAGTGTCCATTATATCTTCTTCATCCACTTGAAAGAAAATATCCCGCTCAATGAATGTGACAAGACAATCATCCAAAACACTATCACCAATCTTAGTCCTCTTCTTGGTTTTGACTAAATTCAAAGCTGAAAATATCCTTTCAACAGGCAAGGACAATTTGATAAGCAAGTAAACCGTATCATAAAAGGTATGCATATTTGTCTCAACAAACTTAACTGAGAGGTCAACAAGACTTCTTGCGCCAGGGAGCCGGAGATCCTTGCGCCAGGGAGCCGGGGACCGGGGTGGACAGGGCGACGGCGGCGGGGGTCCTGGCCTGGGGGCGACGCGTCGACGCGGAAGTCTGGAAGGGGCAACGGCGGCGGTGGTTCTGAGACCTGGGGGCAACGCACGAGTCGCGAATGAACGAGTCGCGACGGGAAGTAGGCCGGGAAGGATTTTCTTCAGCTCATGGGCCGAGCAGTGGGCTGGATGGGAAGATTGATTTTTTTTTTACATGGACTTGGCCCATTTCTTAGGGTGTGCCATGGCCCATGTGGCACACCCTTTGGGCCCGCCCCTGCGGTGAAGGACATATTGATGAAACTATAACAATACAAATGACGGTTCAATGAGATAAAAAGGATGTTGGGTGAAACTAATATGCAGGAAGTGAAGACGGGTTCAAATGAGATTTTGCAGCATATGGTGTCTCAATCTTTTCCAGCTAATTTTTAAGAAGTGAAGATGTGCTGAAATGAGATGTTCCAGCCACAGATTAAGGCAGGAAGGGTGTTGGGATAATTTCTTTTTTTGTCAGTCTTTGGTTTTCCTTCAACTTGATCAGGTAAAATCATAAATTCTCTAACTCTACAATTTTATATAGTACCTGTGTTTTCATCATCTGCAGGTGTCGTCTAGCCATGCATTTTGACTTGCTGCTTCCATGCTCTGGTTTAATTTTTCTTGTGACCATTCTATGGAATGTTCGTGAACATCATCTTTTTGTAAGGTGTGATGATTCTCACTTTGGAAATATTTTAGAAAGCTTAAATTTCAAATGTATTTGGTGGGAGGAGTGGCACAGTCAATTGTGACCAGCAGAGCACCAGGGATGTGCTGCTCTAATTTCTTAATTAAATTATGAAGTGAATTCGTCCTGAAACTTCCACTAAAAAGGCCTTTTTTGGTTGCAATCTGATATATTCAAATGCCTTTTGAGAAGCTAAATGATTGCATGACCTACATTTCTTTGAAAGTGAGTATTGCTACCAGGTTTGTTTTCAAAAGTGATTGACCCTATCCTGATTTCCTTTTTTAATCAGGTCAGTGATTAGTTAGTTGATTTCCTTCCTTATTGTCCTTGGTGCCTGCTGATAATAGGCCTCTCCTTCCACTACCTGATTTCTGCTGGTTGATTATCCATGTTCTCTAGATAGGTGAATTAAGCCGATGACAGAATTCATATGTTTTCTGTAGGAAGGTGAGGTGGAAGAAATAATCTACATTGCACTTTGCTATAGCATCTCTACTACATGTATATATTCTTGCATGAAGAATTTGGAAAACTGTATCTCTTGTTTGCACTGCATTATATATCATTTTGTTACCATTGCTTGGTGATTATTCTGGCCATAACTTGCAATTTGTGTGTTAGCAATTTCATGGTCTCTCAATATCTAGATTATATTCTCATTGTTTGATGCTTTTGTTTTTGCTTCTATCTATTCGATCTAAACCCAAGGATTCATTTTTTTTTACAGCTCACCTAGGGATTCATGTGAGTGACATTGAAACTAACTATTTGCATACCTTCTGTGACTTTCAGGTAGGACAATTAGTGATGCATGGTGGCATTTGTCGAAGTTTAGCTTTGTCTTTCATGGAGCTCTGGAAATACGAAATAGTGAAGCTCTAGACACACGTTGTTCACTTCTTGATTAATAAAATTCTCTCTAAGGTTATTTAGACTGATTTCAAATTACAAATCTTACAGCTCTACTGCTTTGTTTAGTTGGTGTAGGAGATTATATTCAAGGTAAATATCAATATCAGTAACCTCTTTCCAACGGTGAACGTCCGTTTGAGTTTTTAAAAACAAATAATGTTTGTGTACCATTTGCTTGTTCATGCTTTTGCTGGATTGTGTGCACATATTCTTGTTTTTAGTGTAGGATGTAAGTATGTAACTATAAATTTTCTTTTGGATGTAACTGTATAATTTCACTTTCACTTTTGAGTATCCTAATTCTTTTCTTTGATCTTGCAAGTGATTAGTTGGTTCCAGTCTGCTAATAGCATCATATCCTAATTTCTCGCTTTCGTAGCAAATACCATATTCTCTCTACAACATATCCTGAAGTTTTGCATTACTGAAGATATGTTGAGACAAACGTCGATAAGTGATGGTGACTCGAGGACCTTCATGAGGTGAAACAATCGCTGGATAAACTCCGTATGCTTAATGATCACACGTCTTGCTGACTTGTAGAGACAAAAAGGTTACAATCTACATGCCGATAAGATAACTATTTTTTCTTATAAATTGCCACAAATTACTGCCATTAGGCATACATTTCTCATTTTGAAATAATTTTAAAGTAAATCACTGTGAGGAAGGAAGGACCTTCTGGTAATGAAGGACAGCCAATTTGTTTTTTTTTGTTCCCAAACAAATAAGCTCTGTACCTCAAATGCCCAAATTAATTGTATATGTTATTTATGCAGGAAATATGTGTGGAGCATATATCATATTGATGGTTATCTTGATGTTGCAAAGGCCGGATACAATATTTATGTTTGATGAATGATGGTGACTTTGTTTTACTTTATTAGATATACTCCAACAATGTCGATTTAGGTAATTGAAGACTTAAGTTGTTAAAGATTGTGAAAGTTATGAATTTGACTATTTATGAAATTCTTGATCATGTGTCATACTGCTTTTCCATTATTACTTTAATCCAAAAAATTTACTCCTATTTCAGGTCCACTAAAATTTAAAAGTATTTGAATCAAAGCAATACCCACAAGTAAGCACACTAGGTTTCACTGAAATCACTTCTACTCTCTTCTGGTATTCTTGAATTGTGTTGACCTAGGATAACTTGCAGAAAAGGTTTATTTTGTCTTTATCTAGAAATTTGGTGCATTCAGATTAATTTTTTATGAAAGTGCATTCAAATTATTGTCTTTTGAAAAATCTAAGAATTCTGAAATTTCTTATTTCTTTCAGCGCTCCTGCTGCTTTGGTCATCTTCATTGAGCCGGCTTGGTCCCAGACTGATGGACCGTTGGCTTTGTGCATGCCGGTACAGACTATGCTCATGCCAAAGAACATTTTTCCTCTTAGTGGAAATTTCATAATTGTGCTGGATACTTTAGAGAAATGTCCATGTTTGATTTTTTTCAGGTATGAACACTGAATATTTCTCCATTCACTTATATAATGTTGTTGATTAGTGTGTTCCATGATTTAGAGGAAAATCATCAACTCTGCGCACGCACCAGCACCCGCACGCTTGCCGCCACATACAGCCATGAGGTGAGGGCCTTCGCGGACACCATGCTATTTCTCGCCTCCTAGCCAGTGAGGTCATCTACATAAATGTTCATTAGTTTGTGATTTGTAGGAACATGTGACCTGACCCTTTTGCAGTTTTGCTCTATGGTGTGGACTGTGGAGGCTATTCTTTATGAGTAAGTGAGCGAGTAATGTCTCTCCACTGGAAATAACATGACTCCTACACCAAATGTAATGGCGGCAGCATGCTTGTTTTTTTTATCCTTTTCTAGATCACAGTTCATATGGATTTTCAGTATTCAGACTTACTGGAAGGACGAGGCATATTCAGTAATCATTGAAATTCAAGCTCATGCAGCATCTGTGGTGCCCATTCTTCGAAGGATCATCATATCACACAGTCCAATTTTAACACCTACGGGTTCTATTATTCTGGTGGTTGTAGCAGCATGCCAGCTACCAGAAGAGATTGAGAAATTGATTGCATGCCAGCTACATGAAGAGATTGGGAAATTGTTTGGTAGTAGAACCTGTGATATGGGAGAACCATAACGTAGAGACGAGAGAAACTTTTTATGTTATGATTATTTGTTTGAGCAAGGTGCTTTTCCCTGGCGGTGGCCTGCTTGTTATTTTTTTGGCAGATGTGTAGAGATAAACTATATAAGAGCTTCACGTGATTGATTACTTCAATGAGCGTGTTCTGTGTATATGCTTGTTATACAAGAGCTTTACGTGATTTGTTTTAAAAATATTTATGCGCACTCTACTCTTTTAACAAAGATGCACTAATATGTAGGCCTCCTTCCTAAATTTTTTGGTATATAATCTGATGGTCCATGATTTTTCTTCATAAAAAATCTTGATTTATTTAAACACGTGTGGGCAGGATAATTTCAATCTCTGGTGCTATAATACTAAATTTTTTTTTAAAAAAGACGCATATCATTTTTTCTATAAATATTAAATTATTTATACTAGATTTTTTAAATATAAAATTCTTATTACTAAGTTTTTGAAAAACGTGCCTGTGGCACGTGCCTCTCCACTAGTAAAATAAAAAAAACAGTTGCAGGAAAGACGCAGCACAAGAGACCTGATCAATCATTTATTTATGGGGCACGCGAATGAATTGAGGGCCTGTATAGAGTTGTAAGTTTGCGAAAGAAAGTTTCCAATTCTAAATCGAAGATTAGGAGGACTAAACATGATCTAATTATAAAACTAAATACACGGATGGACGGAAATCGCGAGACGAATCTATTAAGCCTAATTAATCCGTCATTAGAGATAGTTTACTGTAGCACGACGTTGTCTAATCATGGCCAAATTAGGCTCATTAGATTCGTCTCGCAAAGTTACCGGAGGGTTATGGAATGGATTTTGTCATTAACACACGTTTAATACTCCATGCATGTAAGATTCCCTTTGATGAATAGTGAAGTTTCAAAGTTTCAAAAGTTTCGGTGGAAACTAAACATGCCCTGATACAACCCTTCCTGTCAAACAAAATCCTACACCTAAACCACAAATTACACGCTACAAAACCTTTGTGTTTGAAGCGGGGGAGGAAGAGGGCTTGCCAGTGAAATGACAAAAAAAAGTATGTCCAACCAACAAATACAAATCTCAGCATCCTGTCGTGGTAGGTAAAATATTTATTTTGCCACTACACCAGTATGTCCATCTCGCTCACTCTGTGGAAATGCACCGACGTACCAGTAGACCAACAAGGCACAGGAAGCGAATACATGTAAAATGCATCATCAATCACACTCCAAGACCCCTCACAGACAGTCAATTCAGACTTCAGACTCCCTCGTGGCTCCTTGTGCTCCTCTGTCTCCACGGTAATGCTGGTATTAGCTTCTCAGTTGCCATCATATATATATGTATATATAACCTCATATCCCGCGTGGATTCCGGGATCGGAGAGGCCACGACGCACTGTAGCGGGGATTTTTTTGGCGTGGGCCGCGCCGTTGCCGTATTTCGGTCCGTGTGAGCTTTGGCGGCCCGGCCCATCTTGCGTACCGCGGACGAAATCGAGTTGCTTAGGTGCTGCGGGAGGCCCGGCTGGTGTGCGTTCGCGTCCAGGTTGTTTTCTCTGCCCGTCCGCCGTCGTCCTCCGGTCGCGAAGAAACCCTACCCCCTCCCACCCAACTCCCCCGCCGCCGCCGCCGGCGGCCGCCCCCCCCTACCCGGCGGTCACCCCTCCTCGGCTCCTTCAACCCACCAGCGGAAGACGCCGACCTGGCGGCCCTCGATGTGAAGGCCGCGGAGCACGGCGCCGACGGGGAGGATCCACTGGAGCACTGCGCCGATGCGGCCCCACGGCGTCGGCTCGTGGGGCGAGTTCCAGACCCCGGGTATCCTCAGAACCCGGCCTCCTCTTCTCGATCTGGTCCTGCATGTTCTCTCCGCCGTGGTCCTCACCCTTGCTGCGTTCTCTTATCTGCGTGCAGCGACCTGTTCCGCCGCCGCCCTGCCGTGGTTTCCTGCCAGGGCGCTCTGCCGACGGTGCGTCGCGGCCTGCTTCGCTCTTCGAGCACCCTCTTCTGGGTGCGCAGCTCCCCAAGCCGGCGTCGCTGCCGTGGCCGAGAGCTCCGTGGAAGTTTGCAGACTATGGAGGGAGAGGCTGCGCCGCCGCCGCCGCCCAACGAGAGAACTTGCCGCAGTGTTTTCGTGGAGTTCATGACCAAGTATTTCATCCTCCTTCGCTATATGATTTTTGTCTACTTTTTAGACTGAAATTTCCATTAACATGTGCTGCGCTGGTTCTTCTATCTGTGACACAGGGTGGCTCGGTTCGAGGAGCTAGCTGAATCTGGGAATCGATTTCTTGTGAGATTCCGTCAGGAACTTGGTTAGTAACTCTGATATGCTCTTCCTCTCCTTTCGTGAGCACAACTGCTGTCCATTAAAAAAAACCTGATAACCCTTGAAGGTTCAGTTTATATCATCCACTGTTGTGCCCTTTACTCTGTAACATCATGAGCTATTTTGTAGAGTTTACTGATATTTCACCGTAATTATGTGCTGCGCTGGTTCTTCCATATGTGACACAGGGTGGCTCGGTTTGAGGAGCTAGCTGAATCTGGGAATCGATTTCTTGTGAGATTCCGTCAGGAACTTGGTTAGTAACTCTGATATGCTCTTCCTCTCCTTTCGTGAGCACAACTGCTGTCCATCTAAAAAAACCCTGATAACCCTTGAAGGTTCAGTTTATATCATCCACTGTTGTGTCCTTTACTTTGTAACATCATGAGCTATTTTGTAGAGTTTACTGGTATTTCACCGTAATTATGGTTGATTGAGGCAGTGAATTATCTTATTTTAGAGTATTTTCGGAGGCCGCAGATTGCCACTGAATCAGATGTCATGAAACAGATACTTAAATCTAACTTCACTGACAGAATGAGGTCCTATCTTGAAGCTGGCTGCATGCTTCACTGCCAAAATATCTCAAACATAAATCAATGTGAGTTAATAGCTTAATTATTAAAAATCCGTTCTTATTCCTTCATGATAATGAGTTAATACTTTTTTTATTACTAAACTTTTACAATCTGTGCTTAAATTTTTTGCAATGTGTCCTGTGTTATGTTGAGTAACTTATGTGATTATGTCCATACCTGGGGATATCTATAAGAAACTATGTGTATTTGAAGGTTGTGGCATTATTTTCAGTAGAACTATACTTTTTTCCAGTCCTTACAAGAAAATTCACACTTCTCCATTAGCAAAGTTATTTGTGTAGCTTTTGTTAGGCTGGCTGAATTATATAGTGAATGGTGAGTATTCTGAGTTTCTGACACCTGTTTGTCATCTATGTGAAATCCAGTTTCATCAGTTATAGCTTTCCAAATCTTCTGGTGTACTTTTTTTTTGTGTGTTTGAATTCCAGTTTCTTTAATTGTTGTAGTTTTCAACAGCCTATGTACTTAAATAATGCTGTGTCTAGGCTCTAGAGCCTTGCTTTGCATCATGGTTATATGTTGCACTTGCACCTATAATCTGCATTGCGGTTTACTTGAGTGTACACGTTTCTTTAATTTTGGTTGATTGAATTCCTATGTTTACTGAAAGGAACTAATAATCTGATGCGTTCTACTCTGGCAGCCCCACACTGTCCGATTGGAGCACAGGACACTGAAGCTTCTGAAGTACTGGACCTGGCAATTTGTTGTCATTGGGCCAGTATGCTCCATTCTGATTATTGCCCTCCAGCTTCTTGGGATGTACCCAAGCTGGGTCAGCTGGACATTTACAATTATACTGAACTTTTCAGTCTCTATGGCATTATATGCCCTGGTTATTTTCTACCACATGTTTGCTAAAGAGCTGGCACCTCACAAGCCTCTTGCAAAGTTCTTGTGCATCAAAGGGATTGTCTTCTTCTCTTTCTGGCAGGTAAATCATCTTGACCTGAATGGCAAGTAGTTTTAGAATAACCGTCCTTGGTTTCTGAATGCTCTTTTGTAAATTAGCACTGGTGATTGTCTTTATGATTGCTTCTAGAGTCTAGACAACTCACTGGATGATTTTTCTGAAAGAACATATAAGTTAGTGTGATGTACATAGTTTTGGATGACTTCTTTGCTCCTTTCGATCGATTTGACATGCCTTCATCTGAAGCTTTTTTTGTTGGAAATAATCATCTGAAGCCTATAACCACATTGTCTACCTCCGTTCCATAATTACCAATCTAGGAGCTCCATTTGCAGTTTCAGTTTCCATGTGATCTCATTTAAATATTCAGACTCAATAGTTTCTTTAGGGTTTAGGGTCTTGGATGAGTCGCTGATTATAATCTCTATTACCGATCGGTTATTACGATTTGAGTTAAATAAAATACTACGTAAATATAATGTGGATGATTGCAAGTTGAAACATATGTTATTTACTTGCAACTTAATCAGGCAAACGCAAATGAAAATACTACACGCCTCTGTTGTCAATATTATTACTCTCACTATTTTAAAAACATGCTTGCAAGCGTAAGTACTCCTACAAACATATTAAGCGTTTCTCAAAATGGGCGCAGCGTAGCGCGCCTGCCATCCTGGTGTGGTAACTGTCACCGAATATCATTAGATTTTTACATGACTAACTAATATTTATTTTTTCCTAAAAGAAAGATTCAGTGTTTATGACTTCCATAGTATATACGCAGGTTAATATGGTGGCAAGGGCTCTATTCTCTGCAAAATGTTTAGTGCTTGACGATAGCTAATTAAACACAATGTTTCTACGCACTTTGCTATACGGGCGCGGCGTTAGCGCGCCTGCCGTCCTAGTACTCCATATCGAGCTAATCTCTGCACAACTGCTGGTTCTAAGGTGGCCATGCATTGCTCCGACCCACACCGTTTAGAAGCAGCTACATACACCAAAACCAATTCCCACCGTCAGTTCTATTTATCACATCATCGCATACTGCAGACTGCAAAGGAGGTTTACCTGCTTGTAGCCATTCAGAATCTGGCACACCTCGTTCTGAAGACCTTCACTTTTTATCTCCTGACCGCACGCATATAATTCAATAGTGCAACAGGTGACCCCTAATAAAAAATTCCGGGATCTAATAAGAATCACAACTCACAGTCCAACTCGCACAGGCTTGGCAGATGTAAGCCAGTGAACCCACTCCTCCAGAAGGGCTTGCTGCCACCTGGTATGGGGTACCCAAAGAGTATTTCAGAAAAAAAAATCACTCAAATAGGAAGAATGCAACCATAATCAGGAGGTGTGGATGTACCATTCCACAAAGGCCATGAAAGGCATCCACTTTCTCAAAATCATCTCTGATCCTGGATTAGACCATAGGTAGAAACCAAGTGTCTTAGTGTCATACAGACTTTAAAAATCATTCGCTCTGGGGATTTTAGAATGGGAACTAGGCAAGAAACAACAGTGATCACCACAAGTTCAATTTCCTTGCCAACCTGGAAACAAAAATCACGTGTGTACTAAGAGCACACGAGGAAATGAGCTCTGTGGTGGGCCTTTGCACATAAACTTAAAAGTGGCATGTACCAAGAGGAAATCCATGCCAAACTGTTTGAACTTTAGCAGCATAACAAACAAAACATATTTTGTGTCTTGAAAAAGAAACTAGTGCAGACAAAAGGTATAGAAGTACGCACTAACCTTGATTGCTAATTCTCCAATACCCCAACAAGCATTGTTAGCTACTGGTACAGCATCCTTCACGCATTGAGGGCTCCGCAGCAAAGTTATGTGTGAGATGTCAAGATAAAATTAATAACAACAGCAATTAGACCACAGAATATGCTTACCAGTTGCTTAGCTGCAACAGTAAGGAATTCTTGAAGGCGTGGATGCAAATGTATCGGTAGGGATGCAAGCAGGTGCGGGCCTGCCCACCTGCCTGCCAGGCCCGCCTGCAAAATCAGGCTTAGCAGAACCTGCAGACGTCCGCATTTTGCGATCTGGGTTCATGCGGACTAGCCTGTAAAGCCGAATGGGCTCTCGCACGTTTACCTGTGAGACCTACAACCAGCCTGCAGAGCCCGCCTAACTCCGTATCAAACCACAGCCATCTATCTGCGGAACTTCGAGAGCTTCGCCGATTCACCTGCATCGGGCTTAAACTGCCATAGCGCCGCTGCCTGCTCTGCACAACAACGCGGAGCCGGAGCTGCTGGAGCTGGGGCTCGCGGGCGCCGGCGTGCCAGCGCCGCCGTCGCCAGAGGCGGAGGCGGAGCCAGGCATCCGGAGCGGCGGGAGCTGGGGATCTAATGCCGCGTCGCGGGCGGCGTCCCCAGCGGCGGTGCGCACGAGCACGTCGTCGTGGAGGGCGGACGCGGCGCCCGCGAAGCTGTGATCGGTGAGGAACGCCATGACCAGGTCCAGCCCTGGGGCCGCTATGCGCCGCGAGCGCGCGGTTGGTGGGGTTGGGACTTTGGGATACCGTCTAGCTCAAGCGCGTGGCCGGTGCCGTGGTGAGGTAAGCGGTTGCGTCGCCATTGGGAGGGGCTTGGAAGCGAAGCGAAGGGGGAGTCTTCGAGTGAGAGGACCGGGCGAGACGGACGAGGAGGCTAGGCAAAGAAGTCAGAGGGAAGACGTGTGTGTTGTGCAGGTTCCTGCCGCCTGCACACCTGCCTGCGCCCGCCCGCAAGGCCTAGCAGGTCATTGCAGGAAGGGACAGAGGGGTGTTCAATTGGGTGAAAAAATTTTGCAAGAGAATCTTATCATTTAGGAGTACTAAATGTAGACTAATAATAAAACTAATTATAGATCTCGCCTGGAAATCGCGAGACGAATCTAATGATAGTAATTAATCCATGATTAGTGGATGTTTAGCGGATGGTTACTGTAGCATCACTGTTGCAAATCATGGCCTAATTAGGCTCATTAGATTCGTCTCGAAAAGTTACCTAGGGGTTATGGAATGGGTTTTGTCATTAACACACATTTACTACTCCATACATGTAAGATTCTCTTGGGAAAAATTTTGGTGAAAATTTTTTGGGGAAACTGAACACCCCCAGAGGTGCAAGCGAGCTCCTGCAGAGCAAGCCGTCTCTGCATGCGGACGTTGCGGCGCTCTGCGGGCGGCCTGCAGGCACGCCTGCTTGCATCGCTATGTATCGGGCAAACCTAGTACAATAAAGCCGGTTAAATATTTAATAAGGTGAAAAATTATCTCGATATATGAACTATTGTGATTAGCAGAGAAAGGTCTCCAAGAAGGGCAAGAGCACTTGAACATCAGCTGCCTCATCCATGCAGCATTGCAAAAGTAGATCTCTCAAATTACTCTGCGCAACCTACAACAAAATAAAGATGACATGTATCAAACTGCTGCTGATTTTGTACTAATTCTTAATTATCTAATAAGCAAATAGAGAACAAGCAATATTCAGAATAATTATCTCTACCCCTAAATAACTCCCCAGTTCAAATTTTTCTACGTCCACCTGAGATCAAACCCCCCGTAGAGATAGCCTTTACTCAGTCCACACCCACCTGTGCACCCAGATTTACACCATCCTAGAAACGTACGGCTCAGATCTTCTTTAAAACATTCTCTCTCATTGCTCAACCATATCTAACGGCGTGCCTTTAATGTATCTGCAGCTCCACCCAAACCTCCGCGCGCAGCACCGTCCCCGCCCGTCCGCTTCAAACGAAACTGCGACTCGCCAGTCCCATCGCTTCCTAACCCTAGCCGCCACAACCTCCCCGCATCTCCGCCCGCTTCCTCGAGGAGGCACCCATGGAGGCGGCCGTCCGGTCAGCCCCATCCCCGCGAAGAAGGATGTGCACGCAGGCGACGGGCACGGCCCCCGCCCCGCACGAAGGAGGCAGTGCACGCGGGGGCGATGGCGGCCCCCTCCCCTCGAGGAGGCGGGGCACGCGGGCGGCGCCGGCGGTCCCCGCCCATCGAAGGAGACGGCGCATGTAGGCGATGGCTCCGGCCTCTGCCCTCACTGAGGAGGCCGCGCACGCGGGCTTCGGCTCCCGTCCCTTGCGCTTTAACTCGTTGCTGCCGTTCTCTTCCAACCCAATGGGGAGATGGTTAGCAAGAGGCGTGGGGAGGGAGTGAGGGGAATGGCGCCAATGTGGATCTGAGGGACGATTCGTTCATCGAGGTGGGGGGGGGGGTGGTGAGGGTCCTGAATCTTCCTCCGTCTTTCCCCGCTCGGTACCCCATGTTGGACAAGGTTGGCGTGCTGGCATCAGGAGGCTCCCGGCTCCAGGATCTGTGGCGACGGCAGTGTGGAGCACCTTTTCTCCTGACCTCTCCCCTCCCGCTAGCACAACTCCGTCGCGGCGTCATCTTCTCCCCGTGGTGCCTGACCCGCCTTCGTTCTCAGGAGCCAAAGACGTGCTCTTGTACTTCAGGTGATTAAAAGAATTTACACACTAAATCCTGCAATTATTTCTCTCTTGATTTTGCCAGGAAAAAATCAGGACATTGCATCCTCCGCCATCAATGTTCAAACCCCCCTCAAGTTCTTTTCCTGCAGTTCTTTTCCTGTGCCTGACAATCATGCAAATGATCTAAAGAATTATGCTAGGCTGTTGAAAATAGTGCAGCAATGAGACCTACCCCAGGTCACATTTATGGTTTAGTCGCTGCTGTGAATTGGCCCTTTTTCTGTGTGAGAGAGATTCGACATCTTGATACGAACTACATCCTGAGCTTATTGCAATTTGCAATTGGACCAATGTTGCCTGGTAGTGAAGAATCTTGCTACACATTTATTTTGGAAGCACATTAATTAAATGTTTCTTGTTTTATTATGTTAATCTTTTGTTCTTTGCATCTGTTTTGCAAGCACTTAGTATGGTTGTTACTGCACAAAAAAAATTTCATTCTTTTGTCAACTTGGCATATGACTGTCATTATATTACTGCAGCACCAATAAACATCGTGCCTTGTGTTTAGTACTAACTGATAAACTGAATTTGAAAATTATTGTTTTTCCTGCACAGAGATGCAAATATCCTGGTGCTCTTTTGGGACAATGACCGGAGAAGCAGAGTTGCTAATTGAATTAGACAAGTGTTGTTGTAAGAACAGTAATGCAAATATCCTTCAAATACGTCATAACACACATGCACTCATTCTAGATTGAGTTTGATGTTTACTACAATGACTAACCCACTAAGAGGACGTTTGGCTGGTAGAATGAATAGTGCTCGGCTGGTAGAATGAATAGTATTGTGTGAGAGGAAATAAGCCGAAACTTGCCAGCCGAGCACTGTTCAACATGCCAGCCGAACAGGCCCTAAGTGCCTACTTTATAAATTGTTCCTGTGTTATGATCAGGTTCCATGCAAGTTCTTTCGTCGTCAAATGTTTTTAGTTAAGAAATCAGTTAATTATTTTGATTGTGACTAAGACATACTAGCTTCTGAATAGGGCTGACATCTGACCATAAAAGTATAAAAGTAGCTTCGATTCAACCTGTTTTCAGTTTGTATGTCCATTATGTGTGTTATTTTTGATCTGTTGAACCCTAGGTGGAGGGGATCCCCATGTTAAATGCTGCTAAAAATCTTGATTGTTCCCCACCAATGGGCCATAGAAGGGATTTCTGTAATAGAGAGTCTGCTAATTTTTAGCCCTATCTCAAGACCGTAAAATTAGAATGTAATAGTCTTCGCTGCTTGTACGTAAATTATCTGTATGTGTCCTTACACTTGATGGCTAGAATTTCATTAGCTGCAGTGGTATAAGTCACTGAATTCATAGAAACCAATTGTTTCTATGAATTTTGATTCAGCTCCAACACCTAAATGGATGGACAAGTGTGTTCTTGCCAGATTTGAAGAGTTATGAAGTTTTCTGTGTCTATGTGGCCTGTTTGGTACGAAGCTATCAATTTCATCTGGTTCACCTATAGTAGAGTTTTACTGACTAGGCAACATAGCACAACATTGTAGACGTTTTTATAGAATGTTTTGTACAGAAATTCAAATAAAATGTTGTCTAGGTTCTCTAGGCAGGCCTTTCTAGATGACTTTTGGTGGGAAGGTTTCGCGGAATAAATTTTGTACAGAGTTCTTTATAGAGTTTATGGAAGAAAGTTCTCTATTTAAGTTTTTCTTTCTGCCTTGCATGCATATGAAATCAGGATTGGCCATATTGCAAGCAAGACAAGTTGCAGGCATGGCAAAACAAAATAGAGAGGAAGAATGAAATACTGAGAAGGTCAGGTGATTGCCGCATGTTGTTTTTGAAGCACATTATACATGTTTTTTTTTGTTATGTTAATACATTGTTCTCTGTATCTATTTTGCAAGAACTTAATATGGTTCAGTTACTGCAAAAAAATATTTTGTTCTTTTGTCGACTTGGCATAAGACTGTCATTACTGCAGTATTATAAACATTTTGCCTCATGTATGTACCTGGACTTTCATCCAATTTCGTGGGGAATTCCTTGTCAGGCTACCTTTGTTGTGTTGTGGGCTTGTGGCCATTGCACAAAACAAGGCATGTAATGTTTTAGTCCAACTCAGACTTTATAAAGTTCAAAGTCGCGCAACCTGTATGTAAAAATAACTTGATTAGGTTTTTTTTGTCTGGAGTTGTGCTGCAATTTTTTGATATAATTTCTTTCTCATTTGTTTTGGTTGTTGGTGGTTACCTCCACTCTCTGATATGAACGTGCATTTGTGGGGAATGCCATTGGCCAGGACACCAAGAAATTGGGATGAGCTGATGAAGAATTGAAGGCTGTCACAGGTGAGGTGGTATAAAAATAATTGAAAGTCTATATTATTTATAATTTTTAATCATATGTAAGTTGCTCCGTGAGCCACTTGTGTGATCACAATGCAATATTGTTTCTCTTGATATTTTCAATTGCCATGCTAAAGGACTACCTGAAACACTGAAATGCTTTTATTATATTTCTTTTCAAGCTTTATAAAAAGGTAACTGCATTCCAAAACTGAGCATGAAAGTTATTAGGTTTAATTTATCTGAATCTTTGCTATCACGAGTCATGACGTGGTGAAGTGATCTGAAATTTGTTTTGACATAGAAGACAGCTCAGACTTTGAACTTCTCGTAGATATAAACAATGACTATAGATCAGCTTGGACTTTCGTCTAATTGTTTTATTCACGCGCTGAATGAAACATATGTCCTCCTGACATTTACCGTAATATGAATAATGTGAATTTCTTGCCTGAAATTCTTGTATTACTGAATTTATTAGTCGGAACATGCTGATTGTGCCTTCATCTAGGGCAATCCATTTGGTTGAATGGATCTGGGGTCACTAATTTGAATTGAGCAGCAAGAATGGGCTCGTGACAGGTAGATATTTTTCTCTCACTATTGTGATATGGTTTGCAATGAAGTTCAGTTGCCAATCAAGGCATGCTGCCAGGTACTCAGTTTGTACCCAAATTCTTCTGCAAGTTCTAATGTTGATTGGTGATAAGAAATAATATTTACCACTTATGGTCTACTGATGAATAGTTTCATATTTTTTATGGTGATCATCTATATAGGAAAGAAATGGTTCCAGAGAACAATAAATTTTGTCTTGCCATGGTTGATGTGAATGTAAGAATTTCGTGGGGGAATTGGAGGCGGTCCAGATTTCTATTGCACTTGATTTGCAAGAACCGACTTCCATTGCACTTGATTTTGTCTTATCTTTAGATTGATGTATTTAGCTTTTGTTTGTTCCTACAGTCTGCACGCCAGAGTTTTACATGTTCAAAAAAGGTGAGCACAAATTGCGAGTTGGTTACTCTGTTGGCTGTCTTATTTGTGCAATAACCAAACAATAACCTGTTCTCTGTCAGACAGTAGGATGGACCAAATAGACTTACTTCAACAGTGAATGATGGACATATTTGTTTGATTGGTTCAGACATCTGAACTTGTGCGGACAATATAGGGCTGAGGAATTGCCACGTTGTAGTGTGATGCATGAAACCAATTTATGCAAAATTTTGGATCTTATGTATTATTCCTTATATACTACATATGCCATGAAATTAGCAATATAATAATTTTTGGTATTAATTTTTATAACATTTGCACTATGTTATTTGGCTTTTTTATTTACCCTATGTTATTTGGCTGTTTGATTTGCACGATAAAATATCACCGTAGCGTTAGCACGGGCACTACACTAGTCCTTTAAAAAGGTGATAGGGTCATGGTCACACTTTATCTGGCCCTGGACCCAAGTAGCACGACCACGTCGGCCCGCTGCACCACAAGGCCAAGGAGATACGAGGAACTTTGTGTTGAAAGTGAAAAGTGGAATGGAATGAATGGAGTGAATGAGATTGATTGATGGGTGGTCCTGTTACATATATATACCCCATGAAGGGGCATGGGGTTCCTCTCCCGAAGGGACATGTCCTTTGGAGAGAGGCCCTTTCACTAATGGCAGTTGCCAATGTTATTAGCAACTGCTAATTACATAATTAATTCTAGATTAAGGACTAATCTAATTCTACTAATTGATCACTAAATATTATTTCATAACACTCCCCCTTGATCAATTGGTTCTTGTAATCTTGTAACAGGATATGGTAAAACTCCTCCAAAAACCCTGTGGGAAAAAATAGAAGGAGAAACCTGGATATGTCATAGGAAAAACTCCTTAAAAACCCCTTAGGGAAAAATAGGAGAAAATATCTATGACATGTGATTGCTTGTATTGTATATTGCCTCATTAAAAACCTTTATGAGAAAAACCTTGATAGGAAAACTCATAAGGAAAAGAGTGCAATATGTATATAATCATAAGATTATTTGAAAGTTATATATCAAGGAATTACTCCCCCTGATTCCTGCAAATCTTTAAGACGTCTCATACCAATTCCAAAAACGTATTTCTGGAATAATGAAGTTGGTAAGGACTTTGTGAATAAATCTGCAAGATTATCACATGATTTGGTTTGCAAGATTTCTATTTCCCCATTCTTTTGTAATTCATGAGGATAGAATAATTTGGGAGCAATGTGTTTTGTTATATTGCTCTTTATATAACCTGCATTCATTTGTGCAATACAAGCTGAATTATCTTCATAGATAATTGTTGGGTTCATGATTGAACTTAAACCACATGACTGTTGTATGTGATTGATCATTCTGCGAAGCCATACACATTCACGTGATGCTTCATATAATGCAATAATTTCAGAATGATTAGTGGATGTGGCTACTAGAGTTTGTTTTGATGACTTCCATGATATAGCCGTTCCACCATGTAAAAATACAAATCCGGTCTGTGATCTGGCATTGTGGGGATCAGATAGATAGCCAGCATCTGTATATCCAACCATAACTTTATCTTGGCCAAATTTATAGAATAAACCAAGATCCATAGTGCCTTGGAGATATCGGAAGATATTCTTGACCCCTGCCCAATGGCGTTTTGTTGGGGCTGCGCTATGTCTAGCTAGCAAGTTTACCGCAAATGCAATGTCAGGCCTTGTGCAATTTGCGATATACATTAGCGCACCAATGGCACTGAGATACGGGACTTCTGGTCCCAGTAACTCTTCATCTTCACCCTTTGGTCTGAATTGATCTTTGTTCATGTCTAAAGATCGAACGACCATAGGTGTTTTGGATGGATATGCTTTATCCATATTGAATTTCTGCAGAATTTTCTGGATATATGCAGACTTAGGGAGATGCTCAAGCTGAAGGCCTAAGCAAAATTTGGTTTTACCCAAATCTTTCATTTCAAATTCCGTCTTAAGATGATTTCGTGCTTCATCTATATCTTGTGTATTCCCAATGATATTGAGGTCATCAACATACACAGATATTATGCAAAATCCAGTTAAGGATTTCTTGATGAACACACAAGGGCAATCATCATTATTTGAATAACCCTTCTGCAGAAGGAATTCCTTTAGTCGGTTGTACCACATTCTTCCCGACTGTTTTAAGCCATAGAGTGACTTCTGAAGTTTTACACAATACATGTTGCGAGAATGATTTTTGTTCGGAATATCAAGTCCTTCAGGAACTTTCATATAGATATCCGAATCTAGTGACCCATAAAGATATGCAGTCACTACATCCATGAGATGCATGGATAGACCTTTTTGTACTGCCAATGATATAAGATATCGGAATGTTATACCACTCATAACTGGAGAATATGTTTCATCGAAATCGATGCCGGGTCTCTGCGTGAACCCTTGTGCTACAAGCCTCGCTTTGTATCTCACCACCTCGTTATTTTCATTCCTTTTACGGACGAAAACCCATTTTGATCCCACTGGAAAAATGTTACGAGGAGTAGGTATCACTGCGGAGAATACCTCTCGTTTTTTGAGCGAGCGCAATTCTGCCTTGATTGCTTCCTTCCATTTGATTCAGTCTGAGCGCTTGATGCACTCTGCCATGGTCTTAGGTTCTGGATCAGGTTGGAGGTCACTTGCAATCTTAGAGGAGAAATTAATGTCGACAATTGTAGTCTTTCTATTGAATGATTCTCCAGAATCAATATAATTGGTGGAAATTTCATTTACCCTTTCTGACTCTTCAATATTTCCCATAATGTAAGAGTCTGGGTCTTCCGATGTCCCAACACTTATATTTGTGTGCACATTTGTGTTGGGCATTTGATGTATCTGTTGAACATCAATGTTATTTGGATTTTCAATATCCAATTGGTGTCTATCAACATGATGTTGATTTGCATTTACTGCTTTGGAAGAAGACTTCCTAGGTTTCCGCGGAGGCTTCTCTTGAGCCTTATCCTTTGTAACCAGATTTCTCCCCCTCTTATTTTGATTTGGGAGAATAGGAGTAGGAATTGCTACTCTTTCTGGTACATTAACAGCAGGATTATGTGATTTTGTGACACCTTTGTAGTCAGTAAATGCATCTGGCAGATTATTTGCAATGTTTTGCAAATTTATAATCTTCTGAACTTCACGTTCAGATTCTATAGTACGTGGATCAAAGGACTGAATACCTGTGGCATTCCAATTTATTTCCTGGCATTTTGTTTGGTACGTTGTGTCTCCCCCTAATGCCGGGAAATTGTCCTCATCAAAGATGCAATCAGCGTGCCGGGCAGTGAATAAGTCCCCTGTAAGGGGCTCGAGGTATTTGATGATTGACGGTGATTTATACCCCACATATATCCCCAACTTTCTATGGGGGCCCATTGATGTACGCTGCGGTGGTGAAATCGGTACGTATACTGCGCAACCGAATTTTCGCAGATGGGAAATACTTGGTTGATTCCCACGTACTAACTGCAACGGGAAGCCGTATGATATGCAGTAGGTCTTAATTGAATCAAGTCAGCGGCGTGTAAGACCGCATGACCCCAACATGATGTTGGTAATTTGCAATTCTGTAATAATGGTCTAGCAATCAGTTTGACTCTCTTGATGAGAGATTCGGCTAATCCATTTTGTGTATGTACATAGGGAACAGAATGTTCCACATTAATGCCTAAAGCCATACAGTAGTCATTGAAGGCTTTTGATGAAAATTCAGCGGCATTATCCATCCGGATAGATTTAATCGCATTTTCCGGATAATGTGCTCTTAATTTGATGATTTGAGCAATGAACCGTGCAAAAGCATGGTTTCTTGTGGATAATAAACATACATGGGACCATCTAGTAGATGCATCAATAAGTACCATGAAGTACCTAAATGGTCCAGTTAATGGATGAATAGGACCACAAATATCACCTTGAATGCGTTCAAGGAATTGAAGTGGTTCAGCCTTAATTTTAAGATAAGAGGGTCTTAAAATTAACTTCCCTGTGGCACATGCGGTGCACACAAAATTTGAATGTTTGGGAAGTTTTGAAGTATTCATATGATGACCAATTGAATTGCTGATAATTTTTCTCATCATCCCAATTCCTGGGTGACCAAGGCGATCATGCCATGTCTTGAAAATATCAAGACTTTGAAAAATTATCTTGTATGCAACATGTTGTACGGGTTTGATGTATGTGTAATACAATCCAGTTGATAGTGAAGGAATTTTCTCAAGTATTTGCTTATGATATCCATCATTTGTAGTGATGAATAGAAATTCATCCTTGTTGTCATTATGTGTTTCCACATGAAAACCATTACGACGGATATCTTTGTAACTCAATAGGGTACGAGTTGAGTCAGGATACAGGAGTGCATCCTCAATGATTAATTGTGTACCCATAGGGAGAATTATTGTGGCTCGTCCTGATCCAACAATAATGGCATCACGACCAGCAATGGTTGTGACATTTCCTTTACTCTTTGTTAGAGTTTGGAAATATTTAATCTCCCTAAGTATAGTGTTAGTTGTACAACTATCCACTAAGCAAATTTCTTCCTCCATTTGGATTTTCCCGTGGTATAATCTATAATGAGTAAATTAATGTATTAAGATTAACTCCATTAGATTATACAATATATATATATATAATATTGTTAAGTATCATATGTCTTACAATACTTTAATGACAACAAATATTTACAACACAATATTGTTCATAAATATGACTAGATATCTATATCTTGGGGATAAAGGAGACTAGTTGGTGTCTCCGAATATGTCGTTGGATTGAAATTCAATGAGCATGTCGTCAGATTGCGGTGGAGTCCTGTCGTTGCCATGTTCCGATGGAACATCCTTGGAGCAACCGGCGACATCAGTAGATTGAGTTGTGAAGTGCGCTTCCAATCTCTCCCCCTGAACTTGCTTACCAGTTGATTTCTGGTATAGTTCAACCAAATGCTTGGCAGTGTGGCAATTCCTTGTGGTGTGATTGTGACAACCACACCTATGACAAACTTGAGATTTGTCATTGTGATTATTTTTCTTGAAATTGCCTTTGCCTTTGTGAGAACCCTTATTTTTCTTGTAATTCTGCTGCTTATTCTTGTTGTTCCACTTTCCCTTGAAATTCTTTTTGAATTTCCTGCCACCAAACTTTTTGTTTGTATTCTGAGCATTGAAGTGAACTTCAGGCAAAGGTGCTGCGCCTACTGGGCGTAGCTGATGATTCTTTGTTAAGAGTTCATCATGTTTTTCAGCCTGAAGTAGATCATATATTAAATCAGAATACTTGGTGTATTTGTGGCGGCGGTATTGCTGTTGCAATAGCCTATTTGCTGGGAGAAAAGTAGACAAAGTCTTTTCAATCATTTCTGCATCATCCATAGGTTGATTGCAGAAGCGAAGCTTGGAACAAATCCGATGAACTGCAGAATTGTATTCTGCAACGGTTTTGAAATCCATTAGACGGAGTAGAGACCACTCCCGTCTTGCTTCTGGCAGAATTATGGCTTGCTGCTGATTATAGCGTTCTTTGAGTGCAACCCAAAGTGCTCTAGGATCCTCCTCCATCATGTATTCATTTTTGAGATCTGGATGGAGATGATGCCTTAGAAAATATAAGGTAGTGTATTTGGTTGTTTCTTGAACTGGGGCCTGTGGATTTGGCTCATTGATTGCTGCAATGAAGCCTTTTGCTGTAAGCATTATTTTCACATCCATAGCCCAAGTCAGATAGTTGCTACCATCTGCTGCAAGTTCAGTGAATTCTTGCTTGATAAGATTAGTCATTTTTCCTACATGAGAAAATCATGTCTAGGATTAATTTACTGTTGTAAATTTGTGTTGTAAGTATGCAAAATATTAAATTCAAGATGATTCTTGAAATATAAATAAAAGGTTATTTAATTTAAATTCCTGCGGGAATTGATGACTTGAGAGTCATTATATTTAAACTTTGGATTTACACCGCGAAGGTAATCATCATAAGATGTAGACCTCCAAGCAATGGGCAAGAAACTTGCTGCCTAAAAGCACGGTCTCTGGGCAAATAAATTCAAAGAATTTATTGCAGCCAGTGCCTAGGTCTCCATCACCTTGTGTTATTCCATCGTTAATTTGTTGTTGAAACACTTTGAAGGTAGAACCTCGCAGTAATGGAGCATAATCTGCATGAGTGCAGTAGATGCTTGTTGCCATTACCTTGTGTTGAAACAAAATATATACCTTTTATTGAATTTTGCATGGTTTTCTACATGATGTAGAATATTGATTTGAATAATTGCATATGAAAAAGATTGTTCTTAAAATATATGTAACCAATGATAGATCTGTTGATCATAATTATGCTCAATTACTGCGGTAATTGTAGCATTTTGATTACATTGGTCTTACAATACCGATGGTATTTAATGTACATGATACAATATATAACAATCTAAAAACTTAACATAAAGTCTAAACATAATATATGCTAGAACATATAAATAGATAAAAGCCTGAGGGCTTGAATGATATCTGGGGGGGCAAACTTGGACTTCTGGCAGAAGAATTGGCCTAATCAGCCAAATAGGCCCGGTCTCGGCTCGACTTTGCGGTCCGGCCTACGGGCGGTGTATCGCAAAGGCCCGCTCGGCTCGGCTTGGGCCTGCAGGCCCAGCCAGCAGCGCCGGCCTGCCTGGCCTGCTTGTGCGCAGGTCTGGCCTTTGGGCCTGGCAGCGGCACAATTGGGGCAGGCCCGTATAAAAAGGGCGAGGTGGGGAGCGGTTAGGGTTAACCGGCCTGCCCCCTTGAGCCGCCGCTGTCGCTTCAACCGTGCTGGTAGTGTATAGCGCGCGACGCTGCT
>CM014276.1:53281018-53302872 GCA_004135705.1 Alloteropsis semialata | reverse complement strand
GGCCGATCAGTGGTTGAAGGAGAGGCCCAGCGAGGCTGGGCTTCACGTCCCTTGGCCACGCCGAACCCTTGGACGGCTGTCCTGGGCCAGGGTGCGACCAAGAAGGGTGGTCGGGAACGGCAGATCCTCCGGCCTTGGTGGCTCTAGTGCGCCGTTCAGCGGAGCCACGGCCTGAGCGGAGGATGGGGAGGCCGGCGGAGGAGGAGTTGGCGGTGTTGCCGCTGGGGCCGGGGTTGCAGATGTGGACGCGGAAGCGCCATCCCGGTTGAAGAACGGCGGTGCGCCCCTCCTTGCCGCCATGGTTCCAAGAGTGAAACTTGGATGCAGTGGCGCAGCCGAGGGTCCAGCTTGAGAGCCAAAACCGGCGTTGCCGGTCGCCACTGCCGCCGGGGAGTTGAGATCAGGGATAACCCCGACGCCGATGGCGTTACTCCCTGGGCGTTGCAGCCTCAGGAACAGAGGGCGGCGAGGCGGTCCCTCTGGTGGAGTCGGCGTCGGCAGTCTTGCCGCCGCCGTGGAAGGGCCAGGGTCAGGTAAGACCACTCCTCTTGTGTATGGCGGCGTGGCCGCACTACTGCTGCTGCTTGATGTTGTTGCAGGAGGAGGCATTGGGCGCTGAGGCGCCGGGTGTCGGCCATGGCTTGCTGGTGGTGCAAGGCGGTGTCCAGGAAGACAGTTTCGCCATGGCCGACGGCCACGAACACCAGTCCAGCGGCGGCGCCCTGCAGGGCAGCAGCCATGGCGCGGGAAGATACGACCGTGAAGCAGAAGCCAGGCCGTCCTCCAGCGACGACGGCCAGTGGTGATGGGGATGACAAGGAAGCCGTCACCGAGTGCATGGAAATGGACATGGGTGTGCTCCATTGTTTACCTCTGTGTTAAGGCCTTCGTGCTTCCTTTCTTGCTCTGTTCTTGAGGCCTTCTTGCCTCTGTTCGTCGACTCGTCAAGTCTGTCTGTTCTCTTCAGTGCTCAGTGGAGAAACAAAGTGTTGATAACGTGTTGAAAGTGGAAAAGTGGAATGAAATGAATGGAGTGAATGAATGATTCATTGAGTGGTCCTGCTATATATTTATACCCACTGAAGGGACATGGAGGTTCCTCTCCCGAAGGGACATGACCTTTGGGGAGAGGCCTTTTCACTAATGGTAGTTGCTAATGTAATTAGTAACTGCTGATTACATCATTAATCCTAGATTAAGGATTAATATAATTCTACTAATTGATCACTAAGTATTGTTTCACAACAGTATAGTGGTGCATTTGTTTGATTATTTTACATAACTAATCCCTTGAACTCAGGCTTAAGTTCCTATTCATACTTTGCATTGTTCATCAGGTATCCAAACCAGCAATGAATTAAAACTTAGTTCACATCTGTCACCCCATACTCAACACGTGATCAGGTCCGACAAAGTAATGGTCGTATACGTGCTGCCTAGGCCCTAGGGTTGGGGGTGGCAACTAACGTTCTTTGACTGTGTTGATGATGGAGTTATCGGAGATTCGGAGCTTGCATTTAACAGGCGCCGACGAAAGGCGTTGATGGGTGTGCAACATGTCATTTCCAAATCGATCGTTTTCAGGATGAGTATGCATACAACATAGCTGGCTGCTACTCCCTCACGAGAACTTGTAGTGAACTGGTAAGAATAAGTGACTTGCGAAACAAAACCTGAAGAGAACCCCTGAACCTGTCAACAGCCAGGTCTCAGACTTTTTGCTAAAGAACCCATAAGGTTTAGGTGAATCAGCCCGCCGTCCTTTCTCTTCAACAACAGATCTTTTACCATAAAACCCCTTAGTTTTCTATAAATAAACTTTTGGTCCTATTTTTCTATAAACTTATATATAAGTCGCTGAAACATAATATTTATTTACATTTAAGCAGTTAATTCGCTGAAACTTAATATTTATTTATATTTAAGCACTTGTGACATCTAGAACTCGTTCCTTCAGGTTTTAACTCTCTTTAGCGGCTCTTGAGTTTTATGCGGTCACAGCCATGAGCAATCTTTTAATACGGATTCCATAATCCTGATATTTTTATGGATATATTGTTCGTAGTTTTATTTGTTGGATTACTTGTATGCTGTTTTTGAATGATTATCATGAGTTGAAAGAACGCGGATCTCCATCTACTAATCACCTCTTCCATTGACTATGCAATACTCTACTATAAATTTAAACTATAACTATATTACCCTTTTATTTAATTGTCAAAGAAAATCATAAAATATGCATATAGCATATTATTACACTTTTGCAAATCACATCACCATAGTGTGAACGTATGTGTGGGCATATAACATTCATCCGTGGCAACACGTAGGCAGCTAATATATATATATATATATATATATATATATATATATATACATATATATATATATATATATATATATATATATATATATATATATATATATATACGACAACGCTATTCTACACCTAGGGTGTAGAATGGATTCTACACCCAACCAACCCAACAGCCCACCACGAGCAAGTCCTGTGGCAACCCAACCAACTAGCAGCCCATCGGATTCCCCCGTTCAAAACCCTCAAACACCGAATAAACCCACCCCAGTCCGGCCCGGCCTTCCCGTACGACCGGTCGCGAGCGCGAGCGGCGAGCGCGCGGAGCGCCGCGAGCGCGAGGCAGCCCCTCCCCGCGAGCGCGTGATGGGCTACGAGCGGCGGGCAGCGCTAGCGGCGAGCACGCGGAGCAGCAAAGGGCGGGATCGGCAGGCGGCAGCGAGCAGGGGCGGGATCGGCAGGCGGCAGAGAGGGGAAGCGCAGCGCGAGCTCTCGCAGGGGGCTGCGCGGAGCACAGAGCCAGAGTGCGGGCAGAAGCATGAAGGGGGCCAGCGAGCCACGCAGCGAGGGGCCCGTTCGCGGGCAGGGCTATGGAGGAGCGCACAGAGGAGATCCGTTTTCATCATCTGGAGACTGGAGCACAATCCCCTCGAGCGTTCTTCCTCGAATTGATGAATTGTTGTTCCTGCATTATTCACATTACCGAGCATGTGAATTATTGAAATTAAATCACTGTTGCTATGTACAATACCTGTGCAAATTATTAAGTAAAATCAATCTGAAATTCCGTGTTACTGGCGGAAAAAATGTACAAATTACTGAGTTAAATCAATCTGCAATTCCGTGTTTCCGACGGAAAAAAATCTATAAATCTGTTTGTTGTTCAGTTAAGTGAGTTTTGTGCGGTGAGTTACTGAGTTACTGTCATTTCAAGACTGGAAGTTGGCTGTAAGGTTTGTGTTGAGCTAATTCTATAAATTTGGACAGTACGAATATACAAACATATATACAAATTTATGGTACATAGTACATAGGTACATACTAAAAGGATGGACTACTGAACACAGGAGAATGAAGTAGTGAATCCTATAGGATGAATTAAAAAACATAAGAGGATGGAAAGAAAGACCTGAGAGCACACTGATAAGCAGTGACAAGAGGAGGAGCTTGGATGAGCTTGGATGACAATGCGCCTCATGTAGGAAAAAAGTCATGTGTGGTACTAAAGATCCCCATTCAGATTTATAGAAGCCATTAAAATGAATGGCTCAGGCAAAACTATTGAACACGGATAGACTGAAGCTGATAGGATGACTATTGAATGACTAAAGCTGATAGATGAAATTTCGCATCACTGGTTCATCTTACCACAAAGGATTGATCAAGCAACAGAACCAATGGTTGAACCTAAACTACTGAACATAAATGATTCAGTACTAAAACAAATAGAATGAGTACCAAGTGGTAGTCAGTTAGACAAAAATTTGCATTAGTAGTTCATTCGGCGACAAGCTACTGAATCCTAAGGATTGGTAAATCTATTGGGACGTGTTACTGAATGGTTGTAGAATGGCATACTGTGTTCATCATTATATGAGTACAAACATAACATTACTGAAATACCAACATATATGTTAACCAGTAGGGCCCTCTATGGCAGGGGACACTTGGTCGGCCCTAACCAGTTAAGTCGTCTATGGCAGGGGACACAATGTCAATATAGGTAAAAGTTTTATAAAAAATAATGGCATGGAACATCACAAATCAGTGCACCGAAGCCTATTAGGGTGGGACGAGTGGCCCACTAATCAGTGCACCGGAGCCTATCAGTTTGGGACGAGTGCCCCACTAATCAGTGCACCGGAGCCTATCAGGGTGGGATGAGTGTCCCACTAATCAGTGCACCGGAGCCTATCAGGTTGGGACGAGTGCCCCACTAATCAGTGCACCGGATCCTATCAGGTTGGGACGAGTGCCCCACTAATCAGTGCACCGGAGTCTATCAGGGGGAATTTCATAGTTACTGAATCCGATGGGACGGAGTCGCCCCCCAAAACCCAAAACCCTAATCAGTGCACCGGAACCTATCAGGTTGGGACGAGTGCCCCACTAATCAGTGCACCGGAGCCTATCAGTTTGGAACGAGTGTCCCACTAATCAGTGCACCGGAGCCTATCAGCTTGGGACGAGTGCCCCACTAATCGGTGCACCGGAGCCTATCAGGTTGGGACGAGTGCCCCACTAATCAGTGCACCGGAGTCTATCAGGGGGAAATTCATAGTTACTGAACCCGATGGGACGGAGTCGCCCCTCAAAACCCAAAACCCTAATCAGTGCACCGGAGCCTATCAGGTTGGGACAAGTGCCCCACTAATCAGTGCACCAGAGCTTATCAGTTTGGAACGAGTGCCCCACTAATCAGTGCACCGGAGCCTATCAGTTTGGGACGAGTGCCCCACTAATCGGTGCACCGGAGCCTATCAGGTTGGGACGAGTGCCCCACTAATCAGTGCACCGTAGTCTATCAGGGGGAATTTCATAGTTACTAAACCCGATGGGACGGAGTCGCCCCCCAAAACCCAAAACCCTAATCAGTGCACCGGAGCCTATCAGGTTGGGACGAGTGCCCCACTAATCAGTGCACCAGAGCCTATCAAGTTGGGACGAGTGCCCCACTAATCAGTGCACCGGAGCCTGTCAGTTTGGGACGAGTGCCCCACTAATCGGTGCACCGGAGCCTATGAGGTTGGGACGAGTGCCCCACTAATCAGTGCACCGGAGCCTATCTGGTTGGGACGAGTGCCCCACTAATCAGTGTACCGGAGTCTATCAAGTTGGGACGAGTGCCCCACTAATCAGTGCACCGGAGTCTATCAGGGGGAATTTCATAGTTACTGAACCCGATGGGATGGAATCGCCCACCAAAACCCAAAACCCTAATCAGTGCACCGGAGCCTATCAGGTTGGGATGGGTGCCCCACTAATCAGGTTGGGACGAGTGCCCCAACAATCCCCAACCCTAACCGGTAGGGTCGTCTATGGCAGGGGACACTCGGTCGGCCCTAACCGGTAGGGCCCTCTATGGCAGGAGACACTTGGTCGGCCCTAACCGTTAGGGCCCTCTATGGCAGGGGGTACAGAGCCCCCCTCCTCCCCCCCACCCACCAACACCTTCTAAACCAAAATGTTACCGTAGCTGCAGTTTCATGGCAATTTGAAAGTATTGTTCAAGAAATTACTTAGTTACTGACATCCCGAATTAAACAGGGTCAGCAATAACTACCAAACATGAATTCTTTTTATATTGAAAAGATATAGAATACTGAAGAATAATGTTATCACATGATTACTGAGCATTACGTAGTTACTAACATACTGAACTAAGTGGGAGCGTGCAACGCAAATGTGGGTACAAAAACATTAGATCACACAACAGAACAAATAACTGGCAGCACATGATTACTGAACCTCATTACTGGCAGCACAAGTAGTTACTGACAACATCAGTTACTGACATTACTGAACTAAATAGGAGCGTGCACACACATGTGATAGGTACAAAGACGAGATCACACGACAGAACAAAAATTTAGCCATCTACAAATCACATGCGTTTTTCAGCAACATCAAATAGAGCCATCTTCATCTTCTTTTTGGGAGCACAACAGGGGCCAACTCTTCAATCTCTGGTGGAAAGGGCCTGTTGGCGTTACGCTTGTGGAACAACATGTAGTATAGAAGCTGTGCCCTGTACTGGATCCAAGATTCTGCACTGAACCAAAAAGAAATGAGCTAACTAAGAAAAACCATTTATCGATGTAGTATTAGGGGAAAAAAGTGTACAATGCAGCCAACATAATTTGTAGCGTTTTAGATACTTACGATGCAGCCAACATAAATCATCATCCTCGTCATCGTCAGATCTTGTTTCTTGAGCGTGAGGAACAGTATCCACATTTTTTCCATCCCTCTTGTTCATGGGAACCTTACGCACAGAAGCCCAGTGTCCTCTTGGGGACCTCCTATTGGGGGGAATGATAGAGTCATCTGAGGCAGTTCTAGCCTTTTTCATTTCACAACTGCATACAAGAAAAATAACAGATTTATTTAGTAATACTACTCAAACTATATGCTAAATGTAGGATATACTAGTCTAAATACTAGGAGAGCATTTGCACAAATGAACAGATACTAAGGCGTATGTACTACCCGATTAACCTATTACTGAACCTAGTTACATATGTTACTGATCTAAATATTTTCTTAAACATTGACAAAGGCACTTAGTAGGCACGTAGGATATGAGTTACTGAACTGATTACAGGACGTAGGATACACATGTGGCAAGTAAAAAAGGAAAGGTGCAGCACCAGCAGTGCATAGTTACTCACGTATGTTACTCACCTATGTTGTAGCCATTTTTCATTTCACAACTGCAAAAGGAAAAAAAAATGACAGATTCATTTAGTAATACTATTGCTAAAAACATGTTACTGAGCTACTGAAACAAAGGAGCATAGAACAGGAGGGGTGTGTGGGATATGTGTGGTGTTGCCGTATGATAATTACTGAACAAACAAAAAAATTACTGAACTGATGATAATATCAATTTGGTACTAGTTATTCATCCAAGTACAGTTAGGCGCACATCATCAAGTTACTAGAAATCTATGCATAATTATTTTGCAAACCTGTAAAGAAATGGCAAGTACATGAATATAAAGACCACGACAAAACATCTACTGAGCCTATACCCTTTCCATATCCACAGAAAACATTACAGCTGACAATAGCAAAAACCTACTAATATACTAACAAATTTTAGATCCTAGGTTCAAACTCCAAAACTGCACCATCACATTACAGACAAAAAGAAACCCAAGCCCAAAAACCATATCACACTTCCAGCATCACAACTAGAAAAGATAAAAAATAATAGCAGCAATATGTTCCATAGGCTACTGATTCCGAAATGTCTAGCAAACCTTGCTTATATATTTATTAATCTCGGCATATTTCTACACACTATAGTATTACTGAACTAACTAATAATGCTAGAAAGTATTACTGAACTAAGAAAGAAGTATTGTGCTATTCATCTAAGCAATTAATAAAACTAGAGAAGCATAAGCAACAATGCTAGCGACAAAAATAATGCTCAATGCTACTTTCTAGAAAAGACATATTGGTGCTACTGCCAATGGGAGAGCATTTGAACAAATGGACCGATAACAAATGTTTCTCACTGAAGCGCCATGCCTGAACATATGTACACAGAGACAATCCAACCATTACAATTCACAACCAAGTGCAATCTGCTATTTCGTTTGTTTTTTTTCCAGTGTAATCTGCTATTTCGTTTGTGATCGTACGATGAGTCGATCAAGCCCAATGGTCAGTAGGAAACATGTGATGGCCTCCCAGTATCTACGCTTTTATCAGCACTGCTCCAAATTCATATCAAGAATCAGGGGCTGCACTGTCCGGAGGGAAAAAAAGAATCAGTGGCTGCAGGGATAGTTACTGAACATATGTATTAGTTTGTTTCATAATCTTAATAGTAAGAAACAAGTGAACATTCAGAAATAAATGATTACTGACTGAAATAAATATCGACATAAACATGGTGGTTACTAAATAGGGATTACTGCAAAATTGCTAATCAAAATAAACAATGGTACATTTATTCACATGGTACTGTCTTAGTCATGCCATTACTGAGTATACGATGCATTACTAAAAAATGATTGCTAAATGCGTGCGCCATGCGTGGGCTAGGTGACACATTTACATGATGCTTACTGAGCAAAGGCCTCATTACTGAACAAAGATGTATCGCATGACAATATGACAGATACTGGATAATGAATACTAAACTGGTGCAAGAGTGCCATTGGTCTCCCAACAATTACTAAAAAGGCATTGTATTACTAACCTAACAAATTACTGACACTAAAATGCTCACTATAATGCAGCTAGCACGAAGAATTGACTCCAAATCCTTAAGCATATGTGACAAGTAGTAAAAGTTTGTACAGGTAATATACCAATCACTGGTCATTTGGGCAAAAACAAAGGGTGCAGCACTGCATAGTGCTCTGTAAACAAACCAGTTCATTTCACATGAAAAAAGCCACACAAGGTCATGCCTTGTTACTGAACAAAAAAAAAAAACCGATGTCCTAGCTTAAGAAATACAGAAGACACACAAGGTCATGCATTATTACTGAACAAAAGCCACTTCATTCCACAAGAAAAGGCCACACAAGGTCATGCCTCATTACTGAACAAAAAATAAACTGTTGAGCTATACCTTAAAGAAATACAGAAGACACACTAATAAAATTACTGAACTAAATGATTAATCAGTTCAGCCACAACCCAAAGAACCATGGGAAAAATATGGAGCAAATCCATAAACAGCAAGCCCACAACAACATCACGGGAGGGCAAAATTGGAGGAATCAGGGAGGAGAGGGTGTGTGTGAGAGAGCAACGGGAGGGCAAAATTGGAGCAATCAGGAGGTAGGAATCTCACATTAATTTCTTCGTACCACTAATCCTTCACAACCAAATCATCAGTCATGCATCCATGAAGCACGGAATGATCTGCGGGGGTTGGGGAACTGATGGTGCACAAGCTCACAAAAAAATATCACCAGATTAGAACATGTAGCCTAGGCTCGATGCCTCTTCCACTCCCCTTCCTCTTCAGCTTCACTGCTTACCCAGATCCGGAAAGCAGGGATTTGCTCGACAAAGAGGGGATTGCAGGGAGATGATGAACGGGACGTATAGAGTGGAGCGGAGCTGTACCTCGCAAATCCCCGCTCGATGCAACAGCTCGAGCCCAGCCGCCGCCGCTCAGCCTTGAATCAGCTGAGATGGGCGCGATGTGGACGAGCAATTCGTCAAGTGGATGCAAGGCAGGCCGTGGGAGGAGGAGCCACCGCCCGTCGCCGCCCCGCCGACGCTTGGTAACCGCTCATCGCCGCGCTCGCTGCTGCCGGCATGGGGAACCGCTCATCGCCGCTCGCAAAGTGCGCGCCGCCACCGTTGGACCGCGCGTCGGGATAAAACACGATTCAATTTGGGGCGGCGCACGGGTGGGACTGAACCGTTGGACCGGTGGGCGGGTTGGTCAGGTCGGGTGCACGTGGGTTGGTTTGGTTCAGCCGGAGTATCTGGTGGAGTGGTTGAGTCCTAGGTGTAGAATGCTAATCTACACCCTAGGTGTAGTTTAGCACATATGTATATATATATATATATATATATATATATATATATATATATATATATATATATATATATATATATATATATATGTTATTTGCTATAATGCACCTGGGTGCATTTTATATAGCAAATGCACAGACCCCAGCGAGCGCACATGCATGCATGCAAAACTAATGATCCAGACCAAACGTGTGATGCCAGCTCATTTGCTTCACGTCTCTACTCACCCATCAGATACATGCATGTGGAGAATCTTTCCTTGATTCGAATTGAAAAAAAATGTGATATCTTTTAAACCGTAAGTCAAATCTATGAACCGTTTGTTGCATCTTACTCGAAAAAATGTGCTTAACAAAACAAGATCCAACATGAATATATTTCGTGTTATTTTAGTGAATTGCAACTCTGTGTGCTTTCTATTTGCAACTCTATACATGTTATATTTGCACCATATCCAGTTGCAACTCAGTTGCGCCCAGAGTTGCAACTGGATTTTCAGCTGTATGCAATTCGATTGCAATTGCAACAAATGTCTTTCTGTTTAATAAATGCAACAAATGTTTGACTTTTTTTCAGAAAAAGAAAAAAACAAATGTTTGACTTTCAGTTGCGCCCAGAGTTGCAACTGGATTTGCAGCTGTATGCAATTCGATTGCAATTGCAACAAATGTTTGACTTTTTTCAGAAAAAGAAAAAAACAAATGTTTGACTTTTTTCAGAAAAAGAAAAAAGCAAATGTTTAACTTTTTTTGGAAAAAGAAAAAACAAATGTTTGACTTTCAGTTGCGCCCAGAGTTGTAACTGGATTTGCAGCTGTATGCAATTCGATTGCAATTGCAACAAATGTTTGACTTTTTTGGAAAAAGAAAAAAACAAATGTTTGACTTTTTTTCGAAAAAAGAAAAAAACAAATGTTTGACTTTCAGTTGCGCCCAGAGTTACAACTGGATTTGCAGCTGGATGCAATTCGATTGTAATTGCAACAAATATTTGACTTTTACCTATTATCTAAACATTTGTTGCATTTGTCTGTTGTGTTATATTTTTGAATGTTTTTGTCCCTTTGTCACAAAAATAAATATTTGTTGCATTTGTCTAAACATTTGTTGCGTTGTATTTTTGAATGTCTTTGTCTTTGTGTCATGAAACTAAATATTTGTTGTATTTGTATAAACATTTGTTGCATTTGTATAAATATTTGTTGCATTTGTATAAACATTTGTTGCCACTACTAGATTTACATAAAGTACCGAGAGTTATTAGTTCAGCGGCCGACGGTACGTAGTATTAAAATATAGCATGCAGAATCTGGTCGGATATTCTTCCTCGGTGATTGGTTGTCGGCAAATATTCATATAATGCTAGATTACCGTCGCCATTAGCTTAAAAAATAGTAAGCGCTGCAATCCCGGTCGGCCACCTGTGGGAAACGCTCAGCAAATCTGGTAGATCGTGTAGTGTGCGTACAGAGTTGCAATTCGAGTTGCAATACAATTGCAACTACTAGTTGCAACTAGACTTGCAGCTCAAAGTCTAGTTGCAACTAGTAGTTGCAATTGTATATGCTTCTGAGTTGCAATTGTATATGCTTCCGAGTTGCAACTAACAAAAAATGCACAAAATATATCCATGTTGGATCTTGTTTTGTTAAGCACATTTTTGTGAGTAAGACACAACAAACGGTTCACAGATCCGACTTACGGTTTAGAAGAAAAAGTGAATTGAAATTTCGAGTCACAAAAAGATTCCCTGCATGCATGCATGCATGCTAATTTAATAAATGAATTAATAAATGTCTTTCTGTTTAATAAATGCAACAAATGTTTGACTTTTTTTCAGAAAAAGAAAAAACAAATGTTTGACTTTTAGTTGCGCCCAGAGTTGCAACTGGATTTGCAGCTGGATGCAATTCGATTGCAATTGCAACAAATGTTTGACTTTCACATATTATCTAAGCATTTTGTTGCATTTGTCTGTTGTGTTATATTTTTGAATGTTTCTGTCCCTTTGTCACAAAAATAAATATTTGTTGCATTTGTCTAAATATTTGTTGCGTTGTATTTTTGAATGTCTTTGTCTTTGTGTCACGAAACTAAATATTTGTTGCATTTGTATAAACATTTGTTGTATTTGTATAAATATTTGTTGCATTTGTATAAACATTTGTTGCGTACTCCCTCTGTCCTAATTTATCTGCACTTCTAGAATTCAAAAAATATCCCAAATTAAATGCTAACAACAGATGCTCAAGTTCCAGTCTGTGCACCGCTGATAGGATACGTGGGACCTATTTGTAAAAAAAATCTAAACACCGGAACCATCCTAGCCTGAGAGAATGAAACGGCAATTAAAAAAAGAGAGGCTACAACTCTACAAGGCTCTAGATTCTTCCACTGTGCTCGTTTGCAATCTTTACTGGTTACCAGTGCTAGTTTGATGGCGCGCAGTTATTGTACTAGAAGCATGGTTGCCTTTCAGTTTCTTTTTAAATTATATAAATCTGCATCGGTGACAGAGTTGCAACTTGAGTTGCAATACAATTGCAACTACTAGTTGCAACTAGACTTGCAGCTTAACTCTTTATATGTTGCAACTCGAGTTACAACACATACAGAGTTGAGCTGCAAGTCTAGTTGTAACTAGTAGTTGCAGTTGTATATGTTTCCGAGTTGCAATTGTATATGCTTCCGAGTTGCAACTAACAAAAAATGCACAAAATATATCCATGTTGGATCTTGTTTTGTTAAGCACATTTTTGTGAGTAAGAAACAACAAACGGTTCACAGATCCGACTTACGGTTTAGGAGAAAAAATGAATTGAAATTTCGAGTCCAAAAGGATTCCATGCATGCATGCATGCAGGCTAATTCCAAATTTACGTGTCATCAAGTTTCTAAGCCTGCAATAATGTGTTTTTACTGTGACTGCAATTGCCCTCCTACCAGTGTTGCAAATCCCTTGTTATCATATCAGCAGTGCAGACATGTTTCTATGTGTTTCACACACTGGATACAACTATTACCTTTGGTTGCAAACGAGCTGTTGTCTGTATAGCAAACATTCTGTTATTGTGTTTGCAATTTCCTCTTTGCTTGCAGGAAACTGTTACCCTTTAGTTGCAAACGAGCTGTTATCCGAATTGCAAACGTTCTGTTATCCTGTTTGCAATTGCGTCTTTGTTTGCAGAAAACTATTACCCTTTGGCTGCAAATGATCTGTTATCAGATTTGCAAACGTTCTTTTATCCTGTTTGCAATTGCGTCTTTTCTTGTAGAAAACTATTGCCCTGTGATTGCAAACGAGCTATTATCAGATTTGCAAACGTTCTGTTATCTTATTTGCAATTGCGTCTTTGCTTGCAGACATTTGTAATCGTTATAGTGTCAGTTTAGTTTTGGAAGTTGTTAGTGTCCAGCTGTTGTAATCGTTCTGCTGTTTGCAATTGAGCTACTATCAGCGTTGCAAACATGTAGTTGTACTGTTTGCAAATAGATCTGTTCTTCTAAAAATTTATCTATTCACCTTGCAATTAAGCTGTTATTGCTATTGCAAACATGTCGTTCCGCTGTTTGCAATTGAGTATTTTGTTCCAAAAATATGTAGTGGTCGTTTTGTCAGTTTACATTTGTGAGCTGTAAGTCTGTATCCGTTGTTTTAGTCAATGTGTCACTTTAGTTTTCTGTGTTGTAAGTCCCCACCCGTGTTAACCCCCTTATCACCCATAGCCCGGCGAAAAATAATAAAAATTTCAAGAAAAAGTCTCAAAAAAACCTTATTTGTAGTCAGAAAATTCTCAAAAAAAAATCCAGCCCGAAAAAAGCCCACGAAGAAAAAGTCTGGAAAAAGTCTAGAAAGCCCACAGCGGGGGCGCGCGCGCGGGCGCGTTTTTTCTTCTTCTGGCGCGCGCGCAGGCGTTACGGTAGTTTTCGGTAGTACGCCCAGGGTCTGTGCGTTTCCTATACAAAATGCACCTTGTTGCATTTTAGCCTCGTCCTATATATATATATATATATATATATATATATGCGCAAGCCCAGTTATCCATAACCATGCCAATTTCAAATGGCCATGGACGTAGCTCACAAAGATTACCTACTCGTCTTCCTCTACCGATCCCTTAGCGTGCTCACCCTCCTCGTGTGCCTCCTTGCCGAGGTCGCCATCTTCGCCTCCGAGCGCCATGCGGCAATGTACCTCGTCCCTCTATGCTCGATTCTACTTCTATACGGCCATTGCCGACGTGCTGCCACCACCAGCATCAGCCTGATAGACTTCTCCTGCCTGAAACCACCGCCAAGGCTCCGAACACCGATCCCGAAGTTCATCGAGCACATCAAACTGGGTGGCTGCTTCGACGACGACGCCGTCGAGTACATGGCGAAGACCGTCGCCGCGTCGGGAATGGGCGACGAGACTTACTTCCCGCCGTCGCTGCACTGGATCCCTCCGGACGCGACCCACGCTAACGCCGTCGACGAGGCCCGCATGCTGCTGTTTCCGACGCTCGACGAGCTCTTCGCCAAGACCGGCGTGCCGCCCTCCGCCGTGGGAGCGCTCGTCGTCAACTGCAGCGGGTTCTGCCCCGTGCCGTCCCTCGCCGCCATGGTCGCCAACCGCTTCAACATGCGCAGCGACGTCAAGACCTTCAACATCTCCGGCATGGGCTGCTCCGCCGGCGTCGTCGGCGTCGACGTCGCGAGGAACATCCTCGTCACCCACCCGACCATCTCGTACGCCGTTGTGGCCAGCACGGAGGTGATCACGGTCGGGTGGTACAACGGCAGAGACCACAGCAAGCTGCTCCTCAACTGCACGTTCCGCAACGGCTGCTCCGCCGCGCTGCTGACGAACCGGCGCGGCACGGCGGCTCCGGTGCCGTCCAAGTACCGGCTCGTCCGTCTGGTGCGCACAAATCTCATCGCCGACGATGAGAGCTACCACTCCGGCTACCGCGAGGAGGACGACGATGGCATCACCGGCTTCGACGTCGGGCGAGGCGTGGGCGGCGCGTTCGAGGCCGTGCTGCGCGCGCACCTCGTCACGCTGGGCATGTCCGTCCTGCCGTGGCGGGAGAAGCTGCGCTACGCGGCGGCGTTCCTGCGGTGGCTACTGCTGAACAATAGATCCGGTGGTCACCCGGCGCCCAACTTCGGCGCGGCGGCAGAGCACTTCTGTCTACCGACGACGTGGGCGCCGATGATACGGAGGCTGGGGCAGGGCATCGGGCTTGGGAAGAAGGAGATGGAGGCGGCGCTCATGACGTACCATCGGTTCGGGAACCAGTCGGCGGCGTCGCTGCTGTACCAGCTCGCGTACCACGAGGCCAAGGGGGTGGTCCGGAAGGGAGACAGGGTGTGGCAGCTCGGCGTCGGGACCGGCCTCAAGGTGAACAGTGCGGTGTGGGAGAGTGTCGCCGCCGATCTGGCGTGGTCGTTCTCATCGGCGGCGACACTCTCCCACACCGCACTGTTCACCTTGAGGCCGGTCCCGACGCCGAGCTGCCACACCCTGTCTCCCTTCCGGACCACCCCCTTGGCCTCGTGGTACGCGAGCTGGTACAGCAGCGACGCCGCCGACTGGTTCCCGAACCGATGGTACGTCATGAGCGCCGCCTCCATCTCCTTCTTCCCAAGCCCGATGCCCTGCCCCAGCCTCCGTATCATCGGCGCCCACGTCGTCGGTAGACAGAAGTGCTCTGCTCCCGAACACCCGTCTCGCCGGCCCAGAATGGCGTCGGCCCAAGAAGATGTCGCGTGCGTGAGTTGTCTGTGTGCTGCGCGTCCGCGCTTGATGCGAGGAGAGTATAAACTATGAGAGAGAGACGAGGAAGTCTCAAGCATGTAATGAACATTGATATTGAATCCAATCTGACCTCGTCCGCCATTGCTGATCCCGAGCCCTTCCCTTCTCCTTCTTCTCCAATTCACCTCCCTGGTAGCCAGCTGCTAACACTTTGGCACCGCCGTCCACACGAGCTCGCATGCGTCCGTCCGCATGCTCCAGCGTCTCCGCCGGGTGTGGCAGCTCGGCGTCGGGACCGGCCTCAAGGTGAACAGTGCGGTGTGGGAGAGTGTCGCCGCCGATGAGAACGACCACGCCAGAGTCGGGAGTGACGGGATGAGTACACGGCCTAGGGAACGGCCGGGGCCGTGGATGGACTGCATCCACAGGTACCCTGTTTGGGAATAAAATAATAAAGCTTGCAATTGGCCTGATCGTCATTTTTGGTTGCGAGGAATCTTTGTGACATGCACAAAGACATTACATTGTGTGAATTTGTGTTTCTTTTCTGGCTTTTATTAGAATTATAGGCTCTTAAAGTTGTACTGCTACCTCCATAAGTCCATATCGAAATATTTATCGACATTATTTTTTTCACAACTTTGACCATTTATTTTATTAAAAATATTGTGTATATATTATTTTTTGTGATTTGCTTTATCGTTATATGTATTTTAAGTGTAAGTTACACTTTTAGAATTTTTCATAATAAATTTTGAAAAAATGAAAAATCAAACGTTTTAGAAATTATAACAACGATAAATATTTCGATACGAAGAGAATAGTATTTACCAAACAAACTAGTTGCAACTGGCAGAGGAACATTGTATTATCGTGCCATCAGTGCTGGACGAACCTCGTCACACATCACGTACTCTCAGATGAGGCTTTTCCTTGATGTTGCGGGCATGGCATCCTATGGATCGCATCGTCATCGCCTAGTTGTATGGAACCAGTTCATCGACCTTTTTGAAATCCTGATCACTAAGAGCATCTCCAACAGATTGAGAAAACTAATCCCCTTTCCTTTTATTTCTGGTTAAAGGGAATTGAGATGGAAAAAACCCTCTCTAACAGATCCCCTATCTATTCCCCTTTCCCTTTAATTTTTTCTCAATCCCCTTTATCCCTCCTCCTCTCCCCTTTAGAAAGGGGATTGAACCCCTCTCCCCTTTTCTTCATTTTTCTTTGCAGCCACACAATCTCTAGCCTATGAACGTTTGCTGGCCACACGATCTCTTCCGCTCCACTCGTCCCCCAGGCAACTAGCTCGCCGCCGCCGCCGGGCACGAGCGCGGTCATTCGTGCAGCGCCGCTGCCGCCCCGGCCATGGGCGCGGCTGGCCGTGCGAGGCCGCCGCTGCCGCCCTGGACACGAGCGCGGTTGGCCATGCGATGCCCCCGTCCGGTCGCAGGCTGAGCGGCACCGTCGCTGCCTGGGCCCAAAAATGCACGAAGCTGTACGCTGCACTGCGACTATATGCTCAACGCTTCGCCGTCGTACTGGTGACATGCACATCAGACCTGCTGGACAGCATGATTGAGAGATTGGTGAGAGGGTACGAGCTTGCAAAGTTGATGCGACATGGTTGTGGTCGAGATCGTCCTTGCCGCTCTTCCTCGTGTCGAACTCCACGGCCACAATCCGATTCGCCGGCGAGCCGTCCATCTGGTCGCTGGTGATGCCGAGCCACTGCCCACTGCTGTCGCCCTGTGGCAGCCCGGGGTTGTTTGTCAGTATGAAAGCCATACCTTCTCTGGTGCCGTTCTGCTGGAGGATGTTGAGCACAAACTCGGTCCTGAACGAGGAGTGCCGTCCGCTTGCTGTTCCGTGGCCGGCGTGAGAGGAGGAAGAAGGTGAAAAAAATGAATAAATCAATGACAGGTGGGACATGTTTGTCAGATGAGATAGAAAGGAAAAAAGGGAAAAGGAGATCTGCGGCAGCTCCTCTTCTCAATATCTCTAATTCATGAAAGGGATTCCCCTATAGACAGAAAAAAGGGAAAGGGAAAAGAAGAACTGTTGGAGATGCTCGAAGGGATCAATTCATTGGTAACAAACAAACTCGTGGCGAAAATCACAGTTTCAGAGTTTTTTAGAATGATCTCCACTGCTAGAGGAAGGAGCATTCGTCCAACACAAGAAAACACTTAATTAGTACCGGTTGTTAAAAGGCCCGGTACTAATCCTATATCTTTTGGCGCTAAATAAGATTAACCACTAAACTACTTGATATGCGCAAGCAAGTTCTAATCAGTATCCTTGTTTTGGCCATTCAGTCCCATCAATAAGCTGTATGTGCACATGGTGTGGCTCTACTTAAATGGCAAAAACAGTTTCCAAGCTTTATCAGAGTCGGCAACTGTCTCCTCTGGGAGGAGAGACCATGTTCAATGGCAAGCTGAAGAAGTCGTCTTCGCCTGCTGCTATCTTCAAGTGCAGGCAGCTCTTCAGTTGGTGGCAAGAGTGACGAAGCTTCCTCTCCCAGATGCACGGCAATGCCCCATGCTTGCCTCAGTTGCAGCGCATTATTGCAAGCGGTGGTGAACGGTGAGAGGCTGCATTTGAGCGTGGGCTGCGCAACCCAACCAGCATGTGACCCTACAAAGTAATAACAGTTTTGATTGTCAGGTCTGAATCGAGGAATTTTGGGTCGACCACGGGCGTGGCATGTGACCCTACAAAGTAATAACGCTGTCTGTCTACCTCCCTACTGAGTCTTCAACTCTAGATCTAGATGTCTTTGTCTCTACAGTGAACCAACCACCCCAACTATACCCAATCCTCATATGTGTGGAGCTTGCAAAGAAAATGACGCTAGACCATTATATTGTGATTTTGATGATTGAATGACAAAATAATCAATTGTTGTTTGCTTTCTTGTACTCGATTTGGCTTTGGTTTTAATATATGACAAGTAGGAGACTCACGTCCTGTTTCATCATAAAAACATAGTCAATTGGACTAATGAGTTTTTCAAGTGCTATTTATAGAATTTTAGGTCCTAAGAATGATTTCAAAGCATATGCCAAAAAACCAGAAGAAATGAAGCCTCTAAAACACATTGGCAAAAGAAATCAAAAAAATGTTTGAAGTGGATGAAGCCCGCAGAATTTCCATACGCTGGATGACCCGACGATGGAGTATTCCCTCAGTCTCCAGAAGCTCCGGCATGTAGGGTTAGGCTAAGGTTGTAGAAGTTCTACACGACGGATATTCCGGCGATGTGCAGCAAACAAACAGGCAAGGTATGACATGCATTGGAGAGTGTGAAGATCCGCATGGTGGGTCATCCGATGTTATTGTTTGTATACAGGATGGATGACCCGGTGTTACTATTTGTATATATCACTACCAGAATGGTGGAATTCTCCTAGTGTTTTTAAGTAGTGGTAAAACACTACCACCAATCATAGCATATGGGAATTCTCACTATGAGACATTTAGTAGCGAAAGTTTATACTAAATTTTAAAGGGAAAAACATTAGGAGAGCCCAAATAACTAGGAGAACTCCACCATTCTGGTAGTGTATGGCAGATGATATGCCGATGTTATGGTGCGGAATGATGATTGAAGCAAAAGTTTCCTACATTCGGATGTTCGGATGTTCCGGCAATGAACGACTTTGCACACTGCATAATACAGAGACTAAAGCCAGCTTGGAGGTGGGGATTTGTACACGGCGGACAATATGACAGAGCATTAACGTCATCCAAACATTTGGAAAGGGAAATGATCCTTGGAAAAAAAAAAGCTACACGATATATGTTCTAATGATGAGAGTTGGCATGTGGTGGATCATCTCGCGCTGACAAATTTTGTATGTCTTTTTGGAGCAATGGATAGTCCAAGATTTTGGGCTATATATACCACCCCATTTGGCCATTTCAATTTGCTGGAGTCCAGGAGAAGATCATCTACAACCATAAGATATCCAAGCCACCCATGTGCATTATTCATCTTCCAAAGGCAATTAGCTTGCTCTTAGTTAGTGCTAGTGCTAGGATAGGCATAGAAAGAGAGAGAGAGAGAGTTTGCAAGAAGTGCTACCATGTGTATGGTTCATTGCGTGAACCAACCTTGTAATCCTGGTGTGCTGGCACATTGGAGTCTTGGTGACTTGGTGGCAAGTCTACGACTCTCTGTCCAGGTGTGGAGCGGTGTCAATGGCTTTGTGCGGGGGATGAGAAGACCCCCTCCTTGGTGGAGAAGTTATGTAGTAAAGGCGGTGTCAAGATCTCCAGAAGAGTAGGTTGAAGAGAGCGTTGTCTTTGTGACTAGCTCAGCATCATTCTTGAGAAGTTTTTGTGTGAGCTAAAATCCTTGAGCGGGAGGCAAGGCTTGGCGATGAGAGTGCATTCTTTGTGGAGCTCCAACGTGGAGTATGCTTGTCTTAGTGGCTACGAAACCATGGGATAAAAATTGTGATACCAAGTTTGCATCCTTCTAACCCACTCCTTTATGTTTCCTCATTTCAAACTTCAACTTGTATGCTTTTACCTATCATAGAGTAGTATCTTCATATAGGATTGGCTCTAGGTTGCAAAACGCTTTGTGGGTCAGTAGAATCACTAGTGAAAACCATTGTTGCACATTAGATATAATGATTTAGTTTACATTTGTGGAAGTAGTTGGACAAATAGGCTAAGCTTTTCATAAAGCCTAATTCACCCCCTCCCCCTCCCCCTCCCCCTCCCCCTCCTAGCTATACAAGCACATAGTCCTTTCAGAGCTGCTCATCAGGTTCTTTGATACCCCACGTATATATACGGCACATGAAAGGTACCAAGATATATTACCTCAAATAATATGTTCACAAGCAAATGAGTTGACGACCAAATCTCAGGGCGTGCTTCACCAATATGTTTAATGCATGTTTTCTAGAATCAGTATCATGTTTGTTTACATATTTGGACTCATCATAGGGCCATGAGGTACCCCTTGTTCGTTCAGAATCAATATCTTTATCAGCATTAGTCAGAGTTCAGCTCACTCTCACTGTACCACCACTACTACATATATAGTTTTTCTCGTCGGTCCATCACCACCGGTTGCTTTGCAAACATTGCTAATAGATCACCACAACCGGTTGGTGCCAAAAAAGAACAACACCATCAGTTAATTACAGCCGACGGTGATATAAATTATCACGGTCGGTTCGTATTAAAATCCAGCAGCGATGGCCATCACAGTCGGGTGGTAATATCAACCGGCAGTGATGAGAAGCCCAGACCCAAAAAAATATCAAACTCGGACAAGTCCAATGCGACGGCCCGCTGGAGGCGGAGCGGCATCGGCCCGGTGAATGAAGAGGGTGTGGCAGGACCACGGGAGCGCGGGGGCTGCAGCGAGCCAGATGCATGGTGGCGGAGACAGGCTGCGGCGGCGTGGGGCTGCAGGCCCGTCAGTGGCGAGCTTGTGGCCGGGCGAGCATGGCCCAGCAGCAGCGAGCTCATGGCAAGCGGCCCCAGCGAGCAATGGTGGCATGGCGAGCGCGAGGCAGGGCATGTGGGCGCGGGTGACGACGGTGGCCGACCAGCAGAGTTTTTTGTTTTTGGATATCGACATGACCGCCGGTTGGATAACCGGCCGTGATGGCAAAAGTTTTCACCTCCGCTTTTTTACCATCGGTGGCCAAAACCGGTGGTGAAGAGGGATTTTGAACCAGCAGTGAAGAGTTTTGGGTAGTAGTGCACAGCACGAAGTGGAAATGTTACAGAGTTAACTGTCATTTCCTCTTCTTTCTTATGGTGCTCCCAGGGTAAATGGCTTTGTGTTATCACAAGCTATGTTATTTAGAAAAAGGAAAAAGTCTATGTCCTCTTCAACCATAGAATCCCTAGGTCTAGCTAAATATTGTCGATTCCAAAGGCCTTGGACTCAAGTATTGAATCCCAAAAAAGACAATACCTCAATGAGCATATATCCCAGTCCGTTGAGTAGCAGACCAGATGGACAGAAGGTTTTCATAAATCCTGATGCTTCCTACTCCCACGTGTTGTGTGCATCTATGGTTCTCATGTCTCTACTGTCTACCTTTGTTTTCTCTAGTAGTAATAACATGAATAAAATGCCTGTCGTTTTCTCGTGCTAGTTCAAGGAGTGGATAGATGGATGAAACCGGCTTCGTCCATGACTATTCATCATTGAAGTTGCAGCGTTACAACCAGTGTTAGCAATTTATTTGCAAGAAACACTTGTGTTCTAATATCTCATTGTTTGTTTCCTTAACTTAGGTGGCTGTCTATTTTCCTTAATTTTATTGGTGGCTGTACTATTATATATGATTTACTTGAAATGTGTTGCTCTACTGTCCTACATCATGTTGCTAACACTGGTTGTAGATGTTCTTTGTACTAACCTGAATTCCCATTTGCAGGAGCAACCTGCCTTTGACAAGAAGCAGTTTGTGACCTTCATGAAGCGCTACCTTTGTATGCCCTCTAACTTGTATGGCCTCTGTAGGTGGTTAGCTACCTTTAGCCTTCTGTTAGCTACCTTTTAGCCTTCTGTATTGGCATT
>CM014276.1:53265907-53280018 GCA_004135705.1 Alloteropsis semialata | reverse complement strand
GTATATATATGAATGTTATAAAAATAACTATATACTTCTAGAATGTAATGTATGAATATAAAAAAGTAACTTTGTAATCCGTTAATGTTTAAAAAGTAACATTCTAGTACGAAAACACAACTTTGTAGTCCATGGAATGTAACATATGAACATAAAAAATAACTTATAATTCTTTTTTTTAGATAATGGGAGTGTTCCCAGCCTTGACCTCAAAAGAGGCTACAGCCACTTATTACAAACTTGCAGCTCCTCCGTCTGCTATAAGAAAAAACCAACTAAAATAAATAGAAGCGGAATAACGACACAGTTCCATGGAGAAAACTTAAGGACAAATCCTATTACTAAATCTCCATCCATAGTCGGCGAACATCCGCATCACGAGCACCTCTAATGTCCGGGCAGCTTCCTCCATCGCCTTCAAATCATCATCAAGCCGTTGTAGCCGTGCCCAAGTTCGGACCCAGTACGTACAACAGAACAGTACCGGTAAATATGTCGGAATTGGAGATTTGTCAAATACCACGTCGTTCCTACTTAGCCAGATAGCCCAGCATAATGCAGCTGCACCAATCAACAATTGTTTTTTGATTTTAATACCCACACCAGCAAGCCAATCACCATACATATGATCAACGCTACGGGGCGGGATTAAATTAAATTTAAATTGTATGGCTCTCCATAGGAACTTTGCCACATGGCAATCAAAGAAAAGGTGTTGAATACTTTCATGATGAAAACAGAAACTACACAGCCTGCTCCCATTCCAATTCCTGCGTGCCAAATTATCTTTTGTAAGGACTACTCCTGTTTTAAGATACCACATAAAGATTTTGATTTTTAGCGGCATTCTTAACTTCCATAGATATTTAATGCGACGCGCTTGACTATTAGCCATAAGAGCATTATACATAGAATTAACTGAAAATAATCCGGACTGGTTAAGATTCCATCTAAAAGTATCAGAATGGTTATTTAGGCCTATATGACTGATTCTGGAGACCAGATTATACCATAAAGCCAAATTTTGCCCAACCAGTGCTCTCCTAAACGAGACGTTAAGAGGAATTCTATCAAAGACTGAGGCTATGGTCACATGTTTCTTACGCACAATATGAAAAAGACTCGGATATTGCTCTTTCAAGGTGAAGTTTCCTAGCCACTTATCTTCCCAGAATCTAATTTGCTGCCCATCATTTAACTGGAAAGAACCAAAGCTAAGGAAATCACTCTTAACCTTCATTAGACCAGCCCAAAAATGAGAGTCTCCAGGTTTCTTTTCCACTTGAGCAATAGTCTGATTATTAATGTATTTTTTCCTTAATAACCTCTGCCATATACCATCTTCATTAATCAGCTTAAAAAGCCATTTGCTTAGCAAACATCTATTCTGGATCTCAAGATTCTTAATTCCCAGCCCTCCCATGTCCTTCGGTTGACAAAGAATGCTCCATTTGGCTAATCTATATTTCTTTTTATGTTCATCAGACTGCCAAAAGAACCGAGACCGATAATAATCTAATCTTTCTAGTATACCTTTTGGTACCTCAAAAAAAGAAAGCATGAACATAGCTAGGCTAGTCAGCACAGAATTAATAAGAATCAGACGTCCCCCGACCGACATATGTTTTCCTTTCCAACTGCTCAATTTCTTCTCAAATTTTCCTTCGATTACTTGCCAATCCGATTTATTAAGGCGTCTAAAATGCATTGGTATGCCAAGGTATCGAAATGGATATTTGCCAGACTGACAACCAAATAATGCAGCATACTGGTTTTCCATTTCCTTGGCCTGACCAAAGCAAAAGATCTCGCTTTTATGAAAATTTATTTTCAGACCAGACAATTGTTCAAACGCACATAACAACAACTTCATGTTCGTAGCTTTTTCAATGTCATGATCCATGAAAAGAATAGTGTCATCCGCATATTGTAAGATAGATAAACCATCATATACTAAATGAGGAATGAGACTACCAAAATCCTTGAAATATGGAATAGGGGGACAACCGAGCCATGCTCAATCCACCCCATCATCCAAGTTCTGTGGGCGAACACCATTCTCATAGCAATGAACTGATTTTTTCATACCGTAGCAACGAACTGATTTTTTATGGAATACTGTAGCAATGAACTGATAGAATGGTAATTTAAAATAGGGGCATAGCGAGCAGATTGGACTGGATTTGTTGGTGGAGCAAAGGTGGAGGCTGATGAGTTTGTACTACCTGGTGCTCACAGTTGCGACATGCGAAGAAGAGGGTGCGCCTGTCCCTGTCCTCCTTGGGGTACAGCCGTACAGGATGTTGTTGCTGCAAATCCATCCAGCATCAGCTATTAACTATATTATTCAAGGCAATGATCAAGCCAATGGGAGAGATACGAGAGGATCAATGTCAAGGGAGCATACCACTCACGGCAAAACTTCATGGTGCTCATGCTTGCAGCACCAGCGTCTTCTACCCCTGAACAGAAACCAGAGAAATGTTCACATTATCCAATGGTACAAACAGAACAGCAAAGTTACTATTAGATTTTGAGACAGTAGGCTACAAATCGCATTCCCATGTCAAAGAGCAACTAGGAGAGTAAGTTAGAAACTTAAAAGCTACGCTTACAACAGACACAAAATTATAAATGAATTTACTTTGGCTGTGATATCTGATAACTAAAAACATCTTTATTAACATGACGTCATCTGGGCAAAGTTTACCCCTGCTACCTCCTCAAATTCGGATTTGTAGCCGACCAACCAACGTCTGAAGTGAACACCTACTGAACGGATAATGTTTGTCTTTGAGCAATGCATGGCATGTACTAATTTGTTTCATCATTAGAAAAAACAGAAGTGACCTGGCCCCCTCTGTTCGCGACCAAAATTGGCAAGTAGAGCAAGGATTAGGAAAATCCGGGCCCGAACCGGTCTGACCGGTTTGGGGAACCGGTCAGACCGGTTTTCCCTGTAATCCGACTAGGACTCTTAGTTTGGGTTAATTACGAGTTGTAAAATCTATTCCTTGCGGGAAAAGTCCTACCCTCCCTATAAATATAAAGGGATTCGGCCAATTGAGATAGATCCAATCGAACTTATCAAATCTACTATTTTTGCCTTTACTTTATGCATTTACTTTTTTGTATCCTTCAACCCTAGCTCTTTCAAACCCTAATCTGCTGTTCTTCTTTCGTCTCCGCGACGCCTGAAGGCGCCCTAGCTGGCCTGCCGAGTCTAGGGCAACCCAAGGTGCGCATGTCCTGACGGGGTCCCTCCCGGACGAGCGTTCATTGGTCTCTCGCCGAGCTCCCGGCAAGAACCGGTCTGACCGGTCACCGGAACCGGTCTGACCGGTCTGCTCAGAGGCGCTGCAAAGAGCTCCTCTGCGTATGCAAGTATTTGGTGCAAGGCACGTTTTTGCGTCAACATACTTTTTGGCGACTCCGCTGGGGAACAAGAAAAAAGGATCTACTGTCATGACCAATCTACCAAAGCCAGGCGAAGTTGATTCTGAGAACATTCAAAGGCCGACTGCTAATGAGCTATCGGCTGAGGATCGACATCTATTCGAACAACTCCTGCAGCAAGAAAAGGAGGAGATGGAACGGGCCAAGAAGAAACTTGAAGACGAGGCGCAATGATTCCTCTCGCACTTCTCCAAGGATCGAAAAGGTGCTATCTCCAAGGACAAGGAGGTGGTTGTTCTTTCAGAAGGAGAAGATGAAAAAGATGAGGTAACACCCACTATGAATACTACATCAGAGCCTGTTACTCTTGATCAAATTAATAGATTGCTGGTTTCTGGTCAAGAAAAGTTCTTACTCTTGTTCAAGGCATGATTGATAAATCTGTAGGAAAGCCTTCAACCGTAACTAGTAATGCCATTAGATCTGATATGGCTGGTACTTCACAACATACAATTGTACCTCATAATTCATCGGAAGCAATACCACCCAAAGATCCACAGTATGGGATGCCGTTGAGTAATTCCGCAGGACTGAATCCTTCAGCGCAGTTTGGCCAGGCCAATCCGATCAGACCGGTTCCAGTAACCGGTCCAACCGATTTTTATGTTGCAGCGCAGCACGGCCAAATTCCGGTCCGACTGGTTGTAGGAACCGGTCTAACCGGTTTGGGTGAGTCTGTTGTATATCAAACAACGCCTGAACCTTTAACTAGTACATCACATGTTCAGGCTAATTCTGGCCGAATCACTGGTGTTTCTGGTTATACTACAAGTACTCCAACGACATAAACTTCAAATCCTATGCCTTTCCAGAGTTCAGGCTATTCGCAGCAAATACCTGTACAGCCGAACCATACATTGCAACAAGCGTCAAATGTTGGTGAACCTTCATGGATAGCTGATCCCTATATTAGAGGTTTATTTGATGATTATAAAAGGGATTTAGCTAATATGATTAAGGACACATTCGGTGTAGAAGTTAAAAATAAAACTTTGGCGTGTCAAAAACCTTATCCTGAGAGCTTTGATTCTTTGCCATATCCTCAAGGTTTTAAAGTGCCAGAGTTTGTCAAATTTACTGGGGAGGATAATAGGAGTACATGGGAGCATGTTAGCTAGTTTAATGCACAGATGGGTATTCATGGTAGCATTGATCATTTGAAAATTAGATTATTCCCTTTGTCATTATCTGGTACTGCTTTCTCATGGTTTTTGGTATTATCTCCTAATTCTATTCATACATGGTCTCAATTAGAGCATAAATTTCATGAACACTTTTATAATGGAGATAATGAATTGAGACTATCTCACTTGACATCGGTTAGGCAAAAAGACGATGAATTTGTTGCTGATTATGTTAGAAGATTTAGAGATACTAAAAACCGATGTTTTAGTTTGATTATTTCTGAAAAGGATCTTGCCGAATTAATTCTTAATGGTTTGAGATCTCATATTCGAGAGAAATTGGAAGGCTATGAGTTTCTTACCATTAATCAAGTGTTACAAAAAGCTTTGGCTCAAGAAAGCCGAAGTAAAGATGCTCGCTCAAAACCTGATCGTCCCACCATGCATATGCTAAGCAATGATTTATCGGACGATGAGGATGGAGAGGTTTATGCCACTGAATTTGTATGGCCGAGCAAAGCAAAATCATATAGTTGCGCTTTTCTTAAACCGATTCACAAAAATCGGCAAGAAGAGATGAAGTTTACTTTTGATGTGTCCAAGTACGATAGGATATTTGATGAGTTGCATAAGAACGGATACATCAAGTGTGCATATACTATACCGCCGCTTGAGGAGTTGAAGCAGCGTGCATATTGTAAATTTCATAATTTCTTCTCACATGCAACTAATGATTGTAATATGTTCCGTCGACATATTCAATCGGCCATTAATGAAGGCCGTTTGAGTTTGCACGAAATGCAAGTTGATTTAAATCCTTTTTCTAACACTTTTTCTGTTAACACCATTGAAATGAAAAATTCCAAAGTGTTGATCAGGCCAAGTCAGGCCGAAATGACAAAAGGGAAAATGTAGTCATTGGTGAGGAACGACCAGAGTAGAGAAAAGACAAGAAAGTGCAACTGGAAAAGACCCCCAAAGCTACTGAAGACAATTGGAATTACGTGGAATAGTAGATTGATTAGGCCAAAGGATATGTTACACATATATAGGCAGGTCCTTGGATAGGTTTATGGAAACACCACCAATCAGAGGACCTGCCGACCTAATATACCAGAGGAAGGGCGCAGCTCTAGGGCCGGCCAGCCCTCCTCCCAGGCGTGCAACGCCTAGACCCACGAGCACAGGGCCCACACAACACAAATTGTCTAACACCCCCCCCCTCCCCGCAGTCTGATCGTCCGCAGCCTGAACGTTCAGACTGGACCTGAACTCCGTGAACACCGAAGATGGCAGGCCTTTGGTGAAGATGTCGGCGTACTGAGAACTCGTGGGAACATGAAGTACGCGAACAGCTCCTGTAGCAACACGCTCCCGAACAAAATGAAGATCAATCTCGACGTGTTTGGTGCGTTGATGCTGAACGGGGTTGGTAGACATATAAACTGTGCTGATGTTATCGCAGTAAACCAAAGCAGCTTGGGAAACCGGCATATGGAGCTCAAGAAGGAGCTGACGTAACAGGAGACTTCAGCCACAGCATTGGCAATAGCCCGATACTCCGCCTCGGCACTTGATCGTGAAACAGCAGTCTGACGTTTCGAAGACCAAGAAACAAGATTGTCGCCAAGATATACTGCATAGCCTGAGGTAGACTTGCGAGTGTCAGGACATCCAGCCCAATCAGCGTCGGAGTAAACCACAAGATCAGACTGAGCAGACGGGCGCAAGTGTAATCCCAGGTGAAGAGTACCTCGCACATAACGCAGAATCCGCTTAAGAGCAGCAAGATGAGGCTCCCGAGGATCATGCATATGGAGGCATACCTGCTGAACTGCATAGGAAATGTCCGGTCTGGTGAACGTAAGATACTGCAGAGCACCAGCCAGACTGCGGTAATCCGAAGGATCGGCAACAGGGGCGCCATCAGCAGGCAACTTCGGATTAGTGTCAACCGAAGTCGTACACAGCTTGCAGTCTGTCATACCAGCTCGAGCGAAGATATCCATCATGTACTGCCGCTGTGAAAGAAGAAGACCATCTCCTGAACGCTGCACTTGCATACCCAAAAAATGATGTAGCTCACCCAAATCCTTCATAGAAAACTCCTGTTGGAGGGCGCCAATGACACGGCGCAACAGGTGCGTCGACGAAGCAGTGAGAACTATATCATCCACGTAAAGAAGAAGGTACACAGTGTCGGCGCCCTGGTGATAGACGAACAGAGATGTGTCCGTTTTGGCTTCAACAAATCCAAGCTGCAGAATATACGAGGCAAAGCGGCTGTACCATGCACGGGGCGCCTGCTTAAGACCGTAGAGAGATCGATTAAGCCGGCACACATAATCTGGATGTGATGGATCCTCAAAACCTGTCGGCTGGGAGCTGTAAACTGTTTCAGACAGGTTGCCATGTAGAAAAGCATTCTTCACATCAAGCTGATGAATGGGCCAACTGCGGGAAAGTGCCAAGGACAGAACAGTGCGAACTGTAGCAGGCTTGACAACTGGACTGAATGTCTCATCAAAGTCAATCCCTGGGCGTTGAGTAAAGCCGCGAAGAACCCAGCTGGCCTTGTAGCGCTCTAAAGTGCCATCAGCCTTGAACTTTTGTTTGAAGATCCACTTCCTAGACACAACATTGGCATGCGGTGGACGTGGAACCAAATCCCAAGTCTGGTTAGCAAGTAGAGCATCAAACTCCTCTTGCATAGCGCTGCGCCAATTGGGTCAGTGAGGCCTCCACGATAGGAACGCGGTACCGGTGACAGGGCAGTGGTGGTGTAGAGCGACGGAACCCGGAAACCATGCTTGGCCCGTGTAGTCATGCCGTGTTGATTAGACACGGGCGGCACAGCCACAGCGCCACGAGGAAGAGCAGTAGGCTGACGAGGAGACCTGATGGGCGCATGAAGGGCCTTCCGAGAATATACATGAGTAAAATCTCGGAGAGGGCGCATGCGGCCAATCGCTGGAGAAGGAGCAGCCGCTGCTGTAGGCGTCGGAAAGAGCAGCCGCTGCCGCAGCTGATGACGACGGCTGAACAGCAGCAGGTGCGAGCGACGACGAGGAGGGAACATCAGGCCCGGGCCGTGGCGGAGAAGGAGCCCGGGCGGCTGTTCCTGGCGGCGAGCCCGCGGGGGTCTGAACAGACGGCGGCGCAGGAGCAGCTGGAGCCACAGGCGAGGTGGCCACCGGTGCGGCTGGAACCGCCGGCTGTGGAGGAGCCGGAGGTGCCCCTGGAGCGACTGGCGTTGTAGGCACCACCGAGATCGCACGTGATCGTGCATCGGCCGCACGTGGCAGTGCGGATGCGCCAGGAAGTGGACCTGCAGGCAAAGGCTGTACAGGACCAATAGGTGCCTGTACAGGATTAGTGTGTTCCAGCAAAAACTCGAAGTCAGTCCGAAACCGGAGGGGAGGGCTGCGAGGAGTACGGAAACGAGGCCTCATCGAAGATCACATGACGTGAGATGATGACCCGGTTAGATTGTAGATCAAGGCAGCGATACCCTTTGTGATTAGCGGAATATCCGAGAAAGACACAAGCCGTCGATCGAGGAGCGAGCTTATGAGTGGCAGTTGCTGAAATGTTAGGATAACATAGACAACCAAAAACATGAAGATGATTATATGATGGTGGGACGCCAAATAGTGAACAATGAGGCGTGGAAGACTTCAGTGTTTTGGTTGGCAGAAGATTCAGCAAGTGCGTAGCAGTGCTAAGAGCCTCAACCCAATAAGGGGAAGGTAAACTGGCCTGGAACAGTAAAGAGCGAGCAGCATTATTAATGGTGTGAATCATGCGCTCAGCTTTACCATTCTGAGGAGATGTGTACGGGCAGGACATGCGCAGGTGCACACCGTGGGTGAGGAAGAACGTGCGCGAACTGGAGTTATCGAACTCACGCCCGTTGTCGCATTGGACAGCCTTCACCATGGAGCCAAACTGAGTACGCACATGAGAGAAAAAATTTGCCAAGTGGAAAAAGTATCTGATTTCACCCAGAGGGGAAACGTCCACAAGTAATGGAAGCAGTCATCTAAAATAAGCAAATAATATTTAAATCCTGAGACACTGGGAATTGGTGAGGTCCACAAATCACAGTGTATGAGATCAAAATTACTAGTAGCACGAGAGTTTGATGACTGAAATGGCAAACGAACATGGCGTCCTAGCTGACAAGCATGGCATAAGGAGCTAGGCACTTTATTACAAAAGGGAATGACCGACGCGACTTTTGCTAAGACCTCATGGCCAGGATGACCAAGACGACGATGCCACAGCGACGGATCAGCGGAGGCGGCAGCAAGGGCTTGGGCCGCTGGGAGCTGGAGCGGGTACAGCGGACCAGAGCTATTGCACCTGACGATCACTTTCTGGGTTCCCAGATCCTTCACAGAACAACCAGCGGGGTCAAATTCAACAGAGCAATTGTTATCGGAAGTAAACTGGCGAACGGAAATGAGATTCTTAATAAGTTTTGGAGAAACAAGAACATTATTAAGAGTCAAAGGGCCCGGAAGGGTGGTGGTGCCAGTAGCGGTAACGGGAAGCAAAGAGGCCGTCGCCGACAACAATTGATGAAGGAAAAGGGTACCGCGGGTGTAAAATGTGTGAAAGAGTAGCAGGGTGAGAGGTCATGTGGGAAGTAGCACCTGAATCGAAGTACCAGTCGGTCTGCTGGGGCTGCTGCAAGGTCATGGTGCAGAATGATGAAGCAAGTGACTGCTGATCCCAAGACGAAGGCAGGCCAGACGCCGGGGGCTGGAACCCAGGTGGTACCTGGGGCGCAGATGGTGCACCATACTGCAGAAGAGGCGCCGGAGTCATGAAGTAGGGGTACTGCGCCGGCTGAAGAGGCGCTTGGATCCCCTGCTGCTGCGCCTGCAATGCCAGCTAGTAGGCAACCAGGGCCTGCTGATTGGGCGCCTGGAAGCCAGGCGGGCCAGCAGGTGTCTGGGAGGGCGCCAGAGGCCTTGGACCGGGCCACATGTTGATTGTGCTGGTCCAGGGGTTGTAGTAGGACAGCCAAGGGGCCGACGACACCGACGACTGCTGGCTAGGCGCAGAAGAGGAGCGGGTACCAGACCCGCCGTCGCCTGCGGTGGGCTGGGAGCCGCCAGAGCCCTTGTTGGAGCCCTTGGAGGAGCGCCTGTTGCCGCGATCGCCTTTGGCAGGCTTGGAGCCGCCACTGCCGTTGCCCCGCCCATTGCCCTTGCCCCCTGAACCAGAAGGAGCCCGGTTGGAGGGAGGTGCTGGAGGGCGCTGGGAGCTTGATGAAGAGGTCCCGGTGAGGAGCGCCGTGGAAGGGGCGGGAGCCGTGTCCGCCAGATTGAGCTCCTCGAGGACCAGGTCGTCGCAGACCTCCAGGAAGGAGGGGAACGGGCGACCGCGACGAAGGAGGCGCCCGAGAGGGGCGTACTTCTCGTTGAGGCCGCGAAGCACGTTCAGGACGAGTGTACGGTCGGTGACGGGCTCGCCAAGATCAGCGAGGTCGTCGGCCATTCGCTTGAAGCGCTTGCAGTAGTCCGTGATGGACAGATCGCCTTGGACGAACGTCCGAAAGCGGGCGTCGAGGTGCAGGGCGCGCGTCTCCTTGTTCCCGAGGAACTGAGTCTCGATGGCCAGCCAAGCGGCGCGAGAGGAGGCACCCTTGGAGGTCTTGGACATGACGACATGACGATGTCGAGGAGGTCGCTGGAGAGGGACCCATACAGCCAAGAGCGCACGACACAATCCATGCGTGTCCAGTCAGGGGAGCTGGGCACCGCGGTGTCCTCAAGGACGTGCTCCTGAAGGGAGTACTTCCCGAGGGTGAGAATGAATTGCTCACGCCAACGGGAGTAATTGCCGGAGTTGACGTCGAGCACAACAGGGACAAGGCACGGCGACGGCTTGAGAGTGCAGATTCAAGAGGGCAGCAGCCTCATGAAGGAGCAAGGCGCCGGAGAGATTACCCCCGGCACCACCAGGACCATAGGCGACAGAGGGATCGGAGGCGTCGGAGTGGGCGTCGTCTTCGGCAACGGCGGCGGCCGCCGCCTTGCACTCGCGGGCAGCGCGAGCCAGGGCATTGCGGGCACGTGTGGCGGCGGCGTCCCGCTCAGTGGAGGCAGCAGTGGCCTCCTTCTCGGCCTCTTGGGCACGAGCGAGCACGGCATCGCGCTCAGCCTGGCGGGCGACGCGAGCGTCCTCGAGCCGCTTGCGCTCCGCCTCAGTGGCGGCAGCGTCGGCTGGAGAAGGATCGGTAGGGGCCATCGGGCAACAACGGCGAGGAGCCGGTGCGGGATGGAGGGGCGGCGCCGGCGGTGGTGCTTGGGGCAGCGACGGCGAGGAGCCGGTGCGGGAAGCAGCACGGCGGCGGCGGCGCCTAGGCAGCGGATACGAGATCGGAAGGCCCGGTCTCTTGATACCATGAAGACAATTGGAATTACGTGGAATAGTAGATTGATTAGGCCAAAGGATATGTTACACATATATAGGCAGGTCCTTGGATAGGTTTATGGAAACACCACCAATCAGAGGACCTGCCGACCTAATCTACCAGAGGAAGGGCGCAGCTCTAGGGCCAGCCAGCCCTCCTCCCAGGCGTGCAACACCTGGACCCACGGGCACAGGGCCCACACAACACAAATTGTCTAATAGCTACATCTAAGAATTCAATGCTCGGGGGGCAAGTCAAGAACAAGTAAGCCGGTTCTGACAAAACCGGTCTAACCGGTTCAAGAAATCGATCTGACCGGTTCTTGGCCAGAAAATCTGGTAGTACTGAGAAAAAGTCAAGGCCGACCTTTGAGGAACTTCTGGAGAAATACAAGAAATTAGGTGCTACTCAGAAGCATAAAAATCGGCCAAAAAAAATAAAACCTCATCGAAGCACCAAGATTCAAATTCTTTCTCAACTCAAGGCAGTAGTAGTAGTAGTGCTACATTGTATCAATCTTTTAGATCGACTACACCATGGTCCTGGTCATATCCTTACTACTATTTGCCTTGGGATTACAGTAGTATGAATATGCAGCCATATTTTGTTCCATATCCTGTTTCATACTACAATTATGAGTCATCACAAAGACCGGTTGTTTCTAGTGATAATCTGGTCAAGAAAAGTGTATCCACTGATTCTAAGACAGGTGATAAGGACAGCATGCAAGATTCAACATATATGCAACCAAGGTGGTGTCCTCCAGGCTTGTCCCGTACTCAAAAGAGAAAATTGCAGCGGATGCGCAAGAAATCAATGGAGCAACAAGTTGAAGAGAAGCCAGCAGCGGCGATGAAGACAAAGATGGTGTGGAGGCCAAAGAAAGTTGCTTCAACTTCAACTTGAGCAAGACATCAAGATATGGCCAATGTATAAACATTATCCTTAGAGCAATTTTGGTTGCTGAGTGTTTTCTAATTCGCAAGCTTCACCAGAAAACATGGGGGTATATGTTCGCGATCAAAATTGGCAAGTAGAGCAAGGATTAGAAAAATCCGGGCCTGAACCGGTCTGACTGGTTTGGGGAACGGTCAGACCGGTTTTTCTCTGTAATCCGACTAGGACTCTTAGTTTGGGTTAATTACGAGTTGTAAAACCTATTCCTTGCGGGAAAAGTCCTACCCTCCCTATAAATATAAAGGGATTCGGCCGATTGAGTTAGATCCAATCGAACTTATCAAATCTACTATTTTTGCCTTTACTTTATGCATTTACCTTTTTGTATCCTTCAACCCTAGCTCTTCCAAACCCTAATCTGCTGTTCTTCCTTCGTCTCCGCGACGTCTGAAGGCGCCCTAGCTGGCCTGCCGAGTCTAGGGCAACCCAAGGTGCGCACGTCCTGACGGGGTCCCTCCCGGACGAGCGTTCGTTGGTCTCTCGCCGAGCTCCCGGCAAGAACCGGTCTGACCAGTCACCAGAACCGGTCTGACCGGTCTGCTCAGAGGAGCTGCAAAGAGCTCCTCTGCGTGTGCGAGTATTTGGCGCAAGACACGTTTTCGCGTCAACACCCTCACATCAACCACATTACAATCAGCTAGAAGAAAATACTAAAAAGCCATTAGAATGTGAGTGCGGGCGCAATTCAATAATCGATCTATCCTCACCGCGAAACCAAAAAAAACCAATCTAGTATCATAACATTCACGGGAACCGGCTTCGGTTCCTACCCAAGGCCTGATCAGGCGAGATCAGAAATAGAACCTATGGCATCAGCGCAGAGAGGAGGAGAAAAAGACCGGGCCGAGCGGAAGGAGAGAGACAGGATGCCGTTACGTACCTTCAACTCTTGGATTGCTTGCCGGTCGTGACGGAGAGGAGGAGTGGGGTTCGATCTCGCCGGCGGCGAGTTCGGGGGACGGCGCTGGATGGGCCTGTCGTCCAAGGAGCGGGGTGAGGAGTAGACGGTGGCCGGTGGCGGCGAACGGGAAAAGAAATAAAAGAAGACGCACGAACAGGAGTCGGTCTCGGTGACAGGTGTCAGGTGCGGCTTTTGTCAACATTTTTTTGTGGGTGATGAGGGGTCCTGTTTCGATGGAACTCAAATGGTGAATAGGAGAGCAAAAGAACTCTAAGTATAGGTCTTCTCATAACTAAGTAATGGTGAATAGGAGCAGGGGCGGACCACGCACGGACCAGCGCCTAGGGCCAGTGCCAACTGTAGCACTGTAGCACAGTAACCTCGACGCGTTGTAGCATCGTAACGGTGTAGAAAAAAACCGTTGGGCCCTAGTGGCCCTAGGCTTCTATCCGCCACTGAATAGGAGAACAAGATAACTCTACGGCCATCACAATTCACAAGTCATGAATGGAACTCAAATGATGAATAGGAGAGCAAGATAACTCTAAGTAAAGGTGAATAGGAGAGCAAGATAACTCTACAGCCATCACAATTCACAAGTCATCAATGGAACTCAAATGGTGAATAGGAGAGCAAGATAACTCTAAGTATAGGTCTTCTCATAAATCATATTGGCTGTTAAAATAGATTTATGATTCACCAGGTTGTCAAACACTTTAAATCTTTCTAAACTAAACAAAATCCATTTATATTCCAATGATCCCCTTAACGTGTTTAACTCTTTTTAAAACATACAAATCGTCTAGATTAACTCCAATAAATCAATATCATTTGTTTTCTAGTATTTACAAGTTCATAATCTGATGCTTGAACTGATTCGTGCTTACTGATCTTTTGATGTTGGATGACCTGCTTCCTGATCTCAGATAGAGCTTGCTCCATGGGGGATGAGGGCAAAGGGCTCGTAGACATCCTCATGCAATGCTTCCGGTCGTAGGTTGGTACCAGGTCACTCCCTAATCATCCTTGCTTTGTTACTGTTGGCCGGTGTTTGACGGTGTTCGATGAAATAACTCCCAGCTAAATTTCAGTGTCAGGGAAGGCATGATGTATGTGTTCTCAATTGCTAGCATGAATTCTTCGTATCGTTATTGTTGAGTCAGAAATATATATACAACATTTGATGGATCAGCAGGAAAGATATTAAGAAAATTCAAGACAAAAAAGTGAGTGCATTGGGAACTAA
>CM014276.1:53191413-53256565 GCA_004135705.1 Alloteropsis semialata | reverse complement strand
AGCGAAGGTCAACGTCGTGTCCAATCTTTCGGCTGCTGCGGAAGAGGAGAAGGCGCGTTTTCCAGTGGCAACCAAGCCGGCATCGGGCAAGATAGTAGCAGAGGTGGACTCAGAAGAAGGGGAGTCCGGCTTCACCAAGATGATAGCAGAGGACTCCTCAGAAGAAGAATCCGGCTTCACCAAGATGGCCGTAGAGGGCTGCTCAGAAGGAGGAGGGAGGCCCGACCGCTCCTTGACTGCCCAGATCAGGGATGCACGGAACACCAGTGAGTTGTTTACTCTCCGATCCAGTCCATGGAAGGGACCTGTTGTTGTTGTTGTTGTCGTCCCTGCTGAGCCACCTTCTTAACTTAGTTTAGTATAAACTAGTGATTTGCGCGCGCCCATGCGTGCGTCGAAGCTTAGCACATCTGTTACTTGAAATATTATCCCTTTGACACAAACAAATCTCAAGCTTCAGTTTCACTAATCATGCAAACTAATTATATTTTACATAGTAAGCAGTTTCAAGGAACAGAATGAATGTTACATACAGTGCTTCTCTTCTCCTTTGCATTCTTCTTACTCAAGTCTTACTCACACCGGAATACATCCTCCAAGCACATTTACATTTTTTTTGTCAGCATCGGACAATTTTATTGATATAGCACCAAAACCTATCTTGTCCATCTCTTCATTTGTAGTGATAGAAGCATCAGAAAATATAATGCCACTCGGAACATATGAAGGGAAATATGTCAAATAACAGTAGTACTTCAAACCTCGGGGGAAAAAGTATAAACCTAATGGAAGACATTTTGGAGAGACCGAAGCGAACCTCATAGATAACTTCTTTGCACTTCATTTATACTCAGTAGATGACTTCCTTGTACTTAAGCTGCATAGAAGTCTAATGTGAAAGATGTTAAAGTCACAGCCATTTTTTATGTTGTCCACTAAAAGTTGAGTAACCTAATCTAGACTAAGAACATTGGACTGATGAACAGAATGGTGACCATGCATACAACTACGTAACACTGAGCATAATTGTCAATGTGAGAAATAAACATACATTTTTTAAAGAAAATTAAGATCACATCACTGCTCTTGGGCGTTGTATAAAAGACTAATTTAGGATCCTAATTGTTTCACAGGACACCCATTCACATCATAGATCATCCTATTTTGGTTCTTAGCTACGAGGTAAGTGAGAGTCCAGGTAGAAATTCTCTCCCTCGTTGCAATGTACTCTATATCTAAATAGTGACATTAAGCACATAAGCATTTTTTTTGGGTAAGAAACAGCATGGCTAAGTGTTCCTGCACGTGCAGTAAGAGCATAAGAAACTTACCTAGAATTTTAAAGCATTGTGAATTTGAGACAGCACTGTTCAATTGCAAACTGCTTCGAGATAGTTGATCTTTGATCGCACTGCTACATCCATCAATCCAGCACGCACTGGTCCATCACAATGCCCCTGCATCACATCAGAACTCTCACTTTAGCAAACTGGAAAGGCATTACTGTTATATCTGCCAGCTGGGCTCAACCATTTGGAAACAATACTTTTTGTGAGCGTAAGTGATAAAAAAGTATTTCATGATAGGGCTCACGAATATGCTTTAGGGCAGCTGGTACAAAGGAAAGAGCTGAAAAAACAACAGCAACAAATGAGAACTCCATCTATAAAATAAATAAAGTAATAGCGATTTCATTTTTGTGCACTATTGAACTGAATGTACCTATGCTCTAAAAGAAAACAAAAATAGTCACTTTTGAGCACAAAGGAAAGAGCTGAGAAAACAGGGACAACAAATGAGAACTCCGTCTATAAAATTATAGCTATTTCATTTTTGTCCACAACTGAATTGAATGTACCTGTGCTCTAACAGCAAAAAAGAAGTCACGTTTGAGTGACTGAGAGCTTCTTCTGTCCAATAAGAATATAAATGGTGTATCACCAAACTCATTTACAATTCTTTGGCAAATGTTCACCCCATAGACATATAGCATGACCCTTAAATTTGTGCCGGGCAAGATGCTGTATAACTGTTCAAATCAAAGGAACCTATGCACATCTCATTTCAGATTTCACATGACTACTGTAATAAGAAGATGAAAATATCATCTGACAGGAATATTGTGATAAGAGGCATTTACATATGAAAAAAGGTAAGGGAAGGTAAGTGAAGCTGCATCCCAAACTGAAATTTCTGCATAGTGCACAAAAGTACAATGGAACCAAATGTTCAGACAAATTAAATTTATTCACTGAACATAAAAAGAGTTGCACTTACCTATCAAAATCTGAGCCTTACCAATTGGATTAGTTTCTAGCTCTAACTTCAATTTATCCAGCATTTAGTTATCTGTAACTTCATGGTCTAAATTTCAGACCACGGAGGAGTGAGTTGATCCCCTCCTCCTTGGACTTGACTTCCAATAACACATTGCCAAGATCCAGGGTGATTCTGTCGCATCAGCAAATTATAAACACATCAGACAAGGTTACCAAATTAGTGGAAAATAAACTATCTATCTCAAGCCACGAAACAGCACATGGTCAGCAGATAAGAAACTGGACATATAGGAAAAGCTAAATTTACGAACATATGTCGTGCTGTAATTTGATCATTGTTCCAAATAGGAAAGCAAATTAAGGTAGAGGAATAAAATTTGATCTGGGAGAGAAGTTTTTTTTTCTGGAAAGACGCAGGAGGGTTGTGCATCGTTAAATTAACAAGATGATCTGGTAGAGAAGCAAGCCTGCTCTTTGATGTGGGTAAAGCTCAGGACATTTAAATTACCAGAAGGAAATAAGATGGAATATACCTTGATGATCTTGGCACCATACAAATGGTACCTGACACGCTTCCCTACTATGTAATATCTCAGTCGTGTAGACAACATCATATTCTCCAAGATTGCATCATGAACAGCCGTCAGAGTCCTGGTACGAGGGTGCTGAACAGCTGAAACCTTCTTGGGCGGACTCACAATCCTTCTTGTGCCAACAAATAGGGCATTCTGAGTCAAACAAAAATCATATCAATGTTGTTCAATTATTGAGTAAAGTCTGTGTACAATTATAGAGAAGCACACAAAATAGTATAGTTGGGTCAAAGATTCGACAGCATATGCCACAGCACCAACACCAAAATAAACTCAAAATACAAAGCAACTTACCAAAAGAGCAAACATGAATATCACAAATACTGAACACAAAAGGCCTCAACAAACAATTCAAGCATTGAAAAGCTGCAATTAATTTAAAAAACAAGGAAGCACAGGTAGTGCAAGTATAAATGCTAAAACATAGAGGAGCAAATTACTAAAATGTTTTTAAGCCATAAGTCCAAGAAGAAGGCTCAGCACATTTCTGAAAAGCAGTATTACAACATAACATTAACCAAGGAGGATATAGCACAAATGCAACCATATCGCTCAATTCAATAATTCTTGAGTAATTAAAAAAGGACAAACCACAGCTATTTATAATTGAAAATATAAATGAGCTTTGAAAAAGCAGGAGAAGATCTGCTAAATTTGGTGTTATATTACCTAATCCTGATACATGTACTGCTTATTTATTACCTTATGCTCTAAGATGATTTATTTAATTCAAGCATAGTTGTAACTGTACATTGCCATATGAGTCTTACCAGGTACCACAGTAGCACAAAAAAGAATGAGAAATTCACTTGCCATTGAACTTCTTCTCCAGCTCCCTGACGTGGATCTTCGCGAGTGGTATAGGACGTGGATGACTACAGCCTTCCTGTTTCCAGAAAACATCCATCTGGCTCAAAAATAAGAACAAGCACCATCACCAACACCTGGAGAAGCATCGTCAACCACACATGTAGTGCATCGGTTCCAGGATAAGAAATCAGTCAGATGCCACGACGAGACATGAGAAGAGAGGAAAGGGATTGGCGCTCTGCTCACCTGAGCCACGGAGTCCTCGAACTGAGAGGGCTCGAGGCCCTCCTCCTTTTGGATCTTCTTCCTTGCGGTGTACATTTTGCCTTCCCTTCACCGCTGGACCCTGCCGCGACGAGATTCGAACAGGACGACGCGTCGAAGCCAGATTAGAAACGAGAGCAGAAAGGAAGATAACAATTAGAGGACGCGCCGCGAGTGCGCGGAGGATTCGGAGGCGGAGGGCGAGACGGATGGATACCTGAGTGCGAGGAGATGGGATGAGGAAGTGGAAAACATGATGGAAGCCGAGGCAAGGCGCGGGCTGGTGCTTCTCCTGCTCCTCGCGTCGCCCCCCGCCGCATCTCCTCTTCCTTTGCTCCACACAAGCGCCGCCTGCGCCGGCAATCGGTCGCTCCTGCCTCTCGCCCGCGCCGGCCTCCGCTCGTCATTCCCTCTGCGCTGCGCCGCCCCTTCCTCTTCCCCGCGCCGGCCGTCGACTGCCCCTGCTTCTTCCTCGCGCTGGCCACCGCCTCTCCCGCTGCAGCCTCCGGCCGCCGCTGCCTTTCCCCCTACGCCGTGCTGCCCGCTTGCCACCGCGTTGCCACATCGTGTGTGCGGCTGATGACGAGAGGGGAGGCACGGGGACGGAGCCGAGGGCGAGAGCAGGCGGCAAGAAGGGGTAGAGTGGTTTTTTTTGGCCGTACGTGTCTGGCCATCGGGGAGACTTCAGAACCTTCCAACCAACCAACCAATCAACCAGGAGACGAGGAAGATGAGCCGAAAGGAAGAAGACCAGGCCAGAGCGAGGAGCTTATCCTCTCGCAGGGCAGAAGCGGAGGCGAGACGCTTCGTGAGTCTTCCGCCGAATCCAGCAAGGACACATGTCCCACGACGGGATCGAATCGGTCGATGGCCGGTCGATGCAGATCGGTTGACGTATGTAAAATTTGCTAACGTGGACCGCCTGGCCGGCCGTCGAGCCCGGCGGCTTTAAAGAGAGTCTATTTACTTGTAGCTTTAACTTAGTTTTAAATCTATTTGCAAAAGATCCCTAAGAAACCAAGCCGGAAACTTGCTGCAGAAGAGGAGAGGGCACGTTTTCGAGTGGAAACCAAGCCGTCGAACAAGATGGTAGAAGAGGTGGACTCAGACAAAGCGGAGTCTGGCTGCATCAAGATGATCGAGGATGACTACTTAGAAGAATTTGGCCCCAACCGTGTCTTTGCCGCTCAGGCTAGCTGTTTCAGGGATACATGGAACAGGCGATATTCTCGCTACTTCGGTCATTTCGAGGACACCAGTGAGTTGTTTACTCTCCGATCCAATCCATGGAAGGGACTTGTCGTTGATTTGCTACCTTGTTGATCTATATATCTTGGCACTGTTTCTGATCTATACATCGTCTCAACTTAGGACTGATTTTTTAATTTAGATCCATCGCCCAGCAAGCTTAGCAACAAAAATATGGATGTTTGGTTACATCCCTTGCCTCCTTTGAATTTGACATTGATTACATAGAGTTCTTCCCTTTATACGCGCTATGTGCTAGGATCAGAAATTGACTGATAAAAATGATAATTGAGATACCATTATTTACTTGCAGCTTAACTTAGTTTTTAATCTATTTGTAGCTTAACTTGATTTTGAATATACTTGCAGCAAAGATCCCTAACATGCGTTTCACGTACAAGAAGCCTAAGCGGCATGAGTCTCCTGAACCAACTGCTACCCTGCAGATCTTTTCACTCAAAGTCGCAAAGATACGGGGAGGTTTACAGTGGCCGCTCCATGTGTTTGGCAAGGTTGCTATACGCGACGTAGTTGATCACAATCGCAATATGATCTTTCACCGCCCAAGAGAGAGCTGCCAAATCCTTACCCAAGAGGTTTGTATTATTACTAACTATACCGCCTTGATCGGTGCTTCTTGCTTTCCTGTTCCTCATAAGTGTTACAAGTTATTCACTGCTTGACGAAGCAATCGTAGTTTTCCACTAACTTTCCTGCCTTGTCACTACCACGCCAGTGTACTTAGAGTTCATCACCATGCCATCACCTGGTACAATTCCCCTGTACTAAGCTATTATTATATAATCCATTTAATTCTGTCAGGCACCAGCTTTGATATGCATGACAGCCAACTTTTTAATTCTTTGTGAGCTCCTACAATTTGGTCGTATGTGGGTTTGGTAATAAGAGAAGTAAGTAACTAATAATCAAATTGGCACTCTTATATGGAGCACAATGCATGTTGTGTTACCTAGAGGGAGCCTCTAGCTAGAAGTTTTCCTTCAAACTTCAACATAGCTCTGGCTTAATCCCCTCCCTCCAATTCTGTTTTAAACGAATGTGATGTCTTCTGAGTTGAATATTTAATTGTGGCTGATAGTTTCTGGTGCTATGACTTCTGAGTTGTCTTGAAAATGTTTGAACCTTGTTTGCTAGGCACAAAAGATATGTAAACAACCCATGAATAGTACACGCATGGTTATGTGCACATGATAAATGTGCTATTTGTTTTTTGTTTGTCAATAATGCAACAAACTAATAGTCTTTTCTGTTGCGCACTTCGTGTTTACAATGTTGATTTGTAATGTTCTGAATCTTGATTCACTTCGGTTTACTTAGTATTTTTTTAATGGTGCTGCTTATAGGATCCATATTTGAAGCTGACAGGCCCTACCCGTGCTGTTGTTGTGGTGGACCCTGTGACCTTTGAGGTTGATCTGCAAGTTAAGGGTGTTACTCAAGATGAGGATGAAAGTTTGAGCTTTCTAGCAGTACCTTACAACGACTTTACCTCGCTTGAGTCACGACACGATAAAATGTATTACGCCAGCAAGTTAAGCACGGTGGGGTTTGAACTTGGCTCTATTGTTTATTCGGTGGAGGCAACCATATCCTTGCGAGTGAGGCCAGGGGGATCATGGCCAGATGGTTTCTGTGCCCGAATTTCTGCCCGCACAGCCAGCATAGGTACAGCAGAAGTCATCCTACTTGATTCTGTGGATGATGGCACAATCCATGTTTCTCGTAATGGAATTATCAAGCTTACGCGGTGTGTTGTATCGGTTGAAATTACTGGAAAGTTGGCAGTTTGTGTGAAGGCAGGGCAAGGTAAGGAAATTGTGGTGGACAGGAACAAGTCTTTTAAGGCTAAGAACGATGGTGCAAGCCATGGCATTCTTCGCCTTGGCTTCTGCTCATTGGATGTTACGGTTGCTTGGTCACTTATTTCGACAAGTCACTAATGTATCACTTATTTCGACAAGTCGCTAATGTATCACTTATTTCGGTAAGTCGCTAATGTATCATCTTTTGGTTCTGGAGTGATAAAGCTTGTCATTTGGATTTATTTTGCGTTTGGCCATGTATGTTGCCATGCTGAATTTATTGTGACATTTAACATTGCGTTGGCAGCAGAATTTATGTACAACTAGGTTCATGCCCGTGCGTTGCTACGGGAAGGAAACAAACAATTAGAGCACCATAAGTTTCACACCAAAAAACATAGATTTTGCATTGCGATAAGCACCATATGTATAAATTTATATTGTCCATAGCATTGGATTCCGCAAGTACACTAAAAAATATAAGATGAATGATCCCACACCAGGCAACAAAAAGCAATTCATCAAAGTCTTCTCGCTTCTTTGATTTTTTTTTAAATTTGATCTTCGTCCTTTTCGGCTACAATAATTGATAATCTCCAACAGCTGCAAAGTTCATACAGAAATTTTCATAATGAAAGGATAAGTAGAACAGACGTTTAGCTCGCACTCGAAATCAATAAATCACTCATGATCAACTTACCTGGGAGCGGTACCACACAGCAGGCCAAAGCTTCACGAGTGCATTCGTCCTCGATCCTGAGCAGGCGGCACCCAGTCACCAGCACCCATGGCACCGTTACGCCATAGGCCGCCGTGTATGTAAGGAGGTGAGCAAGCAGATCAACACAAGTGCCTCCTGAGCCGTCGTTGCTGCACGTGCTGCAAATGGCTTGAACGTTGTGCCTGCACATGCACACTACAAGAAAGCAAGCCAAAGTAGTAAACATATCCGACTAACCGGTCCTTGACAGGTATTCTTGAATATCTTACAACTGAAATGTTGTCATCACAAGATGACCAATTAAGCTCTCAAGAGAGGTACTCCAGGATTTCTGACAATCAAAAGTTTTATGAAACAGCTTGCTAAACATAACTCCTACATTGCCGATTTACTAAGGTGGCAGAAAATAGTACCATTAAGCATATCCACATGTTCTGAGAAAACTATACAATGAAAAGGAACAGTATAACTAAAATAGGAGTAAATAAATGATAGATTAGCATCTAAGTCTGCAGCCTGAAACACTCGAGTCCTGGCGCGACGGCACTTGAGTCCATATGAAAATTTAGCATTGATGGGCACTAATAAGGCAAACATTACTCAAATTACTCAAATTGCTACATATGCATTCAGATAAAAAAAATCTAATCTCTTCTAAGGTACATTATGGATTGTATTAAATTTGGATAAATAATGAAAGTGTGTGCAAAGAACGATAATCCCATGTAGTTAGGGCATTTGTCTCCAATTTGATCATATATTCAGGTCATGTGGTACTCATTAAACTGAACACTGATTCACCATTTTCAGTATCTGGAGTTTCATGGGACACCAGCTTATATTTCCTGAGAGTAGTAAACATAGCTCTAGCATTTTCTTGTGACATCGGAATTTCCAGCGTGCTCCTTTAAAGAAGTAGCAAGGATTTACACCAATCTACAAAGTGGCAATAGAAGACCATTGCAGGATACCTGAGGCCACAGTGTCACCATGTCCTGCACTCATCTTTAGCTGTCAGAAAGGTCAGAAAGGTCAGCTCCAAATACGTCAATCTGTACCCAATCCTGCAAATATAAGGGAAACATAGCTTGAAGTGGCCCTGAGAAATTCATATGAATACAAAAATACAAAGGAAAGGGTCATCTGAACTTTCAAGAACACCGTTGAGTGGATTACTGAATACTGATACCGTAGAATCGTTATTTCCTAAATCCTACACTTGACAGATCCTCATTTCATCTCGGATGCGCTGCACAATGCATAAATTACTCACAGAAACTGGAATTAAGCGCAGGTGCCAACCGGATTACTCAGAATGGAGAAGAATCGCAATCAGACGCAGCATCCCACCTACTGCTCCTTGCGATTCCTGAGGCCAAAAGAACCAGAGAACAGAGATCAAGAATCCAAGAAGGAGCCGAAGGATTTCTTACCGAGAAAAAGGTCACCTCAGATTCCTTCCGCTTCCGCCTCCTGGCCAAGAGGGGTTGGGGCTGAAATGCTACCGAGAAAAAGGTCACCTCAGATTCCTTCCGCTTCCGCCTCCTGGCCAAGAGGGGTTGGGGCTGAAATGCTGAGAGGAACCAGGATCGAGCCGTCCGCGACGAGCCCTACGCGCGTGTCGTCGCCGTCCAGGCTGAGGAGCGGGGCCTCGCCAGGATGGCCGGTCGGGAGGGGGAAGAGCAGCGGCCGCCGGTCCCGCTGGATCTAGCCGGAGGACAGCGGCGGTTGGGACGAGCACGGCGGCGCCTGTGCCCGTGCGCGCGGCATGGTGGTGCCGGCCGACCCCGCACCGCCATGCCTCACCGACGCCGGCCTTGAAGTCGCCGCCCAGCCGCGGAGGTCGCGGCGTCCGCGTGCTCCCGACCCCGGCCGCCGAGGTCCCTCGGGGTGCACGGCGACGGCGCCCGAGGTCGCCAGAGCTGAGCCGACCCTGGATCTGCTCCACGCGGGCCCTCGCCTGGTCTGCCGTCGCGCCAGGACTCGTTCGCCTAAGGGCTCGGTGTGGAGAGGCCGAGAGGGAGGTCGTGGCGGCGGCATAGGAGGAATCGGGATAGGAGGCTCCGTGATTTTCGAACGGGAGACAGAGGTTTTCCTTGAAACGATGACCAGATGGCCCACATGTCGGCGAAAAAAAACACCGTGGGGAGAGGGGCGTGGGCGGGGGACGAAAACCGGGCGACGGAAAGGCCTACGACGGACGCGAAACTGCGACATTTGGTTCTTTTTTAGGAGTAGAGATAGAGATGTGTACGCTTCCCATATGCAACTGGCGTGCAGCTTGCACCTCGGAGACAGTACAGAGCTCCCTGCAGTTTAGGACACTGCGAATTTCCGTGTCTTGTATAATAGCCACTGCTGAGTTGATTCTGTGACGCATCTGCTTGAATGTACTACGAGCGTCCACTTCTATTTCCTTTCACGTTGAGCCAAAGGTTTTTTTTTTGCAATAGTCAATTCTAAATTATGATGCTTACTGATCAGACAGACTACTAGTATCTGATGAGGATGCGTATGATGCTACTGATCAGACAGACTACTAGTATCTGATGAGGATGCGTATGCGTATGCGTATGCCTCGCTTCTCAGTTGAGAACACGTATTTCGCTTTGAAAGAAACAAGGCGTCTAACTCAAAAGCCGCTTTCCAGTTTCCCCTGGACCAAAGAAAAAGAAAGGTAGCTTTCCACGTAGATGAGGCCTGCGCGCTAGGGCCCCACATGTCAATCTCACTGCGTTCGCCGAGGCACTGTCCCCAACCTCTCACAGCTTCTCCCCACTCGCCGAGCGACACCGCGCGCCCTCCCTCCAGGCCGCCGATCGATTGAGCACCTACACGACGGACCTGGATCCAGTGCAGGATAAGCAGTCATTGCATCTGAACCATTGAAGGGGTCATCAATGGTTAGCATTAGACACAATTTTTTAATCCACCTTTCATTCTTAGCTTTTGCTGTTAGCCACCGCTACTAAGGAAAAACAGCAAATAACAGAAAAGAGAAGGCAGATATGTTACGGAGATTCACAAATACAATAATATTGCCTGTATTTTACTGAAAACTCAGATACATTACCAAAAGAGCACATGCTAAGCTGAGATCATTTGTATATAAGAAGGTTGTTTTCAAAATTTAACATATAAGAAGGTTCTCTTTCCATATTTTATGAACAAAAGCTTGCATCAACCACCGCATATGCAAGACATTTCTCAACAATTAGCTATCATGTAGAGGCAAGACGTTTCTCAATCCTCTTTGTACCCTGAGCTAGTTGGCATCGACCCTAGCAGCTGGGGTGCTTGCAGCTTGCCGGAGTGCTCCGTGCTACGGGATATCGAACTTGCGCAATGTTGGCCTTCTTCGACGTGCGTGCCTTGCTCGGCGCCGGTGTGGACGCCGGGCACCTCCGGGAGCAGCGGAACGAGGGCGCTCAAGGATGGCTTCTCCGGCACACGCAGGAGGAGTCGAGGAGAAGAGGAACGCCTCTACGAGCACCGCGAAGAGGTGCTGGAGGAGCATCGACTCCAGCAACAGCGACGAGTGTGGCCGGCATCCTTGCCGGCGTCGGGGTGAAGGCGTGAAGCAGAGTCTCAGGCTCTCAGCATTTCAGCAGTCGGCTTTGGCAGCGTCGGAGTGAGGCAAGTGAGGGAAAATTTTTTTGAGAAAAGGACACTTGATCCTAGCCGTTGCTTGTCACTTTGATGGTTGAGATGCTGCCACTGCTTATCTTACAGTGGTAGTTACCACTGCACCTGATCTGTGTCCCCTACAGGACTACAGTCTACACCTAGCCGCAGAGCATGCAGCCGCCGTGCCTGGGTGCATGCGGCGGCGGCGGGCTCGCCCTCTCCGTCCCGCGCCGCCGGGCTTCCCCTTCCTGCAGCGTCGCGCCGCCTAGGGCCTCAGTCTCGTGCTCAGCGGGGGGCGGCAAGACGTCGCCGAGGGGGAAGGAGAACGTATGGAGCGTCGACAACGACCGCGCCTCTAAGGAGGCGTCCCGAGGCCCGAAGCACCGCCGCAGGAGGCGACCCGGCGGGCGCCGCTTGCCCCCGCCGCCGCCGAGGAAGGGGAAGGATGCGGGGTCGAGGGTTCTGGTGTCTGGAGCCATGCTCGTGGAGGTCGAGACCGTGCTCCAAACTCAGGTATTCATGCTGCTTCTCAGTCCGTTCGGCATATGTATTTGACTTGATCACAAAGATAAGGTGGATACATGTGTTTCTAGCAGCAGTTTATTACCATTTTGGATGAACTTTGGAGGAGCTCTCATGTTCATCCTGCGAAATCCAACCGGTTGCTTATCAATTAACAATTTGAAGTTAGTTATTAGACTTAAGCAATGTCTGCTTCAGAGATACACAATTGATGATTGGGTAATTTGTTCAGTTCAAGGATTTTTAGTCTGTACTAACTAGTGCTGGTAGGGTTCATGTAGTGGTGAATGCTAGGGAATAAGCTGACGAGAAAAAAAATTCTCCCACCAAATTATATGCTTAATAATTGAACATCTATTATTCCTAACAATTTGGTCCGAGTTTATGATTATTGTTATTTTTCAATCTTAGGAACCTGTTATAAGACCTTCTTGGGATACATTTGCAAGTAGCCTAAGTGGTAACTGGAAGGGTGTTGGAGCTGTCTTCTCGCCCATCACAGCAGAGATGGAGCCTGTTGGAGTTGGGAGCAAAGATGAGTACCTTTATGACTGTTACACACTTTCTCACATTGAGAAGTCTTATGATAGCGGTGATGACCCTGAGATCCGAAGGATAACAAATTGGGTCCCAATCAATCCTTCTGGAGAAGCTGAGAAGCAGATTGCACCATATGGTGGTGGGAGTCACAATGCTTCCAGTGCGAAGAGAACTGCTGATTTGCCTCCATATGAGTCTTTTGATCTTAACAAGAGTGCTGTGCTTGATGAAGAAACTTTTGCCATGGAACCTGGAATTGTATTTTTTGAGGTAGGGTTCTTTTGTCTTCACCTCTCCTTTTTTTTGTCTTTGTGAAATCTACTGATAGTGTTACTTGCAGAGCTTTCTTTATATTTGCCACTAATTGAAAGCCAGCCCTGGCATATTTCCTACTGTCATGATTTTTTTTTTACTATTTTTGCAAAATCAGGAATTTGTCACTTCTGTTAGCCACCAGACCCCCAGAATCTTCATTTGTTAAATTGTAAATGTAGTATTTTCTTCCCTACAAAATTTGCCACCATCCCACCAGAATCTTCATTTGTCAAATTGTAAATGTAGTATTTTCTTCCTTGCAATGTTTGAACAGTTACATGGGTTATGTGTCAGAAAAAGAAGCTAGTTGCGAAGGTAATGCTATAAGATTCTTGAAATATTGTACACTTAGGCCTGCATTATTTAAGTGCGTTGAGAAGCTACATTTAGAAGCAATTCATTCTTCAGTATGTTTCAGTTAAAAGACATTGATGCTTTGTATATCCATTCTTATCCAAATGCATTATTCTCTGGCCATTAACCTTCTCTTGCAAACTAGGATATCACCACACTTATGTCTTTTTGTTTATGAACAATAATTATTCAGTACTTATTCTCAGCCTTTTGGCCACTGTTCGTTCATTTTCAGGATGGATCATACTCTAGAGGTCCAGTTGATATAGCAATCGGCGAATATGATGAATCCAAATACTTCCTTTCACCAACATATAAGTTTGAGCAAGTATGTTTACTTCACTTAAGTTTACATTTTCAATTTTCGCAGGCAGCATGCAAATGTTTAGGCTTACTTGAGTGATAAATAGAATAAGTTGCTTCCATACATGCACAGATCCATACTTGATCTTTTCTTTGAGAAAATTAAGGCAATTGCATGTCATATATTTTTCTTTCCTTTTCTTTCTCACTTTTTGCACGCGGATGCCATAACCTGGCCAGTTGTGCTTTGCTAGATGGACTTTTGGCTGTCCAAGCAAAGTACCATGAGCGGCTATGGTTTTGACATAACAAAAGTCGGCCGCTATTGCCTACCCCAACTTTTTTTTTCGATAAAGGAGTTCCCTGCTTCTATATAAGGCATATAAGGTTTGTGCATGAGTAGATCACATCAAGTTTGCCTACACCGACTTGCTTGGGGCTTAGGATCTGTTGTTGTAAAGTCAACTGGTATCATATTGTTGCTTGAAACCATCTTTTGCTGAATTTCTTCCTTTGCTGTGTGTTTCTTTACCTGTTACAGAGAAACAGACCATTTTCCTTTTCTGTGGCTTTGTTTCTTATTAAAGTATTTTTCTAGTGTGTTGTAAATGTGTCACTTCCAGGCAACATTAATCAATTTTACGATTAATTATACACATGTATAAATAGAAAATTCAACAATCATGTATTTACTTTGTAAGGATAAGGAAAAAGAATCCTTCCCAGCTTGTCTTATGGGGATATATGTGAATTATGCTACTATTTATCCAACTGTTGCTGCAACTTTCAAGTTTGAATAATTGTGTTTGGAAAGAGGCTCTTGTGGCCATTATGTCTGCATACCATTTTGTGCCTAGGTGTTTGTGATTCTTGCCTCTTGATACTTAAGTATGTCTGTATGATCAATGATGGTAACCTGGTTTTCCATTGCTCACTTATGACATCAATTTGTATTTTAGTGTCTTGTTAAAGGTTGCCACAAAAGATTGCGGATTGTGCATACAATTGAGTTTAACGAAGGAGGAGCAAATATACAAATTGTAAGAGTTGCTGTGTATGAAGAAAAATGGGCCACCCCAGCAAATATCCATGTTGAAGAGTAAGACTCTGCCTTATTTTTTCCTACAAATTTATCCATCTGCTTTGCTGCTCATGCCATATTGCCATAGATCTGTTCCTAATTAGCATATGAATTAAATTAATAATACTTCTAGATTGTTGGGACCAATCCAGAAAGGATAAAAAATGGTATAATAGGGATCACTGTTTAAAAAAAATTCAATCAATGCTATTTAAAATCTTTATTGCCTGATTCACTTCAGTATATGGTGACATTCGTCTATAAGATGTGCTCTCTCTTGTTCCTGATGAGCTACACTGTCTTCCTAAAGATATTGACCTCCTTGCATTTGGCAACAAAACCATCATGTGTCCATATCAAAAAAAAAAATCTACACACGTGTTATCAAAATTTTTCTTTTGTAGGCCATGGGCCTATATTCCTTTGGCTTTCCAGAGTCCAGACCTCCACAAAGTACAAATTTTAAAGCAAGTATGATTCCAAATGAGCACATCACGTTCACAGAAACTTAAATAGAAATACAGGAAGCTTTCCTGGGTACAGTTTTCCTGTACGTCAATATCGATTGGTTGAACATTTGGGGCTTCGAATCTAATTAGGAACTGTATATCCAGACACTAACCACAAAACGAAAGTGGAAGTCCAAACATGAGCTGAGGAGCCTTTTGACTGGATAACTCCAGATTTTCTCTCTGGGTCAGACATGCACTACCGTGATTTTTTAAAGAAAAACAGATATAATGCATTTATCTCCTCTGCAGTGATACACTTGTTGATATTAAACCATTCTCTCAAAGAAGCCGGACCAAACCATCAGAACTGACAGGCTCCTGGAAAGTATACGAAGTCAGTGCCACACCTATTTTCAGTGATGAAATGCAAGAACTAGAGGGTGGTGCTCCTTTCGTCTACCTGTGCATGGAGACCGTGAAGAAGAGAACCTTGCCAGAGAGCTCAGTTTTCTTTGGGGAAGAGGAGATGCTCGATATGCAGGATGTCACCATGCTTTGGTTACCTGGTGGCGTCACTGCCTATGTTGATATCAATGAAGAGGGTGTACTCTGTATCGGGGTTGGATGGTACTCAGAAGAAGGGATCAATCTGGTGATGGAGAGAGACTATGGAACTGATGGAAGGCTCAGGGAAGTTCGGTCGAAAACAGAAGTAAAGCGCCGGTGGTATCAATCAGTTCCACAATAACCCAAAGATCCTCTTACTTTTCTGCTTCAGTTAATCTTGCGTAGGATCAATATCCAATAATGTGAAGTATGAGTTACACCAAACCTGCCCGTGCGACGGGTTTGATGTACTTCATAGCTAAGTTGTAAATTTTAGTTGCCTCTTTAGAGTGTGGATGTTCTGTTTCATCAATGAGAAAAATAAGCTTAGAAAAGTTCAGACTATTGGCCTATGCATTCTTTGCTTCCGGAGTGCACCATCATATTTTATGCTACAGCTCTAGAATGACTGATTCTGAATATATATATATTTTGGCCACTTGGTCTGGAATATGCTGACAGTTTTTGGGAACCGACGCTGTACTTTAAATTGTATCTTGGCCCACTGGGCGACAAGATTGATGACCTTGATCAGCAGATTTACTTGCATCTTCTATCCATCTTTGATGAACTGATTTCTCTTTCTGAACATCGTGTTCTTCGGAGAAATTCAGATATGAGGCTTCTTTAAGCGCTGCTAAAGACAACATTGCAGGCTGAAAACATTTCGTTTGGTCACACCGAGCTTCAGTATCTACCTTGTTTGAAAGGCTTCTTGGACTGGCTAGGAAAGTTTAGTTCTTCCTCTTATACAAAACGTGCTCCTCAAAAAGGCCCAAGCTGAAGCCTAGAGGCTAGAGAGTAGAGACCGACGCAACAGCAATAATTCGCGCCACCAGCCCACCATCCGAAGCCAAGCCAAACGAGAAGCGCCAAGTTGCCAGCCAAACGAACCAGCTAAACAAGGGGGGTGCCACCGGCGCGGCGCGTCGTGGAGAGTTGGAGACAGCCCTCGTGATCGATCCGTCCGTGGGATCTCGCGCACGCCAGGATTGGGGAGCCGCGGCCTCCCTCCGCCCCAGCTATCCATGGGTTCCCGCGCGGATCGCGGCGCATAGACACGGAGGTGGGGAAGGGGGAGAGAGAGACGGAGGAGGGCGAGGCCGAGGCCGAGGAGGCGAGGAGCAGCGCGCGCGCGCTCGTTCGACATGGACCAGAATGGCTCCTTCCTCGCCATGCGCCGCCTCTCCGGCGCCGGCATCGTCCACCACCACCACTCCCACTCCTCTCCGGGTACGCTCGTGGCACCGTCGTTTGATTGCACTATTTGTCTCGGTGCAAAGGCTCACGGTGATGGTTTCCCCCTCTGTTTTTTCGTACGCCTGCAGCGGAGGTCGTGGGCGTGTCCACGGCGTGGATCGGGAAGGGGCTCTCTTGCGTCTGCGCGCAGAGAAGAGATACCGACGCGCGCCTCTCGTTCGATCTGAGCCCCATTCAGGTGAAACACTCATTCTCGTTCTGTTCGGTAATGGCTTTATCTCTTCCACGCAGGCATCAGTAACACCTTCTCTCTGTTTTACCCCCTTTGTGGCATGCGATCATTCTGAAACATGAATGATGAATCCTCCTCTGAAAAGTTGTTAATATGAACTTCTGCTATAACTGGAAGCACGACGATAATGGGAACACACAGGGAAACTTTTTTAGTCGTCTTGAAGCGTAATGCGTGTTTGGTATTGTGATTCATGGCAACATGTGAACTGTGTCATATAACTCCATGGCGTCAACAGACGATAGGGATGTTCTTTTGTGATTACTTTGTGGGTTTTCGGAGTCAGGGGATGTCGATTGGTTCCACAATGCAGGGGTTAGAAAAATCTCCTTCCTTATGGATCACTTTCTGAGAAAAAGGATTTGAGATAGTTTATGGTGATGTCTTTTCCCTCTTGCGGTGCTCCTTGCCTCCCTTAATATTTGTTATTTGACTTGGCAGCGGAGGCAGTACATGAAAACACAAAGTAGCCCATGCCATGTTACTATTATAGTATCGATGTTTTTGACACAGTTGTCCTTTTCTTATTACATTATGTGTTGGTTGCTGTTATATATGTATGATTCTGGGGATGATGAAATTCCTACAGGAATAACATTGGATCATTCTTTGTTCCAGGAGGAGTGCTTGCATAGATTGCAGAACCGGATAGAAGTGCAGTATGATGGTTCAAATCTAGAGCATCAGGTATGAACTTTAGCTGATATCAAAACCTTGTTAGTTCTAGCATGCAAACATCATAATTGAAATGTGCATGCTCTTTATTACTGTTGAATGTGCTGTGATGAGCTTTGCTTCGCAAATTCAAGATGACAACTGGTGTGGTATAGCATCCGTTTATATACCTAACAGGGTTCGGCGAAAAAGCCCAAAAAAACCTAATATTCACAACTAGCTTGATAGCACTTGCACATTTCACCTTTTTTCATTCCATCATTTTGATTAGACACGAGTAGGTATTTAAGAAAAGGACAGAACTCCTCAAATTAGCCAGTTGATCCAACTGTACAACATTCATTTGCTTGCTTATGAACTGTCAGTAATAATTTGTTTCTGGTTCTCCTGTGCCCTAAGAACTTAAGATACCTGAATTATGTTTCAGTTTTGCCTGGCAATCTAGAGCATGCATTTCCATCTCCCTGTCCTTAGTTCTATCTAATTTTGGTTATGTACTGACACATATATCCACTAGAAAGCACTGAAGGCCCTTTGGCGTGCTTCTTTTCCTGGAACTGAACTTCTAGGATTAGTATCAGACCAGTGGAAGGAGATGGGATGGCAAGGGAAAGACCCATCTACAGATTTCAGGTCTTTCCTCCATTCATTCAAATGTGTGCAGTTTAGCAAACCATTTGTTGTTAAATTTCAAATGTGTAATCATAGTTCTGTTGTATTTACAGAGGTGGTGGTTTTATATCTTTGGAGAATTTACTGTACTTTTCCAGGACCTATCCAGTGAGTACAAATCACTTGACCCAAGTGCTTATTCACATTCATCTCGATATTTCTGCAATGCTGTCTTATGCATGTGATGTGATGTTAAATTTTATTCACTGAACTCGAGCTCAAAAGGGTGTAAAGGACTTACATAGTTTACATGTTCCTTGGATTTTAACTGAAACTCTGCTTCCTTGCCTGTCGTGAAACTTGAACAACCAATGATCCATTGATGATTCCATTAAATGGAGGAAGGATCGCTAATTTGTCTTGTAGACCCTGTAAAGATCTAAGATACATACTGCCACTACATTGACCTACATCTTTTTAAGTTGGCCCCCTAATTCAGCTCAGTGAGTCCCTTTCTCTGCAGAAATCCTTCCAGGAGCTCCTTTGTAAGAAGAATGGTGATAGAGCGTTGTGGGAATATCCCTTTGCTGTAGCTGGTGTAAATATTACATTCATGCTGATTCAGTTGCTTGATCTTCAAGCAGGTTTGTCTGTCAAACTTTTCAGCGTTTCTTATTAAGTTGATCTGATCATCTGAACTGTGAAACTAGTTTGGCAATCACCATGAACAGTGTGAATCTATAATTAAATGACTGATTTTGATGTCTGCAGTAAAGCCAACCTCATTGATTGGATCAGTGTTCCTAAATCTACTTGTAGGTAAGTCATTCTTTTAGTGTTACAGTAACTATTGGACTGAAATTTTATAGAACTGGTATAATTTAGGTTTTTATCCCATAAGGCCTTTCAGGTTGACTTATCTGAACAGGCCTTTTAGGCTGACTTATCTGAACAGTTAGTGCCTCTCAATATATCTGTATGCTTCTATCCTCTGGAGGACTTCAATGAGCCCAGCTGACTTACCTAGTTTTATGTCTAACGAGCATGTTCTCTTAGAAACACACTGCAGCTAACTAGGCCCAGTTAATTTTTTTGCAATTACCTCCTGTAAGACTATAGAAAGTTACATCATTAGCTTTTAATAGAAGCTGGGTAACTTTTCACAGTTACCTCCAGGTACGACCATCTGACCTTTGTTTCTTGTTCAGAAAATGAGCGAGCATTTGACGTTCTTTACTGCATAACTTTCAAATTGATGGATCAGAAATGGCTCGACATGCACGCCACTTACATGGATTTCAATGTACGTATTTCCTTTCTACTAATATGGAATCTCTTGAACGCGTTCTTTGTACCAAGTCCCATCCTGACCAAATCGTCGAACAATCGCTGCAGACCGTTATTAAATCTACGAGGCGCCAGCTTGAGAGGGAGCTGTTGCTCGAAGACATTCAGAGAATCGAGGACATGCCATCGTACAGGTTTCTGACCTGCTAGCAATTGAACTCGGTCACACCTAACATCGCCTCAGATAGTGCAGCTCCATACACGTGAAGAATTGCAACGTTGGAACCACGTACACTGAGCTCAATGCTGGAGGAATCTTGGATCATGTATTGTGAATTTGCTTCACTGGATTGTGTTGTCCTGTTTAGCTACCCTGACAGCCTCAACTGCTGTGATATTATAACTGGCTTTTAACCTTCTAGAGTGCCCCTTTTTTTTAACCATGAGTGTGCCTGTGTCTTCGTTGTGCTGCGGTCGGGAGGCATAGAATGGCAGATCTTAGGCTTTCGTTGTAAACAAGAGTATCGTGTGGAAAGTGTTGCGGAATGCTGTGTAGCCATGTCTTCTCATCCATGACGGTGTACATTCGCAAGTTGCAACGGATCCAATCTGTAAAAGCTGCAAGTTGCAACGGATCCAATCTGTAAAAGGCCGACCTCGGATTGAGCCCGGCCCAACAATCATTTGAGCTGCTCTGTGGGGTATCTTCGATGGAGCCCAAAAGCCTTGTTCGTCCTGGCCCAATGGCCCAACCTCCTTGATATTTAAGCTTTGATCGTCGGTCTTAGGCCTCCTTGGCAGGGTTCGATGGAGCTGTTTTGGAGATTTATTCAGCTTCTAGTTTATTTTTGTATCGTTTTTCGAAACAGTTTTCACGCTACAGTGTCTCGTTTTACGTAAAATAGGTAAAGCTAAACTGCTATAAGCCCTACCAAACGGGGCTTAGAAAGCTGAAACTTGGAAGTCGTTGGACGAGCTGCAGTCCTATGAGAAAAGATTTCAGAATTTGTAGCTCTACTTTCAAGCAAGCATGACACTTGGGGCATGTTTAGTTGTTAACTAGTTTTGCCACACTTTTGTGGCAAGAAAAATGATCAACTAAACTTAGGCAAAGTTAGGCAAAAAATTTAACTCTATGACAGGTGGGACAGGGTGCTAACAAATTAGACAGATCAAACTATGGCAACAACCAAACACTGACTAATAAAACAAGTGTTGCAAACCAAACATGCCCCTTGAACTTCCATCTGGAATTATAGCTAAACTACTCTGGTGCAATCAGATCCGTCGCATCAGGGATCGCTGTGGCCTGATCTTCGCTTGCTTTCGGGGCAATGTCGAGCACATACCGCCAGTGAGGAGGCGACAAAGGTGAGGGGAGAACGGATAAAATACTCACATCAGCAGTCAGCAGATGGGGCTCGATCCAGCCATCCAGGCAAGGCAGCATCAAAGATCGGATGGGATCCTGCGATCACATCGGAGGGGGCCCGGCCATCTCGAGTCCAGCTGACAGTCGGGGATCAGATTAGATGTCACGCTTCCCGTTGCACAGTAGCCGCTGCCCCAAAACACATAGCACTAGCACCTACCACCTGCGTAACTGTGCGCTGGCACTGACACGAGAGGCATATCATGCTGAGAAATCTTGGGCGCTGGATTTCTCCCGTCATCCTGGCCGGTAGGCCTTCTTTCTTTGCTTCACGCACGATGCGTGAGCGCCCGGGCAGGGCAGGATCTGGATCACCGCACCGGATCAGCTCTCATCGTCTTGCCTTGCCTGAGGGTCCGGATGGGGATCAACACCTGCCGCCTACGACTACCTACCTACGATCGCGTCACAAATGGAATAAACCTAGGCCAATATTGTAGTATAGGCGTATCGTACTTTGCAAAGACGGGATGGACAGGGACGGGCGGACAGCGACATGCGGAAGCCTTTCCTGTGATTCTGCGAGGAGGCAAAGGCAAACGGCTCGGCTTGACGGCTTGGACTACGAGAAGCCGCCCTCCACCGCGCGTCCCCCGAGCCACGCGCGACCGCAAGGCGGCCGGTGTTTGGAGCTGGCCGGCCGCGGGGCTGGCGGCACGCGCGGACACGGGCACATGGGCATCGCCTCTCGCGCGCCCCCGCCTGATTTGACAACGCAGCGGGAGCGGCCGGCCGGCGCGTGGAGCCGCGGTGCCGAGGGGGGACGGGATCGAGCGGTCGCGCGCGTCAGGACGGAGCAAGCCGCGTGCGCCGTGGGCGCGTGTCGGGGGGAAGCGGAGCGGCAAGGGCAAGCGCCCGTACGTGTGTGTTGTGCGTGCGTGCGTGCGGGTGCGGGGTGTCCGCTCGTGTCCCTGCGACTCTGCGTGTGTCGCCCCGGGATGAAATGATGCTGTTGTTGCTGCGGCGGCAGCGACCGGTGGTGGGGGCGCCGAAAGCCGGCCACCGCGGCGCCCACATCGCCGTACTGTTCAAAAGGCCCAACACCTGCGTGGCGGCACTAGTAGACGGATCGTTGGTCGCTCTCCCAGTCCAGGGAGTTGTTCACTTGTTCGGATGGCAGGGGAGAACGGATGAGAGATTAAGAGAGCCTCGGCAATCAACCTGCTAATCTGTCAGCTGCAGATGCAAATTGCAAATGCGAACGAATCGGACCGGGACGACGCCGGCAAACGATAAATTAGCGGCATTTCCTCTAGTATATGGCGTAAACGTCTGGCCGGAGATCATCACGGCGAGGGTGAGTGAGACTGGACGGCGGGGGCATTTCCCTGCGCGATGGAGGTAGGAGGAGCAAGCATCTCGTGGAACGCGACTGGAACACACGCGTCTCTCGCCCACGCTCGTCACAGGACAGCCGATGCCCACGGCAAGCGAAGAAAAGCATGGGGGCAAAGTGCCAAATTACCATCATAAGAGAGAGACGGATTTGATGGGCCGGGGCGCGTCGTCATGATAGTCTGACCCTCGATCTAGGCCGGTCGAGTGTGAATTTAGCGAGCGGTGGAACCTGGAAAGGCAATTTGGAGGTATTTGAATGGCTTGTGATTCCGGTCATGTGCATCAGACGAATACGGAGCTGGATTGAAGCTAATTTGTTGATTGGGTTGCTTGCTTTTTCTGTTCGTGGAAATTCTTGTGATTGTTTTTTTTAAAAAAACTCATGGTGTTCAATTTTGCAAAATTTTTCACCAAAGGAAATCTTACATGCATGGAGTAGTAAACGTGTGTTAATGACAAAACCCATTCCATAACCCTCGGGTAAATTTGCGAAACGAATCTAATGAGCCTAATTAGACCATGATTTGCAACAGTGATGCTACAGTAATCATCTACTAATCATTCACTAATCATGGATTAATTACCGTCATTAGATTCGTCTCGCGATTTTCAGACGAGATCTATAATTAGTTTTATTATTAGTCTATATTTAGTACTCCTAAATGGTAAGATTCTCTTTGCAAAATTTTTCACCAAAATTTTTGCACCAGAATTAAACACCCTCACGCTTGTGATAGAGTTTTTTTTCTTCTTGAGATTCAAAGAATGCTTGGTTGCGGCTAGAGTTGTGGCTACGCCATGGTGTGGCGCCCATCAAGTGCACCCGACTCTCCGTGGTTATCACACGCTAGACAATGAGCAGCAGGAGCGAAACGACATGAAAAAAATCTGTGGTTGACAAAGCTTGGACGACGAGACCAAACAGAACGCAAGATCGTCGTTTGTTAGGCATGGCGAGATGTGGTATATATGAAATCAAACACACCCTTATATAGACAGTCATTTTATTAAGAAGGAACATGATGTCACCTAAAAAGTAAAAACTAAAAGAACACAAAAATTACACATATATAATAGAACATGGACAAATGGCGGCATGAGAGCACAAAAAATTACACATTTACTATAATAGAACATGGAGAAATGGCATAAACTAGACATCTAAGGAAACAAGCTATGCAAAAAAAAAGAGGGAGAAACAACATGTCAGATTATTTGATGACAATTCACTTTTGAACCAATGCTAGACACTTGTATATATACATATTCCCTGCTATTCTAATAAATAAAAAAAGAGGGAGCAGTGTCTATCGTATTCATCTTTTTCTTGTCATCTTGTGTAGGACCGGCTACTATCCACGGAGGGCAGGAAAATATGCATGGCCGTGCATGGATCATCTTGGCATGCAGGTCCATAGGTGCCCTCCTCCTCCGGAGCAAACGGCACCGGTGCCGTGTCAATCTGAGCAATGATGGTCATTTTGCCGTCAGGAGGGCAAGATGACCATGACTCTGAACGCAACCACGAGTCCACGACTAGGCCGGCCCAGATAAAAAGCGAGAAACTGCTCGTTGCACGCAACGACACTGCTATCCGCTATAGCCACCTAAGGCTAGGCTAGGTAGCTAGCAGCCTTGGCATGTCGCCTACTGGTTTGCTACTGCGAGCCTGTTTAGTTTGGTGAGAAATTTTACAAAATTTACTGTAGCAATTTTAAACTCAAAATTAGAAGGACTAAACATGATCTAATTATAAAACTAATTACATGGATGGACGGAAAATCGCAAGACAAATCTATTAAGCCTAATTAATCTGTTATTAGAAATTGTTTATTGTAGCACGACGTTGTCTAATCATGGTCTAATTAGACTCATTAGATTCGTCTCGCGAAGTTACCTGGAGTTATGGAATAGGTTTTGTTATTAATCCACGTTTAATATCCTTAATTAGCATCCTAATATTTGATATGATGGATGAATAGTAAAAAGTTGTGAAACTTTCCTCAAATAAACAGGGCATGTCTGCTACTTGCTGCTGCACACCTGTTCGGTTGGCTGGTGGCTGGTGGCTGGTGCTGATTTGTTGTGAGACTGAAATACTGCTGGCTGGCTGGTGGCTGGTGGCTAGTGCTGATTTGTTGTGAGACTGAAGTACTGCTGGCTGGTTACTGATAAGCCAAGCGATCAGGCTTACGAAATTTTTGTGAAATTTTGCAGAAACTTTGCGAACTAAATAGGGCCTGAGTCAAGGGCGCAAGGCAAAAAAAACAGTGAGACACAGGAGGGGGACGGACAAGCAAGTGGCCCAAATGGGGAGGGACCGAGGGAGGCAAGGCATGGCTGATGGCCCTGAAGAAGAGGCTTTTTACAGCGGCTGCAATGATAACAAAATTCCCTCTCCCCTGCAGCTGCCTGCCTCATCAGCGGCGGCTCCTAATCTGGAAACGCCGGGCCCTGGTGGTCACCAGCGTGAGCGAGTGCTCGCCGCTCTGCAAGCCTGCAACTGCTTGTTTTGCTGCGAGCGAGCCTGCGATCTATGGCGCCTGGTTGGTCATGGCCGCTCTCGGTAATGGCGTGCTAGGCCCACCACTTGGCCATGCGAAGAACCCTAGTTTTCAATCGGTGTATCATGCGCATGACCACACCGCGGGCCGGGCCACTTGCCACTGCAGACATATGATTGGCACGAACGCTAGCCGCAGTTTCGGCGCGTTTGCATTGCTCTCTTGTGCAGCATCGAAGATGAGACTGTCTGTGTGTGCCCTGGCCATGTTGTGTTTGCTCTCCTCAATAGCAAAGATTCCATTGCAAATAGTAACTGGACCGTTGCGTCAGCTGTACCATGCGTAGTACTGCATCTGCCAAGCATGCACGTTACCACGTAGAGTAGATGCTCTACAAACGTCACTACGGGAAATCCCAAGTTTGCCGAGTGTCTTCATGTTTGCCGAGTGTTTTTTTTCGGGCACTCGGCAAACAACTTGTTTGCCGAGTGTTTTTCAAAAAACACTCGGCAAAAAAAAAACACTCGGCAAAAATAGGGTTTGCCGAGTGTCAAAAAAAAACACTCGGCAAAGATATTCTTTGCCGAGTGTCAAAAAAAAACACTCGGCAAACAATATCTTTGCCGAGTGTTTTTTTTGACACTCGGCAAAGGTCCTGTTTGCCGAGTGTTTTTTTTGACACTCGGCAAAGTCATAATTAAAACCACATTTTGAAGTAGTAAATCAATTCAAATTAAAAAGTTTTGAACTACAAAGTTGTATAACTTCTCAAGATGCTGAACTTTTAGTTTGGTCATTTCTTCATTCGACAAATTCATATGAATATTGTTCACAAAATCTAGATCTCTCGTAGAGTTTCCTGAAACTATAAGAGAGATCTATAAGATTTGTGAACAATGTTACTCTCACTACATCGGATGAAGAAATGTCATATATCAAAGTTGTAGATCTTCAGAAGTTATACAACTTTGTAGTTTAAAATTTTTTAATTTGAATTTGTTTTGCTAATGAAAAGTACGTTTGTAGTTCTCAAAATTCAAAATTTGAGTTTTTTCAAATGACCTCGGATAAAAAAACAGTCAAAATAATAGTTGTAGATCACAATAAGTTATGAAACTTTGTAGTTGACAACTTTTTCATTTGAAATCATATAGTCAACGAAAACTAAGTGTGAATGTTCTCAAATTTGAAATTCAAATTTTGTAAATGACCTCGGATGGAGAAACTACCAAAATAAAACTTGTAGATTTCAAAAAGTTATAAAACTTTGTAGTTGACAAGTTTTTAATTTGAAATCATTTAGGGCCTCAAACAAGTAATTTACACTCAGTTTAGTATAATACGGTAGGAATCAAAACAATATCTAGTCACAGATGAGAGTGTGGTGCAGTGGTAGAGAAGGTCACGCGCGAGAGAGAGGTCGCGGGTTCGAATCCCGCCGACCGCGTAGCGCGCGAATTTTCCGCGAAAAATGGCGCGTGGATGGTTGGAGTCCTTCCCACATTGAAATAAATTTTTTTTGCTATTATTTTCGGTTTTTTTGAGCACTGGAAACCGGCTGTTTGCCGAGTGCCCGAGAAAAGACACTCGGCAAACAGCTCTTTGCCGAGTCACTGTTTACCGAGTGTTGTTTGCCGAGTGTAACACTCGGCAAAGTGTTTGCCGAGTGTATTTCGGCCTTTGTGGCACTCGGCAAACAGCCGGGTTCCCGTAGTGCGTATGCATGCTTCCTTGCATTGTGTTCTCAATCAAGGAGCATTTGCATGCATGCACGCATGTGCTTGTGTACAGTATACACACATCTGTATTTACCAACCGTAGATGGAATTGTGTTTCAAGAAAAAGAGTGGAGTGGCTGCAGCAGATGTAGTGATATACAGGCTTAAACATCGAGTGTGCCCAAGCTTTTTCGGTGGAGTGCCCCACAATTATTGAGCAATTGCAGGGAACAAAAGGTACAATCACTGCATTCTTGTACCCCCTGATCGACCGCTCCAGTAACATATGCTCCTCATCCTTCCCGTCAAAAAGGGAATGCTCCTCATGATTTTTTTTTGGGCTCGAAAGTAGGGGAAAAGTTCTGTTGAAAAATAGCACTAACGCCATGGTGCCAATGACTTCTTTTAATCATCGTCACCCTATGGTGTTCTTCCAATATGTAGTTTGAGTGTGTGTGGTTATGATAAAAAAATATTTCAATTAACTATGTGTTTCTAGGAGCTAAGCTCGTATCTAAGAACTAGTTCTAGCTATTCTAAGGTTGGAACTAATAATTCTAGGCTTAGGGAGCACTTACCGGAATCAACATCTCTGAAGAGTCTAAAGGTTACCCCAACTGCATTTGGAAGATGAGGCGATTGGTCATGAAATTCGACTTATGTGCCATTAAATTGACATAATTGGATGATTTTGTAACAGTTAATAAATACTATAGAGAAAACTGAGGGTCAAAGATCATTTACGCGATCAAATTACATCCGGTAAAATAAACAGAGTAGTAGTCTCTCTTTTTTATTATAGAGTCCAAATTCACCTATATAGCTTGCCCTCACCTGAATGAGAGGCATTGGAGGCACAGATCAGTGCATGGATGGAAGTGGTGATACTGTGTTGGCAACTATCACTCCTTCACAAATTATAGGTAGTTTTGAATTTTGTAGATGTATAATTTTTGCTATGTATCTTTTTTTTTACAATTTGGGACAGATGGAGTACTTTCTCCTGTCACCGATATGAATCCATCTAAGTTTGTGCTAAACCAAACTTTTGTAAATCTAAATCTAAATATATTCCCTTAAATTAAAAGTGTTATATAACATGAAAGTATTTTTCACAATGAATATATTGATACCAATAGTTTTGTGTTATCAACCCATATATACGAAGTTTCAATGTCGATGATCAAAGTTTAAAAGTTCGATTTATGAAACATCTAGATACGCTATATTTACCATTTGAGGAATTAGTAGATCGATGTCAGTAGATGTAGCTACCGGGAAAAAAAGGAATATTTGGGAAATGATTGTGGATTTATTTTGAAGTCAAGTAGTTCGATGTCAGTAGATGTAGCTATCGGAAAAATGGAATATTTGGGAAATGATTGTGGATTTAATTTGAAGTCAATGGTTAAAATTTTTTGTCGGAGTTTCGAAAAAAAAGAGAACAATATATAGGGATTGTAAGAACCCGTACGTTTATCCCCACCAAAATATTCTATACAGAACAAAAAGGCGAGATAGCATACACAGAGTCCGAGACAACGTTAGTTTGTATGTGACATCAAGAGTAGAAGGCATAACCTAAAAAGCAAATAAAGTAATCTAATGCAAGTAGATGACGAATCTGCATGCAAGCACTGCTGCAAGCCTAGAGCGTATAAAACCGCTACAGGAACTGGGTACTGCCATCACATTATCTCACCACCGTTTGAGCAAAAGGCTCTTTAAAGGGGCTGTCCCGTCCAGACCTCTCCCAGTCCCAGCTGGGCTATCAATATCAAGCTTGTCCACCACTTCTTTTTAACCTAAAAGACAGAAATCTTCCTCGGCATCTCACTCACTCATGCCCCCAAGACCACTTTGATCCACCGATCACCACCACGCCCACACCTGCAACAACCTGCATGGTCGATAGATCTCTTGTTATATGCGTGCATGGAGGGGAGCAGCCAGTTTGAGACCTGCCTTCCTAGCCTCTTCAGTCCATGCGCTCCTCCGCTTCCTCTTGCTCCTCCGCTGTCCAACCAGCACAAGCTTCTGCAGATGCCGTTGTTCCAGGAGCAGGAAGGGACCCATGGCGTGATGCTCTCTTCGGACCAACACAGCGGCCTGTATCCGCTGCTTCTCCCCGGGATCCCGTTCTGCAACTTCGGCGCCGGCGCCGGCGAGAAGGCCTCCGGCGGCTTCGTGGTGCTGGACGCCAGCGAGGTAAAGGACGTGACGCGCATGCGTCGAGTTGATTAAACGACGGGTTGTCCTTTGATCCTTGTAATCTTTGGTTTTCGCAGGCGGCGGGCACCTCAGCGGCGAAAGCCGGAGGCGAGATCGCTAGCACCACCACCACTTTCCACGGCTCAAATTCATGGTACGTATGACCGCGCCGTCACTCACTGATTGATTCTTGTACACCTGCTGGGAATAGGAGTACTGTAGTGTGGTTGACCGACTAGGGTTTCTTGGCTCCCGGGGCGGCGGGATTGCGCGCGCGTTGAACTGATTGGGTCCCATATGGTGATGGGGTGAGCAGGTGGAAGGGCCCGGCGGCGGCGGGGGAGAAAGGGCGGATGAAGGTGAGGAGGAAGATGAGGGAGCCGAGATTTTGCTTTCAGACCAGGAGCGACGTGGATGTGCTGGACGACGGCTACAAGTGGAGGAAGTACGGCCAGAAGGTTGTCAAGAACAGCCTCCATCCAAGGTAGTACTCTGTAGTCTATAGTCTATACACACAATGGAGAAAAGGAATGCTAACCCTAATGCCCTTTAGCGTTCGAAAATAATGAATGTTTACCCGCTGTCACTACTATTGGGAAATTGATCGAGCTGGTGTGTTGTTCACAAAATTCCTGTAGATTTCCAAAATTTATTGTTTTGGGCAATAACAATCCAAACTCTAGTTCAGATAAAATGTGCGCAAGGTGCTCTTCCGCCTTATGCATGATCTTGTTTTTGGATATCAGAAATCATATGCTTGCTTGCCAAACCTTGAATCATACGTGAAACAGGTGAATAAGTTATTTAGTATGTCAAAGTGTAGCAGAGTCAGCATTGATCAGTGGACTTATGGGTGCTACTTGAGTTCTCTCATTATAGCAGTTGAGCAAAATTTTTTTGAATCAGCTAAACAGTGAAGATTGGAATAAAATTAACCAAAGACTTGTCTTGAGATCTATTTGATAATTTAGAACGTCCCAATCAATTTTCTAAATCCGACCACAAATATTCATAGTTTTCTAGACTGACCATGGATATTTGTTGCTTGATTTATTGTAAATAGCTTCTATAATTCTGTACGGAAATAATGTCAGGTTCAAATAGAGGAGAAAATAGGATTTTTGCTGTTTTGTTTCATTGAACAACAGTAGGGAAGTTAAAATTGATGGCATGGGCAGTAATGATATATTGTCCACTAGCTTCGATTCTTAGTTTCGATAGAAAGTGGCTAATAAAATCATGACATCATAAGGAATAATACTGCCTCAAGAGGAACACATCCAATCTGATGTGCTGTTAGGTGTGTTTATTCATTATACTTCTATTAATACGTGGTTGCATGGGCAAAATTGCTTTAGAAACTTTTAGATGGCACATGCAACATATGAACATGAATAGTTCAGATACAGTTGCCATTGGTCATATTACATGATTATTTCAGATACAGTTGCCATCGGTCTATGATAATTAAATAACTTTACGCCTAGATTCGATCATCTTTATTTACCTATGACATTGGGCACACTCTATGCATCATCACTAATAGAAGTCCAAAAGGCAGCTATATACCATGTTGTCGTTTTTGTTCATTTCGCCTAACACATGACATAAAAGATACATCAGCAGAAATGTTCTTCGTGAGTCACACCACACAACATATTTCCAAAAGAAAAGAAGAGCCCCATGGAATGCGTATTACAAATTGAAAGGACAGATGATGCATATACATATTGCTGGAGTTTCTAAGATACCAGTTTCAAGAATTTGTAAAGATACCTTTTCCCCGCCTTCTTTGGTCTAAGTTCTGATCATGCACCATATCCACGGCATGCACCTAGTAAAACCTGTCATCATTCATGATCTGCAGCAATAGGACACACGCATGCACATGAACAAGTGCGTACGGATGGTGCCGGGACAAATGCCAAATGGTGCACACATTTTCACAGAAGGATGCTTCTTCAGACACTCAATGTCCCATAGGAAAGGCAAGCTGCCTGTCCATATGATTGTTGGCCCAGAGTATCTTTGAAATTTCGTTCATGCAATATATATCTCATTCGTAAGGTTTTCTTTTGCTAAAGGGCATGAAGGTATAGAGCCTCTATTGCGGCATGTTTATGCTTATGCTTTATCTGTGTTCAGAATGCATTTCACACATATACACAGTCTAGTATACACATTGGAGCTCTCTAGCACATAATTTATATCCGGTAAATTTATCATCTGGAAAGAATTAAAAAATAATTTTGCGGAGTTTGTATATATGCATATTTGAAGACAAACATATATGTGGGTCTGGAAAACTGACTACTCATCCTTGTTTTCCATATTGTACGCCGGACATGGTGAAATATGATAGAAAACACATATTTTTGGTGGTACGAGTGATACCAATGAAAAATATTTGAACAATGGGTTGAACATGATAGATCCTAATATAACTTCCATACCAGCTGCATGCACGAATTTCGTATTTAAGAGGCATTAAATTTGAAAAAATAATGATGCTGATACTTTGAGAATGTTTGTGGATGGATCTTCAAAGGCTTCAAGAGCTCTTTCCATCCACTCTTCAAAGAATGTCCACTTCTTTTCGCCGAGTTTCAAAACTTTCGCCAATACTCTCGGCAAAATGTTTGCCGAGTGTCCGACAGATGGCACTCGGCAAATCCCATGTTTGCTAAGTGAGGCTTTGCCGAGTGATGTATGCCGTGGGTGGCCCATGGCAAAAGGTTTGCCAAGTGCATTTGTGGGACACTCGGCAAACCCCCTGTCTCCCATAGTGTAAGCATATATAAAATTGTTCTTATAAAAAACAATATAGTACATGTGCTACTTATAGATCAAAATTTCAAGCATCGATAATTTGTGGTTTCAGTTCGCTGATCATCCCTTTTATGGCACAATTTGTGCAGGAGCTACTACCGGTGCACCCACAGCAACTGCCGCGTGAAGAAGCGAGTGGAGCGGCTGTCGGAGGACTGCCGCATGGTGATCACCACCTACGAGGGCCGCCACACCCACTCCCCCTGCAGCGACGACGCCGACGGCCACACCGGCAGCTGCGCCTTCACCTCGCTCTAGAGATCGACTAGGTCGCGCGCGGTTCGCATCAAGACATGTAAATTAAAGTTTAAACTAGCTGCTGCCCAATTATATGTCGCACGCAATGCTTGGTGTGGATCGATCGAGCTGTGTAGTACACCCTCGAGCTGATGCATAGACAGGTCATATATTCTTGTGCCTGTCATCTGAAGCTTCAGCAGTTTAGCATGCAGCAATGCTGTGATTGATACATGGACGATGCACCAAGATATTGCTTTTGTGACGCACAATTGTAGAAAAGCACTCAATGAATCAGCAGCAGCTGCATTGCAAGGTCCATCGGTTCTGTTCTACGACGGGCGACTTTGGTTTACATGCATGATGGGTTCAGAACATCTGATGCTGTTTAGAACGGTACGCGTGCCTGCTTAAAGCCTTGGACAGGGCTGCCATGCATGCATGTAAGGCACGGAAAGCGAGGGCAGGCCACCTTGGCACCATGCTGCTGTTGGCTGTACAAACATTTGTATCCGCCTGGCTAATCGTACAGAATGCAGCAGCTCTTTGCTCGTCATGCGCGCAGCTGCTAATGATTGCGGAACTGCGCCGCAGCAGTTTGCTGCAAGTAAACGAACATGAGCTCTCGGACAAACTTGGGGGTGTTTAGATGCAGCGTTATGTATAGTGTTTACAGAGAGAAAATGCATTGAGAAACGTGTATTATGCAAAACGTTATAATGTTATATATAGTGCGTGAACTAAACAGGGCCTTCCATTCACATGTTTGTATGTCTGACTGACTGCATCGGGAAGGTAAAAAATAGGTTGGGCCACTTCTGAAATCTCAAAATTCTAGCATTTGTTGTATAGTATTCTATATATTATTAACACGGGCCTAATTAGCTCATTCAAATTCGTTCCTCTTTGATAATTGGGCTGTCTAGGTGACACTACTCGAGTGCTTTGCAGGTCAAAATGCTTGATTTTGTTGATCGTTTGTTTCTTTTTATCCAATCGCTCCGATGCTTATCTCGAGTTCAGAATAAGGAGGAATAGACTAGAGTTTATAAAGCAACTCGAATTGGGCCGTTTATTATATTGGGCCAGGCCTAACGAACTCTAGCCCAACCCAGCCTGCCACCAACTCCGCGCACGCGACGCGCGACGCCGCCGAGACAACGCCGCCGCTCGCCTCCGTCTGTCTCTGCCGGAGTGCCGGATCCTCCGCCTCCTGCTCCTCAGTCGAAACTCTGCTTCGGCTTCCGCCCATGCCCCGACCCAAGCCCGCCGCTGCCAGCAGCGGCGGCTGGTTCGCAGGATGGGGATGGGACCTCATGCTTGGATCGATCGCGGCGTTCTACGCCGTCATGGCGCCCTACACCAAGGTGGAGGAGAGCTTCAACGTGCAGGTTCCAACCTCTGCTCCCTCTTTGTTTTCCCGCTTCACTGCACTGAAATTTGGTCGCAGTCTAGTTGCTGCAGTAGTATAGTTCCTGTATTGGCTGCATACCCGCCTTCTCATTCTCTAGCGGCTGGGCACCTCCTCCGCGCCCGCCCGCGGCGTGCCTCATACCCGAGGCAACCGCCGTTGCACCCGTGCCGCTGCCTCACCGGGTCATTCCTGCACACCCTGATTTGCTGGGCCGCTTAACCCCTGCTATTCAGCCCGCGAAAGTAGATAATTCCCAATTTCTGCGCAGTTGCGGATGTAGCTGTGTTCACTCTTAAATAGGCACCTCGGATGCTGGAGGATGAATAATTGCTTATTTTCAATCTGTGAAGCTTTTATAGTATGTGTTGATTGCTGGTGGGAGGGTAAATCTTTGATGGTAGTATGACGGATTGAAGTAGATTTATTTACTACCGCTGTTATTTGTGAGACCTTTTAGAGCAATTATTGCAAATGAGCTTAATGATTTAAGGCACTGCCATGGCAGAAAATGCAAACACTCTTTGAAATGACTTTGAATATAAATAAACATTTAGTTGGTACAAGGAGTTGTATGTTGGTATGCAATGCAATCATCCACATATGCTGTGCAAATTTCTAATATTTCCCATTGTCAAACGTCAATTTATGTTTCTGTAACACAACAATGCGTTCTATAACTTAGAAGATTTTAGTTGCATATTAAGTTTAGCTATACATGATTCTTACATTTTCCCACTTTCATCTAATGAATATTTTTTCCTTCTCTATGGTTTGAAGGTGCACTTTTACAGTTTACTGTCATGAATTTGCTGTGGTCGAGTTAACCACATGCTTCATTTATTTTGTAGGCCATGCATGATATTCTTTATCATACTTATCACATCGAGAAGGTAATACTGATGCTAGCAACTCTCCGAATTTGCTTAGTATAATAGATCTTTAATAGTTGATTTTAACTATGTGTTTTTTTAAATTTTGTGCAGTACGACCATTTAGAATTCCCTGGAGTTGTTCCTCGAACGTTTATCGGTAAAGTTCATGTTGGCATGAAACCTGTGATTTGTGCTGCTTGAAACAAATCCTCAAACGATTAGTGCTAGATTGTTGATTCATATAGCCTAGCTCCAAGACAAAACAAGATATCCACATGTGGGTTTTTAGGTTGCAGATTGTAGTCGCGATATGATATTACCACGTTAACATGATGTGCTGTCTGTATTTTCAGGAGCATTTGTTATCTCAATTCTCTCATCACCGGCAGTCTTTGTAATTCGTTTACTTCATGGTCCAAAGTTTTATAGTCTTCTTACAGGTGATCACTAAAGCTCAGTACATACCTTCCTTGGATGTTTATGCTATTTGATGTATAACTTCTCATGGATGCAGTAGACTGAATTTTTTTGTTTGCTTTTGTAGTTCGATTGCTATTGAGTTTTGTTACTTTGTTGAGTTTGAGACATCTCCGAGTTCAGGTATTTTTCCTTTTATCTCTTGCTAACATCTGACACTGGATGCTGTCAGTGCTTGCTGCTTTCTGTTGTTATTTATATTTTGAAAACATAGTGGTTTAGTGAAAATGAATAAGACATAAACAATGCCAGCATGCAAGCAACTCACAGATTGATCAAGAATTAAATATTAGTAAAGGAATCTTGCTTGTAAAATCTGAATGGACTATATGCATACTTTTAATACCATGAACCAGCTTTAATTAAGACCGTTGTAGTGGTTCATTAGTGATTGAATTGCTGTTGATGTGTGGTTCACTTATCTGAAGCATCATCCAGCAATACTCTGGTCTTCTTTAAAATCCTAGCCTGTTTTTTTCCTTGGATAGGAACAGATATCTTTTTGGCATACTCTGTTTTGATTAGATGGTTGTATCCATTGTGGTAACTTTTTATTTAAGAGCTTATACTGGATTTCTGGTACTTTTATAATTGGAGATCATGGTTTGGTTGGCTTCTAACAAGCAGGTAAAAAAGAAATTTGGTCATCAAGCAGAAGTGTTCTTTGTGGTGCTAATTGCTATACAGTTTCACTTGCTGTTCTACTCAAGTCGGCCACTTCCAAATATCTTTGCTTTAGCTTTAGGTAAGCACCGGTCATACTTTAGAAGCAAATCAGACACCTGCTTCTGTCAAGTTTTTGGCAACAATCAAAATCTAATTAGGAGATTATACAAAAATAAAACATGAATTTTCTATGGTTATGTCATGCAGTCAACTTGGCATACTCTTTATGGTTTAAGGGAAGCAACCTATGTGCATTACAAGCCCTGGTATGTCTTGCTTGGATATACTCTTGAATTTGAATGTTGTTTTCACAATTTCCAAACATGGGTTTGTTTCCCAACTTTATCACATGGATTCTTGTTTTTAAAATCTGAGTTGGTACACTCAATATAAAATTCTGGACATGGCATGATTGCACCAATTGCAAGTTTCAGCGCCAAATTTAGATCTAATTCTTAGTTTCAGCACCCAGTATCATGGTCAACAAAGGATGAAAGCTTTTTATGCTATTTATTTATACAGAAATCTGTGTAATTCACATTTTCTTGCAGATTGTTGCAGCGGTTGTTTTTAGATGTGACATAATTCTTCTTCTTGGCCCAATAGGGCTTGCACTTTTGCTGGTGAGTATCTGGCCTACTAGATGTCTAAAACAATTTCATTTCATCACATAGTTTGCATGTCTCTACATTTTACTTGTATTTATGTATAGTGTTGTTCTTTTAGTAAATTGTACATGAGTTGTTACTGCTGTTCAGAAGAATTTTATTAGGGTTTCTATATGTTTAAAATCTAAATTCCTAAAATTTCCTTAATGAGGACTCATTTTGTAATTGCCAGTTTGAAAGTATTTAATTTGCCTAGAAGTGAACCTGGTTGGAACCCACCACTAAATAGTAGAAACAGAATAGTCCTGATATTTGGGGAACATTTAGATGGTATGAATATGAATTGAAATGAGTTGCCCATGACCATGAACTCAAAGGCCCAACCCTGAAATACAGGAGGAATGATTCAAGGGGCCTTCTGAAAGATCTTGGTGGTTTTTTAGTCTCTATCCTGAACCAGCAGTATCTGATCTAGTGGTAAAGATTACCATCTTGTTCTTATATATACTGGTGAAAGCGAGAATCCAAATAAAATTATATTTTTATTGTTGCTGGGCTATGTGCAATAACAGTGTCTGTACTCTTTAACTGATGAATGTGTTGTTTAGATTGTTTGAGTCAAGTTCCAAGCAGCTTTGCTTGGGGGCTTAAAGTCCAGGTTGAGTTTTCAGGCGTTCAGCACATCACACACTGTGTTCATGTAGTGAGTTTGGCAACATCTTATTTTCTTATACATGGGAAGAGCATGGTTAAGGACAATGGTGGCCATGTACCCCCTCACCCCTCAATTTACATATGCTCAAGCAAGCATAAGTTGGTACCATTTGTTTATCGGCAAAAGGATAGCTATATGTGCCACAACAATGATCTTGAAGTTGAAGTTGTAGGGTCACTACGTAGTACAGTGTTATAATAATGTCTACTCTTGGCTACTATAAGAATAATCCATACACCATGTTTTTATTTGTATATGCATTCTGTATAGTTGGTGCTGAGTTACTCTAATATATGAATTTGACTATGCTATTTACAGAGTAGGTCTGTTTCTCTGCTGGAAACAGTAAAATATTGCGTAAGCACTGCCCTTATATGCATTGGTATGATTCATTGTTTTACCTTCTGTATTCTGTGATGGAATCGCCACACGAACCTTTAAGAAAATATTGGCTGCATTATGAATATTTTTCAGGATTTACGATGCTAATTGACTCTATAATGTGGCGTCGCATCCTGTGGCCAGAATTTGAAGTTCTCTGGTTTAATTCAGTGCTGAATCGAAGTTCAGAATGGGGTGTATCCTTTATGCTTTTGTGAAAGTGAAACTAAACTTATACATATCGAAATTGTTATCGTCTTCCATTCAGGGGCGGAGCTAGAGAGAAATAGAGGGGGGGTGCGGCACTTCAAAGCATATGCATGATCTTCAAGTTTACATGGTGAAAATTTCGAAGTAATAGCAGGTTTTGAAATTTTTGTGGGTGCGGCCGCACCCAGTGCCCACAACGTAGCTCCGCCCCTGCTTCCATTGTGTTACATTTCTCTCTGTGCTGAACGTGAACGCTCCATTCAATTTATTCAATGTGCATTTACAACAAACATAATACACAAGTCTTGTTCAAATGTTATGCCCTTGTTTGTTGTTAGATTTGTACAAGGGAACCTCCTTACTATCCCCCTGGCAGTGATGTCGTCCTTGACTTAAGCTTAAGACCCATTCGATTCATTGGTACTTTACCTCAGCACTTCCACGCTCCATGCTTGTGGCGTACCCTCTTTGCATGGTAAGACAAATATCTGGTTAGAACTAACATATGATCTGAGTGACCTTACATTGTGTTTTTAGAATATTTGCATGCCATTTTCATGATACTAGGTTCTCTTTTTTTTCAGAATTGGTGTCGCCATATAAGTATAAAACCTAAAGGATTATAATGATAAAAGCCATATTTTCTACTTCAAGATAGTTTGAAATTGTAAGGAATTAATATTATACGGCCCAGGATTTATTACCTCTAACCGGGTTTAAAGCGATGGTGTTTTCTTAGCTTTGGTCAGTGTTGCGTTGGATTTATAAAAGCACTTTTTATTTCTAAATTTTGATGATATAGCTAGTTGAGAATTGTGGAATTGTTAAGGTGCTACTAATTTACTGGTTGATTTTGTGGTTGAATTTTACCAGAGATATGTATCTGATGGAGCCTTATAGTTCACTTTCAGGTTGGTGTCCTTCTTGATAGAAGGATAGTACCATACATGCTTCCGGTCTTCTTATTTGTTGTCCTCTATTCAAAACTTCCACATAAGGTAATTCCTCATCTCTGGATAGTAGTCTGATATCTGAAATCCAGTAGGCCAATATTGCACATAATGATAGCTATCTTTTATGTTTCAGGAACTTCGTTTTATAATTGGCTCAATTCCCATGTTTAATGTGTCCGCTTCACTAGCAGCTAGCAGACTGTGAGCAGCTATCTTATCTACATACCATTTCAGCAATGACAGTTCTTTTTTCTCGAATGTGACACTGACAAATTCAAGCTGGGAATGTCAGCAGCATTTTTTTTACCTCCTTTAATCCTTGATGCCCCCTCTCATTTCCAGATATAATAACCGAAAGAAAGCTGGGTGGAATTTACTTTATATTCTCATGCTTGGCGCCTTTCTTGTCAGGTATGCCTTGATGATTATAATCTGTAACTGTTTTTGGAATAGCATAATGTATTTAGCATCAATAACTCACAAATGATTCCTGTAGTCTAGGATGCTCTGCTGTGACTTTCATGGCATCCTACAACAATTATCCTGGTGGCTATGCTCTGAAGGCTCTACATGAAGCAGGTAATGGCTATATGAGTTAAAGGAATACATGAAACTAAAACACTTCTGTCCTATACTCAAACTACAAGTAAGTTGTAGATGCCTCTATATTTATTAGAAACGTAAATTGACCAGATGTATACTCTTAATGGCCTCTATGATGATTATGGGGTATGTAGACAATGGATGTCCTTTGTTGGCAGATACTGCTAGCCATTGATCTTTGCATTCCTCTGTTACCAGATTCTTCAGTAAAGGAAAAGATGGTACATATTGATGCTTTCACTGCGATGAGTGGGGTTTCTCGTTTCTGTGAAAACGAATATCCTTGGAGGTATGCTCCTATATGACAAAGTTTGTTGGCTGTTGGTTCTTATCAAGAAAAAACTTCTTTCCTTATCAATTCCATTAGCCATTTCTTTCTGTACTGTTGATTTGGACCATCAGGCTAAACCTTCAAGTCCTATTACTATTAGTTTTACGAGTATTCTTTTAGTAGTGGTGGTTGTAGGCTGCGATTATTGGAATACTAAATCAGGCATGTCTCTTTGCTACTCAGGACTAGCATACTCATAGGCTTACCTTTCTTTGCAACGACACTATATTTGGCAAAATATACCTATGAGCTTCACTAGATATCCCTGGCAGATATATCTGCATTATATGGTCCAGCATAGAGTTCTCTTTTTGTTCAGTGTAGACTTCCTGCAATAGTCCAGTTCGATTTATGTTCCGGAATTTGACTGGGCAATTTTAATCATGTTCTGAAGTAAGGCACATAAAATTTCATAGTCTTGTAGACAGACAATAGGTGTTAATATCTTTTACCCCAGCATATCCATATGTCAAACACTGCCATCCTTAATTATAAAGAGGTTGAAGCTAGTGCTGGATGTGTAGTTAGTGTTTTTTAGACATTTTTAATTACATGTTATTTGGAAACATCTGGGCCAGTTTGTTAGGGCTCTCTGGCGCTGGCTCCTGCCAAAATGGCTCTGGCTCTAATGGTGAACAGGTTTATTTTTTGGTGGAGCCAAAGCCCTTCGATAAAGCATTTGGCAAAACAACTTCTTGGTGACTGTGATTTTGAAGGCACTGTATGCTTGGGGAGGGAGGAGAAGCTGGTGAAACCACCTTCTTTTTTGGCTCATGGCTCATGCCCTCTAGCGCAAGGCTTTGTAGGGGCTTCTTGGGTGGAACCATTTTCCTTTACCCGTTTGACAGGGCTTCACCAAAAGCCAGTGCAAAAGCCCTGCCAAACAGGCCATAATTTTATATACGGAAGCAATGAACTGCTGATTACTTTTGGGTTAGTCTTCTTCAGCAGTGGTGAATGGGTGAATTGGTGACATGTCTTTGTTGTCATATTTGTTTATTAATGTGCATTCTTTTTATCCTTCTTAAATATTACCATTTCTGAGCTTTCATCTCTTTACATCAAACATGCCACTCAATTTTATATTTTGTGCAATCAATCTTTTGTTCTGTGGCAGATATTCTAAGGAGGAAGAAATTTCGATTGAAGGATTTCAGGAAAGGAATTTCACCTATCTACTGACGTGAGTCCAATAGTTTGTTAAAACGAATCATTCAATCATTTTGGACACCTAACAAGTTTTCGTATGCTCCGAGCAACTTCTGTGCTCTTTTGATATATCTGATATGGATTTCCACATCATGATGATTTAATGCTCTATCTCTTATCTCGCATATTCGAAACAGGGAACACCACTCCATTAGTGGGTACAAGTGCTTGTTTGCTGTGGATGGGTTCTCCAGAGTAAAACTTCAGCCCCAAATTCCCCTACTCTCCCTGGTATGGTAATAGCTCATCAAATTTAGTAGCTAAATTTGGGAACTTGCAGTAACCACAGTGCCCTCATATTATTTCCTCTTCTGTCAAGAATTTACTCTCGTCCTCCTCTCTATAGGTGAAAGAGCCCAAGGTGTTTGCTCATGGGAACCTGAGGGACCCTGACATTCTATCACTGAATTGGCCCGGTTGTCCTTGAGGACAGAAACACCCAGATTTCTGAATCAGGACCACTAACTGCCAACAGTGAAGATGTTTCAGTCAGTCTGTCTGATTCATATGATATACATATTTTTCTGAGACATGGTATAACTGGGTCTTGGCATTCAGTGTAACCTGTAAATCTATATGGATTCCTCCCCCAGATCCCAACTCCCAAACCATACCATTTTAGGTGAAACTTTCTGTAACATTTTCGAGCAGGGAAAAAAATATTAACACTTTTCTTCAAACGAAAAGGGGTGAAAAGAAAGAGGGAGGGAGGACAATTTTAGAACAACTTTTCTCCCTTTTTTAGACAGCTCAGACATTATTAGTCTGCAGGGGTACGTGCTGGATGCAAAGCTTTCTCCGTTTAATAATATAGAATTATAATCTTAAGATATGTTTTCAAGCTACTGCAGCCCCCGCTTTGCGAATTGCAACTCTCAAGTGGCAGGCTGGCAGTGGCAGCATTCGCGCTGTATAAACATGCGGGCAGGTGAGACCGTGAGAGCAAGGAGGGCAGGAGGCGACTAAATTCGAATGTTCGGATACTAATAATTATAAGTATTAAATGTGGATAGCTGACAAAATTTATTTCATAACCTCTGGGTGAAACTGTGAGATGAATCTATTAAGCCTAATTAGATCATAATTAGATAATATTGTGCTACAGTAAATAATCTCTAATGATGGATTAATTAGATCTTAATAGATTTATCTCATGATTTTTTATCCATCTATGTAATTAGTTTTATAATTAAATTATATTTAGTTCTCTTAATCTTTGATTTAAAATTGCTACAATAAATTTCACAAAATTTTTCATCGAATTTAAGCGAGATGTTAAAGTCTCCTCGGCAAGCGAGCGCGTGACGCCACCAACCCAGACTAGACACGACGCCTGGCTTGGAGCCGGTGCTGACGCAGCGCCCAGCAGTCCTGCACTGCACACACAAATCTGCCGAGGCCGCACACCGGAACCGCCGGTGAGCCCGACGAAGCGGCGAAGCGTCATCAGGTGCTCTGCCAGCGGCTGACGACGCATCGGCGCGTCGCGTCATTGTGTTGTGCCGCTGGACTAGCTTGTAGCTAAGCACTCGAGTCGCCGGTGGACGGCCGGCGGCGGCGGCAGCAGCCGTTTCGCCTTGCCCCCTCCGCTCGTCGGAATGGATCGGAGGTCGTCGTCTTAGGAGGTTAGGGCTAGGACAGGGAGAGGTTATGGCCGGTCTCGGCCCTCATGGGACAACGGACAACACAAGACGACCGAAAGCAGGGCTAATCCTACTACGGAGTACTTGCCAGGGTCAAAGGATGTGGACCCGGCCGGGCCCACCCGGTAACTACAGCTGCCCCTCGCTCGCTCCGGCCCCTCCCAGTCTCCGTGCTGGTCCGTCCACCATCATTCGTCTGGTCGGTGGCTACTGGCTTCCGCAGCCGATCCATCTCATCCAGTTTCATGCCGCTTTTATCAAGGTCCTGTTGTTTAGTTCCATCAAAAGGACATAAAATTTTCAGAACCGTGTCAGTTTATTTTTTCTTTTTTACACATGACCCAATGCATAAATACTATGCATAACGGGTGCATCTAAACACCCCTTAGTACTAGTACTACCATCTCGGCCTCTGCATTGCTCGGAGTGTCCAAGTGCCGTGTATCACTGTATCTGCCCGCCGCGGTCGGGGACGGGGACGGGGACGGGAGGGAGAACCGAACCAGTGTGCTCTGCGCCTTGCGGTGACGCTGGCTTTTGACACGCACTCCAGAGTGACACACAACAAGGGGCCTTTTGACACGCACTCCAGAGTGGCATACAACAAGGGGCCTCACTTCTCGCGAGTTGCTGCCGCTTTACACGGTGATTTGATCTGGCTTCACTTGGCTACGCTACACACGCATGACGTGTTGGAGCCAACGACGAGATGCAACTGGCCGCACGCCATCAATGTGGTGGTGGCGTGGTGCCATGTCTGCAGGCGCGCGGGCGCGGCCCAGCAATCAGCCGAGCTTCGGACCCTTCGGCTTCGGTTGGTTCTGTTTTCTGCCGTTCAGAGATTCCAGATCGGCGGATCACGAGACAACACAGTGACGGATGGGGGCGCGTCACATGGCCGCGACGCGACGAGCGCACGCACGGAGAGGAGGAGACTTCACTCCGCGCCGCTCACCGTGAAAGGGGGAGAGAGATACAAGGGGGAGAGCCAATCAGCCAACAGCCGAGCCAACCCACCCCAAATCGAGATGCCCAATCTAAATACTCCTGCTTACATGTGGACGGATATCGTGTATATATATATATCTATATCTAATCTAGCATGTCACAGCGGGGCCCACCTGAACGTGGACCCCGCTCTTCCAGCGAGCAAAAATTCTCCTCTTCCTCTTTATGTTTTTTTTATTTAAATAAAAACATTTTTTCTGTTCCTGCCAGTAGCCATGGTTGATGAACCTTCTGTGGGACAATTTTTATTCTGGAATTATCCTGTTGGCAGGGTTCTACTACCAGTTGTCTTACTGATTTGTTGATTTGTTGTAGAGTCGTCAAGGTTGAACGGGTAGATGCCAACAGCTCGTTTGACCCGAAGCGCGAGCACTACAAGGTCCTGCTGCCTCGGTGTCGAGCAAGAAGCAGCCGCGCTTTGACCGGCTAATCACCATCTGCGCGGAACTTACCTGCCTAATGGTGTGGCAACCGTGCCCTTGCTTAGCACCTGCTCAACTCTCTCAACGGAAGCACGGCAGATTTTGCGTGTCCAGCTGCTGGCTGGTATCCGTGGCAACTTTATCTTAATTTTTTTTTGTTTGGCAAATACGTACAGATGCCCTCTTGGACTCCTGGTTTTGTTTTGGCCTACGCAGCGTCAGAATGCGGTCATAGCGTCAGCACTGCAAAAGCTATACGCCTATACCCCCAACCAACCAAAATGAATACTAACTGCAAACCATTTCACCTGCAAATCATTACTAATATTCCAACAAAAGTACCAGTACCATCACCATTCTGTAAGTACCGGGAAATTCAATGAGGTACTGCAATGAAGGTAAAATGTAACTTCAACCCAGATAGATCTGAATTTGCAAGTCACTGCACAATTTATTATAAAAATAAACTGGCAAAAAAGAACCTCACTGGAAGTTCCCCCAGCACCAAGAAGCATGTCATGCTACTGACTGTAAGGGGGAGAGTGAGTGTACACCTTTTTGAGTTCTGACATGATAGGGTTGTGACTGTCTAAACCGGAGAAAACAGCTACGATTTCCCTATCAGTGTGGAAGCGGAGTCTGCTTATACGCAAGGAAATGTGAAGAACTGACCGGAAAAAGCTCACCAAAACGTGCAGTCTTTGGGAATGTTTGGTTTGGATGACGACATTGCTTTAGTTACAAAGCTCAGCTCGATATTGAGGACTTCATCTTAAGCTTCTCTAATAAAATACAGTACGTACTAATGCCACTTGATTGATTGGCAAATGTTGTACACGTAAGAAAAACAAACATTCCTGCGGATTCGTTTCACGCACACATCAACCATACACAAAGAAACTTTTTTGCACGCAAAATCAGTTCAATTTTGATGTAATTCTCTTGAATTGACTCCAGATGAAACAAGGTGGAGGTAATAAAAGAAAAGAAAAAAAATTTGGACACTTTTGGACAGAGCTTAATCATACAAGGCTAATCAGCCGGTGATTGCACAAAGTGCTGTGGCGCGGCGAGGAAAGCATTTGGCATGCATTTTTTGGGGGGATGGGGTGTGGGGGTGACTTGGCACCACTATCTGGCTGGCTTCCTATTTGATGCCTCCCTCCTTTCTTATTCCCTCCAAAAGAGAAAACAAATAGAGCTATACCACATCGAAGCCAAGCCTATCTCCAGCTCCAGGGAAAGAAAGAAAGGAACTGGAGGCCTCCATGCTTAGGTCAACACACGAATATGTACACCAAATATTCTCGCTCTATCTCGTCCCCCCTCGCGCCCTTTCCTTTCATGCTCACCGTCCCTCCTTTCTATGTCTACTGAGCTAGATCTCTTTTTTTTTTTTACGATAACTCTACACCAAATTCTTCATTCATGGCCGTACCAATAATGTAGAAAACTTTTATGAACACCTACTCTAATTAAATTGTTTTTGCGAAAAACTGATAAAAGAGTTTAACTACCTCATGAGTCTTTAACAAAATACTTACTATGTACAAGAGTTGAACCATTTCCACTAGATCTATATTGAAGCCATACCATTTAACATAACAGCCTTGTGTAAGAAAAGCACTGGATTCAATTTTAACTGAAGTTGGACCATTTATACATAATACATTGGATTAACATAAGAGCCCTTGCACGATGGAGGTGGCCACTGCACTCCTCACCGTCGGCCATCCTTAATCCTCCCTCCAATCTGTTTTGCTTTTATTTTCGGGAAAATCCATTAGGTTTCTTTTCTTTCTTGGCAAAAATCATGGGAATTTCTTTTATGTGAGAAAATCTGGGAGATCCATAGGATTTCATTTCCTACGAGAAAATCCATCGGATTTAACATATAGCAATTAATCCAGCATTTTTTTAACATTATCTTAGTTAGGTTCCTTTGTTTGGTATAGCTAAGCAAGGTTGGGCGGTCTGGCTGGCTCGTAGGAGTACCAACTAGTGTGGCCACCATGTTAACCCAGAAGAGACCGACCTTTTGGTGGGGCCCTGAGTAAAATATGGCTCGCATGAGGTGACCCTGCCTTGAGTCGACGCCTGATTTTCCTTGGCACCGTAAATCGCCTAATTTCTGACGCGGCGTTTGTCTCGATTGTGTCATCGCTGATTTGAATACTGGTGACCTGTTTTGGTGCAAAAATACGTCAGCTGATGGAGTCGCTACTACTCTCGCAGACCTCTTGTTACGCTGTTCTTTCTTTCTAGTGCTGAAAATGTGGCTACCGTTGAACGGGTGACAGACACAGCCTGATACTTTGCTTGATTTTCATTTCAACTTTAATTTCTGGGAGAGATGCACGTACGTGGAGAGTATATTCTTTTAAAAAAAATCAAATTCATGTTTGACCCAAACTCAAATTCGTGGGTAAACCAAACTCTGGATTCTAGCGGAATTTAATGCCCTGGTGTAACGGTTAGTAGGTACTTTGATGAGAGACAATTCATGTGGCCAGATTTGGAATTTGTATGACTGTTGTTAGTTGGATTCGATACAGCGCAGGGTCGCTCGTTCTTGGATGTAAAATGCTGGATGGCACCAGGAATCGAAATACGTTAGAGAAAAAACGGCAAGATATCACTGCACCTTTGCCAATTCAACAGTTGTCTTGCAAAAGATCACCCACAGAATTGTATGGGGACCTCCTAGTTATTATGTCTAGCGAACACGTTAAAACAGCTTTCAAACTGGCTTGTGCTGCCCTCCATATTGGGAACTGGGAGTTCTTTCGCCCTCTCTGTCTTCACCAAATCTGTTGGGAGATGATCTCCACATACGCTAGGGAAATTGTTTATTAATAACACCTAACTTTTATATGCCTTAGTCACTTCCATAATTTTGAATGATTAAGGAACAAAAAAATGCCAAAAAAATTGCAAGTAAAATAAAAAATAAATACAAAAAAGTTTCTTCTCATTTTATAGATATGCTGAATTTCGAGTCTTTACACCTCCACTCCTCCCATCGTACTCGAAACCTAAATGCTATAGATCCTACACCTCTCGTGACATGTACATCTTCTTTCGCATCATGTCATGAGCTCTACATCTTCCTTTTGCCATCGCATCTCGCCATACTTCCTTACTCCCTTAGGCTTTCTTGAATTTTAGGTCTTACAACAGACAATACCTCTCCAAGGATAACTCTCACCTTTCTTGCGTCACATCTATGCCTCATCTATTCACCTATAATCTTTATGTGAATAATTTTTTACGAATGGACACCTAGATGTTTATAAAGTAGCATAGATTGCATGTCTCATAATTCGCACGGTACTTTTAGAAGAGAGTACTTTGTTTGTTGTAGTGCTGCATTTGTAAATGTATGCCTATATTGTTCTACGAGATATGGTCGAAGTCGAACTACATTGAGCATAAATCTATTAATTGTGACGGTTATACATTTTTCAAAAGTTGAACGTTTCCCGCGTTTTTCGCATAGCAGAGAGTTAACACTATTGTATTATTGCAATAGTTTCCTAAAGTACACAAACCAAATTGCATTGTGCCTAAGAAAAAATATTTTACCCTTTCGGCAAGGACTTTTCAATGTCAACTTCATTATGCAACAATCCATCCGGGTTGAGCTTGTGTGGCGTATACAGACTTTGTTAGAACATGTGCTCTTTCTCAAGGGGGTAAGATCCAAATGGCCCAAGGCAAAAAGATTCTTTTAATGGCACCTAGAGTGGAGGGCTTTAAAGGTAAGCAAATTGACTAATTAGTGCAAAGAAATATCCTCAACTTCAACTGAGTCACATCCACATGAATAATCATGAAATTGAATGAAATGATATGAAATCACAGCAAAACCAACCCCCAAAAGGTCGAAAGATACAAGAGAGAAAGAAGCTTTGCCCTCCCCCTCTCTGTACCTTATCTCCTTTTCCTACTTTGCCCAATTCCTAATTGCTTCTCTCTCTATTTAACAAAAACATACAGCTTTTAAATTATAATTCTTTGGATTCCTCCCCAAATGCCTTTCACCCGGCCTTTGTAAATCTCCCATCCGGCTGCTGCTGCATTCCTTCCTCCATTATTTCTCCACCCCTTTTCCCTCTGTTTCTCTCTCTCCTGCACCCTCTCGCCTCTCTCTAAAAGACTGGATATAGAGCAATAGGAAAACAAATAGAGAGTAGAGGAGAGGAGAGGAAGGAAGAAAGAAGAACACCTACCAAGCAAGCCATGTTTTTTTAGAACCCCATGTGCTGTGGAATTGTCCCCAGGAATCCCTCTGGGTTTGACGAGATTCATACAGAGAAATAGTTTTTGATTTTCTCCCCCCTTTCTTTTGCTCAAGAATTTACCCGTACAGGAGAACCGCTTGTTTTTGCTTTGTTTCTCCGTGTTTGTTTTGTTGGGATTTACCTCTGGTCCATTCTTCTTCACCTGTGGGGACTGGGGAGGTGAGGAACAGAGGGAATCATGGGGAAGCAAGGACCCTGCCGTCATTGCGGAGTCACAAGTGAGCTCTCGTTCTTGAATAAAGCTATAATTTTTTTCTTACAGTTTTTTTTAATCTTGTTTTTCTCCCGTTTCCCCCTTTGTTCCTCAGCAAGTAGTACTTTTCGGGTGACGATTTCGCCCAATTATGCATCTGGGAAGCGAGCCTTAGATGAAATCTTTGGACTCCGTGGGACTCGGAATCCCCATCCTTCCGTGTTCTCTGTGCGTTCGCTGATGCCTATTATTACTCTGAATTCATTAAACTGCCAGGAGTGTTCAAGAGAACTCTGTTTCTGTGCACATGCTTGAGGTTTCAGAGGCCTTTGCCAATAAAATTCTGAACATGAGGAACAAATTATACCGGGTTAGACTTATGTTTGACTACGGTGGATATGCCCTTCTTAGATAACATCTGCAGATAATGAGAGATTAGATGCAGCTCAGTTCTACTACAGGAAAATAACCATTTGCTTCAGCAATCAGATATTTAAAGTCCACTTGCTGGTTGCCATTGAAGTGAGAACTTTGGTTGCTATGTAATTATATGGTCTGAACTTTCTTTAGCTCTTACTACAGCAAAATGCTCCTTTTAAGTGGCTATCTGCATTCAGTATGGCCATTATAGCAGATTAAGAATTACATGCCTGTACAGTTGAACTAACCATTGAGGGATTGAAAACAGTATCTGAAATATTTAATCTGAATGTATGTTATTAGTTACATGATGCTTTCTGGATATGTTCTTTGATAGCATGTAGTTTCTTACCCTTTTTTCTATGTTCCCTATCCTGATGGCAGCATCTTTTGATACATCTGAATTATGATATCAATTCCTGTGGTCAGCAGGGACATTGTCATTAAGCTCTGAATTTGTACACTGCTCACATTTTTGTGTATCTATTTTTATTGATTTCTCATGGGAAATGCTGGTACAGGTACTCCCCTTTGGCGAAATGGGCCACCAGATAAACCAGTGCTCTGCAATGCTTGTGGCTCGAGATGGAGAACAAAGGGCTCATTGGCAAACTACACCCCAATGCATCGCAAGGATGATATTGATGATGATGAACCTAGAGTTAGCAAGCTGAAGCCACCGACATCAAAGTTTAAGTCACAGAAGAAAAAACCAAATCACATCATAATGGAGAATGGACCATTTTCTTGTCAGAATTTCCAAAAGATGGGGGATGCTGACCCAAGCTATCGGTCTAGTTCTGGATCTGCAGTATCATACTCTGAGAATTGCGGGCCATATGGTGCTTCTGATGCAAGCGAAATGACTGGTCAGTGGTGTCAATGCCTACTTTGTTGTTCCTTAATAAAATGTTCTGTGTGTCCTCTCATCCTTTGTGAGTCTGTGCACGTGACTGGATTCAGTTAGCGATATAAGGACTTAATGTTAGAAGTACATTCGCGGACGCTTTTTCTACGAAGTTGTGCTTAAAACACTAAAAATTTTCTTTAGACATCTTTATATTGTTAGTCTACTGCTACCCTTTAAGAGATCATATCAGTGCAGATCTAATTTTTATCCTTTGTTTTTCATGAACACGTTGATGCTGCCCGACGTTCTTTAGTTCTGTCTGTAGTCCAGAATTATGAGTTCATGAGAAGTTCAGAACTTATGGTGATTTGATAAACCATTTGCTACTTATTACTCATTATATTACAATAGAGGTAACCGTGAAGGTTTGCAGGCTACACATTGGGTTCAGACGGCATGGAGCCTAATATCTTCAAAGATAATGTTTGATTAAATATCATTACTTTATGCATCATACACAACGACATGTCTTTCTTTATCATGTCTCTGAAGTGATAAAGTACTGATATGTGATCACATCAGCCCCATGAAACAAAATATAAGATCTAATATTGATTCTCAAGACTTGCCATGCTTAGCCTAGAAATTACCTTTTTTGGCTGCAAATATCATTGTTGACTCTCTGATATATTGCCAATTCAGGTCCAGCACAGTCACATGCTTGGGAGTCCTTAGTGCCATCAAGAAAGAGGAGCTGTGTCACTCGTCCAAAGCCTTCACCTGTAGAAAAGCTTGTAAAAGATCTTAACTCCATCATGCATGAAGAGAAGCTATATTACCCTTCAGGATCCTCAGAGGAAGACCTACTATACCATAGTGAAACTCCTTTGGGCTCCTTTGAGATAGGCTCTGGAAGTGTGCTTCTAAGACATCCGAACTTGAAATCGCTGGAGGAAGAATCAGAAGCAAGCTCCATTCCTACAGATAATAAATCATACATTACAAGTGAATCCTATTCTGGGTCTACCTCTTTTGTTGCTCGTAGTGGAAACAGGGCAGCAATCTACTTAAATGCTGCAACTGCAAGGACAAAGCGGTCTCCGTTGTATATTGAAGATAATGCTAGAAGGTATTATACCTTTTATGTTCTTATATTAGCATAGGTGTGTATTTGAGGATGCCTTATCCTCCACGCTCATTCAGTATTGGCTAAAACAATTTACTTTGGTAAGAATCTATCTAAGTGTTTTTTTATTCTGTGCCTCTGTTTTGCAGAGATAAACTTCATTATGAAAATCAGCATATCCTGGAGAGTATCGATTCACCTTTAGTTTCAGTAGATTTAGAGGTATCCACCCTATGATGTTTTTTTTTTGTTCAGGTTAATGATTTACAGATATTATTTGCATAGAGTGCCATTGGATATGTCAGCATATATGTATCTTGACTAATCAGTGAAACTAAACCCATATACTATCTTCTCATTCTTCAGCAGGAAGCTTGCTTTTACATTGCTAATTAGCTGTTTCTTTTTGTTCAGGAAAAGGACATTAAAACAATTGGGGGAGTGGAGGATATCAGTGGATCAAAAGGCTTTACCAAATCCACTATGAAACTGCTCAAAAGATCCCATGACACCCACATTCAGAGTGACACAGGTTAGCAATTTTAGTTCCTCTGATCCTTACTTGCTTTAAGTTCCTATATGTGACATCCAAAAATGTCTCGCACAATATATTCCTATTTCACTATTTCTTTATCTCAGTGACATGGTTTCTTATGTGCTTTTGCTTGTGAACATGCAGAATTAGAGGGTACCATGATGAATCCTAAAAGAGTTCTAAAATCTGGGGATTTGGCTCCTCAATTTAATAGCTCATCTATGCTAAAATCTGGCTACACCGCCAAATATTCAACCTGCAATGGAGGAGCACTTGACTTATTCATGTTACCCCCAGAAAAGTTGTCCTTGTTGGTCCCTCCACAGTATGCCGAAGGCGACTCTGATCAAGACTTGCTGCTGGAGATTCCTCTAAATGCACGGCACGTGGAGGCAGAACTTCTTTGTCAACCATCTCAACTGAGTTCAATAACTCACAGCTCCACATCCGTGGATGGGGTTGCTCGAGAAGAGGGGCATCTCAAGCAACCATAGTCCTAGGTCCCATCAGCAAGCAACTTAGGAACAGGTGTTAGCAGTAGGTTTTTTAGTTCCTGGATCATGGTGCCTTTATTTACCGACCACCGATGGGTGTTTTGTGGTTTTGAATCATGCTTGTGCCGTCATCGCCCAGATAACAATGTGTGCCGTGTGCCAACCTGGCAAACTGTCCGTTCAACTAACATTGTAGCATGCTTTTGGACCAGGTTCTACTGGTTTTCTATAGCATATGGCTTATCGAGAGATTATAAGCTATATCTTTATGGAAAAGATGTCATCCTATTGCAGGAAAATTTAAAAAGAGGATATTAGAGAGTTATTTATGTGATATTGCAGTTTGCAGTTGGCGCTGAAGTGTGTGTTGCTCCCCTCTTTTGTGAGCATTGCTGTGCGTTTCTACCTTGCAGGGCCTCTTGACTGCAACACAATGTTGGATGATGATAGCCATGGTTGGGGATATGTGCAACCAGACATGGCATTAGCCCTGTTTGGAACAACTTAAATTCTGCATATGGCAAAAATAAGCTGAAACTAGCATCCAAACGGCATGCTTATTTACAGCTTTTTTCTGGCCGTGTTTGTCCCCAACACCCCCATTAAACACCGCCAATACCGTCAGGACTTGGTTCCATGGCAGTTGTGCTTTATTTATTTTTGCATTGCCTAGAATACTCCTAGGCTGAATTGACTCAAATCTGAATATGCAAAAAAAAAACTTAGCTGCAACTTTGGCATAGTTATAAGCTAAGGACAACTATTGTATCAAGAATTTTACATTGCCCAACTATTAGCACGGCTAGCCAAAATTTTGGTTTGGCAACTTAAAAGCACAAACCAAACATCCTTTTTTTTCCAAATGAGATTTCACTTCTAACCATCTCAATCAGTGCTACTTGTTGAATCTTCTGGACAGCATATTGTTATTTTTAACTGGTGTCTTATGCCTATCAATACATCATAGATGATTTGAAGTGAATGCCAATATATTATGCTTCATTTTCTATCTGTATATTTTAACAATTCAACTGATATTTTTTTTTGATGAAACAGGAGGGGTTTGCACCCCTACTGGTTATATATTAAGAAAAAACAAGAGTTTACAACAAAAGGGACAAAAAAGGAAAGAAAATTACAACAAATTATTCAGCCAATCTCTCATTCTAGGTAGATACTTCTTCTTGGCGCGGTGTAAAACCAACTGGAACTCTGAGATAAAACTCGCTTGCACAGCTTCAACAGAAAACGGCCGACCATTAAAAATTACACCATTTCTTACTTTCCAAATGCTCCAAGTCATAAGGATAATGACTTCCATGAAAAAGGGTTCTTCGATCTGTTGCTTCAGGTGCTCTAAGGCTTGAAAAGGTTCCCAATTGGCTTGTATTTGGAGATTAATCACTGACCAACAATGTGCTGAGAAAGGGCATTGGAGAAATAGGTGTTCGATGGTTTCATCAGCTGTGCTCTCACAGAAGACACAGGTGTAATCAGGGAGGAACATGTTCCTTCTTCTTAACATTCCTCTAGTATTCAATTTTGCAATGAGAATTAGCCAGCAGAAGATTTTATGCTTCATTTGGCAAGAACATTTCCATAGCCATTTGAAAGAATTGTGAGTTTCTCTATGCCCTTTCATGTATCTGTAAGCTCTCTGGGAGGAGTAGAAACCATTACCCCAAATGTATGTCCATATATCTTTGTTGTCACTGAGATCAGCTGATTCAATTTGGTCAGATAAATTTTGTAGTTGCTGGTGAGCTTCTATTGAGAGTGGTAGAAAGAAGTTGTTGTGTAGATGTTCCTCTTGTACTGATGCTGCCAGAGATAGATGTTTATTCTTTGCAAAAGAGTGTAGTTGAGGATAAGCTAGCTTGGGGACCGAGCCATTCCAAAGATCTTCCCATAATAAGATAGTGGAGCCATTTTGTGGAGTAGGGCAAGCAATTCCTTTGTATTGGATGATCAGATTAGTTATGTCTTTCCACCAAAAGGATCTCTTTTTGCCATTTCCAGGAAGTTGTCCATTTGAGTAATAATTGGACCACACTAAGTTAACCCATGGCAGTTCTGCTTGATTGTAGAATTTATGGAGGGTTTTCATTAACAAAGCATCATTCTGAACTGAGAGATCAATCACACCCAGACCACCTTCTTCCTTTGGTAAACAAACCTGTGGCCAAGCAGCCTTGGGAGGTTTTTTGTCTTGTAGATTACTTCCTCTCCAGAGAAGATGTCGTCTGTACTTGTCCAGTTGGACTAAAACCGTTTTATGCAACTTAATGAGACACATTAAGAAGGTTGGGTAGGAAGACAACACTGAGTTTACTAGAATCAGCTTACCCCCTTGGGAGAGTAAGTTTGAGGTCACAAGAAGTTTGTTTTCACATCTTTTCACTAAGGGCATTAGATCTTGAACAGAGGGTTTGTGCAGACCCAGAGGCATCCCCAGATATGTAAAAGGTAAAGAGCCAATAGTGCAACCCAAGGTATCTGCTAGTTCTGTCATCAAAGCATCTGGACTATTGATTGAGACCATTACTGACTTGTTGAAGTTTACCTTAAGGCCAGTAGATGTTGCGAAGAGACATAAAATTTCCTTAAGATATTGAACTTGTTGGGCTGAGGCTTCCATGATAATTAAGGTGTCGTCGGCATATTGCACAATTGGGAAATCTGAACCAGCACCTAATGGTAGGGGTAGGTTGAGCAGGCCTTGATTCTTGGCATCATTAAGCAAAGTTTGAAGAAAATCTGCTGCCAAGACAAAGAGCAAGGGTGATAGTGGATCTCCCTGCCTTACTCCTCTTTTACAATGGAAAGTTTTTCCTGGTACTCCATTCAGGAGAATTGAGGATGTCCCTGAAGAGAAAATGAGTTTCATCCATTGAAGCCATCTTGAGCCAAAACCCTTATGTTTCATGATTTGTAGCATAAATTCATGTTCCACCTTGTCAAAAGCCTTTTCAAAATCCAGCTTAAGAATAATTAGCTTTTTCTTTGATTGATGGCAAAGATGTAAGTATTCAAGAGACCAAGCAAGACAGTCTTGGATGGTTCTGTTTTTGATGAAGCCATATTGATTCTGATGCACCAATTGAAGGATAAACTGTTGTAACCTATTGGAGAGGAGCTTGGTGATAATTTTAATTGTGCAGTTCAGTAGTGAAATGGGTCTATAATCAGACACAGACAGAGGACAATCCTTCTTTGGTACTAGAGTAACAAAGGAGCCATTGATGCTCCGAAAGCATAAACTTCCCTCAAAGAACGCACTAATGAGGTTGTAAAAATCAGCACAAATAATTGGCCAGCATTTCTTTATGAAATCTGTATTGAAACCATCAGGACCAGGGGACTTATCTGAAGGGAGGTTCCTTACAATTTTCTCAATTTCCTCTGTTGTAAAAGGAGCTTCCAGAGAACTTAGATCCTAATGAGGATGAATCAGAGATTCCAGATCAAAGAGGATGTGGCTGAATTCCGACTTACCCAATCGATCCTTATAAGCTTCCCAAAGTATCAGTGCTTTGCTTGAGTGATCAAAATGTTGGGTGCCTTGGGTGTCAGTTATGGAAGTTATTGTATTTTTCCTGAGTTTTATTGAGGCATTTGCATGAAAAAATTTTGTATTGCCATCACCAAATTTGACCCATTTAATGGTACCTCTCTGCTTCCAGTAAATCTTCTGTTGGTTGAGAAGGGAGATCAGGTGTTGTCTAAGAAGCTCCCTGAAATTCCATTCATGTAAAGCTAGATCTCTAAACTCTTCTAAAAGGTCCAAGAATTCAATGAGGATCTTTGTCCTTGAAATTGCTTCTGCCAATTTAGAAATTGTTGCCCTCCAAGCTTTAAGAACTCTTCTTAGATTTTTGAATTTTGCAGTTATAATTTTTGCAGGATCAGAAAAAAGAACAGGGATGGACCAACCATGTTGTACCACTGCCAGGAAGTGCTCGTGTTCCATCCAATAGTTTTCAAATCTGAAGATTTTTGCTTGAGGAATGTCAGTGTTAATGGTAATGACACATGGAACATGATCTGACGTTTCCATGGTTAAGGAGTGAGCAGAGGTATTCGGATAGCTATTTGTCCAAGAGACTGAAGTAAAGAACCAGTCTAGCCTTTCAAGAAGAGGGGAGTCCTGCTTATTTGACCAAGTGTATTTCCTTCCTTTCAGAGGTATCTCCACTAAACCCAAAGCACTGATTGCCTCATTGAAAAGGAGTATATTATTAATATTTGCCCCTGGCTTATTTCTGTCTTCAAGCTTTCTTATGAGATTGAAATCACCAACAATCAACCAATCAATAAAGTCTGGCATTGTTATATTCTTAAACCAGTTTAAAAAGGAGACCCTTCCCTCATCTGTACAAGGCGCATAAATATTCGTGAGCACCCAGGAGGCGCCAGAGTGGAGAGAGGTGAATTCCACAGACTGAGCAAATTCATTTGTAAAGAGCAACTCCCCATCTAGTCTGGAGCCATTCCAGATAATAAGAGAACCTCCTGAAGCACCATTCGAAGGGAGAAACACAAATTTATTGAGATGAGGGGGACAAAATTGTTTAATAGAGAGGCTGTCAAAGAATTCTCTTTTTGTTTCCTGTAAACAAACTACATCACAACTAGCCTCAGAAATTTTGTCCTTAATAGAATTCCACTTTTTCTCTGCATTACTTCCTCTAACATTCCATGACATAACTTTCCAAGATCTAAACTGGTTTTGAGAATTCATTAGAAACCAAAGTGGGATAAAGAGTCTTCCATGTATATAATACGTGAGATAACAAAGCACCAAAATACTGATGACAACTTTGCATGGCACCTGGCCAGCTTAAGGTAAATAAAAAGCTCAGACAAAAGCACAGTTCAGCAAGCCAAAATAAATGGCTATTCAGAAGACTTAGTGGCCTCATTATCAGCATCAGCATTCTTCTTTTTCGTGTTCTTGCAAGGCTTCTTTACAGTAGGCCTTGGGACTTCTGACACCTCAGCAGCAGTTTTCTTGATGACTTTCTTGATTACCTTCCTTGTAGTTTTCTTCTTGCTGAGGAGCTGTTCATCTGAAACCACCTGAGAAGACATATTACAGAAAGTAATACCCAGGTTTTTAACAACTGAAGGAGATAGTATTGGTGGCTTAGCTGTGCATGCCAGACAATTCTTATCTAAGCATGTGGAAGTCTTGAAGCCTTTGTTTCTGTTTTTCACCCTGACACTTCTCCTGAGAGATTCATCTTCCACAATGATCAATGGCTTTTTTGCTGTATTTCTCTTCCTTTTGGGAGTAGCTGGACTGGCTTCTGTCTCTGCTTCAGAGAGCATACAGAGAGAAGCTTCTTTTGGGCAAGCAGTAGGCAGGCTGAAAGAAATAGATGGGCTGTTGAGAGTATCTGTCATAAAGGCCCAAGCAGCAGAAGTAAGAAATTCCTTAGCCCAACTGAAGTGAGTTGGAGAGAGCAGCATGGATGTGAAGAAGTCACCCCAAATATCTGGAATTTTCACTTTGGGCATCTCCTGATCCTGGGAATAAAAGTGCTTGGCCCATAGCCTGAAAGTATCCGGTTTTGGGCTGAAAGAAGGCTGAACAGGGTTAAAAAAAGTCTTGACCATTCCTATATTCAGTTGCTCCATATGTGGATTCTCAACAACATCATTGTTAGGCAAACCAAGTTCAGGTGCTGCAGGGACCACTTGAGGCCAACTGAAAACATCATTATCGTTGTTCACTGAGCTTTCAGAAGAAGGGTATGAGATATCATCAGAGAAGCTAAAGTGGCCGTTGTTCTGTCCCAAGATCGGTAGATTGAGAGCATTTGCAAGTATAACTTCTGGCTGTGCTTGGTTGTTGAAAGCAGCTAAATCTTGCTCTTCTTGCTCATTCAGGGGTGGAACAGGAATGAAGTTATTATTAGCATTCGGCTCAAAAACAGGGACATCTTCAATTATGACTTCATTTTCACCATTATTAAAATCAGCATTGAGATCAGGAACAATCAGATTTGCTCCAACTTGGGCAGCAGGGGCAGCATCAGGTTGTTGAGGTTGGGGATTCCAAGCTGGCCAAAACTGAGCGACAGCAGGTGGTTGTTGATGATCTGGGGCGTTGTTCATCCATGGATTTGGACCATCATGTTGACCATAACCGAAGAAGTCAAAAGGAGGATTGTCATTACCATTATTTGGAGGTGGAGGTGGAGCTTCATCAGCAGGTAAGCCTCCCAACATGTGGTGACTTAAGATCTCGCATTGCAGGGTCCACGATTGCCCATTGAACTCATCACCATCTGTGAAAAGAATAAAGCTTGGAACATCTGCAAGGTCAGTGACTCTGACTTGTACTAGCAGGCGATAAGGGTGATCTTTATCATATTCCCAGGATAACAGTCTAGCAAAATCACCAAGCGTTTGCTCTATATCATCCTGCTCCCAATTATCAAGATGATATCCCAAAAGCATGAGCCAACACTCATGGTTGAAAGTAACAGCTCTCCAATTTCTTCCCTGATCATGTCGTTGGACAATGATTCTTCCCCCTTGAAAGAAGTGAGGACTATTGACCACAAGATTATCTCTGTCATAAACATACTCAAATCTGACCAACGCTTGACCCAAATGGCTAGGATAGATATTTCTTATTTGAACATTCATATGATCCACAAAGAACTCTTGGAGAGTGGCAGCAATGGCTGGGAAATCTACCTGAAAATCTGGCATTGGATCAATGAGGACGACTGCATACTCTTCATGGGTGCGAGGCCTTCTAGGCACCACTGCTCTTGAGACGGATCGACGATTCAGGATGCCCTGCTGGAGTTGGAAACCAGGAGGCATGAAAGGCCGAGGATCAGCCCGGTGGAACGCCATTGGCGTCGATGGACGCCGGAGTTCTCGAGGAGGATTGGTATTTTCTGTTCGCCCCCCAACAGTAGCGAAGGACGATGATTTTGGATTCCAAGCGACACGCGTAAAGGAGTAATTTCCAAAGGAAGATTTGCAAAAGTTAGCAAAGCTGGAGTATACCGGAGCAGAGGAAGTCTCGGACCCATCTGTCACAGACCCAAAACCTGGAGACTCCCTAGACTTGGGTCCATTGCTCATTGACTTATTAGGTAACAGCCAGGGCACTGTAACAGAAGATCCGGATTTACCAAAGACATGGTAGGTGAATTCCATAAAAGAGGAGAAAAGTCCGGCACCAAAGGAGCAACCCGGTTTTGTTAAAGGAGCCTTTTTTGTGAACCACGAAACTGCCGCCGTGAAATTTGTTGCAGAAGAAAGACACTTGCCAAAGTTATCCGTTGCTGTAACCTTGGGAGTAAAGCCACGTGGTAAAGAGGGGCAATTTGATTTAATATGATTCCAGCCTTTACAGAGAGAGCAGCGGATGGCATTTTTGCATGTAGCTCTCATATGCATTACGGAGAAACAACGTGTGCATGTGGTGGAGTGATTATCGCTTACCTCAACCGTTGGCACATGGACGTTGAAATTTGAATTCCCCCTTTTGCGTGAAGAAGCCGGAGAGTTTTGAAAATCTTGACAATGAGTCTTGTTGATCAGATCATCACTGTCCAAACGTGCAAAGACTGAGGCACGAGGATGCACCATATGTGGCCTGGAGGACCTTGGGCGGCCTGATGATGATGCCCATTGATGATGAGTCTTGTTGATCAGATCATCACTGTTCAAACGTGCAAAGACTGAGGCATGATGATGCACCATTTGTGGCCTGGAAGCTCTTGGGCTTCCTGATGATGATGCCCATTGGTGATGAGCCTTTGGAGCAATTGGGATTTGATTAGCTCCAGATAACACATGCGAACCAGGAGCATGACCCTGCTTAGCAACTTCCACATAAGATCGCTTAACCTTTTTCGAGACTTTGGTGAACCATGGATGAGACGGCCTGATGGTCTCTCTGGCTAGCTGGAGACCACGATCATTATAGAGATGAAAGGTCACTTTGAAAGCATTGCAGGAAAAAGAACCAATATTGCAAACCAAGAACCCCACTGCTCGAGAAGCCACTTTGAATTTGAAAATCCATTCATCCACATGAGAAACAACTAGGAGATGTGCCGGTGCCCCAATAACAGAATGGAGAAAAGATCCCACTGATTCCTCGTTGATTTTGAACTTTGCCCGAGGAACGGACACAAGAAGCCAAAAACCAGATTTGGAGGAGTTAGCAACCGGAGAACCGAGGGAGGAACGTACCTTAGAGGAGAAAGATCTCCCAGGACCAAGATCAAGATCCATCATAGGGATCAAAGAGGGAAACTAGAGGGAGGAGTTCCCCATCGCCCGGCTTGATGCATCCATTAGTACGCACTTACCCCAAACGTGTCCAGCGAACGCACACGCGCGAATCAAATCGCCATTGCTTCTTGGTGGAGAAGAGGAGGGAGGGATGGCTCACTGATGATACTCCGCCTTGCCATGCTCTAGTACATATTGGGGACAGGACTCATTAGCACCTTTCTACTGACTGCTCACAGCTGACAACCACCAAGCTTCTTCGTCTCTCGCCGCCCGCCTCTTGTCAAGGGGGAACTGAGGAAGGACACTCTGCGCGTTCTCTCCAGGAAAGAGACCAGACGCCAAGTAATGATGATGATGTTCCTCTGGCCACCAACCGCGCGCACACGTGCGGCGCGCTCTTGCCATTTTGTCGTAGGCTTCTGAATGCGGGGCAGCCGGGCGAGTGCGCACGGGAGTTGGAGTTGGACACACACGGCAGATGAGGGCCTGCGTGGCCGGCGGCTGGACGGGGTGGATGGAGGAACGACGGACGCCGACGTTGGACCGGTGCCTGGAGAGAAGGGCGATTGGGGGTTTTTCCCTCTGAAGAAGATGGGGAGCGCAGAGCGGACAAGAGAGCTAATAATAAAGCTCATCGCCGACGAGATTTCGGCCGTGTTTTTTTACCTTTCCTGTCTTGGAGGATTTGGGGTATTTACAGGTTCACACCTTTGTTAATCGCTGACACAAGGGGGCACCAGAGATGAGGCTTTTGCATCAAAGCCTTATCGTGCCCACGAGAAGGGCACAGAATATACTGATTGGCCCGCTGAATGTAGGCCCAGCACAGGATCCCAATCATTCGTCGATAGTTTCATCTGATTGTGCAAGTATTAATTATTAAACAACTACAGTCTGGTTTGACAAAAGAGTAAAAACTTTGTTGTAATTTGATGAGCAAAGACGTTAATGATTATTAGGGACGGAAACGGATGTCGGATGATGTTTAAGCTGATTTCCTTCAGAACGGAATCACATCATAGGAAGCTACTCACTACCGGAAAACGCCAGTTCGCCGTGTGCCCGAGGCACACGGCGACGGCCTAAACACACACGGCAAAAGGTTTGCCGTGTGTGGCCCACGGCGAAGCCCCGACGGCGGCCAGCCACGACGGCGAAGCCGGCTTCGCCGTGGGCCCTTTGTCGGGCACACGGCAATACCTTTCACTACTACAGAAGTCGCATTTAGTCCCGGTTCCCAACTGGCTATAGTCCCGGTTGTTGAACCGGGACTACGCCGGCGGGACTAAAGGTCCTGGTCTTTAGTCCCGGGTAAATACCCGGGACTAAAGGCCACCTTTAGTCCCGGTTGGTAATACCAACCGGGACTAAAGGGTCTCCACGCGGCGCCCAGGGTGGAGCCCCTTTAGTCCCGGTTGGTATTACCAACCGGGACTAAAGGGCTTTTTTTTCTTTTCTGTTTTTCTTTTTCTTTTTCTTTTCTGGTTTCTTTTATACAGAGATACGTATTATACCTGTATAATAATATACGTATATGTCCATATATGTATTAGTTATACGTCACTAATGCATTAAACTATTAATACTGATATTAATATATACGGTAATAATATTAAACTTATATATATTTAAATAAAACAAATTTTGATAAATACAAGATTAATATTAATATTTACATCAAGATTTCAATATTAATATTTACACCAAGATTTCAAAGGAGCATATACAAAATTCCTAATATTTGCTCCTTGTATCGGGCTCGTGTCCATCCCACCAGAACGCTCCTGTCTTGCTCACGACCTCATCGATTATAAATCCGCAGAGTGTCTCTTGAATCGCCGCGACTCTTTGGTCCGGTAAGATCTCATCTTTCATTGCCTTCATCTGAGGATGTGGTTAATAGAAAAATATAAATAATAGCTTTTATGACTCACATGCATGCATACATACATATAGATTTCAATGGAAATGGAACATACCGTCAGGTCCCAATTAGTGACGATCGTCTTATGCCCTACAAGAGTGTGCATGTACTCACATACATAATATCCACATAAATTGGTGCCTTGATTCTGCCTATAACACTTTATAGGAGAAATGGTCAAGTCATTACATGCATAATCATGATAATGAAACAAAAAAGAGATGTTGGTCTATGTATAGTAGTATTTACCGGAAAGTCTCCCTTGATACCAAGTTGTTCCTTGAATGGACCTTTTTGCTCTGCACGAAACTTTTTCCAACACCTGCGCACACCATATGAAATAAATGGAATTCTTGGCTGAGCTAAAGAGGAATAATAGTGCGAGGACGAAAATTACTTTTGAAGGAGGTCAATCATTGGTTGGTACGCGTCCCGTGGTCCCCTCAATGAGTCCATGATGGTCAACAAGCTTATGTCCGGTTGTATAACAAATAATATCCAATGAAACCTATTTACATGCAAGTTTTGTACCAAGAGTCACGTCAATTGAAATAAAAATTATGTTAGGAAGAAAACTAAAAGATGCACAAGACAGTAAAAGTACTCACCCAAAGTTGTAAGGAAATAGAATCATTGTCTTGTAATGTTGTACACGTAAGAATCTGTCAATGTTGTTCACTGTGTCTTCATAAAAATTTAGTAACATATGCTGGTTTACAGTTTTTGGGTCGATGAAGCCCAAGTGGAAGTATGAGTTTTTCCTGCATTCTTCAATCTCCATTCTACAGGATACAATTTAAAAAAATAAATGTTTAATAATAGGTTGACAATACATAGGAGACGTTAAATATAGAAATAAATGAAGCACTTACAGCACCCAGCAGCTGAGGAGAGACACGTCAAGGGCATCCCTATGGTATATCTGGTAAATTTCTGAGAATTCCAGATACATAACATTATCGCCACGAAAGTAGTCATCATCTCTAATCTTCAATCCCACCATATTCTGGCCTTGGGCCGACGCCTGAAGGTACCATTCATGTAATCTGTACATTTTTGTTGACAGCGTGTTGTACGTATCGGGGTCAACTAGAGGTAAGCCAAGCTGAAATGGCCACCTTGGTATAGCCTTCGGGGTCTTACTCTCATCTAGCATTTGCGAGGGCGTCATTCCTGCCTCTTTGCAAAACTCAAGCAGGTCTACCGGTCCAATTCCAGCATTCACCATGAGTGGATCAATTGTTTGCCTCTCCTGCTCACCGAGCTGAGCAACAGCCTTTCCCTTCCTTTGTTGCTTGACGCTCTTGTGGCTCTTGGTAGACTCTTGGCTCTGTTGACTCCGTCGCTCCTTCTCCTCCCTTTGATTCTTCTCATACGATTTCTTAATAGAGCGGTCATAGTCTGACAACAATTTCTTCTGAGTTTCTTTAGCCATGCCAATAAAGAAAGCAGACTTAGCAAAATCAACTACTTCTTTTTTCTCGGGCTCCTTCTTTTTGAAGAACTCTTTAACCTTATCCAGACTATGCTGCTTGGACTCCTCATCAGTTTTTTCCCATGGTAGCTTGGCAGGTTCCTTGGCTTGCTTTGCTGGCTTCTTTGCAGGTGGCTTTGTTGGTGCCTTGACTTTCTGTTGCTTAGCTTTCTTTGCCGGCGGAGGTGCTGGCGGCGGAGATTGCTTAGCTGGAGGTGACGGAGATTTTTGAGTTCTTGGCGACGGAGACCTTTGTGATAATTGAGATAATTGAGATAATTGAGATAATTTGAGATAATTGAGATAATTGATATAAAATGATATAATTGATCTCACAATTGATATAAACTAATATCCAACTATTATCAAAAAAAATCACACTAATATAAAAACAAAAAAAGACTAATATCCAACTAGAATCCATCTAATTGATCTCACAATTATATTATAGTATATAAACTAAAATAAGTTTTTTTGTCTCCCATTTAGGAAATAACATATAATTGACATTTAAAACATAGAAACTAAACTAAACTAAGATTCATTCTTATATATCGTTATAATAACAAAAATTCATTCTTATATACCGTTATATCGTTATAACAAAAATTCATTCTTATAATAACAAAATTAATTCTTATAATAACAAAAATTCATTCTTTTACTAATAACATATAATTGACATTTAAAACATAGAAACTAAACTAAACTAAGATTCATTCTTATATATCGTTATAATAACAAAAATTCATTCTTATATACCGTTATATCGTTATAACAAAAATTCATTCTTATAATAACAAAAATTAATTCTTATAATAACAAAAATTCATTCTTTTACTAATAACATATAATTGACATTTAAAAAATAGAAACTAAACTAAGTATAATATCCAACTAGTTCCTAAAAATTGATATAAACTAATATAAAAAATTTGAGATAATTGAGATAATTGATATAAAATGATATAATTGATCTCACAATTGACCTTTGTTCAGGAAGAACAGGCGAATATTGCTGCGGCGGGGACTGCGGAGCTGGAGGCGGCGGAGATGCCCTTGAGCTTTGGGGTGACGACGAAGGCCCCTCAGGAGTTAAGACGATGTAACGCTTCTCCCATAGGATAACACCATGAACTGCCTCTTCTAGTGTCGTCTCCCCGTCACCTCCAGGAATGTCAAGCTGGAGTGATTCGTACCCGGCCAAGACCTGCTCCACCCCAACTCTAGCATAGCCAGCAGGTATTTTCCCTCCATGGTAGAGATCTCCTTCTTGACTCGGCAAAGCAGTACCGTACGCCACCTTGAACGTTAAATTCTTGAATGGACTGTGCAGCTCACAGGTCGTCCGCCTGGTTATATCGTCCACGGGGTAGCGTTGGACTTGAGCATGAATTGGGACGTCAGTGGACGCGCAACTGCTTCGATGATGCTGGGTAGGGCTAATTGGGTCTACTGGAGCGCCGGCGGATCCACGGCTTTGTTGCTGAGAGCTAAGTGCTATCTCCAGTTGCCGCTGAACCTCCCCAGTTCTTTGTTCGTTCTGCAGTATCCTTTCCTCGAGTCGTCGCATCTTCTCTTGCTCCTCGTTTTTTCTTCTGCTGCGACTTCTGTAGGACTCAATGCAGTCGGCAAACCCGTACTTCCACGGAACCCTCCTTTGCCTCGCGTCCGTCCAGGATGCTCGGGATTCTGCAGAGCAAACGTGAGCTCATCCTTTTCTCTGTCCGGGCGGAACTCTCCCTTGGCAACTGCTTCTATGGCATGCGTAAGTCTTCGTGCGGCTTCTTGTATCTGCTGTCCAAAGATGCATTCCCCGGTATCGGGGGCCAATGTTCCGCCATGGGCATAATACCAATGTCGTGCACGGTCAGTCCAAGTTGATGTCTGTGGTGTGATACCTCTGTCACGTAGATCTTGTTCCATCTTTTCCCATTTTGGAATAGCTGCAGCATAGCCACCTTGGCCGAGATGGTGATGGTATTCTTTCTGGGCGGCATTAGCTTTGTTCGTCTCCATAAGCTTCTTTCCAAGTGTCGAACGCTTGTATTGCACAAATGCAGCCCAGTGGGGTCTTAGCTTCTCATATGCTCCTGTGAAAGTTGGCGTGCGATTCTTGTCAACAAAATTTCTGTAGAGTTTCTTCTTAAAGCTCTGGAATTGTTCTGCCATCTTC
>CM014276.1:53117563-53186110 GCA_004135705.1 Alloteropsis semialata | reverse complement strand
GTGAACCGCGGAGAACCGAGACAAAATCAGGCGCTGTAGCCTTCTGTTCAGAGGCGGTGGAGGAAAACTGAGAAATCCCGCTAGAACCGGCCGGCTCGGCTCCCCTGGCCCGCGCCAACCGCGCCTCCACCTCTCCGCTCGTGCCACCTGTCCCGGTCACGGGCGTTCCGCGCGCGACCGCATCTCCCGGCCGGCCTCCCGCGCAGACCACCGCCCAGCCTGTCTTGGCGCGCCACGTGTCCCAGGGGTCGGCCCCTTCCCGCGCTGAGCCGCGCGCGGAGCGCTCTGCTCGCCCGGCCTGGGCCGCCACGCTCAGTGGGCCGTGACTGGGCCTGGCGGGTCGCGTGGGCATCCCGGCCGTGCCTGACTGCTGGCCCGCCTGGCCGATGACGTCAGTGGCGCTGACGTCAGTACTGACGTCAGCGCTGCCTAATTTATTGGGATTTTTGCATCTTTTTCCCGGAGCTCCAAAAAAATATGAAATATATATTCATTTCGATCGTCTCGACGAGCTCTACGCAGTGGTGCAATCCAACTTGCCATTTGAGATACTTTGAGATAATGATATAATTGGATCTTTCTTAGGCCTATAGTGTGAATTCCTGCATGACATATTAAAACACCAAAACTTGTGGAAATAGTTAGTAATAAACCCTACCACTATGTTTGGTGATTATATTTGGCAGGAATTGACGGTCAAAAGTAGTACTTAAGGACCGTCAACAGTCTCCAAGTTGGGAAGGTCCATATCGAGTATTCAAGATCAATGGCGGGAATTCCTATATGGTGGAGACGCTGCAAGGAGGACGTTTGCCTAAAGCATTGAATGGGAGGTACTTGAAAAGGTATTATCCAAGTGTTTGGCAAGAGGCATAAAGTGGCACACGGCCGATATTTGGATATCGCCCTTAGAAAAATTATAATGGCCGATGAATTCTGTTAAAACATCGCCCTCAGGTGAAAATTTTGGTACTGATGTGTTTTATGGTACGCAAGCTTTATCAAAAAACAGGGGGCATATGTTGACAACCAAAATTGGCACAGGCCGAGGCAAACCGGTCAGACCGGTTAGCCTGACCGGTCAGACCGGTGCAGGTCAGAAAGTTGCGGTGCCTGACCGCAACAGTTGGTCCGAATGCAAGAAAGGGGATATAGTCTCTGTAATGACTGACTATTGCGGTGCTTTGGGTATAGGGGGACCGTAAGAGTCGGTGCAAGAAGCAAAAGATGGCATGGTCTCTAAAATGACGATTGTTGCGGTGCTTGGGCAGCAGGAGGACCGCAAGAGTCGGTGCGACGGAAGATTGGCGCAAAAGGAGAAGTCCGACCCAGACCGGTCTGACCGGTGTGGGGGACCGGTCAGACCGGTTACCCTTTTGTAATTCGACTAGGTTTAGGATTCTGAGGTTGTTACGAGTTGTAACTTGGTTTCCTTACGGGACAAGACCTACCCTCCCTATAAATATAAGGGGATTCGGCCGATTGAGGAGACACCTAATCGATTCAATCAAATCTACTATTTTTATCTTTACTTTCTTGTATCTTTCAAACCCTAGCTTTTCCAACCTCTACTTGCTGTTCTTCCCGCGTCTCCGCGACGTTTGAAGGCATTCTAGGTGGCCTGCCGACCGTAGGACACCCCTGTGCGCGTTCTCCCTGATGGATCTTTCCGGGAGACGTGTTTAGGGTTCGCTCCTGTTTTTCCTGGAGGAACCGGTCTGACCGGTGCCTCTGACCGGTCTGACCGGTCTGCGCAGGGAGGCTGCGAGCAGCTCGTTTGCGTGCTGCGCGATCTAGCGCTCTCGTGTGTTGGCCTAATTCTGCGTCAACATACTTTTGGCGACTACGCTGGGGAATCTTGCGAAGAATGAAGCTCTCCTATAGATAGCAAAGAGGCAGAGAGATGATTCTTAACGACGCCATCATCCGCGGACCTAGTCTGGGCTGTTCCACCTTCGCGCTTGGTCGACTTGGGCCTTGGGTGTCCTTGGCGTCATGCTCAGCTTGGACCATGAAAACTTGTTGCGCCAGAAAGTTCATCACGACTTGTACACACTGAGGGTATTTTCTGTGTTGCGATGACTGTAGCAGCATTTTCTGTTTTCTTTGATGCCATTATTACGCAAGCAATACTATGCAGACTTTGGCCACAATGCCCGACTGAAATTCATCTGCTGCCGCTGTTGTCGGATGACCAACAGTGGTCGTGAATTCAACACTGAAGGTCGTGGGTTCAGACTAGCTAGCTAGCCGCGGTGCCAGGAGGCGCTCACGTTCTGCAACACCACCCAGTGCAAGGGCTGCGGCGTGAAGGTGTGCCTCAAGCACCGGTTCCCGGCGGACCATGATTGCACCGGCGCCGCGACCGCCCGCGTGGCGGCGGGAGCGGCGGCCGCGAGGCGAGCCGCCGTAGTGGGGCGTTGCGGCGGCGGCGGCGCGCTGAAGAAGGAAAGTGGCCACCGGCCGCCCCTAGCGGTGTCCGTCAGGAGCTTCAAGATCTGTTGAGGCTTTGATGTAGATGTGTCATGTAGCAAGCTATAGGATTCCGGCAGCAATCAGCGCGAAGCCGTTAGGTTCCACTGCACGTGATCGGGAAGAAGCTGTCGGTTCCGTACGGCCAATTAATTCTACTTGGTTTCGAATTTGGAAGAAGCATGCACCACCAAAGATGTACGAAGGAAACGACACGTCATCAGGAGAAATGGAGCGTGTATGCGTGCGAAAATTTTCGTACGTCTTGCATGTAATTGCTCACTCGTGGAATGTCTATATGAAATTGTAAGCTTTGTGTGATGTTGTGCAAATGTCTCCTAGCACTACCAGAGAACCCGCCATCCATCCACCGTAATCGGTCACGGATGGAAAGGACCCGGTACCAATGGAAGCATTGGTACCGGGTCCAACGGCCAATAATTTTGCGAGCTCATTGGTACCGGGTGGTGGCACCACCCGGTACCTATATGGCCACATTGGTACCGGTTGGTGTCACCACCCGGTACCAATGAGCCTCGGGGCCTTTGGTATCGGTTGGTGACACCAACCGGTACCAATGTGACCCCCTTTGGTACCGGATGGTGCCACCAACCGGTACCAAAGGGGCTCTGCGTATAAGACCCCTTCTTCCTCCCCCAGCCCGAGCCATGGCTCATTTCTTCATCCTCCATTGAGCTCGGGTTGGGGAGCTCATGCCCGATTTTTCCATAACTTTTGGAGATTTTGCAAACCAAGTCCGCTAGAAGGTTAGCAACATCATCCTCTCTCTTTTGACGGTTAGTATGGTCTATTTCATGCTCTATGTTTTGAGTAATTTGTGTTTTGTGGAATGATTGAAATAAGAGATTTTAGATTTAATCTTCATTTTTATTATGAATTTGTAATAGAGAATCACTATATAGTTAGTTGTTGCATGTGTAGAGATGATGCAAAAAATTTTTAGACATTGTTTAGATTTTTGGATTATTTGTAGAAACTTTAAATGATTTTCATATTTATGCTTATTATGATTTTTAGATATTATAAATGATATTCATATTTAGGTTATTAGGATTTTTAGAGATTATAAATGAAATTCATATTTAGGCTTATTACGAGAATTACATCTTTTTAGAGGCTTCAAATGACGTTGATATTTAGGGTGTTTAGGAATTTTTGAGATTATAAATGATATTCTTATTTAGTTAGATTTTAAATTCAATTTTACTTCTCATGGTTGTAAATATCTTGAACTAAAACAATCCAACTCTTGGCATGCCTATGATGATATCAAATTTTACCTAGTTTTCTAGCTGGGTAACAAATGATGACCTTGAGCTTGAGCTTGTATTGTATAGTTATGCTTCTCATGGTTGTCATCAAACCATGGGACACATCCATGCCCAAGCAACGGATCGGTTGTGATGGTTGGGCTGGGTGTGTCTCATGGTTCCATGCCTACCATGAACCAATTTTGTTACCACCTGTAATGTTTCTTATGCTCCAAGTTCAAGGTCAAATGAAAGACAACGTATCTGAGGCAAATCACTCCTTGAATTTTTTTTTGAGATGAGCAAAAGTAACACGTTGATGATTTTGGAATGTGGTTGTCGGCCATCGTGCCCTTGGTTTGTCACAGGTTTTGGAAACCTCCCGATGCAGGGGAGGTGCTGTCGAAATTTTTAGAGATTATAAAAGATATTCTTGTTAAGGCTTACTACGAACTTTAGAAATACATCTTTTTGGTGGCATCAAATGATGTTGATGTTTACGGTTATTAAGATTTTTAGAGATTATATATGATATTCTTATTTAGGTTTATTACGAACTTAGAAATTGGGGATGAATTTTTCATTGTATTTTGTGAATAGATGAATCGGCAATGGATGTACAACGCGGATAGACGCTCATCTGACTTCATTAATGGCGTTCATCAATTCCTCGACGCGGCAGAGGCTAACTCGACCTCGGGTTTTATATGCTGTCCATGCAAGGTCTGTGAGAATAAGAAGGATTATCACATCTCGAAGAAGGTGGTCCACACACTTGCTTATGAGTGGTTTCATGCCTAACTATATCTGTTGGACCAAACACGGCGAAGCGGGGATATTCTTTGAAGAAGGTGATGAAGAAGGTGACGACAACATCTCGGACTTTGCACAATACGGTGCCTTTGCAGATGATACAGCAATGGGCGAGGGTGAAGCAGTTGCAGAAGATGAGGATGATGACGCCTTAGGTGGCATGATCCGTGATGAAGAGAAAGACTGCGAAAGTGCGAAAGAGCGGGAGAAGATGAACCGTTTGTTGGAGGACCACAAAACATTGTTGTACCCAGATTGCAAAGAGGACCAGAAAAAATTGGGAACCACACTGGAACTGTTGCAATGGAAGGCAACTAATGGCTTGTCTGACAAAGGTTTTGGAGAGATATTGAAAATGATAAAGAAGATGCTTCCAGAGGGCAACACATTGCCCGAAACAACATACGAAGCAAGAAAAATCGTTTGCCCTCTGGGACTGGAAGTACAAAAGATACACGCATGTCCCAATGATTGTATCCTTTATCGGGCAAGTCGTACGAATCTTTGGACGCCTGTCCGGTTTGCAATTGTTCGCGGTATAAAATCAGGCGAGACAACCCTGGTGATGTTGAGGGAGAGGCCCCCAAGAAAAGAGTCCCTGCCAAGGTGATGTGGTATTTCCCTATAATACAACGTCTGAAGCGCTTGTTCAGAAACAAAGAGCATGCTAAATTGCTGCGGTGGCACAAAGAGGATCGGAGGGAAGACAATATGTTGAGACACCCCGCTGATGGGTCGCAATGGAGAAAAATCGATAGAGCGTTCCCAGACTTCGCAGAAGATGCAAGGAACATAAGATTTGGTTTGAGTACGGATGGCATGAATCCTTTCGGTGATATGAGCAGTAGCCACAGCACTTGGCCCGTGACTCTTTGTATGTACAACCTTCCTCCGTGGATGTGCATGAAGCGGAAGTTCATTATGATGCCAGTGCTAATCCAAGGGCCAAAGCAGCCTGGCAACGACATTGATGTGTATCTAAGGCCACTGATTGAGGAACTTTTGTTGTTGTGGGGCAAAGATGGTGTAAAGGCGTGGGATGAGCACAAGCAAGAGGAATTTAACCTACGAGCATTACTGTTTGTGACCATCAATGATTGGCCTGCACTTGGTAACCTGTCGGGACAGTCAAACAAGAGATACAAAGCATGCACACATTGCCTAGAACACACCGACTGCATGCTTTGTATCCCTTGTTTGACTGTCCCGACAGGTTACCAAGTGCAGGCCAATCATTGATGGTCACAAACAGTAATGCTCGTAGGTTAAATTCCTCTTGCTTGTGCTCATCCCACGCCTTTACACCATCTTTGCCCCACAACAACAAAAGTTCCTCAATCAGTGGCCTTAGATACACATCAATGTCGTTGCCAGGCTGCTTTGGCCCTTGGATTAGCACTGGCATCATAAATGAACTTCCGCTTCATGCACATCCACGGAGGAAGGTTGTACATACAAAGAGTCACGGGCCAAGTGCTGTGGCTACTGCTCATATCACCGAAAGGATTCATGCCATCCGTACTCAAACCAAATCTTATGTTCCTTGCATCTTCTGCGAAGTCTGGGAACGCTCTATCGATTTTTCTCCATTGCGACCCATCAGCGGGGTGTCTCAACATATTGTCTTCCCTCCGATCCTCTTTGTGCCACCGCAGCAATTTAGCATGCTCTTTGTTTCTGAACAAGCGCTTCAGACGTTGTATTATAGGGAAATACCACATCACCTTGGCAGGGACTCTTTTCTTGGGGGCCTCTCCCTCAACATCACCAGGGTTGTCTCGCCTGATTTTATACCGCGAACAATTGCAAACCGGACAGGCGTCCAAAGATTCGTACGACTTGCCCGATAAAGGATACAATCATTGGGACATGCGTGTATCTTTTGTACTTCCAGTCCTAGAGGGCAAACGATTTTCTTGCTTCGTATGTTGTTTCGGGCAATGTGTTGCCCTCTGGAAGCATCTTCTTTATCATTTTCAATATCTCTCCAAAACCTTTGTCAGACAAGCCATTAGTTGCCTTCCATTGCAACAGTTCCAGTGTGGTACCCAATTTTTTCTGGTCCTCTTTGCAATCTGGGTACAACAATGTTTTGTGGTCCTCCAACAAACGTTTCATCTTCTCCCGCTCTTTCGCACTTTCGCAGTCTTTCTCTTCATCACGGATCATGCCACCTAAGGCGTCATCATCCTCATCTTCTGCAACTGCTTCACCCTCGCCCATTGCTGTATCATCTGCAAAGGCACCGTATTGTGCAAAGTCCGAGATGTTGTCGTCACCTTCTTCATCACCTTCTTCAAAGAATATCCCCGCTTCGCCGTGTTTGGTCCAACAGATATAGTTAGGCATGAAACCACTCATAAGCAAGTGTGTGTGGACCACCTTCTTCGAGATGTGATAATCCTTCTTATTCAAACAGACCTTGCATGGACAGCATATAAAACCCGAGGTCGAGTTAGCCTCTGCCGCGTCGAGGAATTGATGAACGCCATTAATGAAGTCAGATGAGCGTCTATCCGCGTTGTACATCCATTGCCGATTCATCTATTCACAAAATACAATGAAAAATTCATCCCCAATTTCTAAAGTTCCTAATAAACCTAAATAAGAATATCATATATAATCTCTAAAAATCTTAATAACCGTAAACATCAACATCATTGATGCCACCAAAAAGATGTATTTCTAAAGTTCGTAGTAAGCCTTAACAAGAATATCTTTTATAATCTCTAAAAATTTCGACAGCACCTCCCCTGCATCGGGAGGTTTCCAAAACCTGCGACAAACCAAGGGCACGATGGCCGACAACCACATTCCAAAATCATCAACGTGTTACTTTTGCTCATCTCAAAAAAAAAAATTCAAGGAGTGATTTGCCTCAGATACGTTGTCTTTCATTTGACCTTGAACTTGGAGCATAAGAAACATTACATGTGGTAACAAAATTGGTTCATGGTAGGCATGGAACCATGAGACACACCCAGCCCAACCATCACAACCGATCCGTTGCTTGGGCATGGATGTGTCCCATGGTTTGATGACAACCATGAGAAGCATAACTATACAATACAAGCTCAAGCTCAAGGTCATCATTTGTTACCCAGCTAGAAAACTAGGTAAAATTTGATATCATCATAGGCATGCCAAGAGTTGGATTGTTTTAGTTCAAGATATTTACAACCATGAGAAGTAAAATTGAATTTAAAATCTAACTAAATAAGATATCATTTATAATCTCAAAAATTCCTAAACACCCTAAATATCAACGTCATTTGAAGCCTCTAAAAAGATGTAATTCTAAAGTTCGTAATAAGCCTAAATATGAATTTCATTTATAATCTCTAAAAATCCTAATAACCCTAAATATGAATATCATTTATAATATCTAAAAATCATAATAAGCATAAATATGAAAATCATTTAAAGTTTCTACAAATAATCCAAAAATCTAAACAATGTCTAAAAATTTTTGCATCATCTCTACACATGCAACAACTAACTATATAGTGATTCTCTATTACAAATTCATAATAAAATGAAGATTAAATCTAAAATCTCTTATTTCAATCCATTCCACAAAACACAAATTACTCAAAACATAGAGCATGAAATAGACCATACTAACCGTCAAAAGAGAGAGGATGATGTTGCTAACCTTCTAGCGGACTTGGTTTGCAAAATCTCCAAAAGTTATGGAAAAATCGGGCATGAGCTCCCCCAACCCGAGCTCAATGGAGGATGAAGAAATGAGCCATGGCTCGGGCTGGGGGAGGAAGAAGGGGTCTTATACGCAGAGCCCCTTTGGTACCGGTTGGTGGCACCATCCGGTACCAAAGGGGGTCACATTGGTACCGGTTGGTGTCACCAACCGGTACCAAAGGCCCCGAGGCTCATTGGTACCGGTTGGTGACACCAACCGGTACCAATGTGGCCATATAGGTACCGGGTGGTGCCACCACCCGGTACCAATGGTTCTTTCGCCCTCTCTGTCTTCACCAAATCTGTTGGGAGATGATCTCCACATACGCTAGGGAAATTGTTTATTAATAACACCTAACTTTTATATGCCTTAGTCACTTCCATAATTTTGAATGATTAAGGAACAAAAAAATGCCAAAAAAATTGCAAGTAAAATAAAAAATAAATACAAAAAAGTTTCTTCTCATTTTATAGATATGCTGAATTTCGAGTCTTTACACCTCCACTCCTCCCATCGTACTCGAAACCTAAATGCTATAGATCCTACACCTCTCGTGACATGTACATCTTCTTTCGCATCATGTCATGAGCTCTACATCTTCCTTTTGCCATCGCATCTCGCCATACTTCCTTACTCCCTTAGGCTTTCTTGAATTTTAGGTCTTACAACAGACAATACCTCTCCAAGGATAACTCTCACCTTTCTTGCGTCACATCTATGCCTCATCTATTCACCTATAATCTTTATGTGAATAATTTTTTACGAATGGACACCTAGATGTTTATAAAGTAGCATAGATTGCATGTCTCATAATTCGCACGGTACTTTTAGAAGAGAGTACTTTGTTTGTTGTAGTGCTGCATTTGTAAATGTATGCCTATATTGTTCTACGAGATATGGTCGAAGTCGAACTACATTGAGCATAAATCTATTAATTGTGACGGTTATACATTTTTCAAAAGTTGAACGTTTCCCGCGTTTTTCGCATAGCAGAGAGTTAACACTATTGTATTATTGCAATAGTTTCCTAAAGTACACAAACCAAATTGCATTGTGCCTAAGAAAAAATATTTTACCCTTTCGGCAAGGACTTTTCAATGTCAACTTCATTATGCAACAATCCATCCGGGTTGAGCTTGTGTGGCGTATACAGACTTTGTTAGAACATGTGCTCTTTCTCAAGGGGGTAAGATCCAAATGGCCCAAGGCAAAAAGATTCTTTTAATGGCACCTAGAGTGGAGGGCTTTAAAGGTAAGCAAATTGACTAATTAGTGCAAAGAAATATCCTCAACTTCAACTGAGTCACATCCACATGAATAATCATGAAATTGAATGAAATGATATGAAATCACAGCAAAACCAACCCCCAAAAGGTCGAAAGATACAAGAGAGAAAGAAGCTTTGCCCTCCCCCTCTCTGTACCTTATCTCCTTTTCCTACTTTGCCCAATTCCTAATTGCTTCTCTCTCTATTTAACAAAAACATACAGCTTTTAAATTATAATTCTTTGGATTCCTCCCCAAATGCCTTTCACCCGGCCTTTGTAAATCTCCCATCCGGCTGCTGCTGCATTCCTTCCTCCATTATTTCTCCACCCCTTTTCCCTCTGTTTCTCTCTCTCCTGCACCCTCTCGCCTCTCTCTAAAAGACTGGATATAGAGCAATAGGAAAACAAATAGAGAGTAGAGGAGAGGAGAGGAAGGAAGAAAGAAGAACACCTACCAAGCAAGCCATGTTTTTTTAGAACCCCATGTGCTGTGGAATTGTCCCCAGGAATCCCTCTGGGTTTGACGAGATTCATACAGAGAAATAGTTTTTGATTTTCTCCCCCCTTTCTTTTGCTCAAGAATTTACCCGTACAGGAGAACCGCTTGTTTTTGCTTTGTTTCTCCGTGTTTGTTTTGTTGGGATTTACCTCTGGTCCATTCTTCTTCACCTGTGGGGACTGGGGAGGTGAGGAACAGAGGGAATCATGGGGAAGCAAGGACCCTGCCGTCATTGCGGAGTCACAAGTGAGCTCTCGTTCTTGAATAAAGCTATAATTTTTTTCTTACAGTTTTTTTTAATCTTGTTTTTCTCCCGTTTCCCCCTTTGTTCCTCAGCAAGTAGTACTTTTCGGGTGACGATTTCGCCCAATTATGCATCTGGGAAGCGAGCCTTAGATGAAATCTTTGGACTCCGTGGGACTCGGAATCCCCATCCTTCCGTGTTCTCTGTGCGTTCGCTGATGCCTATTATTACTCTGAATTCATTAAACTGCCAGGAGTGTTCAAGAGAACTCTGTTTCTGTGCACATGCTTGAGGTTTCAGAGGCCTTTGCCAATAAAATTCTGAACATGAGGAACAAATTATACCGGGTTAGACTTATGTTTGACTACGGTGGATATGCCCTTCTTAGATAACATCTGCAGATAATGAGAGATTAGATGCAGCTCAGTTCTACTACAGGAAAATAACCATTTGCTTCAGCAATCAGATATTTAAAGTCCACTTGCTGGTTGCCATTGAAGTGAGAACTTTGGTTGCTATGTAATTATATGGTCTGAACTTTCTTTAGCTCTTACTACAGCAAAATGCTCCTTTTAAGTGGCTATCTGCATTCAGTATGGCCATTATAGCAGATTAAGAATTACATGCCTGTACAGTTGAACTAACCATTGAGGGATTGAAAACAGTATCTGAAATATTTAATCTGAATGTATGTTATTAGTTACATGATGCTTTCTGGATATGTTCTTTGATAGCATGTAGTTTCTTACCCTTTTTTCTATGTTCCCTATCCTGATGGCAGCATCTTTTGATACATCTGAATTATGATATCAATTCCTGTGGTCAGCAGGGACATTGTCATTAAGCTCTGAATTTGTACACTGCTCACATTTTTGTGTATCTATTTTTATTGATTTCTCATGGGAAATGCTGGTACAGGTACTCCCCTTTGGCGAAATGGGCCACCAGATAAACCAGTGCTCTGCAATGCTTGTGGCTCGAGATGGAGAACAAAGGGCTCATTGGCAAACTACACCCCAATGCATCGCAAGGATGATATTGATGATGATGAACCTAGAGTTAGCAAGCTGAAGCCACCGACATCAAAGTTTAAGTCACAGAAGAAAAAACCAAATCACATCATAATGGAGAATGGACCATTTTCTTGTCAGAATTTCCAAAAGATGGGGGATGCTGACCCAAGCTATCGGTCTAGTTCTGGATCTGCAGTATCATACTCTGAGAATTGCGGGCCATATGGTGCTTCTGATGCAAGCGAAATGACTGGTCAGTGGTGTCAATGCCTACTTTGTTGTTCCTTAATAAAATGTTCTGTGTGTCCTCTCATCCTTTGTGAGTCTGTGCACGTGACTGGATTCAGTTAGCGATATAAGGACTTAATGTTAGAAGTACATTCGCGGACGCTTTTTCTACGAAGTTGTGCTTAAAACACTAAAAATTTTCTTTAGACATCTTTATATTGTTAGTCTACTGCTACCCTTTAAGAGATCATATCAGTGCAGATCTAATTTTTATCCTTTGTTTTTCATGAACACGTTGATGCTGCCCGACGTTCTTTAGTTCTGTCTGTAGTCCAGAATTATGAGTTCATGAGAAGTTCAGAACTTATGGTGATTTGATAAACCATTTGCTACTTATTACTCATTATATTACAATAGAGGTAACCGTGAAGGTTTGCAGGCTACACATTGGGTTCAGACGGCATGGAGCCTAATATCTTCAAAGATAATGTTTGATTAAATATCATTACTTTATGCATCATACACAACGACATGTCTTTCTTTATCATGTCTCTGAAGTGATAAAGTACTGATATGTGATCACATCAGCCCCATGAAACAAAATATAAGATCTAATATTGATTCTCAAGACTTGCCATGCTTAGCCTAGAAATTACCTTTTTTGGCTGCAAATATCAATGTTGACTCTCTGATATATTGCCAATTCAGGTCCAGCACAGTCACATGCTTGGGAGTCCTTAGTGCCATCAAGAAAGAGGAGCTGTGTCACTCGTCCAAAGCCTTCACCTGTAGAAAAGCTTGTAAAAGATCTTAACTCCATCATGCATGAAGAGAAGCTATATTACCCTTCAGGATCCTCAGAGGAAGACCTACTATACCATAGTGAAACTCCTTTGGGCTCCTTTGAGATAGGCTCTGGAAGTGTGCTTCTAAGACATCCGAACTTGAAATCGCTGGAGGAAGAATCAGAAGCAAGCTCCATTCCTACAGATAATAAATCATACATTACAAGTGAATCCTATTCTGGGTCTACCTCTTTTGTTGCTCGTAGTGGAAACAGGGCAGCAATCTACTTAAATGCTGCAACTGCAAGGACAAAGCGGTCTCCGTTGTATATTGAAGATAATGCTAGAAGGTATTATACCTTTTATGTTCTTATATTAGCATAGGTGTGTATTTGAGGATGCCTTATCCTCCACGCTCATTCAGTATTGGCTAAAACAATTTACTTTGGTAAGAATCTATCTAAGTGTTTTTTTATTCTGTGCCTCTGTTTTGCAGAGATAAACTTCATTATGAAAATCAGCATATCCTGGAGAGTATCGATTCACCTTTAGTTTCAGTAGATTTAGAGGTATCCACCCTATGATGTTTTTTTTTTGTTCAGGTTAATGATTTACAGATATTATTTGCATAGAGTGCCATTGGATATGTCAGCATATATGTATCTTGACTAATCAGTGAAACTAAACCCATATACTATCTTCTCATTCTTCAGCAGGAAGCTTGCTTTTACATTGCTAATTAGCTGTTTCTTTTTGTTCAGGAAAAGGACATTAAAACAATTGGGGGAGTGGAGGATATCAGTGGATCAAAAGGCTTTACCAAATCCACTATGAAACTGCTCAAAAGATCCCATGACACCCACATTCAGAGTGACACAGGTTAGCAATTTTAGTTCCTCTGATCCTTACTTGCTTTAAGTTCCTATATGTGACATCCAAAAATGTCTCGCACAATATATTCCTATTTCACTATTTCTTTATCTCAGTGACATGGTTTCTTATGTGCTTTTGCTTGTGAACATGCAGAATTAGAGGGTACCATGATGAATCCTAAAAGAGTTCTAAAATCTGGGGATTTGGCTCCTCAATTTAATAGCTCATCTATGCTAAAATCTGGCTACACCGCCAAATATTCAACCTGCAATGGAGGAGCACTTGACTTATTCATGTTACCCCCAGAAAAGTTGTCCTTGTTGGTCCCTCCACAGTATGCCGAAGGCGACTCTGATCAAGACTTGCTGCTGGAGATTCCTCTAAATGCACGGCACGTGGAGGCAGAACTTCTTTGTCAACCATCTCAACTGAGTTCAATAACTCACAGCTCCACATCCGTGGATGGGGTTGCTCGAGAAGAGGGGCATCTCAAGCAACCATAGTCCTAGGTCCCATCAGCAAGCAACTTAGGAACAGGTGTTAGCAGTAGGTTTTTTAGTTCCTGGATCATGGTGCCTTTATTTACCGACCACCGATGGGTGTTTTGTGGTTTTGAATCATGCTTGTGCCGTCATCGCCCAGATAACAATGTGTGCCGTGTGCCAACCTGGCAAACTGTCCGTTCAACTAACATTGTAGCATGCTTTTGGACCAGGTTCTACTGGTTTTCTATAGCATATGGCTTATCGAGAGATTATAAGCTATATCTTTATGGAAAAGATGTCATCCTATTGCAGGAAAATTTAAAAAGAGGATATTAGAGAGTTATTTATGTGATATTGCAGTTTGCAGTTGGCGCTGAAGTGTGTGTTGCTCCCCTCTTTTGTGAGCATTGCTGTGCGTTTCTACCTTGCAGGGCCTCTTGACTGCAACACAATGTTGGATGATGATAGCCATGGTTGGGGATATGTGCAACCAGACATGGCATTAGCCCTGTTTGGAACAACTTAAATTCTGCATATGGCAAAAATAAGCTGAAACTAGCATCCAAACGGCATGCTTATTTACAGCTTTTTTCTGGCCGTGTTTGTCCCCAACACCCCCATTAAACACCGCCAATACCGTCAGGACTTGGTTCCATGGCAGTTGTGCTTTATTTATTTTTGCATTGCCTAGAATACTCCTAGGCTGAATTGACTCAAATCTGAATATGCAAAAAAAAAACTTAGCTGCAACTTTGGCATAGTTATAAGCTAAGGACAACTATTGTATCAAGAATTTTACATTGCCCAACTATTAGCACGGCTAGCCAAAATTTTGGTTTGGCAACTTAAAAGCACAAACCAAACATCCTTTTTTTTCCAAATGAGATTTCACTTCTAACCATCTCAATCAGTGCTACTTGTTGAATCTTCTGGACAGCATATTGTTATTTTTAACTGGTGTCTTATGCCTATCAATACATCATAGATGATTTGAAGTGAATGCCAATATATTATGCTTCATTTTCTATCTGTATATTTTAACAATTCAACTGATATAGCTTTATCAGAGTATGTTCCCACTATTATTTGATAAATAGTTGTTTGTCATTGCTAAGTAAATGTTGAAGTTTTGTACTTGCTATAATTAGAAAACTTACCTGCTTCCCCTTCCTGTGTGAGGGCCGGCTTCAAGTTCCAATCCAAGATAACATCTTTCCACTTGAATATGGTAATATCCTTAGTAATTATCTAAATTTCAAGTCCATGTCACAACTTTCAACCTGCACCAAAAGCTGCGATCCCGATCGAAACCTTATTTCCCCTTCCACTCAAATTCGAAAACTATCAACTTGAAATGCTGAATTCTGCAATAACTACCACTTGAAATGTTGAATTCTGCCATAACTACAACTCAAATGAAAACTTTTACCAAAGATCCGAGTTTCAAGTCGGAGGATTCTTCTTCTTAATATAATGAAGCGCAGTTCTCCTGCGTTTTTCGAGAAAAAAAGTCGGAGGATAGAGGCAGTGAGCTTCTGTTGGTGGCTCTATGCATAGTTGAGAAGCGGAGGGTGGAGAGGGGGAGTAAGATGCACGAGGAAATAAAAACGTTCTTTAGCAATTGCCCGAATTTCTACCTGCATAAAAAACCATTAACTCAGATCTAAAGCATATGACAAGGAAAAAATCCTTCTACTCAAATTCGAAAACTTTTCGACTTGAATTGTTGAATTCCATCATAACTACAACTCCATTCAAAACTTTCACTAAAAGATCCGAGTTTAAAATTAGGTTCTAGAACTTCTCACCTGAGATAATGGCGGCGGCATTGACAGCTAAGATGGCGAGATCTTGCGGCGCCTCGAGTAGCCAACATACTCTTGCGACGCATAGTGTTCCACTTAAGAATGCAGTAATGCAAGCATCTACGGTGCGGGTTGTGATAATAGTGAGCCTCTAGTCGATGGCCCTATGACGAATGGCAAAGGTTAGGTATGCGTAGTCGAGAAGCGGATCTGGAGAAGGGAATAAGATGCACAAGGAAGGAAAGAAAGATGTAAAGAGAGAAGAAAGAAGAAAGAAGAGATGTCGCTGACCTAACTATACATACGGCCATACCTACTTAATATGAACGCGTTATGGAATTTTCAAGCGCGCAGCTGAAATAAAAATCATAATAAACCAAATCTTTAAATGTCTAAATCCGGTGAATTTCTCCACTGTGATTGGGCCATGTCACCCTTTTTTTGGTCCGTCTGATCTCAAGTAGTATTTTCCTTGTCTGTCGATCCAAGGCTTCTATCGCTACGGTGCTGGCCTCAGCGGCGGAGCCAAAGGGGGGGCAGCTACTGTTTTCTAGGCAATGGAGCCAGCCCCCCACCATTTTTGAGGAAGAAGAAGGAAGAAGAAGGGAGGGAAAGGGAGAGAAAGAAGAAGGGAAGGAGAAAGAAGGAAGAGGAGGAAGAATGAGCGCCCCTTGGCTCGTTGGCTGGCTCCGCCACTGGCTGGCCTAATTGCATAAATTTGGTGTGTGCTCAATTGAGTACTGGCCTCATTCTGTACAGAGGTGAAACAACAAACGTGGATTTTATTTATCATGCTTTCTTCCTATTCATTTCCTTTCCGTGTTGTAGTTAACTGAAAGAAAAAACAAATATATAGAAATGTTGAATTTATTTTCTGTTCTTATTACAAGAATAACAAAAAAAATGGTTTGTGAACCAACCAATCTGAAGTATTGTTCACAAGTATGATACATGTCCTGGCTTGCAAACTTCTACATACTCAAGCCAGGAGTGCCCTTGATGACAATAATTTGTGCAATCATAAGAGTTCTGAATTTAGAAAAAATGCATAAAATATAGTTTATTTAGAAGAGAATATTGACATCAAGCTGCGACAATTTTCTGTACCAATGAAACAATATAAAGAAACTTCAATAATGTATAGCTGTTGTCACCTGTGGGAACATATTACAAAATAAATAGTTGTCATAGCAATTGCTCTTATAGTGCAATTCTATGCATTCCCTGAATGTCAAATGGATGGTGTTTTTGGGCTTCCAATTCAAGTAGATACACTGTTGTGGATTGACTGGCCTTACAGGTTACAATATCTATGTTCAAATTCTTCATTTGGCGGCATATGCCTGTTTTCTAGAGAAGCCCTTTTATAGCATTCTTGCATCCCATTAGATTTTACATACTAGGTGTTAGCGATCAAAATTGGCAAAGAATAGTTTCTGCAGGGAAACCGGTGGAACCGGATTTGCTAACCGGTGTAACCGGTTTGTTACACTGTGTTGCGTCTGATAACGCAAACCGGTGGAACCGGATTTAGAAACCGGTATAACCGGTTTTCCCCGAGTTGTGATAGGTTTGGTCTCTTTTTGTAGATCCGACATGTATTTGAACTTTCCTTGCCGGGCAAGACCTCCCTACCCTATAAATATAAAGGGTTGCGGCCGATTGAGTGTGATCCAATCGATCAAACACAATTTATCCTTTATTTGTCTTTACTTTTTGCCTTTACTTTATGTTCTTCAAACCCTAGCCTCTTCCAAACCCTAACTGCTGTTCTTCCTTCGTCTCCACGGCGATTGAGGGCGTTCTAGGTGGCCTGACCGATCCTAGAACAACCCAAGGTGCGCACACCCTGACGGGGTCCCTCCCGGGCGTGCGTTCGTTGGTCTTCGCAGGAAACCCTAGCAAACCGGTTTCACCGGTTTCCCAAACCGGTTTCACCGGTTTCTGCGCAGTCAGATCTGCATCTTGCGATTCCGCGCGTGTGACTGTTTGGCGCGGCGCGTTTTAGCGTCAACACACTTTTTGGCGACTCCGCTGGGGAACAAGAAAAAAAAAGGATCTACTATCATGTCGAGTCTACCGAAGCCAGGCGAGGTGGATCCTGATAATATTCAAAGGCCGACTGCCAATGAGCTTTCGGCTGAGGATCGTCATCTTTTCGAGCAACTCCTGTTGCAAGAAAAGGAGGAGATGGAACGGGCCAAGAAGAAACTTGAAGATAAGGCACAATGGTTCCTCTCGCACTTCTACAAGGATCAAAAAGGTGCTATCTCCAAGGACAAGGAGGTGGTCATTCTTTCAGAAGGAGAAGAAGAAAAAGATGAGGTAACACCCACTGTAAGTGCTGCATCCGCGCCTGTTACCCTTGAGCAAATTAATGGCTTATTACTTTCTGGTCAAAAGAATCTTCTTGCGATTGTTCAAGGCATGATTGATAAATCTGTAGGAAAACAACCCTCGACCGTAATTAGTAATGCTATTAATTCTGATCTAGTGGGTACTTCACAGCACGCAATTGTACCTTAGAATTTATCGGCAGCAGTAATACCCAGAAATCCACAATATGGGATGCCGTTAAATCATTTGACAGGACAGAATTTTCAGGGATTTGGCCAGGCAAATCCGGTAAAACCGGTTTCTGTAACCGGTCCTACCGGTTTTAATCCTAATACTCAGTACGGCCAAAATCCGGTTCAACCGGTTCCAGGAACCGGTCCTACCGGTTCTTACCCTGTTGCTGCATATCAGACAACACCTGAGCTTATAACTAGTACGTCAATTGCTCAGGCTAATTCTGGTCGAGTTAATGGTGTTTCTGGTAATGTACCTACATGTACTCCAATGACGTATACTACAAATCCTATGTCTTCCCAAAGTTCGGGTTATTTGCAACAACCATTACATGCATTACCGAACCAAAATGTGCCAAATGTCAATGATCAGCAAAGCTCAAATGATCTTTATATTCAGAGTCTGATGGAAGAATATAAAAAAGATTTGGCTATTTTGATTAAGGATACTTTTGGCGTAGAGGTTAAGAATAAAACTTTAGTATATCAGAAACCTTATCCTCCAGCTTTTGATACTATGCCTTATCCTCAAGGTTTTAAAGTGCCAGAGTTTGTCAAATTTACTGGGGAAGACAATAGGACTACATGGGAGCATATTAGCCAATTTAATGCACAAATGGGTATTCATGGTAGTGTTGATCATTTGAAAGTTAGATTATTCCCTTTGTCATTATCTGGTGTTGCTTTCTCATGGTTTTCGGCATTATCTCCTAATTCTATTCATTCATGGTCTCAATTAGAACATAAATTCCATGAGCACTTTTATAGTGGTGATAATGAATTGAGGTTATCTCATTTAACATCGGTTATCCAAAAGAATGATGAATCTGTTGCTGATTACATTAGAAGATTTAGAGATACAAAAAACCGATGTTATAGTTTGATTATTTCTGAAAAAGATCTTGCCGAATTAGCTTTTAAAGGCTTGAAATCTCATATCAAAGATAAATTAGAAGGCTATGAATTTCTTACCCTTAATCAAGTATTACAAAAAGCTTTGGTTCAAGAAAGCCGAAGTAAAGATGCTAGGCCAAAATCTGATCGTCCTAACATGCATATGTTAAATAATGATTTAGTGGACGATGAGAATGGAGAAGTATGTGCTGCTGAATTTACATGGCCAAGCAAGTCTCAATCATATAGTTGCCCTTCACTAAAGCCGATCCACAAAAATCGGCAAGAAGAAATAAAATTTACTTTTGATGTGTCCAAATGTGATAGGATATTTGATGAGTTACATAAGAATGGATACATCAAGTGTGCATATACTTTGCCATCTCTTGATGAGTTGAAGCGACGTGCATATTGTAAATTTCATAATTCTTTTTCACATGCAACTAATGATTGTAATGTATTTCGTAGGCGAATTCAATCGGCCCTTAATGAAGGCCATTTGACTTTGCATGAAATGAAGGTTGATTCTGATCCTTTTCCTAAACATTTTTCTGTCAATACCATTGAATTACAGAATCCTAAAGTGTTGATCCGGCCAAATCAAGCCGATACAACAAAAGGAAAAAATGTAATCATTGGTGAAGCACGACCAGAACAGAAAAGGAGCAAGAAGGTATGGCAGAAAAAAGACCCTCAAGTTGCAAAAAGGAACTCAACACTCGGAGGGCAAGCCAAGAGCAAACATGCTGGTTCTGGTAGAACCGGTAGAACCGGTTATTCAAACCGGTATAACCGGTTTGCGCCTAGAAGTTCTGGTGGATCAAAGGAAAAGGCGAAGCCGACATTTGAAGATCTTCTGGAAAAATATAAGAAGAAGGGAGCTGTCCAGAAACAGAAAAATCAATCACATAGCACTGGAGATGCAAATTCACCACCAAGACATCAAGGTAGTCGAAAATCTCACCAATACCAAGGTAATTATGCTGCTGCGCCATATTATTTTGGTGGATCATATATGCCGTTGTCTTGGCCATATCCTTGTTATTATGCTCCTAGTGACTATGGTAGTATGTACATGCCACCACATATTATTTCCTATCCAAATTATGGTGTCTTCCAACAACCGATTGCTTACCATGGTAATCCGGTTAGAAAAGATGCATGTACTGATCCTAAGCAGTGCGAGAACAATAGCAAATCAGATTCTAAATATATGAAGCCGAGGTGGTGTCCCTCAGGCTTAACTCGCACTCAAAAGAGAAAATTACAAAGTATGCGTAGGCAATCAATGGAGCCAGAAGTTGAACAAAGATCAGCGGCACCTACAAGGATGGTGTGGAGACCAAAACAAGTTGCTTCAACTTCAACATAGGCGAGACGCATGACATGGCCGATGCTTTATATGTTTAGTATCGTCCAGAAGAACAATTTTGATCTTAGAAGTGTTTTCTAGTGCACAAGTTTACTAGAAAACAGGGGGCATATGTTAGCGATCAAAATTGGCAAGGAATAGTTTCTGCAGGGAAACCGGTGGAACCGGATTTGCTAACCGGTGTAACCGGTTTGTTACACTGTGTTGCGTCTGATAACGCAAACCGGTGGAACCGGATTTAGAAACCGGTATAACCGGTTTTCCCCGAGTTGTGATAGGTTTGGTCTCTTTTTGTAGATCCGACTTGTATTTGAACTTTCCTTGCGGGGCAAGACCTCCCTACCCTATAAATATAAAGGGTTGCGGCCGATTGAGTGTGATCCAATCGATCAAACACAATTTATCCTTTATTTGTCTTTACTTTTTGCCTTTACTTTATGTTCTTCAAACCCTAGCCTCTTCCAAACCCTAACTGCTGTTCTTCCTTCGTCTCCACGGCGATTGAGGGCGTTCTAGGTGGCCTGACCGATCCTAGAACAACCCAAGGTGCGCACACCCTGACGGGGTCCCTCCCGGGCGTGCGTTCGTTGGTCTTCGCAGGAAACCCTAGCAAACCGGTTTCACCGGTTTCCCAAACCGGTTTCACCGGTTTCTGCGCAGTCAGATCTGCATCTTGCGATTCCCCGCGTGTGAGTGTTTGGCGCGGCGCGTTTTAGCGTCAACACTAGGTAGTTTTGTACGGAAATGTAATAGTCACATTCCTTATGATTGTGTTGAAAGAAAGACCAGTTCAGTTCAGAAACCTGACAATATTTATGTAGCAGCACGTGTTTTTCTATTCTGGCATTGCAAATTCTGTACCTTTGTCTTTCTCAATTTTGGCAGATTTCTTCAAAGAGTGTTAGGGCAGCACGTACTCCATTTTCCATTTGATTCTCCCTATTGAGGGGTGACAGGAGTTGCAAAGACATTGGCATCGTTCCATTCTGCAGGTAAAGAGCTATGATGAAGGTACACAAGACCTGGGGTCCTGATTGTGCCACCTCCAGTTCTGTTCTTTTCATCATACTCTGGTTCCAACGGCAAGAGGCAAGGGCACAAGACTCTTGAGTTTGTTCATTCTATATTTTGATTTTTGACCATTAGTATAAATACATGTTCCCTGCATGTTGTACTGCACAAATAAATCATGCAGTAAGCAAGGGTGCATTAGATGAACTTATCAATCAAACTATCATTTTTTTTATTTCCCCACGATTAAAATAAAATCAAGAGGCATGTTGCTAAAAGAGAATTTTAATGCTGAAATCTGATGCTTTAAAGGTTGCAATAACTAAAATACTGAATCGTTCCCCAGAATTCAAATCCTGAGTTCAAATATTTGCAGTTTAAATATTATAAGGGACCATATCCTGAAAAAACTTCACATACATGTTTATCCCATACTTAGCACTTTGCTTTTAGTTTCATTCATGCATTAGATTGGCGAAAATTAAACATGGTATGCTGATAGAGGCAAAATGCTGTATAGTAACCGAGCTTCTCTTTGCCGTATAAACAGAGCACCAAAGGTCTATTAAAGAAAAAAGAAACTCAAAGGATCATTATATACACAAGAAGACACAGTATGATGGCTCAATACGAAGTTGCCACGCTTTGCCGATTTAAACCGTGCTTTTCTTTTTTTGGAAACCAGGTTTCCCAAATAGAGAGGAGCCCCTGCAGAGTACTGAGGCAGTCGTGGGGTTTACAGGCCGGACTACGGCCCAAAGGTAAACAGATCACGGCCCACGAATACAAATCCGCGCGGGAGGACGCAAAAGCTGAGGGTTGTGGGCCCAGATCGCGCAGATTCTGGCGCACGAATCCCAAAGCGCCAGCCCAACCCCAGCCCAGCCTCCGACTCGCCACTCTTATCCCCTTTCCTTCATCCGCAACGGAAGCCGCCCTCCCCTCGCCGCTCTCCCCGCCCGCCCGCCCGCCCGCCCACCATGTTGCTCCACCTCGTCACCTCCTCCTCCCCCCTGACGCCGGCACGCCCCTCGACGCAGAGGCGCCCGTGCGCTGCGGCGGCGGCTGTGACGGTGAGGTGCGCGGCCTCCTCCTCGAGCACCCCGTCGTCTTCTGCATCGAATGCGGCTGCTGCTGGGCAGCAGGTGGCGAAGGTACACAGCTACGGGACGGTAGACTACGAGCGTCGCGCTCCGCTGCGGTGGGGAACCCTGTACCGGCGCATCGCGGTGGGGAATGGCGGGCGGCCCGTGGGGCGCACGCTGGGGGCCTGGGACGAGGGGGAGCGCCGCCTCGACAAGTGGGAGCTCTGCCGCATCGCCAAGGAGCTCCGCAAGTTCAGGAGGTTCAACCTCGCGCTCCAGGTAGCTGTGCTGTTGCGATCCGCCTCCGTGGCGTCTCTCGACGACCTATTCCACTTCGATTTCATCCAATGCACATGTTTATTCATGAACTTGGGACTGCACTGAAAAGTAGACAATGTTCAAGCAGCCTAAGATCACTAATTAGGGGTGGGAAACAGCACCTTGATTCCCTTAACGTTCTCTAAAATCCTTTTCGCTGCTGGCCCTGCGATGATGATTATTGATTACTAGGCATTAGAATGTACTACATTCTTGATGTGCCTTCTGATGGCCAAGCGTAACAGTGAAAACCTTGATATTGGTACTCATCAAATGTTTGCTATGACATGCACAGGTTTATGATTGGATGACAGAGCGCAGAGATAGATTTCCGCTCACATCAAGTGACATGGCAATCCAGTTGGATCTGATTGCTAAAGTGCGTGGTGTTTCACATTCTGAGAAATACTTTGAGGAGCTTCCTGATGCCATGAAGGACAAGCGGACATATGGTTCCCTTCTAAATGTTTACGCCCAAGCTATGATGAAAGAGAAAACAGAAGACACATTTGAGCAAATGAGGAAAAAAGGATTTGCATCTGACACATTACCTTGTAATGTGCTGATGAATTTCTATGTGGATGTTGGAGAGCCTGATGAAGTGTCGGCAATTATTGATGAGATGAAGGAAAGAAATATTTCCTTTGATGTATGCACTTACAACATTTGGATAAAGAGCTGTGCAGCCAAACAAGATGCTGATGAAATGGAGCGAGTCTTTAGCCAGATGATTGCTGATGAGTCTGTTATTGCCAATTGGACTACTTATACCACACTGGCTAGCATGTATATTAAGCTTGGGAACTCTGAGAAGGCAGAAGAATGTTTGAAAGAAGCTGAAAAGAGAACAACAGGTCGGGAGAAAAAGTGTTTTCACTATCTTATCACACTCTATAGCCATCTTGGCAAGAAAGAAGAAGTATACCGTATCTGGAACTGGTATAAGGCAACTTTCCCTACAATTCATAATCTGGGCTACCAAGAGGTACTATCTGCCCTTGTAAGGATAGGAGATATTGAGGGAGCTGAGCTTCTATATGAGGAATGGGCGTCCAAAAGCTCTAGTTTCGATCCTAAGACTATGAACATTTTATTGGCATGGTATGCTAGAGAAGGTTTGATTACCAAGGCTGAGCAAATTCTGAACCGATTTGTTGAGAAAGGTGGAAACCCCAAGCCAAACACCTGGGAAATCCTTGCCACAGCCTACCTGAAGGATAATAAAATATCAGAAGCTCTGTCATGCATGGAGAAAGCCACGGCAGTTAAAAGTGCAAGCAAATGGAAACCAAGACCCACCAATGTCGAGAGTCTCCTGGCAAGTTTCAAGGAGAAGAACGACACAGAGGGTGCAGACAGGTTAGTGAGTGTACTCACAAGTAGAGGATGTGCTGAGGATGAAGAATACAAGTCACTGATTAACACCTATGCTTTTGCGGACACATAATAGTGAAAGCAAGAGTAATGATATGATGAGTACCACGCACTGAAAAATCGCAGTGCTTGCCTGTAATGTTTTCTAAATTTGCATGCTCAACTAGTACAGCTATGTCACTTCCAGAGTGGTTGCATGCATTTGATCAGATGTTTCCCTAGACAAATGAAACAACAAGGTACATAGATCTTCTGATCCCTGGCTTAGTTAGAAATTCTAAAATCATGAACAAGAGGCCAATTAGGTGGCTTCTTTGTACTTTCGAAATGTATATTTACATTACTTTTGAGGATTAATCAAGCCTTCTTGGTGCAATAGTTTTACCAGCAACTGGTTGAGTTTGTATACTTTCTGTCTACAAATCGGTTCAGTTTCTTAATTTGTACATAAACTAGATTCAATTGCATTGCTTGATTACCGTTGAAGTCAATCAGAGGATGCATGACTCAAAGCTTTTTCTCCTCTTGGTCACTTCTTGTTCTTGGGATCGAAGGGGTACTTCAATGCTCGCACGTTGTCACTCTTTGACTTGACACTGCTTAGGTTTACTATGGCCCTTTGCTTCACACTTACGTTCTTCATAGAGCATAATTACGTATCATCTCTTAACTTCATGTATGCTTGGCATGTTTATTTTGACGGGTACATATGTTTCTGTAGATCTTAATATCTGGATAATGGTAGCTGAATTTGTAGCAAATTTCAAAAGGAACACCTGTTACTTGCCTGAATCCTGATTAGACGCTGCTGCTTTTCTGACCAATCTCTTTCCTTCAAAAAGGCAGCTTATTTGCAAGCAGATTGCTCATAGCAATGCAGAATAAAGGATGTGGGGGTCACTAGAGAGACTACACAAGGGTAGTTGCAGTCATCTGGCCGCATCCAAATTAAATTAAGGTACAGCACTAAAATAATGATCAGATTCCTTCAAAGGTAGGTGATGAACAAACAGTGACCATACGAAGGTGAAAAAAGAAGGTAACGCGCTCGCTTTATCCATATAGTTTTCTGAATAAAGTTACAGCTCCGGATGCAAATTACATACGGTTGAGTGTACTGAATCTGTGTCCTGGACAATAATACAGACAAGGACGTCAGGACATGATCTAGACCTCTCGCTCTAATCTTCAGAAGTAGTTGGCAAGAAAGCTAACATTTAAAACGGATACAACATGTAGAGCTAACTCCAAAATATTAATAAAGATATACTCAACAATTGTGTATTGGTACTGATATTTTTTTGAAATTAACAGAGACAAATCGCCCTCCAGCAGTATTAGAAAAGATGGTCTCAGACCATGCAGTGACTGGAGGCGCACGCTAAAAGCGAAACACCAATGGGTTTTTAGAGGCGTGCTGGTGTCATGCTATTGGTCGCTCGAGTGTTTGACCTTCAATAAGACGTGATCACCATTTCCAACTGAATAATTTTGTGAAGAGAAACAGAGCTGGCGGGCGTGTTACCGACACGTCCACCTGATTAATTCTGTATAAATCCCAGAACGCTTTAGCTGACTGGAATCGTGTAAAAGAGGCGTCTGTTTTACACATTCTCGTCCTCTTACCTCGGATCCTTGTTCATTTTGTCACGTCTCACTATTTTGACACGGCTGTGACACACCTAATGAGCCAAATCTCGAGCAAGAACGCAACTCACATAGTAAAAGAAAGAATTTTGGTCTCTTTACCTCACCAATCTACTACCTAACAAATCAACAACTAGTGCCAATCATGTAAGATGTGCAAGGAATATTCCATTCTGAAAATATGAAAGCGAAAAAAATATAAAGAGAAAGGCCATAGAAGTGGATAATGGACTTCTCTTTGGAGGACATGAATGAGCTGGAAAAAAAAAATTCTGCAGGACGTAGTGTGAATAGGGAATTGTTTTGGTTCTATATATTTAGAACTATGAATTATTCAAAATTTTGAACTATGAATTCAAATAGGAAAACAACGAGAAATCGGTGTGGCCGCCAGCTTTGATGCCGACTCTTCCACATGTCTACTACTTTGATCAATAACAATTTCCAGTAAAATTGCTGCAAAGTGTTTTATGCATATCCTGAATAGGCGCTCAGACAGTGTTCTAACCATTTTCCGTCCATTCTATATAACGACCTCTTCAGCTCGCCAACATCAAGTCCACCCCATCTCCATCTCCAAGTCTGCACCAGGGAACCGGCACACACAGCGTCCAGAAGGCCACGACGGCAAGAGGCCGCCATGGCCGAGGAGGAGGAACTGGCCGACGCGCCGCGGGTGGTGGGCGTCCTCTCCGCGCTGTTGGAGCGCGTCGTGGAGCGCAACGACGCGGTGGCGGATGAGCTCACCACGTCCGCGGCTTCGCTGGCACCGGCGTCGGCGTTCCGGGCCACGGCGAGGCCCGACATCTCGGTGCGCGCGTACATGGCGCGCATCGCGCGGTTCGCCGGATGCAGCCCCGCGTGCTACGTGGTGGCGTACGTCTACCTCGACCGCCTCCTCCGCTGCGACCGGCGTGGGCGCGGCGCGCTCGCCGTGGACTCGTACAGCGTCCACCGCCTCCTCATCACCACCGTGCTCGCCGCCGTCAAGTTCATGGATGACGTGTGAGTGTGCCTGCTTCACGCCTCATTCCCTGGTCACAGCTTTAATTCCTAATACGATCATGTCACGCGCACGATCGAATTCTTCCATTTCTGGCGGTATTGCTGCTCAGTTTTGTTTCCGGTCTGTGCTCGACACCTAAATTCTCACCTTAAAGCGACAGCCGGTTCAGCCAACGAGCAGAAATGTAGGATCCCTGTCCAGGCTGTCATTGAACCGTATGAAGTGAGGCAGAAATTGGATAAACTACGAGAGGAACTCAGAGGCAGTTACTAAGATATATGCAAAGAGTCCTTGATTCTCACATGAGTCATGTTCTTTTGCTCTAAAGTTGGATCATTGTGCATTTTTTATTAAAAAATTACCTAGATAGGCCAGGAATTTTTGCAAGAATAATACTACCTTGCTTCCTTTTTGCAAGGTTGTATGTATAGCATAAACCACTGTCGTCCAGGTATTCATTGAGATTTGAGAGTTGACACTATCATGTGAACACTAACTTTGGAATAGTGTGCTAACAGATTTTTGTCCACTCTCAAATCGGTGTCAATGTCGTAATGCATTTATGACTTCTATAGTTCTATTTAAGCCATGACAAATAAGATTGGTGTATGCAATTCTCTCTGATAAGATATGATAGCCATCATATTATGAAATTCATAGTCAAGTAGGATACATATATCAGAACAAATTCTTGAAGGAACAGAGCTCAGCAACTTGCTGCCTAAATTCTAACCGGTACTTGCTGTACCTACATTCTATGCACTGGCAATTGAAAAATGTATCAACTATGACAAGACTAGCACCTTACATTTTGAGAAACTGGCCATTGAAAAATGCAGCAACTATGTGTGTTGTACACCAAGTATTACCTCATTATCTTCTCTTGAGGTTGAGTTGGCCTTTCTTTTATGCATGTCCAACAAAGAAAATATGCTGATCCAGTTCCTCCCATACAGCCACACATGCACTGGGGACCCGAAAACATAGGATAAAGATCCTCACCCTCTTTGTCCCTCTCACAACCTTACCTTTCCTCGCTCTGGAATTTAATCAATGGCCAAGTTGTGTGATAGAATTAGACTGGGACATTGGCAACTTGCCCCATGCTGATGCTCACTGGCCCAATTCAATCCTGCCAAGAGCATCATATCTGAACCCTACTGTCTCTCTCAGAAACAAATTACCCAATTGTCCATCGGAGTGACACCGCCTCCCAAACCATTACCCAACTGGCCATTTGACATTCTCAAAAGAATCGGTTTGGCTTTTCGCAAAAAAGAAGAAGAATTGGTTTGGTGATGCCTATCCATGGCCCATCCGTTTGTTGTGCATGTCAGGCAGCCCACTGCTGGCAGACACTAAACCTGTTTGTTTTTCTTCTGAATTCTGAAACAAGCATTGACCTGACGGCTACGCGTCACCTCGCAGGTGCTACAACAACGCCTACTTCGCCAGGGTCGGCGGCATCAGCCTGCCGGAGATGAACTACCTGGAGGTGGACTTCCTCTTCGCCGTCGGGTTCGACCTCAACGTGTCGCCGGAGACGTTCGGGCGCTACTGCGCCGTCCTCCAGGCCGAGATGCTGTCCCTGGAGCTGGATAGGACGACGATGGCTCCGGCTCCGGCTCCGGCTCCGACTCCGACTCCGACTCCTGCTGCTGCCGGTCCGAGGCTGCACAGCTGCTGCCTGTCTGAAGACGACGGCGCCGCCACCGCCACAAGCAAAAGCAGTTCTCAGCAGCAGCAGCTGGCTGCATAGAGACAGGCACGGACATTGCTTCCAAGCAAGCAGCCGTGTATGTTCACCTGTCCATGTACATACAGTACATTACAGACGTGCTTGCTTGGAAGCAAGCATGGAGTACGAACGTCTCGATCGAGGGCCTGATCACAATTCACATCTGCGTGTGATTGGTTTTTGCTGGCTAGTGGCGCGTAGCTTTAGCTTATTATTAGGTGGCCTATATGCTCTTTCCTTTCGTTTTGTTCTTCGTTCATGCGGAAATGGAGAAAATCGGAAGGAATGATAATATAAATTGCATCCTCCGTACACATATGGATCGTACGGTTGCAGATCTTAGAGTTGGGTTTTGAAAAGGACGGAGCAGGAATTTGACGTTTATGAGCTACGAAATGGTTAAGGGAACGTCTGGATTGCGCCAAAACGAGGGTTGCCAAATATTTGGTGAAGAACGTCTGGACGGAGCAGGAATTCAATTTTCATGTAACCCATTTTTTTTCTCTAATTTATTCATGAAAAACTTGTACCAATGTATTCAATCTCGTGGAAAATTGGAAGAATATTTTCCAAATTATAGAAAGCTATCGTGTTCATGCAGAGAAACTACAAGACACGGTTTAACAAAACAAATTAACCCAACCCAACTCCGCATGCGAAAACTATTTTGTCGTGTACTAAATATCTGGCATGGTCACCACTCACCCATAGGTTGACAAATGCTCAAAACGACTAAAATGTGCTCAGCGTGTAATAAATATCTGGAACTGGTGATTTGAATTTCAAAATTCAAAAACAGAAAAGGCACGTGGCACCCTTATCTTTTTATTATTTTTTTCTAGAAAAAATCACACCATCCATTCAATGCCGTGGAAAATTGAACCAACATGCCCATAAGGCCAGTGCCAGTGGAGGTTTCATAGGAGTTTCATAGACATTAAATGAGCTGCCACGTAGACAAAAGTAATGACATGGCAAGGAAGTGCTGAAGAGAGAGAAGGGATGGTTTCATCTAGATGAAACTGTGTATGCACGGTTACCTAGACTATGAAACATGTTGAAACCACCATTGGGGCTAGAAAAGTTTCATTTCATAAGATTTCACCCAATCACATGCAATGCATTTAAACCAGCAAGGTGGCCCGCGCAAATAGCGCGGGAAGCTAGTGTTTGTTTTCTTAACAAATGGATTTTGAGTTCAAATTAATAGATGAATATAGTTTTATTTAGTCGTGTCGTTGTAATTATTTTGTCCTACAAACCTAGAGTAATATGTCATAGGTTTTTTGGAACATGAGTTCAATTGAGAAAAAATAACTTATATAGATTTTTTTAATATAAATAATATATTTTTAACATGATTATATTTTTTAAATTTCTAACTGGCGATGCAAATTTTTGGTTAAAAGTTGTAGTGATGTTGATAAATTATATTTTTCATGTTTACATGGAGATATAGCTTATTGGCTTAATGTATACCATTTTCGATAATAGTTAGAATTTAACTTTGAGTTTGAATTTGAAACCTTAATGGGCAATAGATGCATTGTTTTTGGTTTTTGTCCCATGCATACCATTACCATTTATTTTTGTTTAATTTATTTTTGAGTTTGAGTTTGAGATCTAGGTTATTGGCTCAATGCGTACCATTACCATTTCTTTTTGTTTTGCTCCCCTAGTATTCAATTGCTATAGCCCCATGCATGCTTGTTGAGTCATCGGCCCTCACTATGTGTGGTCCCTTCATTTGGTTGTCCCTGTCTCCATCATGTCTTTTTTCTTATATTTCTTCTACTATATTAGTTACTCAAAGCACTTGTATTTGAAGGATGTAAGTCCTCGTCTCTCACGTTTGTCTTCCATCAGATGTTAAACATTTGTTCAAATTTTAAAAATAAATGCATATAGTTTTGTTTCTAATAGTTCCATTTATTTATTTTTCTAGATGGATCAAACTAAGGTACCATCTATGTTTTTTCACCATTTTAATTCTATGCATGCTTCCATAATAAAATTTTTATACATTCATTATTGCAGTTCGCATGGTATAGCCTTCTTTTTTTGAACTCATCCTCTCTCTCCTGCTTCTGCTCCCAAAGGGTTTTACCCGCTATGCCGCGATCATTGAACATGTATTCATAACGCTTAACACTTTACCATGCATGTTCTTTCCTCTTTTTGAACACAACCTTTAGCTTGCTATGGATGGATGTGCATGTCAAGTCTCGATTTCCATGTTGCTTTGTTTTGGATCTTGCTAGAACTCTGCACATAATTGTATCATTTATTCTTCATTTTGTCCTAAATTTTTCAGTTCTCATTGGTCCATTAATCCCAATACTACATAGCAAGACATCACCATATTTCTACTTCTCAATGTTGCTAGTAGTTTATTACCATGCCTTGGTTGCCACGTTAGGATGATGCTCGGCCTTAACTGCCTAATTCTAATTGGATCATGTAGTGGCTATGGCATGACTCTATAGCCGTGCTATAATTGTTGTGCTTCTAGTATCTGCATAAGTAAAATTCTTCAAAAATAAATAAAATGAAATACCATTTTTCATTTTTTCTTGTATTATATTTATTTGTGTTTTGCATTTTATTTTTATTTTCTATCCTCTTTCAAATTCATATATAATACTACTAACTATCTCTTGTTAATCGAATTTAACAAACTCATTGGAATAATCTGAATGATTAATATTTTCTTATAAAATTAATATTGTATATTATTTTTTATTAGCAAGGTAATTTCAGGTCCTATGTCAAAATTAAGCTTTATTTGTATCCATTTAATTCTTTAGTAATTGTTTTAAATTTAGCTAATAAAATATATAAACCAATTTTTAATTATCATACTAATAAAAATAATATAATATTGTGTTTAATTAGTTTGTATCCATTCAGTTCTTTGTTAATTGTATTTGGCACATACTTTTTATATATATATATATATATATATATATATATATATATATATATATATATATATATATATATATATATATATATGTATATATATATATATATATATATATATATATATATATATATTGCTTCCAAATTCATACACAAAAGAATTATTAATTTCCTTATTTGTATTATGAATATAGCTATGTATTTATTGTGTTTGATATAGACTCCTGAGTTAATTGCTAATTTATATTTTTAAATTTTTAATTTATCTATTTACTAATCGTATTCAATATGTACTTTTTGGTCAAGTGCTAATTTTTTTTATAATTTAACTATTTAGTAATTGTATTTCACGTGGATACTTTGGTGCTAATTTACTGATTTGTTATTCTAAAATTAGCTACTATTAATTGTTTTCAATAAGGACTTTTTAAGGATAATATAGACTGAGAGATCATCATAACGGTGTATATTTTTTCTTCTGGATTCATTAATCTAAGGTTATCTATATTTACTACAAATCATAACCGGCCGAATTTCTTTGTCAACAAATTTGGTGGATACTATTTGCACCAAAAAATCTTTATAACATGAATTAAGCATAGCTTAGTTGCTTAGATTCCTTGTGACATAATCTGTCAACCGAGTTCGAGTTCCTAACTCGGCACGGGTGTCGCATAGCGAGGCGTCTGTGGTGACTTCATCAATCTCAAGATTGGAACAACAGGACAAATCTTTCAAATGTGCTCATAAGGGTAAGGTTTATGTGCGTGTATTCATAGAGGTGGGTGTGCATATGACGAAATTGTTCCATCACAGATTAAATAGTTTCTTTTAGACGTGTCTGTACTGGTGTTTCAAGAAAAATCTTCATAACCCGACTCTAATGAATTGGTCATCGTGTTTTTTTTACCTTGTATGCATCTACCTGGAGATTATCTCATCTATTTAGTGGCAATATGGGATTATCCAATAAAGGGTCTATAGATTGGATACATCAGCATGCATGTGCACATGTGTAAAAACACATCAATTTCATGAATTCTTCCTTTGCAGCACTATTGGATAAGGGTAGCATCTTCTGATTCCATCTATTTGTCCATATGGCAGAGCACCTAACCTGCTGAATGACACAGTTCCAAAACAATGCAACTCATATATGCACGTAGCTTGTGTGGCCTCCTTGATCTGATTCACAATTGATCTACATGTTGTCATCGTCATCGATCGTTTCTGTATTTTAGCTAGTTGTATCCTTTGTTTCTCTGATATGCTCCCGAAAAAAAGGATTGCATGAGTCATGGAAGTTGCCAACTTCTAGCAACGTTTTGGCTCCGTCGACAGCTATATATGCTGCTCCTTCGCACGGGCGGCACGATCTTTACATGGGACATAGGAACCCTCAGTGGTCACATCGTCCGCGCTACCTGTGATACTTTTGTGTTGATCTTGCAGGACTGCTAATTGGATCCACTGGGAGTTAAATAAATAAAAATCATATCGATGTTTTATTTGCATCTTCATTTAGAGTTATAGCCGTATTCGACGTGGACACTTGTTACTAATTTGCTTTTTTTATTCCAAAGTTAGCTATTACTAATATTTTTTATGAGAACTTTTAGGAGTAAGTTAGACCGTTAGATATACATTAAATCCAACGGTGCATATTTTTTCTTTTTTGGATTAACGTGGGAATTTCTAGGACCGTTAGATATACATTAAATCCAACGGTGCATATTCTTTTCTTTTTTGGATTAACGTGGGAATTTCTAGGACCGTTAGATATACATTAAATCCAACGGTGCATATTCTTTTCTTTTTTGGATTAACGTGGGAATTTCTAGACCCTCTCGGCGAACGTGGTAGCTTCTTTTAACACTGTTGTATTAAGATAATAGATAGATGCTACAAGTAGCCTATGAAACCGTGACAAGAAACTGTCCATTGTAGGACTTTTCATTCACAAAACCTATACATAGATGACATGGCATATTTGGAAATCGTGTAACGAAGCTTCCACTGGAATGGACTAACACGCCGTTCTGCTTATAAAAAGAATCAACATGACACGGTTTAATTAAAGCAAATTAACCGCAACCCTACTCCAGGTATGAATGGGAATCATGAGCCGTTCCGGAACCAGATCAAAGAACTCGCGTACAAAAAATCAGATCCGTTTAACCGAAGTGGAGCCCCATGAAACCGCAGCCGATCAGAACAGGGGGGAAAGGGCCCAAAGGTCTCAGGCGCTCAGCAACAGCAAGTCACTCCACCGCTGCCGCCCAGGCGCCCCGGCTCGGCCAGGCCGTCACAGTGCGAGCGCGCGACCCTCTCGCATCGCATCGCATCGCTCGAGGCCTTGAGCCTTGCGGGGCCAAAGAGGAAGATCCGTTTGTCCCAGTCCCCCCTATCTACTGCCTGCTCCACCGTTACAGGAAGGAAATCCTCCACCAGCGCCGCCGCCCTCTACTCACCGCCCGTGCCGGAACCGCCGCGCCGCGGGCCGTTGCCGTCTCCAGGTACGCGGGCCTCCGCACTAGCCGGTTTGCCCGCTTGGTTTCCCCCTTCCGTCCGATTCGTCCTGGGACCTGAGGCATCGAGTGTTCTTTTTTTCTTGTTATCCGCATCCAGGGGCAGAGAGTTCGGAGGGGTCTGCTGGTGAGTCCGAGGAGAGGAGGCGGCTGCGTTGGATGGAGATGGGGGCGGCGGCGGCGGCGACACCGAGGGCGGCCGGGGCCCGGAGGTACAAGGTGCTCGCGCCCTGGCGCTTCCAGCGTGGCTTCGTCAGGCAACCGCTCAAACACTCTGCCGCCTCCAGCGCCGCGGCGCCCGGCGGAGGCAAGACCGTCGGCGTCCCGGACGCGGAAAATTGCGGATCGGGTGGGGCGCCGAGCGGCGGCGCTAAGAGCGTCGGCGTCCGGGACGCCGAAAATTGCGAATCGGGTGTGGCACCGAGCGGCGGCAATGGCGGGGGAGTTGGTGGAGGAGAGGGGCAATCGGAGAGGTGCGCTCCCCGTCAGAGTTTGAAGAGCCCTGATGTCGATAATGGGGCTCGTCCTGTATCCGGAAATGCTTGCAATCTGGACGAGTCCGGTGGGGAGGGCGGGGCGAAGACCTCCAGATTGGATGATGCTGGAAATAGCAGGGGCGCCGACATTGGCGTCAAAGCTGGAAAGGACTGCAATTTGGGGAGCTCCAATTTTGATGTTAGTGCGAAGGACGCTAGCACAGAGAATTTAGGGGGTCCTGGTGATGGAGCAGCTTGCGACCCTGAGGTGATTGGGGGCAATGTGGAAGTGGAGAAGTGCTTTGCCGAGGGTTTGAAGATGTCTCCTGTGGATCAGACTGGATTAAAGAGCACAGGTTCTTCTGCTTCAGATCTCAGGCCAGAGGACCCAGATAGAAATGCTGGCCTGGGAGGATCTGCATGTTATGCTGCAAAGGATTGTAGCACAGGAGATGGGGCAGCCAAGGAGAGTGATGCAGCAGCCAAAGGTTGCAGCTCGGCAACTCCTGCCAGCAATGGCAATGGAGTATATTGCCGCAAGGGGTGGAAAGCAATCGTACCATGGAGATTCCAGGTTGGGTACAAGCGATCATTCTCCAAAGCCTTTGGCTCCGAAAATGGATCTCTTGATCTTCCAGCATACAGGTTTGATGACAGTTCAACACCGTGCACTCCAGCAACTAGAAGCAGTGTGCGGTATTATGCAAGTGCTCATTCTGGGGTTCGAGTTTCAGCTATGCGTGACTTTTCCTCAGGGAAAGGTGAAACGGTGACTGGCTCTGAATGTAAGAAGAGGAAAACTAATAATGATGATCAGGATAAAGCAATGCTAAGTAATGGAGGTGTCATTGTTAGAGAAAGGATCATGCGGTCTCTACAGGATTTCCGGTTAATTTATCGGGAGCTTTTGGATGAAGAAGAAGAGAATTTGAGGGAGGAAGTGCTTAACGTGCGGCCTGATCTACAGGCTTTCAGAATTTTCAGGGAGCGGTTCTCCACTCAGTGTGATGATAAGAAATATATTGGCAGTGTGCCTGGAATCTATCCTGGTGATATATTTCATTTGAGGGTAGAGCTTTGTGTTGTTGGTCTCCATCGCCCGCACCGGATAGGTATTGATCATACCAAGAAGCATGATGGGACTAGTGTTGCTGTTAGCATCGTGTCTTATGCACAATCTTCTGACATCAATTATAATATGGATGTCTTGGTGTATTCTGGATCAGTGGCAGCTACAATGAATAAGAAGATAGAGGGTACCAACCTGGCACTTAAAAAGAGCATGGACACTAATACACCGGTCCGTGTTATCCATGGGTTCACCACTGCTAATGGAAAAAAGAAATTTCCTACTTATATATATGGTGGTTTATACCATGTTGAGAAGTACTGGAGGGTGAAAGAGCATGAAGACCGTTATGTGTATATGTTCCGACTGAGAAGAATAGAAGGACAGAAACACATTGACATCAAAGAAATCCTGCAAACAGGGAAGTCTGGATCAAACGATTGTATTATCATCAAAGATCTGTCCCGAGGATTGGAGAAGGTCCCTGTACCTGTTGTTAACAAAATATCCGCTGAGTGCCCAATGCCCTATCGTTACATTTCATGCCTTCAATATCCCCGTAACTATCGGGCAACTCCACCAGTAGGTTGTGGTTGTGTAGGTGGATGCTCAGACTCAAAAAAGTGTGCATGTGCAGTGAAAAATGGTGGAGAAATCCCTTTCAATGATAAAGGCCGCATTATAGAAGCAAAACCTCTTGTTTATGAGTGTGGGCCTTCTTGCAAGTGCCCTCCTACATGTCACAACAGAGTTGGCCAACATGGTCTCAAGTTTCAGTTGCAAGTCTTCAAAACAAAATCAATGGGTTGGGGTGTTAGGACTCTTGACTTCATACCATCTGGAAGTTTTGTGTGTGAATATATAGGAGAAGTGTTGGAGGATGAAGAGGCGCAAAAAAGGACGACTGACGAGTACCTATTTGCTATCGGACACAATTATTATGATGAAAATCTTTGGGAGGGCCTATCAAGATCTATACCCTCACTTCAGAAGGGTCCAGGTAAAGACAATGAAGCCGGATTCGCCGTTGATGCTTCAGAGATGGGGAACTTTGCAAAATTTATCAATCATAGTTGCACTCCCAATCTCTATGCACAAAACGTCCTCTATGATCATGAAGACATCAGTGTGCCTCATATCATGTTCTTTGCTTGTGACGATATTCGACCCCATCAAGAACTAGCGTACCACTACAACTATAAAATAGATCAGGTTCATGATGCCAATGGTAACATCAAGAAGAAAAAATGCCTTTGTGGCTCAGTTGAGTGTGATGGCTGGTTGTATTAAGTTTAGAATGTGCAGAATCTTTAGGCATAGCTGAACTTGTTTCAATGAGTCTGCTTCTGGATTATTTCATGGCTACAAATGTAAGATGGACATCAATGCTTTTGTTGCCAATGGGGTAAGGTTTTTCCTTCTTCCCCATCCTATTCATCATTTTGTATGTGTAACTTTAAATATGAAGTTGTGCGCTTATACATGCTAATAAGTTTGTGGATTTTCCCCTGACTATTTCCATGCCTTATTGGTTGCTCTGGTGAATTTTTTTTAATCATGGGCAATAATGTTGCAGTAGCTCACTCAAATTATGTGGATAGTTGTATATCATGTTTTGCAGTATGAAATGAAAATACTACATGTCTCACTATTATTATTTGAAAATTCTAACTTCATTTTCCCTTGCTTACTGTCTCTTGAACTGTTTCAACATTTCATTTCAATTAATAGCATCAGCAGAACACTTTTATATGTGTAATTTTTTGATTTTTTTTTAACCAGTGCAAGTTGCAACATTATGTTGGAAATACTAGGATGTTCCTAGAGCATTTTGAAACATTAACACTACCTATTCCTAGAGTTTTTTTTTGGGGTTTACGTAAATTCTTAGAGCATCATTTCTAAATATGGGAAATCCCTACATCTCAAGAATAGACTTTTGAGGTCATGATAATACCCTTAGAAACACGGCAACTTTATTCAGTACAAGCGCCCGCAACTTGTGGATTCGAGTTGACATTTAAACCAAAACTTCTCAGTTCTGGTCACCTTAATGGCCGATGATTGGCTAGAATGCTAAACACAAGTCTGATGTGGAACTGGTTCGAAAACGCTGGTATTGACTATCGTTGGGTTCTTCAGACTTTGCATGTTTCTCTTGTCCTGGAAGCATGATTTATGCACATTTGGTTTTATGGCTTTATGCTCACATACAGATACATGTCCAATGAAGTCAGATAACAACATGAATCATGACTGCAAAAGTAAGATCGACTATGTGCTCACTATTTAACCATCTATATCATCTTTCCGTCTTCTTGGTTTCCTATTTTCACTTTTCAAGTTCAAATGCTACTGCAAGCTGAATTATCAAACAGATAAAAGGGTGAACCAAGTGCGGGAATAAATATTCAAAGAATACTTTTTTCTCGAACACGCAGGAGATCTGCGTATCAATATATTAAGAAGAGAGATGGGTTAAGAAACCCGCGACCAGTACATAGGTTTTTCTTTACCTGGGGAGAAAAAACCCGAAAGAACCCCACACACACTCTACACTATGTTTCCAACTGCAAGGAAGGACCTGACCCAGCATCCTGGGCATTAGGCAATGAGGCGAGGAGGTAATCAATTCCTCGAGCCCCCGCTATGTCCCAGGTTCGCAGCTCATCCCGAATGACAGCCAGAAGGCCCATCAGGTTAGGCTGCACCCCATCAAAGACACATCTGTTCCTAAGCTTCCAAACCTCCCAGGACACCAAGATTATAACTGAATTGAGCCCTTTTTTAGTATGACCATTAACCCTGTTGGACACTTTGTCCCACCAATCGTCAAAGGAGACATCCTCCAGCTGAGGGATGAGAGCCTGAAGTCCAAAAATTGCCAACACTTCGAACCAAACCTGCCGAGCAAAGACACAAGACAGCAGCAGGTGGTCGATGGTCTCCTGTTCTTGATCGCAGAGAGGACATTTTTCAGGATGTTGCAGTCCTTTTCTAGCTAGCCGGTCCGCAGTCCAGCATCTGTCATGGGCGACAAGCCACATAAAGAATTTGCATTTGTTAGGGGCCCAATATTCAAAGAATACTCAAATGGGATAACTAAAATCGACGTTAAATGCTTGTGAAAACGATGAGTACTTTTGAAAATCAAAGTTTTACTTCAAACGATGTAATTCTCTGAAAACACAACTGTAACTCTCTTTGTTTCTAGTTGGCAAGCTTCGGTGAGAGCAATATACTCTGCTGGCTGCTTCTTGTGACCTTTTTTTTTTCAGAGATGCGCATGGTTCCCATTTCTGTTGAAGACTCTCCTGCTCAGCTGTCCTCTGCGGCCTGAATGCGCATTGCTTCGTATGCTGGTCTGGAGGACCCGAGCACCTGACGTTGTGTGTTCTGTAACTAATAGCTCCTGAGATGATTTTAGATCGTCACTGTTATGAAAATGATGATGACAACCCCCTTGTGGTTCCTCTCTAGCGATGGTGTGCTACTGGTACGAGTTATTCTGTCTTCTACGAAGTTTTTCCTAGGCATCTCCAACAGCTTGGAACCTGAGCTGCAGTCGTTTTTACCAGTCTATGATTCATGTACCTCCATAAAAACAATGAGAATAAGCATATGTTCTACCTTTATTCGACTCTCTAGAGAGGTTCAGAAACACGGTACTGGTACTAGTGTTACCAACAAAACACAGTCTGAAGCGAAGGTGTTTCTTGCTTACAGTTACAGATACAGGAAGCAGGACGAAACCCGTCTCTCCTGCGGTCTTGCTCCAGAAGTACAGAACGAAGCCAGGAATGCATGCTAGGTCCAGTCTCAGTATACAGGTTAGCAAGTTGCATAATACAAAGATCCTAATACAAACAGGGTAAATATGTAGTGGAAACCCATATTTACGTGTAAACTCGTGTAAACCACGGCAAAAAAGTTATCTAAATTCAAACAAAAATATCACACATGTACATGACATGATGATACACAAATTTGTTAAAGGAAGTTTTGCCAAATTCGACTCCGTTTGTGAGATATAAAAATAACAAATTTATTTTTATATCTCACAACGAAGTCGAATTTGGCAAAACTTCCTTTAACAAATTTGTGTATCATCATGTCATCTACATGTGTGATATTTTTGTTTGAATTTAGATGACTTTTTTGCTGTGGTTTACACGAGTTTACACGTAGATATGGGTTTCCACTACATATTTTCCCATACAAATATACAATACACTGCAAATCTGCACCAGATGCTGATCGGCCTTCTTCAGTTGCTGCCACGACCGCGGCCTGCTCGCGGTGGCTGCTGCGTCCTGCCACCGCCGAACCCACCGCCACCGCGCGCGCTCCAGCCGCCGTGACCCGTGTGATCACCCCCAGTCCCAAACGGCCCGCCGCCGGCTCCCCAGCTGAAGCCGCCAGCGTGGCCGCCCACGCCGCCGAAGCTGAACCCGAACCCGCCGCGCCCGCTTCCTCCTCCGCCGCCGCCGCCGACGTAGCCAAACCCGTACGCGGCGCCGTCTGCAGCGCCGCGGGGGCCCTGCGCGGAGCCGTGGCCGTAGCCCCAGCCACCTCCGGCTCCGGGCCCCGAGGCCCACCCCCAGCCGTAACTCCACGAGCCGTTGGGACCGGAGCCCTGCCCGGAGCCGGAATCGCCGGCCCATCCATGCGGCGCCGTCCGCCCACGCCCCGGCGCGGGATCCCTCGGCCCGTCCATGCCGCCCGCAGCCCCGCACCCGCCCACAGTAGTAAGCGAAATAGGTTGAAGACAGGAACGAAGAGGGAGAGCTGCCTGTAGAGAGGGACGCGACGCGACGCGACCAGACTTGGCCTTTGTTTTTTGCTCGCGACTTTGCGAGCGATATCTTTTTCCCCACGAAGACGACGACCTAGCAGCTCACCCAGGAGTGTTTTTTTTTTTTTGGCACGGCCCACCGCATGAAGTAATGGGCTACGTAGAATATTCGGCCGTAGCGGAAACATCATAGAGATGCCCTCTCCCTACCTGCGAGCCTGCGAATGATTTTATTCCCAAGTGACTCACCTTTTGTACTGGAGCTTATCCTTCTGGAGCATCTTTTTTTTTTTGCGACAAGAACACATTATATTAAAAGAAAACACAGTATATCTGGAAGTTTACAGAAAAACTCCTGATCAAACTAGAAACTACAAGACCGACTCTCCTGGATAGTTCTAACACCTTCCTCTTCTTCAACCTCGGTCGCTGCCGCTGCCGTCGATTGCAGTCATCACCAGAGCCAAGAAACATCTTCAAGCCGACATGGGATCTCAAAGGAGTTTCTACCATGAATTTCGGACCACCAACCAAGCCATATCTGATTATTGACAGGAAATCAAACTTGGAAGAGGAAGATGACCTGATCCGGTGGTTTCCGCTGTCGCCGGATTCGACCACGCCGTTGCTGAAGAAGAAGAAGTGAACTCCCGAACCGCCAGACATCATCTTCACTAGCTCCTCGCCGGCGTCGGAGCACACGCCGTCGAGACGGGGAAGGAGCCGGAAGCACTTATTCCGCAGGCTCGCCGTCGCCACCGCCTCGCCGACGCCGCCCTGGACACCAGACCTAGCAACCCTAGGACCAACTCTCCATGGCCAGACCAAAGAAGCGAGAACCTCCTTCCTGGCCGGAGACCAGACCAACACTCCAATTCCCCTTCGCTGGTAACCCATCTCGCCGCCGAGGAGCTCCAAAGCTTGGATTCGCTGCAAGATCCAACGCCAGGGAGCACTCTCCCTGACGCATCTACTACCCCTGGGGTACATCAGCAGCATCCTCGCCGGAGAAGACAGGAACTCGCCAAGAACACCTTCTTCCTCTGATCTTCTCGTCCACGAACCCAAAGCCGGCACCACCAGCGCCGATGGTCCGGAGGGAACATCCCAAGGGGACGTCCAGATCATCCTCCATTTCGCACAAGAGAAGGAGACCACATACCTCACGAAGGAACCGGGAAGATCCTCGCCGGAATCGCAACGGAGGACCAAAATCGCCTCCCCATCAACGACACCAGGAGCATCGTCGACAGCAAGGCGAAACCGCATCCCACTTTGCCCATCGCCGGGAGCAACGCCGACCACGCCGCCGCCGCCGCCGGAAATGCACAACAGGGAACCGAACCCTAGACGACGAGGACGAATCCATCGCCGGGACACCCAAGCACGAAGACCAATATCTACGTCTATACAAGATCCACCCGCCAAGGAGCCGGGCTCCCCTCTCATCTCCGGCAGCCCGGAGGCCGCCGGAGGAGAGGGGGCCGGCGGATCGACGGAGGAAAGACGAGTCGCCCTCGAAATCGCCCGGTGGCTACTGTAGCATGGGGAAAGTCCCTCCTAGCCTCACCTATCCTTCTGGAGCATCTCCAGCAATTCCTCAATAACCATTTTTCAATAATCATCTAATGGAGATTTTTCAATATCTCTTTCATGATTATTGGGAGAGTTGCTTTTACAGTTCCCTAGTAACCCTGTCCCAATCCCAATTCCTCAATAACCATTTTTCAATAATCATCTAATGGAGATTTTTCAATATCTCTTTCATGATTATTGGGAGAGTTGCTTTTACAGTTCCCCAATAACTCTGTCCAAATCCAACTACCATATTGGAAGAGTCACAACTCCCCCTTTATTTGCTGAAAATTGAAGTGGATTATTGGTTTGTCCTAATAATTATTGAAAAAACGGAAAAATAATGGGATCTGCCGGAGCAATTTTTTTTAATAACCCTTCTAATACGGTAGTTGGATTGGGAAATGGGAGACTGTTGGAGATGCTCGATCCTCTTGATGTGGTCACCGTGTTAACAGCAACAATCAGAGGGTCAAAACCGGAAGAGGGAGATTACCAACAAGAGACCAAGGGCAGTATGGTCCGAGAAAAGTTGGGTTTCCCAGGCCGACCACCATCAAAGGCAGCAGAACGAAAGAGCCCAGCCCAGGTCTACAGCCACAGCGAGCCCGCACACAGCCACCGGCGGAGCGGCCGCAGCCGCAGTTTCTCCCCTCTTCCCGTTAAAACCCTCCTCTCCTCTTCTTTCCTTCGTCTCCCACCCAAACAACCGGCAGGAACCCGATCTTCATCTTCCGCATCCCTCCACCCAGCAATGGTCGCCGTCGTCGAGGTGGGCGAGGGGCAAGCGACGAAGCGGTGCAAGGCGACGGATGAGGAGGAGCCGCCGCCGCCGTTGCCGATGGGGGCCGTGCGGAAGCACCGCCAACCCACGCCGGATCACCCACCCTATTGCTGGGTAATGGACTACTCGCCGCCGATTCGTTGATCGAGATACTCACCCCCAAATTAATCCCTCTTGTGCTCCTGGTTTATTTCCTTAATATACCTCAAAAAATATCGGTTTAGATTTTGTTATTTGTTGCTGCTTGTGTTGGTTTTATTTCCGCGATTAATTTGTTCATCAACGAACTAGGCGATTAATTATTCTAGCATAGCCACCTCCAATGGAAGACCCAACATTATTGCCCCTTTAGGCCCTGTTTGGAATGCGGGATTTTTTTCTAATTCCTGTATTTTTTCTGTGAAATTAAACTGTTTTCTGTGAAATTCCTGCGCGATTCTTGCGAAATTTCTGCATTCCAAACAGGGCCTTAATCGGCTGATCGCTCGGCAATGGAGGATTTTTTTTTTAAAAAAGAAAAGGGCGTTGCGATTGAGTTCGTATCACAGCCATTTGTCTGGGCGGTCGCGTCGTCTATCGACACGCTTGACATTGTGGCCATTTGTCTGGGCGGTCGCGTCGTTTATCGACACGCTTGACATTGTGGCCTCTTTGGGTTGCAGATGATCGGCGAAGCAATCGACGCGCTGTGCGAGCACGGCGGCTCGGATGAGGACTCCATCTCGACCTTCATCCGTGCCAGGTATCCCGGCGTGCCCGCCGCCCACGACAGGCTCCTCCGGCACTACCTCCACAAGCACATTGCCGAGGGCTTCTTCTTGCGCACCGCGGCGGGGCGGTACGTGCGCAGCCCCGAGGAGGTCCTGGATGTGGAGCACCCGGTGGAACCAGCCGCTGCGGGCTCCTCCAAGGAGGCCTGCATTGGGTCTCCGGTGGTAGAGGCCAGGCGTGGCCGAGGCCGGCCGCGGAAGGATGGCTCGTCATCGACATCGCCTACCGTCAACAAGGACGGGGCACGGTCCGTGACCCCCAAGCGCCGCGGACTGGCCACTGCCGAGGAGACTGTTCCGGCGTCGCAGATTGCTGTTGCCGACACGAAGGTCGGGAGCCAGGCAGCGTCATCGACGCCCAAGCGCCGTGGACAGCGTCGCTCCACGGCGCGAGTGGCCGCCGCTGAGGACTCTGTTCCAACGTCACTAGTCGCTGTTGCCGACACGAAGGACGGAAGCCAGGCAGCGCCCTCAGCACCCAAGCGCCGTGGCCGGCTTCGCAAGCTGGGGACGGCCACAACCATCGACAGCTCGGGCAAAGCACTGGTCCCAGGCAAAGACGGCAGCGAGGTTCCATACCCTCCGGTCAAGGAGCATCAGCCACCGAGCGAGCTGGCACTGGTAGTCTTCGGTGACGGCTCTGCCACATCATTGACCATGGAGAAGGGAAGCTCCAAAGCCCCTCCAATTACACCCGTGGATGGTGGACAGGCCGTGGTGAGCACCACCGATGTTCCTGTGCCTGCGCCAACACCTGCCATGGACAATAAGGACGACCACGACACTCCATCCTTCAACCTGGCGCTCGTGGCCAAGAATGACAGCATTTGCACAACATCCCCTGCACCGGACTCCATCAGCGGGCCTTGCGAGCTGGCGCTCGTTGCTGTTGATGACAGCTCTGTTCCGTGGTTGGTTGCTGACAAGGATGGTGTTAAGGAGGCTCCATCCGCAACCAGTAAACATGTTCTCCAGCCTCTCAAGGCGGGCTCTGCCCCAACTGCAGGAAAGAAGGCTGGCAGCAAGGCTCTCTCAGCTACACCCAAGGGCCGTCGCCATCAGCGCAAACCAGTTGCTGGCAAAAAGGCAGACCGTAAGGTGTCACCGGTGACGGCAGGTGGCTGCTCTACTCCCTTGTCAGTTGCCGGCCAAGACAGCCCCCAGGCTCACAGACTGTACCCAGTGACAGCTGACGAGATACCAGATGATCCGGCGTGTTGTTTGCTCGCGCTGCCTTCTCCTTCTCCATTGCCGACGGCGGCGAAGGCGTAGCTCCAAAACCTGGGCCCCTGGAGCATCACATATGCCTAAGAACACTTTCAGAATTGCCAAATGTAATTTGTAGTATGATAACTGTAGTGCGTTGAACTATGAGAATCTTATGGCAGTTATATGCATTGTATAAACCCGATATTTGAGTCTCTTGTGCATTTTTTTTTTTGTGATTCATTCACATGTGGGGTCTTAAAATCCCTACCAGAATTTCAACAAGAATGACATGATTCGGGAACTCTGCTGGAGTCAGTTGTATAAGTTTAATAAAATATCAAAATGTCTTAAATCAAATGTTCAATAACCATCACCAAAAACTGGATAAGCAACCATTGGCAACCTAGGACAGTGTATTGGTGAGAAAGAAACAAAGGATGGACAAGCACAACACCCAGAATATTATTTCAACTGCATTCCTTCCGAGCCGGCCACTACTGATGAATTTACCAGATCAAACAATGATCACCCAACATTGTTGGACATGAATTATTGAATGTCGGTCTGATGAATTGTATGCTGTTAATGGTCTCATGCCTCCCAGCCTCTCAGAAGGGTGGCTCGGGCAACCCTGTTAACCCCTAAGGTGAATGCCCCCATCCTAAGGTTGCAATCTAGAGACTTGCACATTGCCTTGATGTGTTGAAAAGCACTGCTCATATACTTCTCTAGTTCATTGTTCACTTTCTCTTCATCCCACATGAAACCTTGAATGTTCTGCACCATCAAAATAGCACAAGGAAAGTGTCAGATTAAAACGAGGCAGATGTGCAATTACATGGCAAAGAATGCACAGACAATTACCTGAACCCACTCAAAGTAGCTAACGATCACACCACCAGAATTAGCATAGATATCAGGTAATACAATTACTCCCTTCTTCGCGAAAATCTATACCATATAAAAGAATTGCAAAATTGGTTATGTCCCTGATGTTATCTCATAGATGGTGATTCTTATAAATTTTTCTGTCTACCTCATCTGCCTCTGGATCAGTTGGATGGTTAGCAGCTTCAATTATAAACTTAGCCTTCACGTCTGGAGCATTATCCCTTCACAAAATCAATTAAGCTGAATCAGCAATCCTGAAGTATGTCCTACTTTACTAGGAAACGAATCAGAAGTACGTTGGCATATTTTCTCAGGTCATGAAAAGGTACTGAGAAAGCCATATCAATGAGCTACTATCGTTGACAGAAAGCTAATGAAAATAACAATAGACAAGGACAATAGTTCTTACTTGTTAAGAACTCCACCTAAGGCACAAGGGACAAGAACATCGCATTCATGCACTAGCAACTCTGCAGGATCCATAACTTCTGCAGCATGAAAATCTTTCAAAGCACCACCATCATTCACGTGCTTCATCAAAGCAGGGATGTCTATGCCAGCCTTGTTTCTGATTGAACCTGTCACATCCCCAAGGGCAATTATCTTACCACCCCTCTCATGGATAAGCTGCGCAGCCCATGAACCAACATTACCAAAACCCTGCAAGTTTTACAGATTATAAGGAAAAGGGACTATATATATGCTGCTAGCAAAATTAACATATATGGGGTATCTGAACACATATATTTTGCTAACTGAACTGCTGTCAACACTCAGCAGGAATTCATGCTCTTCTTTAAGCTGGAACATGCTATTCTCTTTTTGCCATCATAAAAGTAGTTTGAGAGTCCACTATGACTCACCTGGATCACAAAAGTTGATCCAGAAATGGATTTTCCATATTCAGCCAGGAGAGCCTCAGTAGCATACATCACACCCCGCCCTGTGGCTGCATCCCTGCCCAGTGATCCACCAAGATCCTATAACAAAAAAATGAATTCTTATTGTACTTTGTAAAGATCTTATTTGCACAAAGTAACCTGCAATAATATGTATTCAGTTTCACACTTTCACTTACTATTGGCTTCCCTGTGACAACTGCAGGAGAGTGGCCATGGAACTTTGAGTACTCATCTAACATCCATGCCATGGTCTGTGTCATAATTGGGTAAAAATCAAGAATAAGAGAAGTAGCTGAGCATACCAAAAATAAAAAAAAATGGCAGTGGATCACAAACAATGACAAACGGAAGGCCAGGCCTACCTGTGCATTGGTCCCCATGTCAGGAGCTGGGACATCTGTATGAGTTCCGATAAGATCATGGATTTTCTGTGTAAACACACGTGTCAACCTCTCCAACTCACTTCTACTCAATTTACCAGGAGAGCACCCAATTCCTCCCTTTGCACCACCATAAGGTACTGCTGCAACCGCTGTCTTCCATGTCATCAGTTGCGCAAGTGCGTTTACTTCATCTGGATCAACCTGTAAAGCACAACAATGAAAATCATTGTTTGTCAACTAAATAACAATAATTATGGCCAACAAGAAATTCTGACATTGATTTTTTTTTTTCTGCCAAGATTTTAAAAGTCTGGCATAAAAGAACAACGCCTAGTAACGACAAATTTTCCAAGAAAAAAATGGATGGTGCCTTTTTTAATAAAAAAAGTGAACATATCAGTTGCTTACTCACATATAGTAGAATCCAAACAACTACTGAGTATATATTCAGCTAACTATCTGAAAACGTCAAAATGACTTTGAAATAGATAAATCGAAAAAATACCCCCCAATACAAATTTTGAATAGGTTTCAGCAAAATTATTAGCATTGACTGACTGAGATACCAACATAAGCATATAGAGCTGATTAGCTGAAAGTAAGCGAAAAAGGACACTATGTTCACACGCCACCTACTTCTACTTGACAGCCTATACAGACAGTTACAAAATAACCCAAACTGATGAATTACATAGTAGTATTGCAGATCCACCTGACTGACCCAAAAAAAAAAAAACCTATGAACTAAGACATGTCCCTGCCAAAACATGCCTATTTCCCAATCCTTACCATATCTATTCTTAGCATTATACTTTTGAAAGAGCTAACGACCAGTAGACATAATCAACAACAGAATCGCATCAGAGGTGATCTCTCACCTCATGGTGATAGCGGATACCACCTTTCATCGGCCCGCGGGAGTTGTCATGCTGAACGCGGAACCCCACGAACGTCGCCAAGGTGCCGTCGTCCTTGGGGATGGTGCATTCCACCTGCGACGACGAACAGAGCAAAACCCATTAGCAAACAAGCCGAAACAAGTTAATGAGAAAGAAAAAGGCGGAGCACGGGTGGCACAAGCAACCGCGCGCTCGCGGAGACCCCACCTTGATCTCGCGGAACGGGATGAGCAGGCTCTTCTCGAGCTTGGAGTCGAGGCCGAGCAGCCTCGCGGCATGGCGGAAGTTGCGGCTTGTGGCGGCGAGCGCGTTCATGGCGGCTGGAGATCACGACTCACGAGAGGGCCCGGCTGCCGCAGAAAAGGGCCCGCCTTTCGAGCAGAGCCGACAGGAACAGCGAGCGCACGCGACGCAAGCGAAAGATCCGGGCGAGCTAGAAACGGCAAGTAGAAGGGAGAAGGCGGCGCGTCTCCTTTCGTCCGTGAACCGAGGAGAAAGGCCTGGGATGGAGATCGGAGGCAACGGTATTAATAGGGAGGGAGGGTGGATCCAGGCGGGCGGGAGCCGGAACTGGATGGAAGGAGGGAGGATAAGACCGACGCGCGGGGCTGACCGGCTGAGCAGGAGCTGAATGGAAGGAGGACGGAGGACGGGAGGAGCTCGCAAGTCTCCCGCGACTGGAACTCGAATTCACAACGCTGGAGCGTGACCGGAACTCCACTGGATTGGAACCGGCAGCACGTCTCCCGAGCGCGAGGGGGTTGTTGGTTACCAACGCGAATTCGCTAGTGGCGCGCGCTGATGCCGGACGAGGAAGGGAGATCGCGAGCTCATTTGGAAATTTCTGGGACCGGCCACGGCGCCGCGCGAGTTCGTCCTCCCAGTCCCCATGGGCCATGGCTGCTGCCTCCCTCTTCTCTCCTTCCTTTTCCGGCCACTAGTGCAAACTTTTCTGTTTTTTTTCCTGAGTGGGTCCCGCTCGCCAGTGGAGATATTAACCCCGGGCCCACATAGGCGGCGCCCCACCTCCGGCCTCCCTCCAGCGCGTGCCGTGTCCGACCTTTTCGGTGCTACCTTTTGTTCCGAAGCTTCACATGCCCGAGACTGAAAACGGAAAAGTCTTGCGTGCCTTTTTTCCCCGTTCCGTTTCATGTGTTGTAATGTTTTGTCTCTGCGTCCCGGATTCTCTGCAGCGTGCAGGCCCGTGCAGTCAATGGCTTGGGCTTGGCATCACCCTGACATGGCAACGTGCATGCCCAGGGTCTCATCGTGTGGTCTCTTGTCATCTGGTACGCTCCGGCTCGTGCCGCTGTACTGGTGGTCCTGGCATGTAGGAAAGCGTAGGCGCACGGATTCAGCGAGTCGGACGGGGGCTGACCGGAGAGAAAGGGCGTCGGCATCGGAGGCAGGCAACAGCTTCCTTTCCCCGTTCCGGGACCGGGAGGCGCCTCCCCCAGGGAAGGAGCTGCCCGAATGGGGGCAGCCAGGCCATTGCCGTTGCCGTTGCCGGGCGCCTTCCCCTTTTTTCCAGGTGGAGCCGGTGGGGTGGATGCAGCCATGGAGTGGGGTTGTCGTGGCCGTATCTGGCTAGACAGCGGCAGCTCAGTGCCGTGCCCCACTTCCACGGGGTTCGGTGGGGCAGATGCAGAATTGCAGATCACATGGCGAAGCGCCTCCGTTCCCGTGTGGCCCCGTCGCCTGGTCGTGCGGGTGTCTCTGTCTCGTTCTCCTTGAGCACGCTCGTCACAGCATCATCCCCCCTTCTTTTTCGTGGTAATCGTGGACAAATCAGAGTAAAGTAAAGCGTGACCGTTTGTCAAATCTGCAACCCTGCTGTTAGCCTCGGGCGAAACGTGTAGAAGCTGACGGCTTGGTTACATCCACGGCTCGAATGCTGCGGCACAGAGAGCGCGAACTCGCGCGCCGTCACCGCCGAGGGGCCACCGCCACCGTGTCAGACGTGCATCACGCTCTCGGCGAGACACACCGACGCGACATCGCTCTCCTCTTCGTACCAACCGATTCAGTTCCGTCGCGCGGACGGGTGTGAGCCGTGAGCGGACGGACGGCATGGCTTCCCGGTTGCGCTTGGGGTTGGGGCGGGCATGGGAGCCCACGCGTGCACGCAATGGCGGCACCGGTGGCGTCCACGTCTCGCTCAGGCGGCGAGCTGATCGACTTGGGCTCGTTAAAAAACGGGGTCAAATCCCGGTAGATTCGCGGATGTCCACTGGGGGAGGTGCGGCGCACCGGCCCGGCGCCTTGCGCCGCGTCCGCGCTGACGTGGAGGCGTGTGGGAGCGTCACGGATAAGCGCGCCCGCCTCGCCGCGTCGCACCGACGCCGCGGCGTCATCCGCTCCTGCTGCTCATATCCTTATCCCACCTAATCATGCTCTCATGTCAATGGATGGGATAACCTTATTCTAGGTCATCCTCAGTTCATCGCTACCCGCAAGGCGTGCGTGCCCACGCACTGGAAAGTCAGAACCACATTTCAAAAAGAAAAAAAAACACATCAAACCAGGTCCACCTCATTTCCTCGTGGGACACGTGGATTTCATAGAGCATTTTGAATCGGGAGAGGTTTTGCCCGCTCGCGATCTCAAGAGCCAAGAGCCAAGAGCCAAAAGCATTTAAAATTCGAATGTGAACATTCAAATTTCACAGGACTTCCCGGGCTCCCAACAAGGCTCTACGTTTCAGAACGGGAACGAGCCCTGTACATGTACGTGTACACGGGGACACGTGTGCATTATTTGCGCGTGCACGCGTATTATGAGCTACGGCTACGAGTGAGGGGGCATGGCTCGGTGGTCGGGTTCATGGCCTCAGCGTCCCGGCAGGGTAGACGGCGAGCGGGATCCGGACGCGGTGCTTCCTGTCGCCCTTGAGCACCACCTCGCCGAAGCTGAAGGCGTTCCCGGGCGCGGTGGTGTTAAGCACGATCCGCAGCGCCCGCGTCGCGCCGGGCGCGATGGCGAACTCGGCGGGCGACACGCGCACCGCCACGCCCTCGGGGGCGCGCACGTACGCCATGTACGTCTCGTTCTGCGCGCCCACGCTGGTCACCCGCCGGTCCACGCGCCGCGACCCCAGCAGGTTCGCCACCGTCACGCTCGCCGAGTTGAGGTCCGAGCACAGGCGCGGCGCCCCCGCCCGCGCCGGGGGAGGGCACGGCGCGCCCACCGCGCGGAGCACCGCCGCCTCGTCCACGCCGGGCACCGCGCACAGGAACTGGAGGTGGTCCCTGTACCCGGCGTCGAACACCAGGCCGGGGTCCAGGGCGCGCGCCGCGTTCACGGCGCCCGCGCCCATGTCGAACGGCGTCGCGGGGTCCAGGGAGCCCTCGGCGCCCCTCGCCATCAGGGGCCGCCCCGACCGGTCGGTCACGTCCGCGCTCGTCATGATCGCGGACATGATCATGGCGGGGCTCCACATCGGGTGCCTCTGCTTGATCAGCGCCGCCACGCCCGCGACGTGCGGGGCGGCCATGCTTGTGCCCGACAGCAGCGCGTAATTCTCGCCGCGGATCTCTGGCATCGCGCGGCTCGACGGGCTCCAGGCTCCCCATATAAGATGCCCTGGCGCCATGACGTTCGGTTTCAGCACCTCTGCAGGCTGCATCTGCGAGTTTTCCACGTCCGGTCCCCTAGACGAGTAATCGGCGACGATGGGTGCTTCTCCCGTGTAGGTTGCACGCCGTCCCTCCAGAATCCGCGCGGTGGCTCCGAAGCTGATAGCGTTTCCATCTTCATCTCGAACCGTGTTGTTGTTATAGTACCACATTAGAGCCTGCACCCAGTTGCAAAAGACAATGCAGTCACGCAAAAAATCCGAATCACGGAAAAGAAAATATTGCAGTTTCAGTACAGATCGAAGCACTGATGTAATGCAAAACACAGGCTGTAGACACACAGACATCTCTTTTTATAATGACATTTTGCTTGTTCAGGAAGATACCTGCATATCGGAACCCTTCAGGACCATGGCTGAAGGAACCGTTGTGGGAAATGTAGGTTCAAATTCAATGTCAACGTCTTGCGAAGAACTATCGGTAATGATGACTCCAGCAGCTCCAATTTTCTGAACTGTATCGATGATGCCAGCAAGGCTGACGTCCTCATAGTAGTCCGATGAATCGTACATGCAAATAAGCACCTTTCCCTGGACAAGAGGTTTGATGAAGAACCTTGAATCGAGGCAACTGGGAGACCCATCATTGGTTGAATTTTTAACAATCACATCATCAGCCCATGCTAGTGGGTACATTGTTTCACCTGCTGTTGGTGCTGGCAAGACAGGCAAGGGAGTTAAAACAACATTGGCACCGAGTGAAGAATTTGAAATACAGGCACATTATGATAATGGTGGTCAATTACAAATCTACTTGAATGTGATAGGTAACAGAGTGATGTTGTAATTTAGGACAGAAAGCGCTTATCCTATCCAAGATCAGCTACAATTTATCAATAGCATAAGGAAAAATGGGAGTGCATTGTGCTTATAAATTGTAAAAAGCTACAAATTATTGATCACCAAGCAAGATAAATTACCAGAAAGAGCGCCACAGGAAAAGACTTTCCCATTGCCAATTATGACTGACTTTCTATACTTCCGGTCTGTTGTCGAAGCAGCAACACTTAATATCCATGGGCTGAAAGAGACGACTGTGTTCTCATCAGGGCCTGCATTGCCAACTGCTTGAACAATCGAGACTCCAGCTTTGGTGGCAAGGAGCAGTTGTGCCTCAAGCAAATTGAGGAAAGATGCTGGCCCAGATGAAACTGTAGAAGGAGCCATAGAAAGACTTATAACATTCACACCATCCTCTACAGCCTACACACAGGAACCACAGGCAGTTTAGCATACAGCTTTGGATGGTAGTAGCTTTCAGCAAAGAACATATCATATAAGAACCTGGTCGACTGCAGCTATGACATCTGACATATATCCACCAAAAGGATAAGCGGCTTTGTAGATTGCAAGTCTGTAAGGACAATCAGAAGAGGCAACAAGGAGTAAGATACTAAGATTATATACACTGATTCCCATCTTTGCTGTCAACATCTGAAATACTGAAAAAAGGATTGTTGTTTCAATCTCTCACCGAGCTCCGGGGGCCATGCCACTTGCATACCCAAAGCTGTAGCCTCTGGATATTATTGGAGTATGGAAATTTCCAGCTGCAATTGATGCGGTGTGGCTGTGGATATATTTTCATGATCAGCCGGTGACACATTTTGTGGTTAAAATGATTTAACGCAACATAATAGATAATTGCACACACCTGCCATGACCATCTGCATCGTAAGGAGATGCATAGTGAATTGTAGCATTGAACTCTCCACTCGCTTGAGCAGCACGTGCAAACCACCTAGCTCCCACTATCTTACCATTGCATGAATCTGGAGGAAATCTATTTCCAGCACGACATATTCCTCTGAAACTTGCCGGTGGTGATTTTTCTTGGCTTGACATGTTGCTGCTAAAAAAGCTTGGATTCATGGGGTCAATGCCAGTATCAATCATGCCAATCACCACCCCATCACCCGAATTTTCAGGACCGCCCAGGAGTGGCCAGACTGCACTAGCTCCAATGTAATTTGGAGTGTGCGTTGTCATCTTGTGCATTTTGATGTCTTCTTGGATAAGTCTAACTCCTTTTGCACGACTAAGAATTCTAACCGTCTGGTATACATGTAACAAAATATTAATCAATGTAAACAAGCAACCTACTTTCACTAATAAGATAATCAACTCTTTAAGAAAACTTGCAAACGGATAGTACAGTATAAGAGCAAAGGATTTGTATTTGATCACTGATGAGTTTTGTGATGCTGTGGTGGACATGTTCATGTCTTTCATGGGTCTTAGTTCAAGTACACAGAGTACAAGTCATATACTGCTGAGTGCTCAAAAAATAAAGTGGATCAGATTTATCTATCGAGGGAAACTACAGTATGGCAGCAGTAAATCTGGACCAGACTTTCTGAATTCACTGCAAAAATACTCCTAATAATATTCAACAATAACCAGAATTTATATGACTGTGTATATTGTTCATATTATGCGGATATGTTATCATGTGTCTCTGTAGCGTATGAAAGATACGCAGCTCTCCTGCGTGTTTGTGAAAAAAATGTATCTCTGCAGCTCCAGTCATGATTTATGTGTATGCTTAGAAATTATTCCTGGTACTGGAAATTCTATTCTGTCAGACAAGGAGATGAAAGCATGTTACAGAACACTTTATTTATTTCCCAGACTAAATGTCAAGTACTCCCTCTGTTTTTTTACATGTTGTATTAGGTTTGTCCTAAGTCAAACTTGTGTAACTTTGACTAAGTTTATAGAACAATATAACAACAATTATACTACCCGACAGATGTACGATCAAAATATATTCCATCGTGGATTCAATGAAACAAACTTGGTGTTTTTACTGTTATGTTTTTTTCTATAAACTTTGCCAAAGTTGGCAAAGTTTGACTCAGGACAAACCTAATACAACATGTAAATAAAAACAGAGGGAGTAACAGATTAAAGAATAAAAGTAATGTTGTGCACTTTAGGGGCTAAGAAAAATGGCACCTTCTCAGATTCAGCATGGAGAGCAAATCCATTAATCAGGTGCGTGTAACTGTACAGTTTCTTGTAAGATCCTATGGGGAGAAATGAATCCAGGAAGGTGTCATGCTTTGTTGTGACCACTTGTTTGTACTTCTGAGCTTCGTCGCCTCTCCTGAATGAAATTCTTTAGTAAGTGGCATTTCCTGGAGATAACATAAGTCAACCTATTCCTATACAGAAAAAAAAACATACATTATATGCTTGCGGTTCACTTTGTAAGAAATGACTGGATCATCCTCCATCACCACCATATAAACCTTGGCAAATACATGAGATGGACCACAATTCAGGCTGAGCAAAGTAACAATTGAACAGAACACTAGAGATGGCTTGAAAAAAGCCATAACGTTGGTGTCACTGAATGATTGTATGAAGCCTCTAAAACTCCTATGCTTGAACAAACATGCTTATATAAGTGTGAGGACAGGACTTGTGTAAAGGACTGTTAGGTGGCGATTAGGGAGAACCGGGGAAGTAAAATGAAGCACGCACCTGATACATCAAGAATTGTGTCCTTCGCCTCTGAACCACCAAATGCATGCCGTGGGCGCTTGCTGAATTCCATGGGCCTTTCTTCGACTACTTGTCCTGGTGAAATCCCAATGCCGTTTTCACTAAAAAAAAAAATCCCAATGCCGTGGGGGAAATATGAGAAACCCTCTTTATTAGACATGCAACTGGTGCATTCCATCAAACCCAAATTAATTAATAACAACGCATTGCAGTTTAGAATATTAGATTAGTTTTGCACAAAGACAGCACATATAAAGAACCAAATCACAGGTAAACCATGTATTTTGTCTGCTTACCTACAACTCTACTATGCAACACGCAAAAACCAATTCCTCCCTTGGCATGCTTTGCGTGGCAGCGAGAAGCTGCCTAGATTTCCAGACCACCCCCTTTGTGTACAAGCATTTAATTTGGAACCACTAACCACACGATAAACCTAATATACCTGTAAGGCTGGGACGCTGTTCTTTCACATATAGGCTTCCTACCCGCGCCACCAAATCGCACGGGAACACCCTTTGCACCGGGCAAATAAGAAAACATCCACGACATCGAGCCAGTCTCATACCCCGCTGCCGCAAAATCATCAGGTATTTCGCAAATGTCAGGAGGCACCCAACGAGTTTACGTGGTGGCTCCAGACCAGCAGATTATCTCACGCAGCTGTATTCAAAGAGAAGCGCAGACAAACCATGGCCGGATGGCCCTCGCCGCGCCGTTCGTGGGCCTTCCGTCACCCGCTCGCCGCCTCGAACGAGGAAGGAAGTGAGGGACGACGGAGCCCGTCCCCGCCGTCGCCGGGCGTTCGCCATTCTTCCCCTTTTCCTGCTCTTCTCTTTCCTTTTCTTCGACTGTCGCGGGTGGCTAGTTTTAGTGGGCCTTACACATTTATGGTCTTCTTAGGATTAATGGGCCAAGGCGTACACAAACTAGTATGGGCTGGGCCGGGACAAATTTTTTATTTGAGCCCAAAATGATAAAACTGTAAACTAACCCGCCGCTTGGTCACTTCGCTAATAACCTGAGGATCATTCTTAGACCTAGTCCTTACCATAAGCAGTTTACTAATGCAAAAATGAGGAGCAAACCATCTAATAACATACACCCCTCTAACCAAATGTAGGAAGGGGAAAAGAAATTGAGCAGTTCCTCTTCCTATGAAACTTATGTGTTCTGACTTCTGAAAGAAACACAAACTTAGAAAAATGGAAGCAAATGCCCCTCCTCACATCTCCCTGACAAGTTCCACTTAACAAGTGGGATTATCTAAGTGTATGGCACTGCCGCGCAATACAAAACCCCACAAGATCTCTGACTTGGAGCTAAAACAAGTCTCAATCTTTTCCAATATGGTACATGCATCTTGCTCTTAACTGCATCTACGGATGTTAGCAAAAAGTAGCATACCCACATGGACATGGGAATGCAGTTGGCTAGGATATGTATGATATATATGCGCCATGCATACCATCTACGAAAAGGGCAGGGCTAGGGAGCATCAAGAAGTTTGCCTACACCTGTAGCATCTAACCTACGCCTCCCCTTTGTGATTAACTATGCGATTCCAAATCCCTGCCAAATCAAAGGATTAACAATTGCAAAGTCGCCTCGTCTTTCTCTGGAGGCCATCATTAGTGGCAGCCTCTGCGAATGTGTGTCTGCGCGCTCTTCTTTCTCCGGGAACCCCCTATAGTGCCAGCTGCCTGCTATACGAGCATCCAAGGCGAATTGTTCCTGTGCCGGCAGCCGGCTGCAGCGCCAACGGATCGATCGATCTCTGCTTGCATTGTTCCTGCAACCTTTTAGCCGTCGATGAAATCTCAAGTATTATACGATGTGCAAAGGTGTTGTTTGTAGCAGTGCTCCTGATGCTTTCATGCAGCAGTTCGTCTTCAGAGCTTCAGACTAATCATTTTATGCTCTCTGAATCTTTGACTATTCTGGACTTCGCCTGGCCTCTCTTTCAAGCCGTCAGATCATTGGTGCTATCCCCCAATGTTATCTTTCTACAGATTGCGTGCTTGGAAAAGATCACCAAGGTTCCCTTCGAAAAAGAAGCTGATCAGGGTTGGATCACAATACATTGACTCACTTTCAGAACAGTTTATTTTCCCTAATATCTCAATCGTCGGGTGCCTTTTCTGAATTACTAGCTAGATTCAGGATTCGGTTCTGCATGTTGCAATACTTATTGATTTTTGGTTAATGTAATGTTTGCCAATTGCAATAAAATTTTTTTATGCATTTTCCCACTTTTCAGTTCAGCTCTGGCATCTGGTGGTGTTGTAATTGGAAGTTGGCAGCTATAACTACACATTGAGCTTGGCACAACTTGCAGGAAACCAAACTCAAAACGACATCTTCAGGCTGATAAAAAAGATAACAACACTTGGAGCAGCCTGCAGCTGGCAGTGCCTGTGGCGTCGTGCTCTCCGCCGAGGACCAATTGCATATCGACACGTCACCATGCCCATGCACCTACTGCAGCCCAGTACATGCTCATTAGTATATTGGTGGTCTGATGGTCTCCTTATAGGGCTCATGTAGATTTGACCTCTCTGCTTTCCACTATAAATCTTACCCAGCCAGACCAGGTGTCAACATGAGAGGTACAAGAATCTGGTACTCTACATCCTAGTATTGATTTGATCGCTAATTACAAACAGCCGCAAGATCCATCCTCATCTACCTGCTGAAAGCCTGAATCCTGTGCCATGTGTGGGCTTCAGTTGTAGCAGCATAGAAAATACAGGAGCCGTCAGAAAATCGCACATTTAAAAAGTACCAGTGAGCTGCTGGTGTATAGGACTTTGTAAATGCAGCGAGTTCAGAATATATGCCTTGGGCCTTGTTTAGTTCGTGAAAGTTGATCGAATTTCTTGTAGAAAAAGTGCATTGGGAAGCGTGTTGCAGAGAGAAAGACATGTTTTTCAATGCGTTACTTTTGGTTGAATTGCAGAAACTTGCTGGAACTTAACAAGGCCTTAATCTGCAACCATGTTTTATTCAGGTAAGAAATGCAAGATTTTCAAAGCTTTCAGAGAAGTGGCACAAGAACAGCGTCTCGCGCTGCTGCTAGTCCTTCAATTGCGCTGGGCATGTGCGTGTGGTCTGCGTCGAGCGTCTTTCGCGGCGAACACATGGCTCGCGCACGGACGGGACGAATGGCGTCCTCCTGGCGTCAGACAGGACACGCACGCTGAGCTTCAGTGGTCGCTGCACAGTGAGCAGCAGCAGGTCCTTGATTTTGAAGCTGCTCCATGGGAGCTAGATACTCTAATAGCCAGTAGGCAAAGGGTTTCCCCCGGTTACTGACGGACACAAGCATCCATCCACTACTGGGCTATCTCGCCGGCCGGCACGACCAAAAAGCTGAACAGGTGCAGAGACTTCATTGCCCACCGCCTGGGTGCCCAAGAACTTGAATGCTGTCCTCTATTCTCGTATAAATAGTGGCCGAGCTCGATTCGATCGTCTCGTCGGCTACGTGCACCCAGCTAGCCACAGATCAAGAGATTCCATCAAGAGCCAAGGAGGAGGAGGGAGAGTGAGGAGGAGCCACGAACAAGCAAGGCTAGGGGGCAATGGCGCTGCGCGACGTTCTGCTGTCGATAGCGCAGACGCCGCACCGGCTGCGGAGGAGGGCGCTGGTGACGTGGACGCCGGCGCAGGAGCTGAACGAGGTGCGGGACCGGTCGGGGCCGCGCATGAAGCGGCGGCTCGAGTGGTACGACCTCATCGGGCTCGGCGTCGGCGGCATGCTCGGCGCGGGGGTCTTCGTCACCACGGGGAGGGTGGCGCGCGACACCGCCGGCCCCGCCGTCTTCGCGTCCTATGTCATCGCCGGCGTCTCCGCGCTGCTGTCCTCGATCTGCTACGCCGAGTTCTCCGTGCGCGTCCCCGTCGCCGGCGGCGCCTTCAGCTACCTCAGAGTAACGTTCGGTAATTCATATACTCTTTCCTCATCGCCCTGGTTTCACGCTGCCAGGAGTTACAACAAACAAACTGAAGAACATTGAGCGCGCGCCACCGTTCTTTTGAAACTACGGCCGAGATCTTATGAGAAAAACAAATTCCGTGTCAGATGCTATTCATGTTCTTCCGACAAATTTTCATGACAAGATTCGATTTGTCACCAGAAGCGCTTATACCATGTGCCTGAAAAATCAGAAATGTAATGGAGAATATATATGTGGTGTACCATAAGATGCATCAATGTCCTAGCAAAAGACAGCGAGTAGATTGGACAGATGAAGCAAAACCCCTCTATCTAATTTTCGGCAGGCGAGTTCGTGGGATTCTTCGGTGGAGCCAACATCCTGATGGAGTACGTGCTGTCGAACGCAGCGGTGGCGAGGAGCTTCACGGACTACCTGGCCTCGACGTTCGGGGTCACGGAGCCCAACGCGTGGAGGATCGTCGTCGACGGCATCGCCGAGGGGTACAACGCGCTGGACGTGCCAGCCGTCGCGCTCATCCTCCTCATAACCGTATGCCTGTGCTATAGGTATATGTAGGCACGTTATGGAACAATTTAATTTCTAGCTAGTCTCACATTATTCATTATATTGTTTTTTATCTATCCTCTGACAATGTAATTTTCTCTTCGTAGCATGTGGTTCTGTGTTCTTAGTTCCTGCTATATTTCATGATGAACGCAGAGTAGTACAGCTTTCTGTGGGTGCATGACTTCCTATATTAATGTGATAGTCTGATAGATGACACACGGACGTACAAGAACTAGCTTGTCCTGTTTATTTTTTTTGAATTTTTCCCATAAGAGATTAGCCAGATATTAATTAGCAGAACACATGTTGGAAAAGAAGAATTGGTATTGACCATACTGATGATTTAATCTGCAACCGTTGCAGCACCAAGGAGAGCTCGATGCTGAACATGGTGCTCACGGTGTTCCACCTGCTCTTCTTCGCCTTCATCATCGTGGCCGGCGTGTGGAACGGCAGCGCGAGGAACCTGGTGCGGCCGCACGGGCTGGCGCCCTACGGCGTGCGCGGCGTCCTGGACGGCGCGGCCATCGTCTACTTCAGCTACATCGGGTACGACTCGGCGTCCACCATGGCCGAGGAGATCCGGGACCCCGCCCGCGCGCTCCCCGTCGGCATCGCCGGCTCCGTGCTCGTCGTCTCCGCGCTCTACTGCCTCATGTCCGTCGCCCTCTGCGTCATGCTGCCCTACAACGAGGTGTCCATGCACTTTGTTTGCAGGCCTTTGCGTTCCGGATCGATGGGGGTGCTTGTTCATTCGGCTCACCGTGCGGTGTGCATCATTGCAGATATCGGAGACGGCGCCGTTCTCGTCGGCGTTCAGGGAGAAGGTGGGCTGGAGGTGGGCGAGCAGCGTGGTCGGCGCCGGCGCGAGCCTCGGCATCGTGGCGTCGCTGCTGGTGGCGATGCTGGGGCAGGCAAGGTACCTGTGCGTGATCGCCAGAGCGCGCCTGGTGCCGTCGTGGCTCGCCAAGGTCCACCCTTCCACCGGCACTCCGATGAACGCCACCATCTTTCTAGGTACCCAAACAACGGTGCTAAAGCTTTCAAATAGCATCAATTTATTCAGCATTTCTTGCAATTTTCAAAATGCAGTAGTATCCACAATGGAGTACAAATGTTTTTTAAAAATCTCCAACGCGCAGTACACAGTAAGATGGTTACTGACTTTTACTGTGAAGGAAACTCTACTATGTGCAAACAAATGGTAAGCTCTAGCAAGTAGTAATGGTTAGTCATAGGCATATGAACCACGAGCCCCACAAGATAACTTACAAAAACAAACCTAGCCTAGACCGAGTGATACATATTATAAGCAAACCCTCTTGCACTAGCTTTTAGCCTTATATTTTGATGCTCTGATGTGGACTTCCAACATTTCTGGGCAAAGTCCCATGTAATAAGCAAACCCTCTAGACTTAGCTTTTAACCTTGTATTTTGATGCTCTGATGTGGACTTCCAACATTTCTGGGCAAAGTCCATATAACAAGTAGTGTATCCCATGATTGATATAAACTTTACTGTTTCTGTATAGGCAAAGCAATTTAAGATCAGCACATGTAGCTTTATGAGATCAAGATCTTAATGAATTTAAACTTTGGCAATGGTATATTCATGCTCATAGATGTATCACAAGATGATGCAGATACTTCTAACAAATACATTCCAATGCAGCCAGCATCTTTTTTTTTTCCGCGATACTTTCTAATCGTGAAGCACTGTTGTTGACCAGGCTTCTGCACTGCAACATTAGCACTATTCACGGAGCTGCAGATAGTGTTCGAGATGATATCAATTGGGACTCTGCTGGTCTTCTACCTGGTGGCCAACGCCCTCATCTACCACCGATATGTGAAGGTCGGCGTGAACCGGCCACTCCATGTCCTCCTCTTCCTGCTGCTCCTCACTCTGAGCTCTCTCGGCTTCTCCCTCTCGAGGAAGATTGACGGGTGGTGCAGATGGGGGATGGCATTGTCCGGGGCCATCTCGATAGGAATCACCACAATCTTCCACTCCACAGCACGGCAGGACGTCACTGGACCACCATCAGAGTGGTCAGTTCCTCTGATGCCGTGGCCTGCTGCTGCATCTGTCTTCCTAAACGTATTCCTCATAACCACCCTCAAGGTGAGGTCCTATCAGAGGTTTGGCATCTGGAGCCTTGTGATCATGGTCTTCTATGTCTGCTATGGGGTGCACTCCACATACTCTGCAGAAGAAACTGAGATCGTCAATGCAATGATCCATCACACAAATCTGGACATATCTTAGCAGTAGCAGGGTAATTATGTTCCACAAGTTAGATTGGAGCTCAGTAGATAGAAATTATGCCATCTTGGAGATGGTCCCGGCCTAAAGAAGATGGTGCAAAGGAGAGGCTTACTTTTGCTTTAGGTTAAGCCCTCCTTTTTCCTGCTTTTGTGCTTGATGATTGGCCCAGGCATGTACTTACTTTTTTCTCAAGGTGTATATGCAGGATTGTGCAAGGCATGTGTTTGGTTCACCAAAGACCTGAATTTATCTATTTTCACCACTACAAATGGCAAAGTGAGAATACAGTAAACTATCAAACATCAGCAGGATGACTAATTTGCCACAGCTAGAAATTGCTTTCAGGTGCAACTAGCCATACGTGCAGATTGAGCAGGAGATGAGGATACAAAGCAAGATAATAGCATCCAAGTTTACTGGAAAGTATATCCTAAAAAGTGCACAAGTTTTCATTTGTGTACTTAAGAAAAATCATGATTAATGAAACATGGGTAGCTAAAGTTAAAGATGTTCATTTTCTGACTTTCTGTTTAACTCAGAACATGGAGAGAGAGATAGGGGAAACTGAAATGCATATTCTGTGTTCAGAGTAATTAATGATGGTATTTCACCTACACTATTTCCGTAACCATAGAGAGGATTCATTTAGATAGCACTAACACATGGCATACAGATTGATGCATAAATATTAGTTACTCGCCAATAACTAACAGATCATATGTGCACATCCTCTACTTGTCCAAAAATAGATGTCAACTAGAGAAGAATTCTCACAAACAATCATGGCAGAAATTTCAGTTTTGAGTACTAAATAACTAGTGATGTTATAAATAAAAAGAGAATCCATACAAATTTCAAAAGATCCATCTAATTAATTGCAAAAGAAGAGATGAAAATATTCAGTAGACTAGGCCTTTAAATAATGTTATCCGATAAACCTAAACAATGCTTCTTATACAGAATCATATCAAAATTTGAAGGACCACACACGATGGAATGTGGAAGGAAAGCCGAACTTCGTGGAGTGAGTTCCTGCTTTCAAATCAACATGTACCATCGAGTCAATGTGCATACCTCGATTTTCATTTGTTGATGCCAATCTCAAGTGGTAGCCCGATTGTCGAACTGCACAGTTAGCTAAAGGAGTGGATGCCAGCATACCAAGGACCACATTCTATGATGGTGGTCCTATATCATATTTAAGTAGCGCCTTCATCTGCGCCAAATCCTCTGACACCAAACAGAACCATTAGACTGAGGCAGTGGACAAATAAAACAGTGGACAGATAAAACATTTCCTGTATAAACTTATACTCCCTCCCGTTCCAAGATGTAGGTCATTTTAGTTTGTCCCAAGTCAAACTTCTTTAACTTTGACAAAGGTTGTTGAAAATGCACCAACGTCTATAACATCAAATTATATTCATAAATCTGCAATGAAATGTCTTGGTAGCACATTTATTTGTACTGTAGATGTTAATATATATTTTCTATAAATATGATCAAAGTTAGAGGAATTTGACTTGGGACAAAACTAAAACAACCCACATTTTGAAACAGGGTATACAATACTCAGAAAACTTAAGTACCCATGTAGTGTTCTCACTGGATAAGAAGATAAACAATAACAAGATAACTGTAGGCCACAGAATATCTAAAGTTCCAAACTATTGCCATTCAGAGTAACTAAACTTTCAGCTCAGTGGAAAGCCTAAGGCTAATAGATAACTGAAAAGCCTTTGCCCTTCTCTCTAAGAAGAAAGTGCATATAGCAAATGCGAGAAACATTGATAAGAAGGATAATTATCATCTGAAACGCAAAATCTCCTGAAAAAAACGGAGCAAAAAATTATCATCGATCAGTAATGAAAAAATTCATGCACATATGCGCACGCAGAAACACATTTGGAAAGGAAAAGGAATGAGAAACACAACAGCAACAGATTTGTCGTTCACAGGAACAGAAATGTTAGTTACATAAGTGAACAAAAATAATTAATAAGACAACATACATTATCTAAAGAATTTTATTTTTCTTAATAAAAGGTGGTCCATAAGGGATAAAAATGAAGGTTAGCATAATAGCCTATAAGCACCGCAACGGATCTCGATGAAGCATCTATAACCAACATAAACTATAACCAACGTATTCGCTTTTGTACCATGCAAATCTTATAGTAGAACATGTCGTAAAGAATAGGCCAATTATATAAAGAAGGAAAATGTACAATCCATCTTCAATAATTTTCCAATAGTTCTATATACAAGAATCGAGCACAAACTTTTGTCTCTCGTCACTTTTCTACAGAAATCTTCATGTGCCCCTCAGAGTTATCTTGAGGATTTTGGCTTGGGTACCAGTAATTATTCAAAGATATATATGATGTCAGCAATCATCAACCCGAGTAATGTTAATGTGTGGGTTTCAAGTACCAATATCGCCTCTCCCTTTTCCCATTCGTGATTGCTTGAAAGGGTCACCAAAATATATCCACCTTCAGGGTTATTATATTCAGGATAATGGGTTTCTTCAGTAGTCCAATGGAACATGCTGAATATTCAGCTCTGTAGAGCGAAAACTCTAGTAGAGCTAAAAAAGATGGTACTCTGACAGGCTTGACTGAAAATGAAACCTTGGCATGATTGTCTCAAAACATATAGGTTGGCCCAACCAGCAAAGTAAAACCCAGTAGTGGGTTCGTTCGGCCTCTCAAAAAGAAAAATCTGAATAGATACTATCAGTCTCAGCTAAAGGGCTGAGTCACTTGCAAAGGAGAAAAATATTACAATTAAACAATCAATATCTCTTGTTCATTCTTTGGTTCCTATATTCGATTATCTAAAGGTAATAAAGGGTTCCATGCTCTATTCTCTAAGTCTGTAATATAGCAGTGGCAAGTGTGTTGTACCTTGTCAAGTAAATTAAAAGACCAGGTACACACACACAATTGTCATGGAGATTCAATGCTCTAAAACTCTTATCAGGAGTATATGTTACTCTTTTTGAGAACATGAATTTAACAGACCAAGCAAAATAAAGTAGACAATAGACACGAAACAGACAGGACAACTTGTTCTTCTTGCATAATAAACGCTCATTTCAGCAATACAAGACTGCAAATCACTAAGATTTGTCCACTTCAACTACATCACAGATCCATCACAATTACTACATATTAACAGCTCTAAGAAACTCCTAAACACAACCAGCACGAAACGATGACATGCAAGAAAACTTGAGAGGAGACACCTTTGCGCCACCACTTTACTCCAAGGCGTCAACGATGCGACCCACAAGCGCGTCCATGAGCCTCCGCTGCGCGTCAAGGTTCCGGAGCGCCATCTCCATCCGCATCCTCTGCGTCTCCCTGGCGGCCTCCATCCTCCTCTCCTCCGCCCGCAGAAACCCCTCTCCGATGGCCCTCAGCGCCCCCACCACGTCGCTCACTCCATCCTCGTCTCCGGCATCGTCCCGCCTCCTCTTCCTGGGCGGGGAGGCAGGAGGGGAAGGGGGAGACGGCGGAGAAACCGCCGGCGGTGGCGATGGGGACAGGGACGGGGAACGGGACCGGGATTGGGACTTGGAGAAGAAGGGCGGGGACGGGCCATCGAGGAGATCGATAGCGTCGAGAAGCGGGCACGGGCGGCGGCGGCTGGATCGGAGCCTGCGGCGGAGCTTCTCGACCTTGTGGCGGCACTGCCTGGCGGTCTTGGACGGAGCGGCCGCAGCGACGGCGGCCCAGTCGGCGGAGGTCAGGTGCTCCCGGCCGACGGCGAGGCGGCGCGCCGTGTAGGCCCGCGCGACGGCGAGGGTCTCGTCGGGCGTCCAGCACGGGGGCGGCACGCGGCGGCCGGAGGCGGGGGCGGGGGGAGAAGGGGAGGAGGAGGCCATGGTGGTGCGGGTGGACCTGGTGGTGGGGATGGCGAGGCGGTGGTGGAGGACGGCATGGTGCGGTGGGTTATAACGGAGGCGTTCCCCCTAGGCGGGCGGCCAACAGGTGGCGGTGGGCGCACGCGGGCGGCGGTGGGCGGCAGCGGCGGCGGCGCCAACCGCGGGGCGTGGGGGCACCTCCCCCCCTTGACCGACACCCGCGCCGCGCGGGCCGTGCGCCTCGTAAAATTTCGCGGTGGGCTCTTCCCTTTTCGGCCGCTGGTGGGCGGCTGCGATGCGTCGCCAGCGGGCGCGACGGCCGTCGGATGGTCTCTCTCTTCTCCATGGACCATGGCTGGCTTGCCGCGGTCTCCTCGTGGTTTGAAGGTTTTTCTTTTCCGGGGGGGCAAAATGGAATTGTCCTCTGCGGTGAGCGGTGGTCACGTCGTGCGATTGGCCGCGCGCGGCGGCATGCGGCGCCTGCGACCTGGACGGCTGGACCTGGGGGAGTACGAGGGGAGAGGGGGTAGCGTGCGGCCGTGGCAAGGCGACTCGCGGCGCGGCCTCGGCGTGCGCGGAGGGGCCGTGTGCGACCAAGCGAAACCGACGGGGGCGCCGACGCCGCACAAGGGGCGACGTAACGTGCCGCGTCCGCGTGTTTCCGCGGGCGGAGCGGCCGGGTGCGCGGTGCGGTGGGGCTCTGCACACGGTTCACACGGACCCCCTGCGGAAGGCCGCCGGCTGCGGCGGCCGCGTGCGTTGACGGGGTGGCCGCACGGCACGGCGTTCTCTTCTCCGGCCGCCCCGCCGTATGCGCGTCTGCGGTGGCGTGCCGCACCGGCGCACCCGGGCCCCGGCTGCGTGGAACGCGGGCGTGCAAGACGGCAGCGAGAGCGCGTCCGGGATGTTGGCTATTGCCGCAGCCGCAGCTTCACTTCTTTTTTTAGGGAGGAAATGCTTCACAAGTTGCTGAGTAGTTGGAATACTGCTGTTCCGATAGCCCGATACAGCACAATCCGTATCAATTGACAGCGAACAAAAATGCATTTCTTCATATTCTGTGTTCAAATGTTCAGTGCTTAGTACGAGCTAATTAGCTCTTAGCTCAACATAAAGTCGCATATTTATCTAACAGCAAGGAAGGAGACAAAAAAACAAGTGCTCCATCACAGGTTGAGGAAAACATGCAGAAGGCACAGACCACATCACACCACACTGGCTGTCAATACGTCCACACGCACGGCGTGGCCAATGGAACTGCCAAACATGACCAGGAAGAATAGCACATTCCCGTGAGCCAACACACACATTCACATCAGCGTGACAGCATCACATCTCCTTGTGATCTTTCTTATTATAAGCACACTAGGTTTTGTACATTTAGTACCGTTCCATGGTTACAGTTACAGTGTTTCTTTTACAAGCCCTAGTCAGAAACATGAAAGCAATACAGGCATACAGCACACTGCCACACGAAGCAGTTTAACAAACCTTGCAGCATTTGGCAGCCATCCAGCACAAAAAATCACATTACCTGTTCGAAGCTCAATGCTTGTCTTCAGAGAAGAATGCTGCTGGCTACAATTCTCAAAAAAATGCTCAAAAAAAAACATGATAGCTTAAGCCAGGTTAGCAGTATACCAAACAACATCGAAAACAGCAGTACTGAGTTTAAAGACTAGAAGAATGCTGACATGCTAGGTTAGAAATATAAACTAGAAGCATCAACTTCTTTGCTAATGACATTACTACAAACATGAGAAACAGCAGGAAAGCAATGGAATTGTGCCCTTAGCATATATGGCCATGTTGGTACGGGCCAATGACAATTCTGAACCAGATAATGGTATATTCAGCATGTTGTTCTTGGCTACACTGAGTACTTCATCATTAAATAGTTTGTAGCTATGTTAGATCCTTGTGTTTGCTCCAACAATAGAGAAGCAAAACTTGAACAGGGTACATTGTGCTTGCTATTTTCAAAAAAAATGTTTCCTTCAGATCTCTCAATCTTGCACGGTATAAACAACCATCACCCACTTGTTTTTCAAATGGGCACCAAATCAACCAGTAGCAAGGTGTTGATTAACATACTGGCGCACAGTATCCAAATTCAATGATGCCATTGCATATAAATTATTCCTTCCATGCACAGTTCGCAAACAAATATAGCTCTGCTACACCTCAGCACCATAACCAATTTCCTTTAAATCCTATTCCATCAGCTACTTAACACAAGCAATAAATGATGGCCGGCAAGTACACTGATAAGCACACAAGATGTTTCTGAGTACTGAAAAAGCCATCTCAGAGCTGCCTCTTGAATGAAATTACATACCAGCCTCTCTTTCTACTCAGCGCTGCCAGCTCACCACTAGAAAATTGTAATTTCCAGAACCAACTCAAGGCCAGAAATGTCTTAGACCTCAGGATCCAATAATGTTATTGCCCTAGTTCAATTGATCAAATAAACTAGAAGTTAGTGGACATGTTTTACTTGTTATGATTCACAGTACGGAACTGGCAGCTAAAACTTTGCTTAGGTTTAAGCTCTCCGCGGTACAGCTGGTGCTGGTATCTTTCATCTACTTCGCAGAATGCCACGCAGCATTAATTGCTGTAAAAACACAGCATACCTTGTTTCTTACTCCCTCTGTCCCATAAACAGTGTCTTTTTAGCTTTGTCCTAAGTCAAACTGTTTTAAGTTTGACTAAGTTTATAACAAAGAATATCAGCATTTATAACACCAAATAGGTATACTATGAAAATACTCCCTCTATTCAGAAATGATAGGGATATTTTCATCAGTGAAATGTCAAGTTATACAAAGTTTGACCAACAATTAGTCAAACTATATGCAAGTTTAGGATTAACACTTGCATCAATAGATTTATGTCCATAATCCCTTTAGGGAGACATTGATTTTCTAGAAATTGAAGACATTATTATGAGTCAATCTACTTTGTTTGACATTTCCCTGATCAAAATATCCCTATCATTTCTGAATGGAGTATATTTCATAACAAATCTAATGAAATTTGTTAGGTGTCAAAAATATTGATACATTTTTATATAAACTT
>CM014276.1:53070201-53116563 GCA_004135705.1 Alloteropsis semialata | reverse complement strand
TTCTGGCTAGGGCCCAAATTTTTAACGAGTTGCAGAAGTAGAAGTAACATAAGAAAAACAAAGATCAGCAAAATCTCATCTAACCTTTCTTTCTAAGGTTAGGACCCCAACGACCTGCTACCAAAGGCAAACATTACCCAGCTACCCTGATCAGACGTCACACGCACACACCAGACCGCCTGGAACACTGCAGGTTGGATTTTGCCCGGATCTCGTCCACGGCGGAGTCGCCCCTCTCAACTCTGATGGACTCCAGCATGCTCCCCAGAACCTCAGACGCAAGGCTATCGTCCAGGACATGACGTCCTAAGGGCTCTTCCCTGCCGTCTTGATCCTGCAGCAGCCCTCCTATCTCCGTTAGTGAGATCACGTCTTCCATTATGACTTTGGCAAATATTTGCCCCAGGAACTTGGTCGCTTTCGGCGCATCAGTCATAGCATCTTCCAAGGTAGATAAAACATGTTGGAACCTAGCATAAAAGGCAGATTGTTAATACTTAATAGTCGCCAAAATGTAAAAGAATTCTTATCATATCAAATGGATCATACCCCTGGAGTAGCTGCCTCTGGCTCAGCAAATTCTCCTGAGATTTACACAAGAACACCAAAAGTTTGGCCAAGAGTTCCCTTTCCAGGTCTTTCCTTTCGAAGGAGTCATTGATCCAAGCTGACACGAGTGAAGGGTAGAAATTGGGAGCATTCAGTTCTTTCATGCACAAAGCGACCTCCACCTCGTCCTTGGCACTGGAGGGCAAATATTAAATGACAAGATTATGACAACCTGGAACCGAATTTGGTGGGTGGGGTGGGGGGGGGGTTGTATGTTTTTCCCCAGGCAATTAGCTTCCAAAAGGATCAAATATTTTAATTATTGTCTATTTGATTATTCTATACCATTTTTTTTCTGTGAGCTAAACATATTATTCTTCTACTATTAGTTGCTAAAAAGTAAGCAACCTATGACTGAAAAAACCCATCATCAAATGGAATAAAAAAGGTTTCCCTTTTTAAAAAAAATCATGGTAGAAGATGGGATTAACCGTCCAATTTAAAAATGTAGACATCAAAGGGTTTAATATACTATGAAGAATGGCATTTTTTTAACTACAAATATAAGCAAAACATTGGTGGATACAATATAATACAAGTCTACTGTTTTTTGTAAGAAAATGGCAATAGTTATGTACGATTAAAAAAATGATTAATCAAATCTTATAACTTCGAGAAATAATTTTAAACAAAGTGCTAGTGCTGTAAATTGCTACCTATCAGCATATATTTCATAATAAATGAGAAACTATACATACAAAAATATAGCATTTGCAGCATATAAATAAAGCATGGCAAAGAGCTTGCCTGTAAAATTCTTTTATTGTTAATATTGATTTTTCTTGAAGAACCTCTTCAGAGAGTGTCTGGGTTTGAGCACACATCTCCTTTCTGAGTGTGGAGGATGTATGCATTTGACCAACAGTCGACAGTAGAGGTGAATCATGGTCTGCTGTTCCCCAGGATGTATTACGGGGTTTGAAGTTTGTTCGATTACTAGCTGATCCTGTAATTGTGCGCTCTCTTGAGTTGTCTGATGTTTGAGCATGATGACTATTCAAAGGAATTTCGGGCAAAATGTCATTTGAAACAGGTGGCTTCCCACAAAGCGACATTCCTTTTCCCAGGTCACCTTGAGGACCAAGGCGAATGGATTTATCAGAGCGCCTATGATGGAGTGGAATTGGCGAGGCTCTATTTGAAGGCTGATATTTTGCATCTAGATTAACATTCTGGGATCCATATGTACGAACTTGAGATGATCCACGAGAAGCCAACACAGATCCACGTGTGCTATTTTCTGGAGGCCCTGGTCTTAACCCAGAACTAATGCTGACAACAGATGAGTTATAGTTAGGAGAGCCAAACCTAGTTGATTGGCCTAACTTCTGTTTTGCTGCATCCCTGCGGACCTCATCGATCTTTTTTGGTCCTTCCACTTTCCTTCTCTGCCTCCACTTGTTTTTTCTAAGGTCAATCACATCTTCCAGCATAAATCTTATACGGGATGATAACTTTGAATTTTCTGACAGCTTTTGTATAAGGTCAAAATAAAAATCCATATGTACCTTTGCCCTGGGATGATCTATCATCTCCCCGATTGTGCTCATCAATTTACATAGAGCCTCCAGATCTTCCTCGTCTGGGTTTTGATACTCGCCCAACAGTTTATTTATGCATTCATGCATTATTCTCTCAGTCAACATTTTCTTTTTATATAATTCCCCAATCAATCGAATATTTCCTAGCATGCGTCTCCGTGCTCGAATCCGTTTTTCTTCTCTTTCCCCTTCAGATTGTTTCATTCCACCCTCTTCTTCAGCTTTATCTGCTTCTGCTTGCTCTCTTTCACCTCTTTCAAATTCTTCTTGGCATTTATTTAAAAGCAACCGTTTGAAGGTGATTTTTTCATCATCCTTCACAAAGTTTGGCAGCTCACCAGCCAACCGGAAACAGAAACTAGCATACATCTCACAAAAAGTGGGTTCCATCAAGGCTTTGTCAAATATCTGAGATATCACACCAGTAAGTGTGACCACATTATCAATACTCAACTCCTTGACCTGCGCAAAAAGCTTTTCGAAATTTTGGGGGGTTAACTTATTCAGAATAGCTTTCAGCTGCCTTTGTTTAGCCTCTTCCTCATCTGACACCTTACCAATTTCATATTTTTTCTCAGCTTTGTGCATAAGTGGCATAGATATTTGAGAAGGTGATGAAATACCATGAGGATTATTTCTGTGTTGCCACCTCTCATCGACAGAACCACGTGACATGCGCAGAGATGTTACATCTTTCATAGCTCTGGGCAGCATTTCACCACTAGACTGACTAAATGACTGGCTTTGCGAAATACTTTTTGTAGATCCGTGTCCACGTTGTACTGCATCCCAACTAGAAAAGACAGGCTGATGAACATTGTCTGAAGATGAGTTACGTCCAGAAACAGTAGAAGAAAGTTGCTTTCTCCATTTATCATCATCAAACTTGCCAGCCATATGACGGTTAGCTCGGGAAGTTGCCAAACCTCGATCTCTTATCCTTGCATGGTTTGAATTAAGCTCAGTATTGCCCATAAATGGAGCACCAACATGTATACTCATTACTGCTTCAGAAATATCAAATCCAATCTTGAAACTAGCAGGAAGTTCGATGCAGCTTTGTGCAAATGTTAACAAAAAATCTCGAGAATACCTTTTATGGTCAAATTCACATTTATCTTTGTTTACTTCTGCTCCACTGTTACAATGCATATACCCAAACGCTTTCAACTTTTCAGTAGAGTTTTCGGTTGCATCTTCCCAGTCAAACAAGTCAGTCCTGTTCTGGTTATCATTCCCACCAGCTGAACTGTCCTTTTCAGCATCCAATGTACAATTCTGCTTTAAATCAGTTGTCAATGAACTTTGGACATCCTCTGATGTAATAAAGCTCTCGACGTTCTCATTTAGGGAACTGGATGCACTATCAACAAGATCATGATACTTTTGTCCATTAGCCTTAGGAAGCATCTCTTTTCGCTTTTTTCGTCGTCCGCTGGTACTTTTGGCCTTGGTTGATTCTAAGGCAACCTTTTTTGTTTGCACCACTGAAGCAGCAGTTGTGGAGCAAGGACTAGATATTTCTGGATCAATCCTTTCCTGTCCTGTTTTCCTCTGAGAGCTAGTTAAATTAGAAACAGGGTCTGAATTCTTGACATCCCTTGCAAAGTCTGTTCTACTGTCATTTTGCTTGATCCCTATTTGAGATGTTACAGTTTGTGCGTCCGATGAAGGTTGCTGATTCTCACTTGACATTTGGATATCAATGGATATGGAGGAAGGCAAATCAACTGACTCATGGCATGCCTGAAATCTTCCCGATTTAGCGACACCAGTGCCATCCTCCAACCCAACGGTAGTGCCTGTTGTGGTCGCATCTACTTGTTCTGTCTTTGACTTTGAGCACATCCCTTTTTCATTCACACCACGTTCTTTTATGGTAAGGTCCTGGTTTTGAAATGGAACTGAACCAAAAAGTTCAGAATTCTTTTCTGGAAAAGGATTCACCTTTGCCCTTCTAGGACCTTCTGTGAATGAATTAGATCCTGGAAACTTTGGTGACACCATTTCTTGTGTATAAATTATTGGTGGCTTCCCCAAAATACTGTTGCCATCATATTTAGAATTCATGTTAGTCGAGGATGTCCCATCAATATTGGAAATTAACGAAGTTGCAGTCCAAATGACACTATCAGTTCTGACTGAAGCCTCAGTATGCGATGACTCGAGTTTTGCATGGTATGATGAAGTGGTTGGAATCATTGATGATTCTCCCATCTCACTAGGTTTTGCTTTCACTGAAGATGTACAACTTGCAGGAGATTCCAAAGGTAGGTTACTGGTTGAGATCGTTTGAGGAGCCACACTTGGTGTGGCATGATCAAGAGAAGCTTGTCGAGTCTGTGTCTGCTGGGTTGGAACTGCCTGAGATACTGAGTTACTTACATCAGAAGTTGCAGCTGGAACTTTGAGATTCCCTTCATTAGAAACTAAACTTGCAGGTTCAGGGGAAACTTTCAGCCGAATCTTGTGGTCACCTTGCTGATTTGACATAGCGGATTCACCAGAACACTTTAATGGCACTTCATTCTTTTTAGTAGGGAATGTGATAGGCGGCTTTACCTCAACATGAACTGGGACAGATAAGCTTGATGGAAGTGACCCTTTGAAATTGGAGACTTCTGAAGCAGTATGCAAATTGGTCAATGCTCTAGAACTAGGATCAACCCAAGATATTGGCATAGGAGGTCTGATGGAAGTAACAAGCTGGTTACTGTTAGTGGAATCAAAAAAACTATGCATTGGGGATTGCATTTTGGAGGAAATTTGCCTACTTGCAAGAGGTACAGTAGTGGTGTTGGGAAGGTAGATAGGTGCTGAATTGTACGATCCTGATCTTGGATAGTACACTTTCTGAAGTGGAGAAAATGATTGAACAGGCTGAGGTAGCTGGTTTATATTATGCAGAGGCATCTGCCCAGAAACAGAAACACCCATATAGGAATGACCACGTCTATCCAACATCAGCTCTTCGTGTGTCTCTGGATGTGTTATCTTGACAGTTCTCTTCTGTTCATCACTGCTTCTAGGATGCTGCTGAGATAACTCTTGTGCAAACCTCATGTTGCCAAACTGTGGAATGTGACAATTAGCTGGAGGGGCACATCCAAATCCTTGTCCTTGGTGAATGAAGGTTTGCTGATGCATTGCACGAGGCTGAGCACCATGAACAAACATCGGTTGCACGTGAGGTGCATTGCCCAGAGGGATAGTCATTTTCACAGGCAAGGAGCTAGATACAGAACCGATAGACTGCATTTGAAAACCTGGGCCCCTGAATTCAATGGGTACTTGAGGTTGCTTCTGCTGGAAAGCCACAGGCATTGATCTCCCAGGTACTGGAAGCATAAATTGTGGTGGCGCCATGTTGGGAGTATAGGAAGGTGGAATTTGCACACTTATCTTGGGTTTGGTAGCAGGATATTTGTAGTTGTCAGACTGGTTAGCATTGACTGTATCTTTTGCTTCTTGATTTTGACACTGCTGTTGAGTGGGGCAAGATGGAGTTCTTGGGACCTTCAATGAATCCATGCACACCTGTAGACCATATAAGATAAAAATATTTTACACAAGGTTATAAAGCAACTGAGAGTGGGTTGGAGGTACTAACTTTGCTAGCTGGAGGAACAGAATTCAGCATTGGCGTCTCATGCAATTCAGGGGGACAAACATTCTCATATTTGCCAATTAAGTCAATTCCTCCACCAATAACCAAGTCATCTGTTGCTTCTTGCTTTTTCTGCTCTTGGGCAGATAAGGAAATTGTATTAGGTTGGTCAGACAGTCCATGACAGACCTGAATTTGTCAAATATATAGGTAAGCGTAAAATATAAGCACAATAAGTTCACTTGGTGAAATAAATCATGAAAATGAATGAACCTTTTCATGTTTGTTCTGATCCAGATCAGGCGGGGTCGAGGATGCACAGGTAGTAGTATGCTGCAAGACCAGCATGAGACTTCAGTGGATAGCAATTTCAAAAGCCAACATAAAAATAGGTGTATATGGATTTCATACTTGTTTGTTAATAACTCCTGCGCTAAAAGTTCCGAACTGAAGAGTAACTGCAGGGGATGAATACCCTGGGTGCCAACACCATCAGAATTCAGAAGAATGCAATCTAATCTGACATTAAAATTGAATTTGGAACTAGTTGGCTAGTTGTTGTAATCATGTTATGTTCAAAATTCGTGAGAAACAGAAGAACCTATTGTGGGTACTGTCGAGGTTGGAGAATCATCGGCCCAGGTTCCTTCAGGAGAGATAGAGTTCAAGACATCACTCTGAGCAGGCACATTGGAAGGTTTCACATTATCCAGTGACCCTAAAAAAGGGAGAATCATCAGGCAGTTTGACTAAGAGAGAAAGCTTTAGCAAATATGTTTATGCTGAAATATTAGTTAAATTGATCACAGGACAGAGATGTAATCTGTTTCTAAACATTATAATCTCATTAATACCAGAGACAAAAGTTTTATCTCAAGGGTTATATAGGAAAGATCTGAGGTAAAATGACAAATTCCATGCGAACGCTAACAAGGGCATGATCTATGTCAAACTCTTCTATACATGTCGAACAATACATAAAATGTAAGGGAAGTGAGGGTTGCAAAGTTGCACATACCACAAGCATCTGAATATTGGTTCACTGGCTCCGTGTGCCCAGCAGGAGCATAGCTAGAGGCATTCCCCTGGGTCGGCACTCCCGCCGGCGACCTTGGCCTGTACTGCTGCTGCACGCCCCCGGGCCTCCCGCTGCCAATGCAATCAGCATGTCAAAACCGCACATAAATAGCGTAATCAACACGCGCCATCACGGAGATTAAACACGCCTCACGAGTCTCACCTCCGGTAAGGCGGCGATCGCGGCCGCGCAGCCGGAGCGGTGCTTCCACGGCCGCCGGAGACGACCCAATGCGTGCCGCTGCCGCGGCCGGGCCTTCGCGCGGTGGTGGCGTGATCGTTTAATCGATCCGACCTAAACTGGTTCCTGTACATATATCCGCGTCGATTCGATCTCTATCTACGAATAATAAAAGAAAAGGGCTTTGAAGCTTTCTCGCCATAATAAATCCGGGTATCAGCTAGGGTTAAACTAGAACCAAAAATTGCAAAAGGAAAAACAAATTGGAAGTTCAGTCACATTGTAGCGAAATTACCGAAAGAAAAAAATGTTCGCGGATTATCACATGGCAGAACGACACAACAGCATGATGCATGATCACACAAGAATTTCTAACATGCAAGTAAAGTTAACCAAACATGCACCTTTTTTTAGACATGACCAACATGCACCTTCGGGGGATGTAAAAGAAACAATCCAAAGAGGAACAAGCGCAAATGAGAAGAAAAAGCATGAAACAACCCAAATATCCATAGATTCATACATGATCGCCCTAAAAAAGTGATGCAGCGACGGGGGTTTAGGGTTAGTACCGGTGCACGGCGGAGGCGGAACGGAATCGGGTGAGGAGCGAAGTGGGGGTTGGGGAGCGATGAAGGCGAGAAGGCCGGTGGAAATTTGGAGGGAAGGGTGGGAGAGGAAGCGAGACAAGTGGGAGGAGGTGACGCGTGTTTAGGGTCGGGCGGCACTTAACCGCATGTGCCAGAATTAGCAACTGCAGATTAGTGGATGGGGTTTAAGCGTTGCTTTGAAAGATACTATCGGCCGCTACTGTTAGTAAAGTGCTACTGCTATATCGGATCTGAGCCTTACTAATTCCATATGCTATTGACAAATCACTCCCGTGTTTACCTCGAGTTGTGCCCACCGGATGTATTAACACGATCATAAAGTTAAATTCTATTATTTGCATTTAGACATGCAAAACAAGACTAAGCAAAACATTAATTTTGAGGCTCTCTTGTTTTGGGTTATAGACTGCACAACACTACATGGCACATCCCACATAATATATCGGATCGAGTCTTACTAATCCAATCTATATGCTATTTATAGATCACTCCATTATCTATTTCGAGTTGTGCTCAATGATGCGTTTAACATGGTGATTATTACTTGCATTTAGCCAAGGAAACAAGACTCAACAAAATCTTATTTTGAGTTTCTTTGTTTTGGATTCTAAACCATACAACAATATATGACACATAATAGACCGTAAATGGTTGGAATGGACACATAAACAAACCAACGTGCTGCTTCCACAAGAAACCATATGGGCACTCACATGCGATAGGCATGAAGTGAATGCCAAATGGATTGTATCAACTTTTCTTACTTTTTCATCCTTGTTACTTAAATATGAAGTAATTTTTTTCTACGCGAAACACCCATGCAAAGTCACCACACGCTACGTGGCGCTTCGCTGTTTACAGCCATGCCACCTTAAAAGAATTGTACCGGTTAATTTTTATAACAAATCTAGAAAAATATGAGCACTTCATGTGGACATTTTTCACCATGAGAAATTTAACCAGCTGAGCTATACTCGTTTCACTAATATGATGTATGAGTAATACAATGAGATCATTTTTTTCTTACATGTGTACTAATCGCTATGTGAAAAAATATACTTTTGAAATTTTCTAATTAATGTGTATCCTATGTTACTCTCATCTTACACCGAAGTGTTTGTTACTTCAGTTTAGGAACTTCTATAAAAAATAGTTAAGCCTTTTCGGATTAGGATGTCAATCTTTTTACTCGAACTTACGACTCCTCACTAATTTTTTTTTACTTTCAATAGGTTATCCAACAACACTTGAATTTAGAAGCTACTATTTAGTAAGTACTTTCACATTTCAACTTATGATGTCCCACTTTTCACTCAGATTTATGAGGTACTAACTATTTTTTTTGTTTTAGTTAGATTGTGAAACATCTCCCAAAAATCTATGAATAGGTTTTACTCCCAACTTAGGTTATCAAACTTTTTACCCAGAGAGCAATTAACGATCAACTTAGATCGTCAAATATTTACTGGAACTCCTGAAATACTTAATCAAGATTTAACATCTCAACTCAAGCTATTAAATTATGCAGAGTCAGAAAAATACTATCCAAAATTCATTACTTTCCAAGTGAAACCTGTTACTCAAACTAAGAGTGATTTTGCTCAATTTAAAACTAGAAGCCCTTTACTAAACTCAAAACATTCTCATATTTAAAATATCAAATATATTAATAAGAAAGATGAAACTATAAAGTTTCCACCACATCAGAGGCTGGATGATATCCACCAATTCACAATAGCCATGGTACGATGCCTCATTTTATTTGTAGCTCCGCATATTGCAAAAGGTCTGATGTCTTAAACTACATAATCTTGCACATACGTATATTTAATTTTGAAAACCAATTATAGCAGTCGTCGTCTTTGTTGTGGAATCAGAGCTGTTTAACAAGTTCTTATTTCTTGTGCACAGAAACAAATGAGTCCATCTATATAGGTCAGTGTCAACAGCAATTGTAGTCTTGTAGAACGAAAAATTAATGTCCAACAGATATTTATTTTTGTGCCAACATATGTCTATGATCGAGTATTATATAATGGGAAGTAGGCACCTCATTGCATCAAAGAAAAAAAGTAGGCACCTCATTCATAGGCAAGAGCAGGCCGACCATCAACCGATCGAAGGCAGACACAGTATTGCCTCTCAGTTAGCTACCTTATTGCCTCTCTCTGCCTTAAAAGAGCAAAGACTCCTAGCAAGTACCATTAGTCAGTACGCTTTCTGGTGAAGCCTTGGGGCAGAGATAATTTCCTCCACCCAACTTGGCTCCATATTGAAAGCAGAAGTTTAAAAGTTTTGATAACAGGTTCGTGTCGAGCTCCAATCGGCCCAAACGCTTGGGTTATTTTTGTGGATTGACCTCTATATTTTCTATGGTTTGATCTTTTATGTATACCGCATGTGATTTTGATAGATATACCACATGTGACCTCTATAGTTTCTATGGGTTACTTTTGCGGACTGACCTCTATAGTTTCTCTGGGTTATTTTTGTGGATTGACCTCTATAGTTTCTATTATTTTGTGTATTATTGCCTCTCTCTGTCTTAAAAGAACAAAGACTCCCAGCAAGTACCATTGCTTGGGTTATTTTTGTGGATTGACCTCTACACTTTCTATGGTTTGATTTTGATATATACCACATTTGAACTTGAAAAAAAGGGGGTAGGAACACAAGCAGTAACCCCCCCCCCCCTTCCCCTCCAGGTTTATGGATCTACAAATATTTCTACTTTATCCAGTTTGAAAAATGTATACAAGTTAAATCAGTCTGATCCTTTTTAGTGGATCTTCTATGTCTAGTTAAATTATTGGGAAATTAAAAGTTCTTCCTATAGAAAAAAAGAAGCTATCAAATTCTTAAAACTATCACAGCTTTATATAATCGGCAAAAATGACTCTGAAGTTATACTGACATGAGGAAAAATCAGCCATTTTCTAGTTTTTGGCTCTAACGAATATTCTGGTAATCTGCTGGGTGATAACACACAGCTTTATATAATAGGTATATAGCATTTTGAGCTTATGAGATTTTTTATATGTTATACTAACAGAGTTTTATTTCCTTTCTAGCTGACAGGTGAAAACCTGCATGGAAACATGCCGGCTGTAAAGCTCTGTCACACAGTATCAGCTGGGAGGACTAACATGCATTAATTCGGGTAAGATGTACGTACTGTAAACTTGATTTTGTATATATGATCAGAATCCTGCATAAATAACCACTCTGCCCTTAACATTCGCTAGTTTATGTAAGAGGATTGTAATAAGGTTCAGAGCTCCATAAATGAGAATCACCACTATTCTAGTATTCTGTCAATTTGGAAGATAAAGGAACAAAAGGGCCGGGGGTCTATTACTCTGTTCCACCAGATATATCTGCGTGACTATAATCTTTTCTCCCTTGGTGCCAGGCTTATCCATCACCATATATAATATATACAAACAAATTATATGCAGGGCACTTCATGTCTACTAATAATTAAAGAGACCTCCTAGAATTTTGCACAGCTAAAAGCACAAGGATCGTCACAGTTCAGCACCAACCATTTGTTTTTTTTGGACAAAACCATTTGCTAATTTTGTGAAAGCAGGATCTTCAACAAAAAAAGAAAGGATTTGGAGTCGAGGTACTGTTTACCTCTAGGATAATACCCATTTATACCACATGCAGGCCTGCTCCCCATTGCTTCGAGGACGAGCCTGAGCGCAGGTCTGCTCCGTTTACCGTTCCCACAGCTGTTTACACTTGAGACCAATGTTGAACTTTTCTGCTCTTAAAATATATCAGCTAGTCTAGCTCTAATTTGTCCATCGGCATACAGAGAGCACACCGATATCGCTGTGCTGGATTTATTACAACTAATTTGATTGTGTGTGTGATCATGTAATCAACCATCACAAATACTAAGAATCAATTAGTACATTACATTCCATCAACCACATGCATAAATATTATTTAGCACACATCGGCATATGAAGTGATGAGTATGTATATCGGTAAAGGGATTGATCAAAAACATTTGCAGTATTTTAGTCTACAATGAAGGAAAATCATGACCATTATTATTGGAAGCCAAAACTTGGGTGTGCCATCATGTGGATGATCTCCTGCTGATTTTAGCATCACATGATGATAGCTGATCACTGGTGTAACATATTCCAACTTCACTAGTCACTCTACACCCCACCCCATGCTGTAACTTGCGCCCTCACGGCGAACAAATGTGTCCATTCCTGGCTACAATCGGCATCAGTGGAAAAATCCAGGTGGGAATACTCACTCCCCCTGTTGCCCCCACAAAAAAAAGAGAAGTCATTCGTTGTTCTCTAGCATGCATTTCAAGAAATAATACCGATCTGTCAATCTATAAATCCTTAGAAATCAGCACTTTGGCACATGCTATATATATAGTCGTATTAACATGATATCACTGCTTAATGTAGAGCTGTGAACCGAAGACAGGCATATATGAGGAAGCAAAGTGCAGGTGATTCCTATTGATCTTGTTGCACATATGATTGGTACTTTCTAACAATCAGGGCATGGCTACAGCAAGTTTAAGTGTCTGCCAGTGCTTCCTGTAAAAGGGACAAGAAAACAATCTAGAGTAACTATTGGCATGGACATTATCAAAAAAGAAAGAGAATCAAATTAAAGCCGCCAAGTCTTGTGGTTTGTCTCCTTCAGAATATTTTTCACATCTCTAGCACAATTAATCATGTACAATAAATTAGCAACAGTGGTTTACAAATTACTAATGGAACTAATTGTTATACGTAGTTCATCACTGTTAGGATCTCCTAGCTAGCTAGGATCATAAGGGGAATGAAAACACTACCAGGAGAACATCATAAGGACTAAAATTGGGTTTACCTTGCATGCATGGCTATCACATATGCATCACTGTCAAAACCACAAAGCTCACAGAACTGTAATAACAAATTTAGATGGAAGATGACATAAAGCAATAATAAGCATAAACCACAATCCAGTTGAGCTTCAATGTTGATGAAATGAAAAACGATGACAGACACTAACAGGACACACGGTCCAAGACCAATACGGCAAGAGTAACACGGAGAGAAGAAATGAAATCACCAAGATTTTTCAGTCCAAAACTCCAAATGGCACACCGATGTGCTGACAGTAGTGCCAACATCAGCTAAAGCTACCACACACCATGAACCATAGCTTTATTGAAATGAGATTGTCTCCATTTTCTAGATATTCCACCCGGATAGACATTTGTCGGATCACTGGATTTCCCATTGGTATCCTTCTCCTACAGATCAACCGGATCACTGAAGGTCCCCTTGGAACCCTTGTCCAGCTGCGAGTTCTGGCGCCGGTTCAGAACTTTTCTCCGGCGTGTCCGGCTCGCGACTCCATTTCCATCGGTGTTGTCCACCTCTGCCAGCATGCTGCGGCCCTCAAACTTCCGTACCCTGACAATGGGGCGCTCATTGTTGTCTCCCTCGTATGACTTTGTCTCCTCCACATCCACCGGCTCCTCCACCTGCGGCTTGACTGCCACTTCCCCCTTGTACACAGACACCTTCTTCTTCTCCATAGCCTTTGTCTTCAGAGCCGAAGTGGCAACCTTCTTCTTCTTCTCCATGGCCTTTGTCTTCAGCGCCGAAGTGGCAACCTTCTTCTTCTCCATGGCCTTTATCTTCAGCGCCGAAGTGGCAACCGCGGGCTTTTTCACCACGGAGTCGACGGTCTCCTTTCTTTTGCACCCGGCCATCTTTGCGACAACCTTCTCCTCCTCATACTCTGAACCGCCATCACTGTCCTTGTCCACACTCTTCCCTTCTTCGTTGTAGTCTTCGTCGCTGCTGCTGTCCACCTTCAGTAGTATCTTCGGTGGCGTGACCTTGACTTCCACTATCCCCTCCTGCGCAGCCACTAAACCCTTCACCTTCACCGCGGACTCGATGGCTTCCTTTCTTTTGTACGCGGCCTCGGCGAAGGTCGGCGCAGTGCCCTTCCCTTTGTCGCCGCGCTTGAGAACACCTCGCGGAACCACAGATCTACTCGCCCTCTGATCCTCGGCTTCCACTCCGACCTTCTTCTTCTCCATGGCCTTTGTCTTCTGCGCCGAAATGGCAGCCGAGTGCCTTTTCGCCACGGACTTGACAGCTTCCTTACCTTTGTACGCGGCCTTGGCGACGGCCGGCACAGCGCCCTTCCCTTTGCCGCCGCGCTGCATAACACCGCTTGAAGCCACGGTCCGACTCTCCCCTTGATCCACCACCTCCGCATGCGCCTCCTCCTTGATCTGCTGGGCTAGTGGAACCACGGTTCGCTACTTCTTCCTCGTGTCCATCCCGGCGGCGGCGGCAAGGGAGAGCGATGGAAGAGTGTGGAGAATTGGAGATTAGGGCGACGGAATGGCCAGGGGGAGAGAGAGAGAGAGAGAAGCGTGAAGGAGGAGCTAGGACCAGAATGGCAAGGTGTTATAACGTTCGATGCAGCCAGTGAGCATTGATCAGTCCAGCTGTAAAAAATGTTTTTATAGAAATATAATTCATTAAAAATTTCCAAAGTTGATTACACTGACCTTGGGCCGTGTTTAGGCGTGGCCCTACCCGTGCCGGAATGGAGCCCAGCCCATATGCCCGGCAGCTCCCGGACCGGGCCTGTTGGATTGAGACCGAGCGATCGCCCCCAGCCCTCCAAATTCGGAAAGCCTGGGAGCGCTGCGTGGTCCAGGTGACCGAGGGTCCGAGGGCGGTGCTCATCCACGGCGACGGCGACGTTGTCCCTCAAGCCTCAACGTCGACACCAAAAATCCTGACCATGCTGCGGCCGCGTCCCTGCTCGTGACAGGCATGCTCAATTGCTCAGCTCATCAGCTCATGGGGCATTCAATCCCACACACCGAGCGCAGCGCAGCCCTTGCTACTTGCAAGGCACCTCTGGCCATGGTTGACGCACTGGAGGTCTGGAGCGGTGGAGCGCACGGGCGCACCATATGTTTGGTGACGCAGCACACCACATCAACTGCAGTGGCCTCCGCAACGACATGCATAAGTAACTCGATCTAATGTTTACATGAATGGATAGCATATTTTTAGAGAAACAGGTGCCCCTACTGAATTTATTGAAAATCAGAAGTGAAAGAAATATACAGGCACAAAAGGTGCAAAGTTCAGAAAAAGAACGAGACAAAAGAAAAGCAAAAGAAAGGAGCACAAGGAAGATTACTGATTCTGCAGCCAGGCTTCCATTTGAGGGACAAGACTAAGGAAGATTACTGATTCTGCAGCCAGGCTTCCATTTGAGGGACAAGACTAGGCTTCGCTCTGAGAAGCACAAGGGAGAATTCAGAAATAATTAAACTCTCTTTTGCAAACAGATATACTGTCGGTTCAACATCATTAAAAATCCAGTCATTTCTTAATGTCCAGATGCTTCAAGTCACGAGGATGATTACTTCCAACAAAAAAGAAACCTGCAAGGCTGCAACTGCAGTTTCATGGATGGATGGATGGCATTTACTGCTGTTGTTTTTTGCTTGCAGCCACTGATGCACCACTTCACCTAGAAGTGAGATGAACCTGCCAAATTACTATTCGTTTTGGTTTTCTAGATCCATTATTTTTGCTATGTATCTAGACATAGCATATAGCTAGATGCATAACAATAGTAATAAACCTAGAAAACCAAAACGAATACTAATTTAAGACGGAGGGCCATGCATTGGTTATTTTAGTTCCACAAATAATAACAACATATTCCTCTCTTCCACTGCGGTCGTGTCCGGTCGATAAACGGATACATAGAATGTGGATCGGCATATTTTAAGTTTCCGGTACGAGGGGTATATTTTTTTCGGAACGATGGTTCGATACTTTGAAACGCGAATCAATTATTTTTCGAAACGGTGTGCTACCAACCTTTCATATAAGTAAAAGAATACAGAAGATAAAAGAAAAAGAAGAAACAAAAATAAATTTGCTATTGAGATATCATTTACATAACCATATAGTATAATATTATATGCTCACTCAGTTTAATATGTGAAAGACAACTAAAGGGGCGAAAAGAAAACGCACGTAATCTCGATGAAATGATAGACAATATCCTGAACCATGTGACTTAGGGAAAGACATGAAGAGGAGTGGAGGTGAATGGTATCGCAAAGTCATTAGTCCTCGTCAGGGTGTTTTGAGCAAAGTATTGAACACCCGTTCACCCACACAAACGACGCACGTACGCTATGGATCCAACGGCTGAAATTCTTCGGTAGCACGGTAGCACTTCCACGCCCGGTAGCACTCTGGATATGTTGTTCTCCCTCTCCACAGCCACAGCCCCCCGCCGCCTCCTCCGTCCGAGCTCGGCCGCTCTCTCTTCCTCTCCTCCGATTCGTGCTCGTCCAGCTCTGGTGGTAGTGGTAGGCGGCCGGCGACGAGGTGGGTCCTCATCCTCCTTCTCTTCCTTCCTCTCTCGGATTGAGGCATGGTGGTGGCTGGGCTAGGGTTACGGTCTCGGGCTCGGGGTTGTCGGGGGAGGGCTCCATGGCCCGCGGACTTAGAGGAGTTTCTGGCGGCGGAGGTAGGCACGGCGGATGGAGGTTGTTGAGGCGGCTCGTGGGCGGCGGGGCCGGAGGCGGAGGCAGGCGGTGGCAGGGGATAGTTTGTTATGCGGCAGTCCTCGATGTAACTGACGCTTGTATTCCTCTGTGATGTTGCAGCTTGCAGGTAGGCGCAAGGTTGAAGCCTTGAACTGTGCCCAGGAAACATTATATGGCGCTAGTACAGTTCAGCGGTGCCTTGGTTCCTCAGCTTAGCGAGAAGCCTCGGGCGCTACCCACATCGCCTGCAGTCGCAAGGGCCACCTATGCCGCTGACACAAGATTCCTGGCACCAAAAATTGGGTATGTGTGTGCTCAGTTGGGATATTGTTTGGTTGGCATGTAATTTGCTTTAGGAGTCCCATGGTGGAACCCTGTAGTCTGTTACAGATATTGTTGCCACTGCAGTTTGATTCTTGCTTCCACAGTTAGTCATCAATTCCTGTCATCTAATCAGTTTTTCATATAGACTTGAAGTAGGCCAAGCAACCCTATATGTGCTATGTAGTATGAACTATGTTTTGCCCCAACATTGATGGCCCAAGGCTGAGCACCCTTGCTAAGGGAAAAACACAAAATCACTGTCATCCTCTGTTAAATCTTTGTCTCTTGCCACCTTGATAGATCTGTTTATCTCTAAACCACCACTTCAATTTTTGTCAACAATCAACAAAGATATTGAACTGTTTAAAGTAGTAAAATGTAAAGGCCTAATAAGGTGGAAGGAATGAAGCAAGATGCAGTTCTAAATTTTCTCAAAAATCCTGTAACTGGTAACTAGAAAATATTCTAAGATTCTTTTAAAAAATTATTCTACCATGCTGTCCATGCACATGAATTTCTCAGCAAACTGAGTTTGTTTTTACTCTCTCCATTTTTGCAGTACAAGAGGCAGAGGTAAACACCTTGTATCACCTAATTACAGCTTGCAGTCACAGATCTCTTCTGAACGAATAAACCATGTACCATCGCCAAGATTTCGCCAGAAAAGGTGTTCACGTTTCGTCGTCAGAGCTGAAGCTGTGAGCTATTCTTCTGTCTTGCTGCTTTGCTTATGTTATCGCTTATCTTTCATTCTGATATAGATTGAAAAATCAAATGACAGGATTTCTATTCCGTGCTTGGTGTCTCAAGAAATGCTAGTAAATCTGAAATCAAAAGTGGTTAGTATCTTTGTTTGCTCATGCCGTATTTTTTGGTTGATTCTGTTTTGTTTTTTTAGTTATGCGTGGGGGAATTATTATCTTTTTTTGTGGTAGTTATCATTTAATATCCCATACAAATCCTTGACGCTTGTCAGAACCTTGATCCATTCAAAGTCCATCTTTCAAGCTTCCATTTAAATGCTGCTCCAACACTCATAAAAGTAAAACCAACACTGATTTTAAGATATACATCACTTTTGAAGTGTAAACTACTTGCTCTGGTCATGAATATATGACGGTTTGGGCCACAACTTGGTCAAAGTTTTGAATCTTTGGCTGCCAATGGCTCTTAAAATATTTAGTATGAGAACATAAAAATGGCATGTATAGATTTGTCTTCAAAGGTACTTCTATGTAAAGTAAATAAGTATTCCTTGGTGAACTTTAGGGTTTTTTTTTTTTTTTGCACTCAGAAGTATAATGCAGTTCTTGAAAAGGCTGAATTGTTAGGCACAATCGCATGGTTGGACCTATGTTGATGCCTAACTTTGAGTTTTCCCTCCTTTATTTTCATTTTTGCACTATCTCCACTGATTCGTAAACAAAAAGGAGCACTGGTGCAAACATTTTGGAGACTGTTGGGGTAATGGAGCAAAATGAGAAAAGGAGAGCAAACTCAGAATAGTCCCCAAAGTCGGGGCAACCATGCAAATGTCTGATTTGTGATTTGTTACTAGTACATCTAATTTAAGATTATAGTAGCCTGTAACACCCCTTAGTTCATTTGATGCTACAAACTGTGATGTCCTTGGACCTTGGTGTCATTTATTGCATCTTATTAGCTGGTATTATTAGCCGTTTATTACTTATTTATATAAAAATGCCAACTATGAGGCTGACCTTTAAGAAGTTTTTGCAATTTGAAAACATCATGGTCAGTAGTACCTAGTTCCTGATGTTGTATTGTTTATTTTCTATGTCGGTTCTTAATCCTTTTATTTTCCAGCCTATCGGAAGCTTGCTAGGAGCTATCATCCTGATGTGAACAAGTAAGTTGGCTATCGCAATGCTAGAATCACTTTTCAGCTACAATCACCATTTGTTGCTTTTCAACTGCTTATAGCCAGCTGTACATGACTCCTTGTTTGTTTGTTTTGTATTTGAAACCTCTTTCTCATCTAGTTAGTCAAATGATAAAAATACCTATTTTTAATTTTGTTTTAGGGATCCTGGTGCTGAACAAAAGTTCAAGGAAATCAGTAATGCTTATGAGGTTGGGCCCACTGGTCATACTCAACTCCCAGAATTCCATTTGTGGTGGTAGGATTAACATTTCTTTAAGCTTACATAGCAAGGATGGCTGTTGTAGGTTTTATCCGATGATGAGAAGCGAGCAATCTATGATAAATATGGAGAAGCGGGTTTGAAGGGCGCTGGCATGGGAACAGGAGTAAGCGTTGTTCTTGCATGGTTTCTATATAAGATATTTGATCGGCAGGATCACTGAATTGTTTTAATCATGTCAACTTTGTTTCCTGCAGGATTACTCAAACCCTTTCGATCTCTTTGAGTCACTGTTTGAAGGGTTTGGTGGAATGGGTGGAATGGGCGGCGGCCGTGCTGCTCGCAATAGACCAATGCAAGGTGATGATGAGACCTACAATCTGGTACTCAATTTCAAGGAAGCGGTGTTTGGTGTAGAGAAAGAGATTGAGATAACCAGACTGGAAGGTTGTAACACCTGTGACGGAAGTGGTGCCAAGCCAGGTACAAAACCAACGACGTGCAAGACTTGTGGAGGTCAGGGACAGGTTGTCTCCTCCACAAGGACACCACTTGGAATATTCCAGCAAGTCTCCACCTGCAATACTTGTGGCGGCACTGGCGAATTCTCCACTCCTTGCAACACTTGTGGGGGTGATGGCCGAGTGCGAAGGACAAAGAGGATCAGTCTAAAGGTTCCTGCCGGAGTGGATTCTGGAAGCAGGCTAAGGGTCCGGTCTGAGGGTAATTCTGGTAGGAGAGGAGGCCCTCCTGGGGACCTTTATGTCTTCATTGATGTTCTCTCTGATCCTGTTCTTAAGAGAGATGGAACAAACATTCTCTACACATGCAAGGTTTCTTACATTGATGCAATCCTTGGAACTACAGTCAAAGTCCCGACCGTTGATGGAATGGTTGACCTTAAGATACCCTCAGGTACTCAGCCAGGCACAACTCTGGTGATGTCCAAGAAAGGTGTTCCGCTTCTTGGGAAGTCAAATGCTCGTGGAGACCAGCTGGTGCGTGTCCAGGTCGAGATTCCAAAACGTCTGAGCAGTGACGAGAGGAAGCTGATTGAGGAGCTCGCAAACCTCAACAAGGCTCAAACAGCCAACAGCAGGAGATGATTATTGCACAATGCTTGGTAGGACACCTTGCTTGTGCGATAGGCAATTTTGATGCAAACTGCAGTGATGAAAAAAATGAGTTGGTAGTGGTAAACACTTTTACGAACTACACACAGCATGCGGTGCGCTGGAGCAAAATGTGCCATGCCATATCAGTAACCTCGTTTTAGTACTGCACCATTCCTCGTATCTGTAAGCTGTAGCATGGAAAAGTAACTGCAGTTTTTATGGTTTGTGATGCATTGGGATTTATTGGATTGCCCTTCAACTATATTTATCTACAGAAAACTGCCAATGCCTGGCCAGAAGCCTGTCGAAACCTGATGCAGCTGTTGATTTGAAGCTGTTTGTTCTCTGTGCGAATAATTTCTTGTTTAGTTCGTGAAAGTTGTAAAAAGTAAGCTACAAAAGTTGCCTTGGAAGTGTGTCGTGAGAGAGGGAGCACGTTTTTCAATGCGTTACTTTTACGAAACTTTGCAGAATTTGGCTGAATTAAACAGGGTCCAATAATCGAACTTGCATTCTTTTGTGTGCCAACCAGTATAAATCTAATGTTCTCGGTCCTTCTTGACCTGCTTGGCTCCAAGAAAATGCTGGAAACTTTAGAAGAGAATTCTCGGTCCTTCTTTACCTGCTTGGCTCCAAGAAAATACTGGAAACTTTAGAAGATACTACTGGAAGAAACAATAGTGCATATTGTAGCATTAAAAGCTAAAAGGCACTGTAGGTCACACAATGCCAGACAACTATTTTGAGACTTTTAGCTTTAGTACATTGTAAAAAAAAATTAAAAAATAATGGCAAAGTTATTTCCTACTGCCAATGAATTTACTCAATACTCTCGTAGAGGATAAGAAGGGTCCTTGAGGTGGTAATATCAATTGTGGAAACGTGTTCTGGGTACATACAAGTCTTCACAGAAAAGCAAAACAAAACTGCAATTTTATCGGGACGCTCCGATGAACAACAGCTCAATTCTAGGATAATGCCAGGTGATTACTAGCTTCTCAAGGGACATAATGTCATTCAGGTTCTCACATAGTGAGAAGAGGTTCCAACAATTTCAGAACCGGAGGTTGTCCAAGCAAGGATGTGAAGTGCCCTCTCCTGCCCTTCACAATTCACAAAGCACTACTCCTAGATTACACTATCATAATTATCACAAAAAAAGATTACACTATCATAACATAAAAAGAAATCGTCCAGGGAACTGGACATGTAACGTATCCTGTGCTCCCATATCATTAGGTGCTCCCGTGCTCCTACAGTTTTTTTTTAAAAAAATATCAAAACGTGCATGTTCAAACTAAAATATGAATGCATAGATGATGTAATTTTACATGTCCATGTAAAATTTGAGGTTAAAATTATGTGTAAAGAGAAACAAAAGGACAAAATTAACATGCAATTGATACGGGTTGTGAATCCGTAGCCACTACGCAGAGCAATCAAGGACATCACACACAAATTTTAGTCTCTTCCAACAACTTCGGCCCTGTTTAGATTCGCGAAAAGTCACCAATTCAATCAAAAGGCAACGCATTGAACTACGTGCCCCTCTCAACTTTTTCAATTCCCAATGCATCTCCAATCATTGAATTCAGTCGAATTCACCCAATCTAAACAAGGCCTTCATATGGTGACAAGTGGTCCAAAGTCATATTTAAGACAACCTGTCTTTGATTTGGCTTTGGCATGTTGATTTCAACCCCAACCCCATTTTTTTCAGAAGGGCTATGTCCGAATTTCATTACCATTTACCAAAGATACCGTAATTACAACAGTTTTCTCCAACCCCACTTATACACACAATAGAGACAGACAAACACACTGGACTCAAAACGTCCCTTTGAATAGTACACATCTACCAAATCGTTGAACATCCCTTTCGAATTATTGTCCTACTCATCTACCGGACAGCTAAACTTCCCTTTGGAATCCCTATCGTAGTCTAACCTTGAGTCCTCGCACTGCAGATTCAAAACTTTTGATCGGTGTGTCCAGCTCGTGATTCATTCATCCTTGGTCATGTCCATCTCAATTAGCATGCTACACCACTCCAACTTCCTTAACCTAACAATGGATAGATATTCAATCTCAGAGGAGTAGTGTCAAAGCTTTCACCCAACTACACATGTATTGGATTGCTGAATGTCCCTTTGGAATCCTTGTCGTACACATCTACCAGATCGCTAAACGTCTATTTGGAATCCTTGATCCTTGTCGTATTTATCTACCGGATAACTGAACTTCCCTTTGGAATCCTTGCCTAGTCCAACCGCAAGTCCTGGCACCGCATATTCTAAACTTTACATCGATGTGTGCGGCTCGCAATTCCATCGTCCTTGGTCCTGTCCACCTCAGCTAACATGCTACACCCCCTTAAACTTTCTTACCCTGATGACTAGATATTCTCTCTTAGGCCCTGTTTAGATTCGCGAAAAGGGCACTAGTTCAATCAAAAGCAACGCATTGAACTACGTGCCCTCTCTCTACTTTTTCAATTTCCAATGCACTTCCAATCATTGAATTCAATCGAATTCACCATATCTAAACAAGACCTCAATATAAGAGGAGAACTAGTCCGAGGACAAATTAGTAGTGGTAGGTGGGGCTTTTGGCTGAGGGGGTGGTCGTCTATCTCGTTGTGGGACCGGTTCGTTGTGAGACTTCTTTTCATTACCTATAAGCTGATTTTAGTTTGTTTAACTGACAATAAAAATCGTAGTAAATCCCAAAGCTAATATGGCAACTAAGATTTCAACCTGCATAACACAAAATTGCCTGCTTGCAGAATGTGATTATTCAGACTTAATCTAAATAACGAATCAGGCGGACGCTTTCATAATTCTCTGTGCCATGCAGGGTCAACATGGTGACACGAAGTCAACTACGGACAGCTCACCAAGCATGTCATCGAGAGCGACGGGTCTGGGTCAACATGTTGACGCACTGCTCAACGGTCAACATTTTTGCCAACGGCGGCAAGTTTGCTTCACCTTCTTTTCCATATAAAACGTACGGGGCAAGTCTCAAGGACGGTACAGCAATAGAGAGTTGAAGTTCGTAACGTTAATTAGTGGAGTGTGACTGTGTGAGCCGATTCTGGTCCCGTGACAGAGGTGGAAGGCAGAGAAGTGGCAAGCTACTGGCACGAGTGGTGGCCCGGCCCTACCCAAACTTGATTACTCGAAGACCCAACAGCAAATAAGGTTGGCTAGCTCTTCTTAATTTTTTCTAACCACTCTCCCTTATCGTGTCACTGTACCGCCGCAATCTCTGAACATTTCAAGGCATGGCAATGCTAGCGACGGCTTGATACCGCGTGGGATATCATCGCTAGACCAGAGGGGGAGGCCCTGTTTACTTTCATAAGTTTTTCCTATTCATCACTATTCATCAAATGTTAGGATACTAATTAAGAGTATTAAACGTAGATTAATGACAAATTAATTAGACTTAATAGATTCGTCTCGTGATTTCCCATCCATCCGTGTAATTAGTTTTATAATTAGATCATGTTTAGTCCTCCTAATCTTCGAATTAGAATTGCTACAGTAAATTTCCTAAACTTATCTTGCAGATTTAAACATGGCCCGGTCTCGGATGCGAGGAGGAATCAAAAGTTGCGGTGGCCTCCCTCCGTTTCTGAGTTCTGAGTCAGTTCCGCCGGTCTCACTACGGCCGCTTGCCAGTTGACATGCTCTGCTTCACACAAATTCTGATGGTTTAAAATTTCCATCGTGTATATCTGTCGCCAGGACAGGGAACAAGGAGTGTGTTCGTGTGTGAGAGCAAGTGATCGTGAGGTACAGCCACTTGGAGAAATTTCTGAACTTTTTTTTTCATCTTTCATATGTGTTCTTCAGTTGCTGTCCTCCATCTGTCAGATATTTAGCATAGTTGAAGCTTTCTCCCCGGGTTGCTTCGACGTTTGGTCTATTTGCTTTGTTTCTGATCTCTTGGAGCTTCCCTGCGGAGTTTTATCGTTTACGAGTTCAGACAAGTCATTGTCGAGCCAACATAGAGCGAAGAAATCGAAACAAGCCTCCGTTTTCATCACCGAAATCTTGGTTTTTCTCTTTGTAGTAATCAGAGGTTCTTGAGGAGGGACAGCTGCGGTAGCACAAGTTCTTACGCAAGAAACACGACAAAGGCACGAGCAGAATCGTGCCAGCTTCTTCGTCCTCCAAGAAATGGGCTGTCTCCGCCTCTTCCTCGGCAGGCCCAAGAGCAAGAAGAAGCGGCCGGAGGTATCGGCCCCGGCGCCGGCCGCCGCATTCCCCTCTACCGTCTCCACCGAGGCGCGCTCGATTGTGTCTGTGCCAGCCGCCAGCGCCTCGTTTGCGTCGTCAGCCAGCGTCTCGGAGGCATCGGTCGCGAGGCCGGCGGTGAGCGGGTCCTCGGGCTCGGTGTCGGGGTCGGCCTCGTCGGCGCGGAGCATCCCGGAGCTGTACGAGGCGAGGGGCGCCCTGCGCGAGTTCGGCCTCCGGGAGCTCCGCGCCGCCACGCGCGACTTCAACCCGCTGCTCATGGTCGGCGAGGGCGGCTTCGGGTGCGTCTACAGGGGCGTCCTCCGGCTCCCCGGCGGCGGCCCCGACGGCACGCCGGTCGCCGTCAAGAGGCTCAACCCCAACGGCCGCCAGGTGTGTCCCGCCGACCGGCTAGCTCATGAACCGCATGCACGCTCGCGACATCGCTATCCATTCACTGTGCTCATCACTCGGCTCCGCTACTTGATGCCGTCCAGGGCCACAAGGAGTGGCTCGCCGAGGTCCACTTCCTGGGCGTCGTCGAGCACCGGAACCTCGTCAAGCTCATCGGCTACTGCGCCTCGCAGACGGACCGGGGCCCGCAGCGGCTGCTGGTGTACGAGTTCATGCCCAACAAGACGCTGGACGACCACCTCTTCAACCGGGCGTACCCTGCCCTCCCGTGGGACGTCAGGCTGCAGATCGCGCTGGGCGCCGCCGAGGGCTTGCTGTATCTCCACGAGGGCCTCGAACTTCAGGTAACAATGTTCATTCCCGATCGTGTTTGGCCAGAACAATGCACGATTCACTCGATTTATGATCTCCTGATATCCGCAGATCATATACCGCGACTTCAAAGCGTCGAACGTGTTGCTCGATGAGGAGTTCAGACCCAAGCTCTCAGACTTTGGGCTAGCAAGAGAGGGGCCATCGGAAGGCCTGACTCACGTGTCCACAGCGGTATGTACCTGCAATGTGCAAGCTGTCACCAAACTGCCAAACTTCCTTACGCTGCCAAATGTCCGTTCTGAAAGTTGTGACATTGACTGTCGATTCTGCACTCGTTTTTGCGATCAGGTCATGGGCACCTTCGGGTACGCCGCGCCGGACTACGTCCAGACGGGGCACCTGACCACCAAGAGCGACGTGTGGAGCTTCGGCGTGGTGCTGTACGAGATCCTCACCGCGCGGCGCTCCATCGAGCGGAACCGGCCCAAGAACGAGCAGAAGCTCCTGGAGTGGGTGCGGCGCCACCCGGCCGACGGCGAGCGGTTCGGCGAGATCATGGACGCGAGGCTCCAGGGGAGGTACCCCACGCGAGGCGCCAGGGAGGTGGCCGCGCTCGCCAACGGCTGCCTCGCGAAGCTCGCCAGGGACCGCCCCACGATGAGGGAGGTGGTCGAGCGGCTGAGGCAGGCCATGCGGCACACGGAGATGGACGGCGCCGTGGAGTGCCAGGGCTCGCTTCCGAGTCAGGAGGAGGAGGCGCCGGGGACGCCGGCCGAGGAGGATGCGCGCGCCGTGGCGGCGGCGGCGGAGGCGAGAACGAGGCGGATGCTTCATCTGGCCGCTCTAGGGGGCGCTGCTGATGCCCATGCGAGGAGAAGACTCATGCTCTTGAGGGCTGCCGCTGCCGCCGCTGCTCCGACGTGATCTCCTCCGTTGTTGATGCCGTAGACTTCATTCATGTAAAGTCTGAACCTATGGACTTCTGACAGTTTCGTTTCGGCAGGCCTAGTTTTGAACTTTTGACATTCCCTTGGCCATGTTTAGGTTGAAAAAATTTTGCAAAAAAGAATCTTTTTTGCATTGAGTACTAAATGAAGTCTATTTACAAAACCTCTTCACGGATGAGCGTAACTTTTCGAGACGAATCTAATGAGCCTAATTAATCCATGATTTGCTACAGGAATGCTACAGTAATCATGCGGTCAAAGACCTCATTAGATTCGTCTCGCGAATTTACCAGGGGTTGTGGAGGTAGTTTTGTAAACTAACTTTATTTAATACCCCTAATTAGTGGTCAAAAGAGGGTGAAAAAATTTCACCCCCTAATTGTTCTGTTACTGTGTGTGGGTCAGAAGGCCGGCATTTGGTTTTCTCCACTGCCTGATCTGATGGGTCAGTGTTTGAGAGTAGTTTTTTTTTTGGCGAACGTGCCTTAACATGTGTTTCATTAAGAGAAAAGCAATATTACAACCATCCGACCAAAACCATGCAGAGGATGGTATGGCCCTGCGCTAACATAGACTATACGTTCAACAGATCCGCGACCTCTACACTGTCTACTTCATCAACAGAAATGCGTTGAAGTGGCGGGTAGACTACTAGGTGATGCCAACCTGCCAAAACCCAGCACCTCCCCTCCATCCAGATCGCCCCAACCAGCTCTAAAGCCGTGCGTGAACGTTGGTTGAAGATCCTGTCATTGCGTTCCTTCCAGAGCATCCATGAGGTGAGAATGACTAGGGAGTCGAAGGCCGACCTTTCTGTCTTGCTTACCCTCTTCCGATTTTCGATCCACCAGTCCGGGAAGCGCTGCGTATCGAATGTTGGTGAGAGGCTTTGCCACCCTAGCACCGAAAGCACTGTGAACCAAACTTCCCTAGCGAAAACACATGCGACCAAAAGATGAGAAATCGTTTCGACCTCTTGACAGCACAATGTGCAGTCGTCGTTGTCCTGTAAGCCATGACGTTTCCTTCTGTCGTTGGTCCAACAACGCTCATGGAGGACCAACCATATAAAGAACTTGCATTTGCCGGGTGCTTTTGTTTTCCAGGCCTCCTTGGCGCCCAGAGTAGCCTGCTGTCCAAGAAGCAGAGCTCGATAAGCTGATGAGGTGGAGAATTGGCCGTCAGGTGACCATTTCCAGATCCATTTGTCATCCGTGGTCGGGTGGAGCTGGATGTCTTGCAGTTGTGCTGCAGTTCTCAAGTATTCGATTATCACTTGAACCGTGAGTGCGCCAGTAATGTCCTCCACCCAACGGCCACCAGTGAGCGCGTCCTGCACGGTGCGACGATTGCGTGTCCTGGCACTGACGGCGTGAACCAGACATGGAGCCAGCTCCTCCATGGACCGGCCACCCCACCATTTGTCTTTCCAGAAGAGGCAGGTGTCTCCTCTCCCAACGACCACCGTGACTGATGCCTGGAAGAGTGCGAGAACCTCTGGTTCAACGGCATCTGGCAGGAGTGACCACGAGCGATTGGCCGCATCAGCGCGGCCAAACCATAACCAGCGCAAACGCAACGCAAAGCCGTGCAATTGGAGATCAACGATGCCTAAACCCCCAAGCGTCAACGGTCTGCAAACCCTGGGCCAGGCAAGTAGGCAATGTCCACCCAAGACCACCTCGGTTCCTTTCCACAAGAACGCGCGCCGTCGTCGGTCGATGCGTTCGATCACCCATGGCGATAGGGCAACCGCGATCGCCGTATGTACAGGAATGGCCGAGAGCTTCACCTTCACTAGGATCGCACGACCCGCCTTGTTCAGCAGCCCGGCCTTCCAAGTTGGGAGTCCTTTCCCAACCTTGTCGATGAGTGGCTGCAAGTCCCCTTTGCGTAGTTTGAAGACGGAGAGGGGAATGCCCAGATAAATACATGGAAAAGACTGAAGCCTGCCATGGAAGTAACGTACCAATGTGACTGTGGTTTCAAGATCACATTGGATTGGGGTGATGAGGCACTTGTTGGGGTTCACCTGCAGCCCGGATGCTGCTCCAAAGACGTCGAAGATGGCCTTGATCAGAAGCAAATCTTGCTGCTGCGCCAAGGTGAAGAGGACTACATCATCGGCGTACATGAAGATTCGTTCTTTGATACATGAAGGTCCAAGCGGAGAAAGCAACTGATCCACCTCGGCTTTGTGAAAAAGGGCGCTGAGCGTCTCCATTACCAGCACGAACAGCATGGGCGAGAGTGGATCGCCCTGACGCAGCCCCCGCGCGTGGCAAATGCGCTCCCCAGGTCGACCGTTCACCACCACCTTAGTGCTGGTGGATGATAAAATCGTGCATATCCAGTTAATCCACCTTCGTGAAAAACCCAAGCGAGATAGGACAGCCAGCAGAAACGACCAATCAACCGTATCAAAAGCTTTTGCTATATCAACCTTAAGCAATGCTGACGGCCGGTGAGCCCGATGAAGCATTCTCGCGGTGAGTTGGACTGCTCGAAAGTTGTCGTGTAGAAGCCGACCCCGGATGAAAGCGCTCTGATTAGGCCTAACCAAGCTTGGCAGTTGTGCCGCGAGGCGTCTTGCAAGCACTTTGGTGATCAGCTTGGAGAAGCTGTGAATTAAACTGAATGGCCTGTAATCACCGATATTTGTCGCATCCGACTTCTTTCTGAGAAGAATCATGTAAGCCTGATTCAGGAGGAAGAAGCTCCGACCGTCCAAGGACCAAAAAGCATGAAAAGCCGTCATGATGTCTTGTTTGATGAGTTCCCAGGCAGTTCTGTAGAACAAACCGGAGAACCCATCCGGTCTTGGCGCCTTGTCCACCGGCGTATCAAAAATTGCTGCCTTGACCTCCTCCTCCGAGAAGCAGCCGTCAATCCCAAACATGTCCAATGTTGGTAGGTCAAGCATATCAAAGTCCAGCTCAATCTGTGGCGCCATTCTACAGCCCATTATGGAATTGTAGTGTGCTGTGATCGCCTGGTGTTTGTCTTCCTCATGTACATACACGATATCATTAAGTTCAACACTCTGAATGGTGCTTTTGCACTTCCGATGACAGGCCTGCAGGTGAAAGAACTTGGTGTTTGCATCCCCCTCGGCAAGATACGTGATGCGAGATCTTTGCCTGATGATGATGCGCATGAGAGAGGCCAAACCCAGACATTTCAGCTTCATGCGTTTTCGAAGACGTTGTTCGCGCGGAGAAAGGGTACGGGTCTCCATGGCCAGGTCTAAACGGTAGACCAGTTCTCTTGCAATGGCCAGCTGCAAGCGAACCCCCCCAACATGTTTTGCGCTCCAGCTCTTTAATGCTTTCGCTGTGGCACGTAGCTGTTTAATGTTATGCTGCTCCTACTTAGCTGTTTCCTTGTGTACGAGTAGGTGAAGAAGAGAAATTTGATAAGGTGTGAAAATAGTGCCGCCTTTTTCTTCTCAACCTCATACTAGATCTCATAGTATACTCCATGATACTCTAACCGCAAATTTTGAATTGAAAATAAATGTGCTTTCTTGTTCTACTGTAACACGCAAAGCCACCTTTGCCTTTGGACTTCTATGAAAGTCTGAAGCAGTTAGAGTCAAATGTTTGACAGAACGGCAGTAGATGCCTCTCTGGTTAGCACGTTATTTCCGATATTTTGTGGATTCATAAATTCAGTTGGCAAACCTTTGACGAGATGTCAATAACTCTTTTTTTTCCACGAAATAATCATGGTTTCACTATTAATACTTAGAATTCTGAAACTGAGTCTGAGGCACAGTGCTGATGTACAGTAACATCATTTTCCCCATATGACCCATGCGTTCTTGTGCTGACATCTGAGCAGATCCTCCATGGTCTACTCAATTTTCATCAGCAAACAGTATAACAGTAAATAAACTTGATATAAAGTCGAGATATTTAGGGAAAAACTTCCACACGAGGGAAAAAGCAAGAAGGGTAATTGCAGTCTCAGTCATCAGTAGCAATACCAATAGGTTGTAGCTGGTAACACCAAATTGAACAATGCGATACCTTTTCGTACACAAGGAAACAGCTAAGTACGAGCAGCATAACATTAACTCCACCAACGGGGTTATGAAACAAAAAGAAAAAGAAGAATTACAGACCAGCAGAAGCGAACCACCAAATAATTAGTTCTCTGCAATGGGAAAGGCTGACCCAATCTTATTCTTCCCCAACCGGTAGCACTTGATGTTCACAGTATACGGGCCAATATTGACACGGTTATCTTCCCCTCCAACAAAGAAGCACAGTGTGTAGAGTGCAACTTCAAACTCAGGACTGACACCAATCAACGTGCTAGATACTGATTTCAGCACACCGTGCCACTCAAACTGAACAGTCAGCAGCTGTGATTCTGAATCAGGCTGCCAGGACCAGGTAGAATATTTTAGATGACATTATTCTTATGCAACAGCATTGCATCAATGTTTGATTAATACTCACCGATTCACCACGACGTCTTGGGAATATATAACCTTGGTAATCCACATTTCCCTTGGCTTCTTCTAGGTAAAACTGCAAATTAGTCATGGAATACCTGTTACAAGTATGTTCAAATAAGGAAACAAAACTTATGAAACATTAAAGAACTTACCTGAATCCAGTTGTGGAAGCCTGAGACCTCTGTCTCTCCTTGTCCCCGTCCTTTTATCTCACCAACAAACACATGCTCAAAGGCAGAAGAGGAGCTAGAACTGCCACATCTTCCATACAAATCAAACCATAAGGATGCCAGCATTCTCTTGAAGTCCTCATAGTCCTGAGATACAGCCCCTTTCTGCACTAAGTACTGGTGTAAGTACTTAATTGGCGCTGTTCTGGCAATCTCTTCAATGAATGCTACTTCTTCGTGCTTATCCTGCTGGGTAACAACTTCCTTGTACCCCTGGTGTGGGTTGTAGTTATCAAGAAGGGCGCAGAAACGAGAGTAGGTGGGCTTTCTTAGCACATCATCGCCTAGCCAACTGAACAAACTTTCAGATGCCATATCGCCCTTCTGATAGACTTTCTTCCCCTCGCCACACTCGATTCTGTAGTCCTTACCAGGAACTAGGCGGTTCATATCAAGCTCCCACAGTCTGCTACATGCTTTCGATAAGCTATTCAGCTCCTCCCTGCTAGGCTCCACATTGAGTCCTTGGTGAACCTGGCTGACATCCTCAGAGTATTTTTGTTCTGATGGTGGCTTTCTGTATCCATTCCATGCTTCAGACTGCATTATGCGATAATAGGAACTCAAAGTTCAGATAGAACAAGGAAGACAGAACATGCTATTATCACCATCATATGTTCTAATGCAGGTAGAGTTTCAACTGATTTATGTGGGCAGAAAAGTATCAATCTTACAACAATAAAATGGAGTGTAGCTATGTAGCAACACAGGGGTTTGCTCAGATCTTTCACCAACAAGAAAGCTAAAACTGGTGTGCCACAGATTGACGCAACTTCAGAGTAATGGTCACTTCAAGAAAATTTTTAAGTAATTATCTCTACTCGGTTCATATTCTAATTATGTTTGCTATAGAATACTGCTCAGTCACAGATGATCAATGAGGGAAAAGTTAACAAGAGGCATTTTGGACAGATCACATACTGTAACACTCGATTGATTTTTTTTCAGCATAATAATAAATTGTCAAAGCATTGTATCTGTAAATGTTGGTTGACAGTCGGTGTATATAGACACAGGGACCTAAAAAATAAATTAAGATCTTAAACATATCCCCAGATATTTATGCTGAAGAAAAGATAAAGAAATAGAAATGCCATTTCAGATTTTTAGAAGAGTGGAATCAGACCTGCTGTGGTCTTCCATGGTGCTTTTTCTCGCCGACGGTCTGCCAACCTCCGTCATTTATCCTCTCTCCTTCCTAAAATATCACAAATCATAAACTCAATTAAATACTCTAAGAAGCAACCATCATCTGGGTTCTAATTCTTTTATGAATTGCGATCTCTGATGGCAGCTTTAAACGAAAAGGCTAAAAAAATGCTATCTCCATGTGGAACTGGTATGTGCAAAGCTCAAATATAACCAAGAAAGCTGTTGTGCTATTGCAATTTGCAACTTTGTACTATCGCAGATTCTGAAAGGCAATTTTTTTAAAAAACTTGCAGATTATATTAGTGCATTCTCCACCGTATCAACTTAGTGCGTCTTAGCTAAGAGCGTAAGAGAACCATTCATTCAACAGAACATACACGTGCCACACTGTTCCTATAACTAAAATACAAATCCAGAATTTGCAACATACCATAACAAGTACTATGAGAAATGAGCAGGTGAATTGCTCGACTCCTGTAAGGAAAGTAAAATGAGGCAGAAGGGGGAAAAAAAATCAAACCTGTTCCTGCCTCCTGTATCCTGGTGCCTGCTGCTGTTGCTGCGGCTGCCGGCAGCTCCCATCCCTCCTGTGGTCTTCTTCGTACTGCAGAAATTGAACCCAGCGCATCTGCATCAGCACGCTGCATTCCAGCGAGGAAACCAAAAACCCAAACTCAAGTTTACACAAAGCTCCAGGTAACCTGGTTCTGCCGCCCAACGGGGTGCTGCTGGTTCCGGCCGTCGACCCTCTCCCAGCCCTCGTCATCCCTCCCTTCGTGCCTTTTGTCCTAAATGCAATAAGAAATTCAAAGCGGACATCATAATTAAACCCAGATAACCACCGATCGCCCACCGACACTAACACAACAGCGGGCCGGCCACTCACCCGCCCCGAATTCCGGTTGTCCCGGCGGCCGTCGTCCGGTCCGCCGCCCTTCTTCTCGGAGACGACCTGCGGAACACAGCCAAACCACTTCATGCGTAGAGCAGGCAACGCCAAAAATTTAGTGTTCGCAAATGCCAGCAGCGAGCGGCGCGCACCTCGGCCCACGTGGACCGCGACCGCTCGTCGCGGCCCTCCTCCCCGTCGGCGTCCGGGTCTGCGCGCTGGGGCGCGCTCCTCCTCGGCGCCTCATCGCCGTCGTCGTCGTCGCCGCGGCGGCCGTGGCCCCGCTCCCGCACGGCGTCCCCGACGGCGTCGATCGCCACGTTGACCAGCCCCTTGATGAGACCATCCATGGCGATGGCGAGCCGGCGAGGCGGATGGTGGAGTGGAGCTGTGGGGGGAAACGGATCGGATTGGGATCTGGGACGGGAGGAAGGGAAGAGATGCGTGTGCTCGGCCGGTGGACTCCACTAATCGAGTGGCTTGGGCTGCGACGCGCAGGGGATCATCCCGGTGATTCGCCGATTTGGATTGATCCGTGCGCGATTAATGACTCGCAGAAACTTTTGCACAGCACAGGTGGGTGGTCGTGGCGGGTGGATGCGATCGCGGGAGCATGATCCCGCTGCCGACGGGAAGTTCAGGACGCTGATTGGCTTGGCTGCCACCCGTCCCTTTCGCTGACTTGGACAGGCAGACAGCTGCGCTGGGCCGTCGGCGCGGTAAGAGGCCGACCGCCGCCGCCCGATGCGGCAGGCTGGGCCCTGGCGATTTAGAATTGAAACTCACTACGGGCCGAATCAGACCGAGAAGGTGGACTTTAATGGGCTGGCCGTTTCAGCCCAGGCAGATGGCGTCGGCTCGCTTGTAACGGACAAGTATGTGGAGGGTTTGTGGCCCAGGTTATTGAATGATTGTTCTTTCTCTGTTCCACTGCGATCAGAAACTTGTAAAGTTCTGGCTAAAAAAACGGAGATTTCTCGGCTTTTGCAGAAAAAAAAAGTCTGGGTGATACGCTGTCGGAGGACCAGGTAATCAGACAGGCCTATGAGAAAACACTTTCCCCTGAATGAGCAAGGGCTACTATGTATCATCTATTATTTCTATTATTTTAGTATTTGGCCAACAAACGGAGCCTCCACGCTCGCTCTCAAGGCCTAGAAATTCCCACGTTAATCGAAGAAAAAAGGAAAACAAAAATTACCCACCACTGCCATTATGTAAAATTTAGCCGAAAATATCCTCTTAACTATTTAAAAATTACCACCACCGCCATTACATAAAGATAGCCTAAAACGTCCATATATTTTTAAAAATCATCCACCAATATCTTTACAAAAGTTACGTTCACTCTTAAGACATAGAAATTCCCACATTAATCGGAGAAAAAAATTACAATTGCCATTACGTAAAAAATAACATAAAATACCTATGTAACTATTTAAAAATTATTCACAATTGTCATTATGTAAAAAAATGGCCTAAAACATCCCTATATCTTTATCCTTTTGAAAATCATCTAACAATGTCATTACATAAAAATTAACCTAACATACCTCAATACTATTTAAAATAAAAAATAAAATAAAAATTTGCTTAAATAAAGAAAGAATTAGCCAAAATACTTTTATCTAAAAAGTATGTACCTTTTTCTTTACTATGAAATTAGTCCAGTCATTAAGTATTCCATCATTGTCATTGTTAGTATACAAACATAAATATGAAATTCTTTTTAGCTGATAAAACTGCCAATTTATACGATTAACTAAAAATAACTCCAATCAAAGTTATTTAGTCAAATAAAAATAAACTAAGATGTACATATAGAGTATACCTATAAAATATTGAGCAACAAAGATAATAATAGTCTTAACAAAGAAAAAATATTATGACAATGTCTAAAATATTTTGTCAACAATTTGGCTTAATGTGTAACAAGAGGACACTGGCAAGGAAAAACAAAAAGGATAGAAAAATAGATATATATAGATATTCGAATTCTATATACTAGCCGCGCAAATGCGCGGGTGATCTCTCTAGTTGTATTAGGAAGAGCAACATCGTTGACATGAAAATGTTTATTGTTTGTTGTAGTGTTGTCTTAGCATCCAGTTGTGTTTTTGTTGATACCTTTTGTGTTTCTGTATATAACTGTTGCTTTCGTTCTTCTTTTAATGAAATACGGGCAAAATCATTGACATGAAAATGTTGACGCCATAAACAAAGTTTTCCCAGGTCTCTGATAAGGCTAAAACTGAACAGGCTGCTAAACTCTGGGCAATAAGTTATTGCGACAGATGGTCTTGCTTCCTGATGGTTTTCTTTCTCATTTCTATCTGTCTTCAGCTCATTACTCAAGGAACCAGCCGTTCCAGAAACACTGAACACAAGTATGTGGCCTATCTGGCTCGAGCATATCTGCACGCATACTAGTACAAGATAAGCAATTGACTTTGTTATTTGAATTTCAAAGCAAGCGCTTGACTTTCTCGGTCAAAAACAAGCATTTTGCCGCGCGCCAAATGATGGCCAGATGTGTCCATCTGATGGCGTGACGCCGCCCTGTCGGGTGAGCCAGGTGAACTCACGCTGGCTCTTGCCGACTGCTGCACTGCCAACAAGCTACAGCAGGCTTGCGGTTGCGGCAACGCGCGCGGCCTGTGCCGTCCTTGATATATATCCAAAATTCCGCCGAGTGCTAGTGTGTCTCATTGCTCTGACCTGAGTATCTTATGCTTCAAATTGTGTGCCAACTTGATGAGCCCCAGCGTGACCAGCAGACAATCCACGAGAGGAGGAGATTCGTCGGCACCAGGTGCAAGCGTAGCGTATTACTCGGAAACAACTGGCCGTAGCAAGAAATTGTAAACCGAGACCGCCAGACGCCAGTGGATCGGAATAACCGGATCGGGTCGGGGTCGGAGTCGGAGCAGCCAAAATCATTGGTTTAATCTGGAGCGGTGAAGTGCAGAGCCCGCAGATGCCCAAGACGAGCGCGACTCTACGCGAGACTACGACGGCGCACATGATCGACGCCAACGCCATCTTATCGGCACGGAATTTGTCGAGCATCTGGTACACCGCCCACCACTCCACCACCCATGTGAACCCGCTGCGAGTTCCAGCAAGCGGGAGAAGAGAACCCACCCAACCAAGCCGCCGCCGCCGCTGTAGTGCACGGCGAGGACTAGTCCCGGTCGTCGCCGTCGACGTCACACGCCCAACCAAATTACCAAGACCCCTCCCAAAAAAAAGTCAACCGGAGGAGGGCGTGCGTCCGTCCACGTCACCCCCCGGCCGGGGAAAAAGATCGCGCATGCATAGGCATCGCTGACCGACCGGACCGGCCCGCACTCACCTCCTCACCTCACCTGCCGATTCTCACTCGCTCACCCGCTCGCCGGCGCGCGTCCCGCCTTGTACTGCCGAGCCGAAGCTTCTGCGCCTTTTGTACTGCGTCCCCGCGCGCGCGGACCGGACCAGGACACGAGCCGCGGCCGTAGTACAGGAACGGCGCCCGCTCCGACCGGCCGCCGCTGCAGCTATATAACTCGCCGGGCCTGCCGTCCCGCCCTCTCGCGAGCTCGTGTCAGACTGCCAGGGGCGCGTGCTCGGCGTCCGTGCCCGTCGACCAGGCGCTGCTGTTCCGGCAGGGCGAGGTGAGGCGATGCCCCCCGTCCCTCTGCGCGTTTCCCTGTCTGGGATGGGATCCGCTGCTCTGTTTCCTTTCCCCCGGCATTTCTCTCCTGTATCGTCCTCGTGATTTCCGGCGTCATCTCGCTGGGGTTTCGCTTCAGATTTTGATCGTATTCTTTTGATCGCTGGGGTTTGTTGTGAAGAATCTGGTGCCGAGCCTCCGTTCCCCTGATATGTTCTTCAGAGTTTCGCCGTCTGTTTCTCATTTCTGACCCTGAGGACTTGAGCATCGCAGGCTCGTCCTAGTCTTTGTATTTGTTGGGAATTTCCATCACCAACTTGGCATAAAAAACCCGGATGGTTTAACTAATCGAGCTCATCCATCCAACCACTCCACGTCTTTGCTGTTGTCCAATGCACGAGCACATGGGCATCTTGCTGGCTCCCGTGAAGGACAAATGAACTCACAGCCGCGCCTCCACTCTGCAGCAGCCGCCGCCGCCGTCTCGGAGATCGAGCTGCTGGTCCCCAGGGCCGCCGCCGCCGGCGCCATGGAGCACCAGGCGCCGCCGCTGGGCGCGCAGGAGATAGAGAGGACGCCCTCCGGGCGCGCCGCGCTGGACATGGAGTCGGAGCCCGCGGCGGCGCGCGAGGCGGAGCGCATCCCGCCGTGGCGCGAGCAGATCACCGCGCGCGGCATGGTGGCCGCGCTGCTCATCGGCTTCGTCTTCTCGGTGATCATGATGAAGATCAACCTCACCACGGGGCTCAACCCCACCATGAACGTCTCCGCCGCGCTGCTCGCCTTCCTCGCGCTCCGGGGCTGGACGCGCGCCCTCGAACGCCTCGGCATTGCCTCCCGCCCCTTCACCCGCCAGGAGAACACCGTCGCCCAGACCTGCGCCGTCGCCTGCTACACCATCTCGTACGGCGGTAAGCTTCTGTCGCGCTTCCCCGATCAGACCCATCCGAGCGTCCGCCGTCGTTCTTGGCGATCTGACCGTGAGTGAATCTGGCTCTCGCTGAATCTGCAGGTGGATTCGGGTCCTTCTTGCTGGGCCTGAACAGGAAGACGTACGAGCTGTCCGGGGAGACCACGCCGGGCAACGTGCCGGGGAGCGTCAAGGAGCCCGCCATCGGCTGGATGACGGGATTCCTCCTCTCCGTCTGCTTCGTGGGGCTCCTCACCTTGCTTCCGCTCAGAAAGGTACTACTGCTACGTACCAAACTCCTGTGGCCCTCGCTCTCTCTATCTCTTTCCTCTGATCTTCCATCAGTTCTATGTCCTACTGTCCTTGCTTTGAGCATTTACTATTTTAGCCGCAGTTTCTGAATTTTCTGTGGTTGCTATTGCTATCAGAAATTCTTTTTTTTTTTAAGTAAGACTTTGGCATCCGAGATGTTGAAGATTAAGCTTGAAATTAATACTTTTCAGATGCTCGAAATTACTCATCGTTTTAACTGTTTTAGGGAGGGAATCTTGGGGTCTTTTCTATTGTTCTCACCTTTCTAAGATCGAGATCGAAATCTAATTAATGCTTTTCAGGTGCTCGTGATCGACTATAAACTAACTTATCCAAGCGGGACTGCAACCGCGGTTCTCATAAACGGGTTCCACACACCTCAGGGAGATAAGAATGCAAAGTAAGCTCTATTTTTTCAGTCATGCTGACGAAATCTTCTTCACTGAACTTTACCGACATCATGTAACGGAAAACCTGAACTATTTGTCTTGCCAGAAAGCAGGTCCGTGGATTCCTCAAGTACTTCGGGCTCAGCTTCTTTTGGAGCTTCTTCCAATGGTTCTTCAGCGCCGGCGACGCCTGTGGGTTCTCTCAGTTCCCTACTTTTGGGCTCAAAGCTTGGAAGCAAACGTAATCATTTTTATCTTTGTCGTTACTAGTATAATCTAGTGTTTCAGTAGTGCAAAGAGCATACTAAAAAATCACTAATTTGAGCCCTTTTTGAATCTTCAGGTTTTTCTTCGACTTTAGTCTGACGTATGTTGGCGCCGGGATGATTTGCTCGCACCTTGTTAACCTCTCATTGCTCTTGGGGGCAATCCTTTCCTGGGGCATAATGTGGCCACTGATCGGCAAGCAGAAGGGCAACTGGTACTCTGCCAAGGCGTCTGCGAGTAGCATGACAAGCATCTATGGCTACAAGGTATGGATTCACCTGTTCTTGTCGATTCTTGGCCTCCGGCAAGATGGCTTCCATTTTACCCTGATTCGTTCCCTGCTCAGGCCTTCCTCTGCATTGCTCTTCTTCTCGGAGACGGGCTCTACAACTTCGCCAAAGTAATGTTAATCACTGTCAAGAACTTACGCGAGAGATCACGTTGCAGGAGCCTGAACAGAGGTAAAGAACGCAGCGAGAATATCTGCTTATCTCATAAAAATGTTCTACTATTTCCTTCTGGCTAGTGCTAATGGTCAGGAGTTTGTTGCAGTGGCGGACGCGGACACCATGGCGCTGGATGACCTGCAGCGCAACGAGGTGTTCAGCAAGGACAACATCCCGACCTGGCTGGCCTACACGGGGTACGCCCTGCTCAGCGTCATCGCCGTGATCATCATCCCGGTCATGTTCCGGCAGGTGAAGTGGTACTACCTGATCCTGGCGTACGTGATGGCGCCGGCGCTGGGGTTCTGCAACGCGTACGGCACGGGCCTGACGGACATGAACATGGGCTACAACTACGGCAAGATCGCGCTGTTCATCCTGGCGGCGTGGGCGGGCAAGGACGACGGCGTGGTCGCCGGCCTGGTGGGGTGCGGCGTGGTGAAGCAGCTCGTGCTCATCTCCGCCGACCTGATGCACGACTTCAAGACGGGCCACCTGACGCTGACGTCGCCGCGGTCGATGCTGGTCGGGCAGGTCATCGGCACGCTGATGGGCTGCCTCGTGGCGCCGCCCGTCTTCATGCTCTTCTACAAGGCGTTCGACGTGGGGAACCCGGACGGGTACTGGAAGGCCCCCTACGCGCTCATCTACCGCAACATGGCCATCCTCGGCGTGGAGGGCTTCTCCGCGCTGCCCAGGCACTGCCTGCAGCTGTGCGCGGGGTTCTTCGCGTTCGCCGTGCTGGCTAACCTGGCGCGGGACCTCCTGCCGCGCCGGCTCGCGCGGTTCGTGCCGCTGCCCATGGCCATGGCCGTGCCGTTCCTCGTGGGCGCCAGCTTCGCCATCGACATGTGCGTGGGGAGCCTCGTGGTGTTCGTGTGGCACAAGCTCGACAGCAAGAAGGCCGCGCTGCTGATCCCGGCCGTCGCGTCCGGGCTCATCTGCGGCGACGGCATCTGGACGTTCCCGGCGTCGCTGCTCGCGCTGGCCAAGGTCAAGCCGCCCATCTGCATGAGCTTCGCGCCGGGAAGCTAGAGAGTATTCGACCCGATCTAGTGGGCAAATGCCAGTTGCCGTTACGTACAGATAGAGTTGTAGAGTGGTAGTTTCGACTAAGGAAGAACTCCATTGTTTTGGAGAAAATCCGGGTAACTTCCTAAAACCCGGCGTGCTCCTCTGTTCATATGAGCTGGATCGTGTACTGTATAAAAATCAACAAAATTGGAAAAAATCGAAGGAGGACGACGACAGGAAGAACTTCTTGTTGGCCAGTGTTTCAATAGCAGTTGGGGCAATGGACGACAAGAAAAATCGCCACGCTTTCTCACTTTTCTCAGAAGATTCTACTCCGCTTTTCGCACGCCACGGCAAGTCGGCAATGGAGAGAGTAGTTTTCACTCTGCAGCGCAGTGTGTGCTTTCATCCGAAGAGAAATTTCGGCACGGCATATTGGCGTGCGCCTAACCCGTCGGCGTCGGCGATCCTCCCGAGCACCGCCGGGATTCGCTCAACTTGCCCAGCGATTCCTCATCAGTTGGCACCACCACATGTTTTGGGGTCGGGCATCTCCGCCTTTTCTTCGCTTGGTGCCTCACCGTCACTACCAAGAGGTTCCAAACAGGAGGAAGGCCTCGCCGGCAATCGGACGCTTGAACTGATACCAGTCGAAGCTGGTGCCGCCTTTCGCTTTTCTCCTGCACCGGGATGCCGGCCAGCCCTGAATTACCCCTTTCGCTAGTTCTGATGCTTTCAGCGGCAGTCGTGTCCGAGCTTGGCTCGTACTGATTCGGAGCGGATAGCCTCTGGGCTCTCCGCATCAACAGGCTCCGAATATCTGTCAGTAAAAGATCGCTCAAAAGTTTTCAACGCGACGCAGAGTCCGCACCACCACCTCGTTACCCATGTCGTGGCCTCGTTGGGCGTAGCTATCGTGCTACAATGCGCTCGACGAGGCCGTGGTGGGCGTGGCCGGATAAGCATGCATGCCGAATGATTTTTTGGGAAGGGTTGGGAAGCCATGCATCATTGCACTATAGTGATTAAGAATATACTGTTTCTATATCAAAATATTTGTTGTTGTTGATTTTTTTCTAAAATATTTGTTTTTTCATTTTATTCAAAGTTTTAAGCGAATATGCAAAAAGATAAGTCGTGCTTGAGGTACATATAATAATAAATTAAATCACAGACAAAGTAAATAATATACACTCAATAATTTGAATAAGGCAAATGGTCAAAAAAAATTTCCAAAAGGGCTACGCCCTAATTTCATTACCAGGGATAACGAAATCACAGCCGTTCGAGTTCAGTATTTGTGAAACCACGACCTTACATTCTGTTCCAGATCACACCCAAGGTGGCCAACTACCGAGCTGACGAAAACAGAGCTATCCTCACAGAAAGCCAGATCAAAGCTGGCTGCAGCGAACAACGCAAAGTACTGGTGTTTTCCAACGAACAGCCAAAACAAAAGAGCCTAATGCAGATTATATCCCCTTGATTTACCGGACCAGCACTGTCCCATTGTCCTACTCCATCGGTCCTGCCGGGTGCAGAGCTATGGCCGCCTCGCGCAAAGCTTCTGCGACCTTCTCCAAGGTCTTCTTGTCTTCATCCTTCTAGAGTTCTGCCCAATACAAAAGAAATGATGAGGCCTGGCAAATGATCTCAGGGCATGTTTAAATTCGGCAACTTTGCATAAAGTTTTCACCTTAAGAACCGTGTCAGTTCATTTCTTCTCTCTATGCACGTGGCCCAATTCATAAACTTTTCACCACTTTTCACCAATTCACCGGATTTAAACACCCCCTCAGTAGGAGATCTTAGTTTTTTCTGATCAAAGCACACTTTATTTCTAGCTCTCCATATTGCCCAGCAGATGCTGGCGAGCCCTACCATAACCAATTTACTGCCTCGAGGCATAAACCTCTTGGTCCAGATCCAAAATTAATTAATCGACCCGGGTCTACAATCAGCTTGAATTGTATACGCTACAAGGCTCCAAACAAACTTTGCCATGGAGCATTCAAAAAGTAGATACTCGACACTTTCATTTTCAGAGCAGAACATGCACTTACTACATCCCTTCCACTTCCTTTTGATCAGATTTTCCTTAGTAAAGATAGCATTTCTGCTAATTAGCCACATGAAAATTTTTATTTTCAAGGGCAATTTAGCCTCCCAGATCCTTTTATGGGGTTCCTCCACTTCATTATCGCACAGGTGCTTGTAAACAGATTTGACAGAAAAATGTCCCTTACTTTCCCAGGCCCATTTTCGTTGGTCATTAGTTTCATTTAGAGCAAAAGCCCTTAGGCAATCATTGAGCTTTCTCATACTGTTCTGTCCATCCTCATCTAGCCATCTCCTGAAAGACATTCTCCAGGATTTGGAAGCTATGTAATTCATAGAACATCTTTGATCATTGCATATGTTGTACAAGTCAGGGAACACATCTTTCAGGGGAATAGTCCCAACACCAAGCATCTTTCCAGAAGTCAGTATCTTTTCCATTGCTTATCAACATTACTCTTCCCTTCAGGTAAATATCTTTTGTTTTGAGCAAGTCATTCCACACAGGGGAGTTTGACTGCTTCTGTTTTAGATCTTGCAACCTGCTGTTTTTGACATATTTCTCTCTGACAATTTCCTGCCATAACCCTTCACCCTTTTCAAATTTCCACCACCATTTGCTTAGCAAACTCAGATTTAACTTCTTGAGATCATGTATCCCAAAGGTCACCTTTCTTTTTAGGGAGACAAACCTTAACCCATTTAACTAAGTGATATTTTTTCTTTGTGCCTCCTCATTGCCAAAAGAACCTTTTTCTTGTTCTATCCAGTATTTTAATGATAGTCTTTGGCAGCAATACATGGACATACTGTAGATTGGAATGCTACTCAGGCAGGCATTTAGAAGAGTTAATCTCCCTCCAATAGATAGTGTTCCCCCTTTCCATCCATCCAATCTTTTGAGCAATTTTTCATCCAAGGTTAGCCAATCCATCACATGTAACCTGGATCCAGAAACAGGGACACCCAGGTACTTACAAATGGTCAAAATCATGATTACAAGTCAGCGGCGACAAATATGTCGATAATACGGAATGGGTCTAAAAAAAGATTAGACCCATTTGGATTGATTTTTGCGACTGTGTGTCAGGAAAAGATGATCTGAAGCTGGTACAAGAGGTCGGTTAGTAAAGCGAAGACCGAATCTACTCCATCGCTACAAAAGAAGGGCTACACAACAACGCTGATGGTATCATCCCGAGAAAGTAGAGCAATGGTTGCACGGTGGCGACGGTGATGGCATGTCATGCCGAAGGTAGTAACCACTCATCCTTAGGCACAGTTTTTGTGTTTGCTAAGTAATTTTCTTTTATTGTGCCCTTTACTAACAACTAGTCAGGTTGGCACACTATGCGCGTCTCAACCAAAGACATTGATATGAAATTATTATAAGATACATATTTATTATCTCACGAATATAAAACTATGCTAAATATAAATACTTTTTATATTATCCATGAATGTAGTTGCAAACAATAGGAAAAAACCCACCACTGATATTTATTTCTAAAATATATCATGGGATCCACATAAATAGCACATGGAGCCCATGTTGATAAATCTTCCTACAATAATATATCACGGCTCCACATAAAGTAGTAATGGGTCTATGTGGATCCCACCCAAAACCATGTTTGGGTCCCACACAAAAGTATCATAGGCCCACCTGAATGTGTGTGGGTCCTACTGAATATTACATGGGTCCCATTTGGGTCTAGAAGGCATGAGAAGGCTCTGAATCTTGGAGTTTTAGTAGAGTTTATAGATTTCGATTCAAGAAGCTCCATCACCCGAGTGCAAAAGGTAAGCTCCAACCAAAATGTCATAATTTCAAAAAATTTTAAGCTGGATGCAGAACTTACCGCGCCATAATAGACACCAGTGTTGCCCGGATAGTTTTGCCTAGGTATCGTGTAGCTTTCAAGAAAAGATAATAGATCAATAGTTTTGCCCAGGTATCGTGTAGGCAATTTTAAAGAAAACAGTCATGTTCGGTTGGCTGACGGCTGGTGGCTGGTGCTGATTTGTTGTGAGAGAAAAGTACTGCTGGCTGGCTGGTGGCTGGTGGCTGATAAGCCAAGCGAACAGGCTGTCAAGAATGGTTAAAGTCAATCAGACTGATAGCGTCACGTTTCTGATTTTTTAAGTGAATTTATCATTTATTTCTAGAGCTTCTCATAAGGTATATATAATGGGACGTGAATAATAGTAAGATGGCGTTTGGTTGGGGAATGCAAACGTAAACGTAAACATTAACAATTTGCGCTGTAATCTGATACAAATCAAACGATCTCTTGCTTTGTTTGGTTCAGATCAGTAACGAAATCAAAAAGTGCCTGCTATTCATCGATGTGCTCATCTGTCAAACAAGCATCCTCCACGCGCAGTCACCTAGATCCCCCTACTCTGCCCCAAACTGGCCAGAGCACTGCCCACAGGCTTGCTGCGCTGCCGGTGCTGCTTGCGTCATGCCGGCGGGAGCCACCATTGCCCTCGCTGTGACTCACGGCAACACCGACATGTGCTATGTTGGCATCGCAACATCTAATTGGCCCTCTCCAAGGAGTTGCTGGGAAGGCTCAGAGGCTAGTCAAAGATGAAACGGGTGTGCGAGGAGCCGAGGACATGATCGCGAAGGAATCTTGCCGTGGAAGATGTGTTACTCAAGGCAATACGTAAGGGGAAGTCGCAAATTTGCTGCCGTCCTTTGCGGAGCGTCGCAGTCGTGAGGTAGACGACGGGGGGCAGCGAAATCGCATTACACCCGTGAGGGAGCGGTATCAGATTTCTACAGGCCCGTATCCAATTACAGCGTGACCTGATTGCAGGAGAGCCAAAACAAACAGGATTTAATGGAATCGGTTTGCGGTGTTATCAGATACCGTTACAAAAACGTGAACCAAACAGCACCTAAGTGTAAGATAAGATGTTCAATTTTATTGGACATTTGGGCTATCTCTTCCACCTAATGCCATTCGGCTGCTGCCTACTTTTGGGCTTTTCACCGTTTCAGGGCTCGTGGGTTGGCCCATGTGTACAAAGTATTTGCGAGTCCCGCTTTTCTTTTCTGTTTTTTCTGTTGGTCGTTCGTTTTTCTTTCCCCGTACATCTCTTTTACCGTTCTACGGCGACGAGCACCAAAGCCTCCGCAAAAAGTTAATTACCTTTTTTTTCGAGTAAAAGGTCAATTACGTTTTCCCGTAAAACTGCAACCTCAGCCGATCAGGCGATCACTAACCATCGGATTCATGTCCCCTGCTTTGACTCGCCACGTACCACTTTTTCACGATCGATTCACATCAAAAGCCAAGTCGTTTTCATCCCAAACGAAGTACGTCGTACCACTCATTTGGACCTCCTCAGCACCCCGTGTAGTACATTTGTACTGCAATTATCTTAGCGCTTCGTTAGGAAGCGAAAATAAAATGCGTATGTGCTCAACCGAAAGTGAGCCTCGCGACCGAGCACCTAACGCCACCCAAAGAATACAAAATCGAATGGAGGAGCATGGGTGGGCGCAGACCGTAGGCGAGGGGGCCCATCCATCCTAGCTACTGTAGCTGCTGATGGTACTGGCTAGGAGAGGCGGCGCATATACGCAGGGCGCGATACGCCACTTGTCAGGCCACTCGGAAACGATCTCCAGGACAGGGACACGTGAAAGAATCTGTGATTCGGACTCCACTCCAAAGAGGCAAAGGAGATCGTGTGATGCGACTTGCGAGCACTCGCATCGATCTCTTCCGTTGACCCTGCTCTGGAACGGGATGGATCTTTGAGTGATTGTGATTAGTCTTTTTCCGCACCGAGTGGCGTGCTTCGTGCCATTTCGCACTGCCTTGGTGCCCGCACTACCCCGTATGGGTCGTGTGCTCGCCGCTTGCCCCGCTCGGAGCCAAAAGAAAAAGATAGGACACGTACTATATACTTTTATGGTATATATAGAATTCTGTTTTCTACTAGCTTGGAAAAATGTGCAAGGGTGTGATATTACAACAAAAAAGCCTTTTGTATGAATATACGATATAGGTACACTGGTAACGTATCAAAATTGCAGGATGCAGAAAAGCAAAAATAAATGCCAGATCGGCATCTGCTGGAGAGAGAGAGAGAGAGAGAGAGAGAGAGAGAGAGAGAGAGAGAGAGAGAGAGAGCACAAGTGCTCCTTTTTTTTATTCACTGACTGTAACAACAGTAATCAAGAATATTGTTTACGGATTGTAGTGAGGTTGCGTGTATATTAGCCAGGCATGAGCTATACGATCGCGCGCTACAGCCAGCAGATATTAAAAAAAAACCTGAAACAGAAACAGCTGTTTGTCAGTGTATGGACTGTAGACGCCGGGACGTGACAGACTAACAGGGCAGGGCAACTGGGCAAGCGGGCGTCAGATGATTCTGTTCTTGCTTATCCGGTCCGATCCGACGCACGCTGGGCGAGTGGGTGGCGTGGGCGGGGCACACGCCCGCGACAGCGACCACGCGACGCGAGCGGAGCCATCGGAATTTCCGTGGTGGGGCGCTGGGGAATTCTTGGCATTTCCGACCTCCGTAAGATTCGTTCCTACACGCTGTTTGCCAACAACTAGCATCTCATCGTGTGCTGATGAGTTAGTTCTCTGCCTTTGCTCATTTCAGCTCCTACAATTCACGAGTCTAGTTCCCGCAGAAAATACAAGTGCTCTCTCTCTCTCTCTTTTTGAGCAAACCATTTTATGTCCACTTATGGAACACTAATCAACAATAACATTTTTTTTGGATTCTGTTGCGTGAGAAAAGAAGAAACTGTCGAATGAATTAATGTTCTGTATGTTTGACACCTATGTACATATATACAACCCCAAAGGGTGTTAGCCGAAGGGACGTATCCCTTCGGAGAAACGATGAGAGGACGTCTCCCC
>CM014276.1:53030900-53069201 GCA_004135705.1 Alloteropsis semialata | reverse complement strand
GAACCTTCGCACACTCGTCTCGACATAGGCGAAAGAGGATCGACGAGAGAAAAGGAAGAAACTTACCGACTCGAAATAGGAAAGCCGCGGGACGGCCGCTTGACCGGCGGAGCCGTCCCCGACCCCGATCCTTCCTCCCGCGGCCGTTTGCCCCGGTCGGCCCTCGGCGAAGTCCGCCCTCGGGTCGGGGGTGGAGTTGGCGCACGTCCGCCGTCGCGTGACGACCCCGTGACCTCCGGTGTGCCCCGACCGGCCGAGGACTCGCGCTGGGGGGCCGGATCGCTCCAATCGGATCCAGTGGAGGAGTCCGAGGCATAATCAAAGCCCCCCTCGAAGGGGCCTTGATCCTCCCTCCACAGCCCATCCTGCCGAGCCTGCCGACGTCGCTCGCGGTACTCCTCCTCGGCCTTCTCGCGGGCCAGCCGCTTCTTCGTCTTCTTTGCCTTGTCCTTCTCCTTCTTAAGACGGGCGGCCTCCGCGCGCGCACGGTTCACGGCCCGAGTGGCCGCGTCCTCGGGAAGCGGGGGTCGGGAGACCCTGAACGACAGAGGGTGCTGAAGAAGAAGGGGTTCAGATGAATCACCGGACTGAAAGGAGGAATGGCGAAGGTAAAGGAAAAACCCCGACAACTAACCTGGATGAGGGGATCGCCCATGGGGAGCATCACAGGGTGATTCGGCAACGGGTACCCCGCGGACGAACGCTGGACCGCTTCGCGAAGGCGGGCGACCATCTCCTCGACGGGAAGTTCCCCGACCGCCATTACCGACCCTGTCCAGTCTGCCGCCAGAGTCATCTGGTCCAGGCGCAGACGGCGGGCCATCAGGGGGAGGACGCGGCGCGAATGGTACGCCGCGAGAACCCCAGGACCGGTAACCCCGAGCTCGCGAAGCCGGGCGACCGCGTCACGAAGCTCGGTCAGGTGAGGCCGCTCCTCCTGGGTCGGGCCCCAGTGCCAGCAGTCCGGCCGCCCCTCGATAAGCCTTCCCGTGAAGGCTGGGAAGGGAGCGCCCGGATCGCTCCGCAGGTAGAACCACCTCGGCTGCCACCCCTTGTTGCTGGAGGTCAACGGGAGCGAGGGGTAACTCTCGCCCTGACCGGCGCGCAGCCGCACCCCGGCGCAGCCGTGTGGCCTCGGCCGCCCCTCCGCCTTCACCTCCTCGACGTGGAAGTAGGACCTCCAGAGGTTGAAGTGAGGCTCGATGCCGAGGAACCCCTCGCACAAGGCGACGAAGACCGCCACGTGAAGCAGGCCGTTGGGATTGAGGTGGTGGAGCTCGATGTCGTAGTAATGCAGGAGCCCGCGGAGGAAGTAATGTGGAGGAAGTCCCAAACCCCGCTCATGGAAGGGGACGAAGGACACCACGTACCCGTCGGCCGGAGCAGGGACCTCCTCGTTCCCCGGCGCCATCCATTCTACAAGGTTGGTTCGCGGGCACAGGAGCCCGCGCCCCACCAGGCGCTCGAGCTCACCCTCCGTGACGGAAGAGCGGGACCAGGCCATGACCGGGAGGCGAGGAAGGCAAGGAGAAGAAAGGCGGCGGCGGCGATTTGAGGGCAGGCGGGCGGCAAGAGAGGAAAGGTACGGGCTCTCCCTTGCAGGCGGCGGCGGCGATTTGAGGACAGGAAGCGGAGGAAGAAGAAGGTCCGGGGCCCCCCTTCTCTCTGCCTTAAATGGGCAGGTGAGGGAGCAGGCGCGACGCCTCGGGTCTCCCACCTGCGCCTCGGCACGCAAAGGCCACGCGGCCCACGACGCGCGCCCTCGATCTCCCACGTCTCCCACGTCTCCCACGACCCGAGATTCACGCCCAGGCTCTCTCTCTCTCTCTCAACCCCTTCGCATTCCATATCCTGCCTCTCTTTTATTTATTCCGCGTTTATTTCCGTTTCCTTCTCTTGCGCGTTTATTTTTCAGGAAAAACAAGACGAGCCCGGGCCGTTCTTAGGCCCAAGGGACACGACGCGAAATCGAAAAAACAGCCCAAGAGTTCGAAGGCCGGCCCTAGGGTCCGACGGCCGCTCTGAAGCGTCCGAGCGAAGGGGCAGAGATGGGCGGGCCCACTAGAGGCCGTAGTCTCGGCACGCGGGTGCCGAGGACGCCCAGACCTGCGTTCGAGCCTAAGATTCCTGACCCCATGTATCTCCACGAAGAGAGGCGACGAGCCCCTGTGGTCGGTCGAACGACTACGGGAACTAAGGGGGTCGGGAACTCTGGGGATTATCCGAGGTCGATCACCAGTTGATCCGACGGTCCTCTCTCGGAGGGGGACCGAGGCCTCGCTCGATCTAGCCCGTTAGTAGCTCACCGGGAGCCGTGTTTCGGCCTACGCGGTAAAACACGAGGCATGCCCTTACCTTCCGTCCCGCGGAGGGATTGCGTGAGGGGAAAACGATAAAAAGACGAAACGGCTTCCCGCCCGACCGACTCGGGGGCGCACGGGGGAGCTGAAATCGCAAAAAGAGGCCGACTGCGCGGCCGCAGAAAGACACCCGAGTCAACCAGATTCCTTTATTTCTCAAATAAGGGCAAAAAGTACACGTGGCCAAGGGCCGTGAGATAACACAAACGGGTCTCGCCACCCTCGGTGACGAAATCAAGCGACGAAGGGCGCAGGAGATCCGATGCAACAAGAAGGGCCGAACTGCGAACGTCGCAGTTCTTCTTGTAGCATCTCCCCGCCCGCCGACGCCACGAGGGGAACTCGGCGGAGGATTGCGCTGTGGTGCCGTGACAACGGAGCGTCACCACAGACTCTCTCCAGCGTCCCGGGGCCGACGGTCGCCGGCATCGGCATCACATCGGCACCCAGGAAAGAAGAGGGAGCGCGCAGGTGGCTGTACACGACCCCTGCAACCGCCCTGGCGAGGCAAGTCGGGGGAACGGCGACACTCCCGCTCATGCACTCCCCCTCGAACCCGTTCCACCGCCACCGAGGCAGGGCGAACGGACGGGAGGAGTCGTCAGAGCCAGAGCCGTCCTTCACTTGCGACGCCGAGCAGCACTCCTCCATGCCGGAACTCCCCGAGGTCGCAGTCATTCTTGTGGCATCAGGCGACTAGTCCCTCGCCCCCCGGGCCAGGGGGACGCCCTCGAGGCGGTTCACCGACCAGGGATCTCATGCTAACAAGAGAAAGAAGAGGCAGGATAGTTGCGTGCCCAGGAAGACGGCCCGAGGGACCCTATTTATAGCCCGAAGGAACCTGAGTCAGCACTCGGGCCGGGTACGAGGACGCGCCGCGTGGCCCTCCATGCAAAGCGACAGAGCATCACCAACGAACAGTGGGCTCAGAAAGGACGACATGACGACTCAGAAGGGAGACAGTGCCTCTGAAAAAAGCGGATCATGTTCCGGTCCATTGGACAAAACGCGGTGTCATCCTGTAGGGACCGCACAGAGATGGCAAACCCAACTTCAGCCTATAGGCGAACCACCGTTCCCCTACAGGCTCGGGGGCTACACCCACCGGGTGCGCTCGCGCGCCCCGGTAGGAAAAAGGACAAACTTTACTCCAGCCTATAGGCGAACCAACCGTTCCCCTACAGGCTCGGGGGCTACACCCGGTGGGTGCGCTCGCGCGCACCCCCGAGTGACATCTGAACAGGCATCGAGAAAAAGCCTGCACGGAGAACCACCTGTCCTCCGAGCAGGCTCGGGGGCTACTGTCGGATATCAATATCCGACCCTCTCACCGACGGGTGGGACCACGCAGTTTCGGAATAAGATGGGCATAGGAAAACCCGCGAACAAGGAGAATATCAGGTCAGGGGAGGATCGATTTTCCCCCGACTCGACTGACCTGGTTCTGCCTCGGCCGACCCTCGACCGTCTCGGCCGACCCCCGTCCGTCTCGGCCGACCCTCGTCCGCCTCGGCCGACCCTCGTCCGTCTCGGCCGACCCTCGTCCGCCTCGGCCGACCCTCGTCCGTCTCGGCCGACCCCCGTCCGCCTCGGCCGACCCATGTCCGCCTCGGCCGACCCACTTCTGTCCTGGTCAAACCTACGCTATCTCGCCCGACCTCTCCTCGCCTCGCCCGAATCGGCGTGGGCCCGGGCCGGAGTGGAGTGTCAGGAAGACCCGGCATAAGGACGTGTCGCCACACGGCTATGCCGCGCCCCATCAGCATTAATTGGCCTTACCGAGCACTGTCCACCTTACCGAGCACTGTCCGGTATGGCCAAGGGATGTGACTCTCACTGTTTTACCCGTCCGCAGGCGCCGATCGAGGAGAAGCACGACCCCAACAGCGACCCCAACAGCGTCCCCAACAGCGTCCACAGTGTCCCGAACAGCATCCACAGTGTCCCGCAGGCGGCGGGGCTTCTCCAGCAAGCTTTCCATTATTTGTTATTTGTTGAACACGTCTTGTACAGCGTCCTCTCCCCTGAGTATAAAGGGAAAAATCAAGCCTCAGGAGAGGGGAGACGCACACACGAAAACACAACCCACGAAACACACACGCTCAGACGCATCCAGAGACTTGGGAGCCTCTCCCTCTCTCGACCGCTTGTAACCCCTACTACGAGCAACGCGAGTAACATGAGCAGATCGACACTGGACGTAGGGCGTTAGTGCCTGAACCAGTATAACCCTTGTGTCCTCTCGCGAACCATCCGGAGCCCAAACGCGCAATCCACTAAATTTACTTGTTGGTTATTTCTTACACCGACACTTATAATATACCAATAGTGTATGAAATACACGACTTAAAATCTTATATTGGTGTATATTTTTATTAAGGTGATTTGGATTCCAATATAGGATTACTCGTGTTATTTTTAATAATGCCATATACGGGTAATATAGATGTAAAGTTAAGGAGATACTTTAAGTTATTTTTTAATTATTTGTAGTGGGTAATTTAGTCACAAATTTAGGAGGTTATTTTAAATAACATTTATAATGGCATAGTGGGTAATTTTGATGAAGACTAGAGGGTTAATTTGATTTATTTTATATAATGGCAGAGGTGGGTAATTTAGATATGGATTTAGGAGGTTACTTTAAGCTATTTTCATAATGGCATAGGTGGGTAATTTTTTTAGAAAACGTAATAGATCTAATGGCTATGGTGATTTGAGTGTTCCAATTGATAGCTAGATGTTTTTCTTTTTTGTGAGAATTTCTAGAATTTCTCTCTTTTTCTAGAGTGTCCACCTATGATCCTACGTGGCTTCATCTGGAGGCTCCAAAAGGAGCCTCCAATTAGTAATAGTAAGATTAAATGTGGATAACTGACAAAACTCATTTCATAACCTTGGGTGAAATTGTGAGACGAATCTATTAAGCCTAATTAGACCATGATTAGACAATGTCGTGCTACAGTAAACAATCTCTAATGACAAATTAATTAGGCTTAAAAGATTCATCTCGCGATTTTTCGTCTATCCGTGTAATTAGTTTTATAATTAGATCATGTTTAGTCCTCCTAATTTTCGGTTTAAAATTGCTACAGTATATTTCGCAAATTTTCTCACCGGATTTGAACAGGCGCTAATTTCAGGCAAACCAGATCTCAGAATCTCAACTCATTTCTTTACACCTTTGTCTGGCTCAATGCTCCAACAAGAATCAAAAGCTTGCTTTCGCCTCGTCATACAAAAATCATTCGAACACGCAGCATCAAACGAGTCCCAGGACAGCACTTATGATCCGGCGTAGGCCCCTCAAGTCTCCAGCCATTCAATCGCATCCTGAATATTTTTTTTTGCGCTATTAAATCAGCACCGAGTGCGACTTCTAATTTAATTTCCCCAACCGTCTCCCCCTTTGCCCCTCAATGGAAAAATGCAGGGGGTGGCGGTAGGTAACCTGTCAATCGCCCCCGTGATTTGTGCGGCAGATGCATGTAGACATTGGGTTAGTTTAGGTACAGGCACAGCAAATGGATTGGGCTGCTACGTCTAATCGCCCCAGCCAAGCCAATGATCGCCGGGATGTTTATCTGCGGCAGCATCTGTATACTTCCCCGTCCGGTGACGTCTTGACGTGTTGATGTCCTCCGCCTAAACCACCCAGTAATATCGGCCTCGGTTTTTACGGACCCGTCGCCGTCGATCCTTTCCCTGCTGGCTGCTGCCGTCGCCACCGGTGTCGCGTTCCTGCAGTCGCTGCGGCTTCCAATTTTCCTGGGGCAGCGGCTCGCTCCGGGATTTGATTCCAGAGCCCGGATACAAATCGTCAAAAAGCTGGGTATCGGCCGCGGCAAGCACCGTACCACCACAATCCCGGCGCGCTCGACACGGAGCTCGCTGCTGGCCAGCGCCGGGGCGACCCCTCTCGTCGCCATCACGCCCCAATAATTCACTGCCCACCCGCCATCGCCACCAGTCTTCCGCCACCACGGCTGGCCTACGCAGCCCGCCAATAATACCGCGCCCAAAGCAGAGGCCGAGACCCGCGACGTGCAGGGGGAGCAGTGGCGACCACCACACACGGCCGAGGAGCGAGGAGCGGAGCTGAGCTGAGCTGAGCGCCGCGCTGCCGGCCATGTCCGCGCCGCACCGCAGCCTGGCCACCGCCTCGCCGTCGCTCCGCTTCCTCGGCCTGCTCAAGCAGCCCGACGAGGCCAGCGTCGACGTGCAGGAGCTCGAGCTCGACGAGCGCGACGTCGTCTGGTCCTCCAGCGCGACCTCCTCGTCCTCGACCTCCGCGGCCTCCTCGCCGTCCCCGACCCCGTCCCCGTCCGCGAGCCTCCGCCGGCCCATATCGACGTCGTCGCGCCACTTCCCGTCCGGCAGCGTCGGCCTGTCCGCGCTCCTCGCCGAGGACCGCCACGCGTCCACCGCACCCGTCCAGGCCATGGCGCGCCCGGAGAGGCAGCACGTCCCGCAGCCGTACCACCAGTCGGCCCCCGTCGCCGTGCCGGCCTGGCCCAAGGCCGTGGCGGCGGCGGACAGGCGCCGCCGCGAGGCGGAGCTGCTGGCCGCGGGCTACGAGGACGACGACGACGAGGGCGAGCCGGTCGTGCCGCCGCACGAGATGGCCGCGCGGCGCGCCGCGGCGGCGGCGTCGGTGATGGAGGGCGCCGGGCGCACGCTCAAGGGCCGCGACCTCCGGCGCGTGCGCAACGCCGTGTGGCGCACCACCGGCTTCCTCGACCTGTGAAGAAGGACGCTCCTGAATTCCTTTGGAGGTTTCGTTCCGTTCGCTGGCCACGTCACTCCACTCCGCTTGAGCTGCCTCGGGCAGGGCAGAGCTTCTTCTTGCGTGGTGTAGTCTTGCGCCAGGTACTGAAAAAAAGGTGGGCGTTTTCTTACTAGGTTTGGAGTTGTAGGGGGGCACTATTATGATTTATGAGGTGTATTTGTTGTGGAAGAGTCTGCAGGTGCTTCAAGTATTTTTCATGGAAGAAAACTATGGCGATCAGTCTGTAACTGTTCTTAATATCTCTGCAATTCTTTGAGAGAGAATTTTCTAGGCAGAGCCCATATGATTATTGAACCTGTAGTGTAGTGTGCAGAAGGGGTGCGTTCATAGTTTTTGTATACCACTGTGGCTAATAGAGTGCCTTTTCTAATTATGTCCAAATTCCGAATAGAGACATTCTCCTGTGCTTCTTGTATTTGCTTGCACTAATCATTTCCTTTTGTGTTCCTTGGAGCAAGTACATAAGTCATGCTATGCCCCTCTCCAATCATCTCCAAATTTTTCGAGGGCGTTTTGGTGGAGATGGAGGGAGGACGATCCTTCCTAGAATTGGAGTGAAAAATGATCTGATTTTTCACCTCAATCCCTGCAATACTTAGAATGGAGAAGGTTACTAAACAAACAAACCCTAAAAGGGAATTAAATTTTGTGAAGCCTCTCCTCGTATATAATGGGCCTGAATATTTTATTTTCTCACAGAAAAAAATTCAAATTACTTACCTCAAGTATGACAAAAGGCTGAATAACCATCTAAAGTATGTTTTCATTCACTTTACCCACTAAATTATCTCATTGGATCCAATTACCCCTCATAAATTTGTCTTTTTTTTTTTGCTTCTTACACACAAGTAGACTTTTAAGTTAATTTTCTATGGAACCAAGAGGTAGTTTTTGCGGTTATTCTGATTTTGGCCATACTTGAGTGGAATATTTTTTCCTTTCTCCTTCCATCTCCAAATGCCAGTTCTTTTCCTTGGTCCGAAACCTAAGGGTTTTACTTCTCTCTACTCCCTCCATTCCAAACTGTAGTTCACGATTAACTTTTCTAATGCACATTTGACCATTTGTCTTATTCAAAAATTTACACTAGTACCATTTATTTTGTTGTTATTTGTTTTATTATCAAAAGTACTTTAAGTACGACTCATATTACTAGTTATTTGTACTAATTTTTTGAATAAGATGAATGGTCAAAGTTTTATTTTAAAAAACAACAGTGAAGTCAATTTAAAATGGAGAAAGTATTATTTTCAACCTTCTTTATTCTCTCCGTTGCGGCATACTCGGGTGCCTATATGAGGTACTGTTGTCACTCCTCTTTTTTTTGTCGTCCCGCTAATGCACTAAAGTGAGTAGACTTCACCATGCCTCTCATATAGACCACCCTTTGCCATCTTGATTTGCGGATGCGTTGCCCACCAATTATGCCTTGCTGCCAAGCCTTGTTTCCCTCTATCCTTGGGGTTTAGAGGAAGACTCGTTAAAACCTAGAGCTCACAAAACCCCCAACCTCTAAACAGAGTACCATAATGGGGTCGTATGAGATGGCGAAGTCAGATCGAATCTGGTCAGAAAATAAGTACTCCATCCGTTTCAAATTGTAGGTTGTTTTGCCTTTTCAAGGTTCAATATTATGTCTACATGCATGGTAAAAGTAATGAAACTTGAAAAGCAAAAACAACTTCCAATTTGAAACGGAGAGAGTATTGAGTTTTTTGCACTTACCAAGCTTAAACTAAAAACTTATCACTAAACACTTCCTCTCACGCGCAGATCCTCTTGGAAAGTTCAACTCATGAGTCTGAGTCGATGGAAGATGGGCAATTCACTTGTATCTCAACAATAAAGGACTGAGGGGCAGGAGATAGCAAATGAAAAAAAAAAGGTACGAAGAAGGTAAGAAGCACTTGGTATGAAACAACAATCCCCTTCTAAAAACCATGAACCTCGCAGAAAACTAGGACTATTTTAAACCAATTATTCTATTATACATTTGTACATTTCTAGATAAAGCTGATTCCAAATTCAGATTTTGGCACAAATACGCGTAACTCAGCAGGCATCGCCTAGCTTTAGCAAAGCGGAAGACAGAACAGCATGAGTTTACAGAACCCAAAGTTTCATAGCTCCAGCAGTTTCAGCCGAGACATGCTGTGTCTCGTTGGGAGAAACAATTGTAAACTTTGTAAGGGCCTGTTTAGTTCGGGAAAAAAGTTTGCGAATTTTACTGTAGCAATTCTAAACCTAAGATTAGGAGGACTAAACATAATCTAATTATAAAACTAATTACACGGATGGACAGAAAATCGCGAGACGAATCTATTAAGCCTAATTAATCCGTCATTAGAGATTGTTTACTGTAGCACGACGTTGTCTAATCATGGCCAAATTAGGCTCATTAGATTCGTCTCGCAAAGTTACCGAAGGGTTATGGAATGGGTTTTGTCATTAACACACGTTTAATACTTTATGCATGTAAGATTCCCTTTGATGAATAGTAAAGTTTGATGAACAGTGAAGTTTGATGAACAGTGAAGTTTGGTGTGGAACTAAACAGTTAAACAGGGCCTAAGCGACACTCACTTTTAGAAGAGAAACGACATCGCTATGCTATTCTCGTGCAGGAATTCGAGCCCAGTGGATGCCGGGTCACCTCACGGAACAGTACAGGAGGAGGGCAACTCTTCCGGTCCAGCGTGACGGTACACCGTACAGGAGCTCTGCTTTTCCGTGAAGGCGAAACCGCCCCCCCATCCTGATCGCTACCGGAGTGGTCATTAGCCTTGCCCATCCCAGCGAAAGTGGACGAGAACGATCGGTAATTACCGTCAAGATTCGGCATCATTGCTATATCAAACCGTCGATGGGGAGTAATAAGCAAGGGCCATGGTTTCCGCGCGGCGTGGCTCAGCTTGCGACGCACTCGAGACCTCGACTCGTTCACGGCGGCGCGCGAGCCCCGACGTGCCAAAACATTTTTTTTTCGATAGCCAAGTAGCGGTAGCGACTTCTTTAGGTTTTGTACGAGCAATCTGCTCGGACCCACAAATATGCGTCCGAGCGTCGCGGTGAGACAGACCGACCGACCAAATGACAAACTGAATCGGAAGACAGGATCAGACGACATACGTAAGAGTCCGGTGTCGAGCAAGGACAGGAGGATGCTAAAATTTCCAATGGCTGAAATCGAGGCAGCCCTGGACCATTAAACTCGAACGGAAGTGGAGTGCCACACCAATCAGACAGGACTGCACAAAGTGACAGTGTACTGCTCCTCCACGGGCACAAGGCGATGCAAAAATCACTAGGCCAGTAGGCTACCAGTAGGCCAAAGATTCCGGGAAACCCTGCGCCATCAGTAGAGGCCGGGCCGCATCCGAGTCAGCTCGGGCATCTTTGAGTAGGGAGCACTCCAATCAGCGAGGACATCAGTGAAACGTCTCGGGTCCGAGCGATGCCGATCTCCAATCGGCAAAGGCATCGGCGAAACGTCTGAACGGGTCGATCCACGCCGAGCGCTTCCCGCGGGAGGCCTGGGTCTCAGGGTCTGGGATCGCATGGCATATTGGCATCTCCTCGTCGCTTTCAAGGGGCCGGCGTCATCCGGACCGCGACGGGCACAAGAACAGAGCACAAGGAACCAGCAACTGTTACCGATCAGTTTCACTGAATGTCTGAATTGTTTTCGGCACAAACTGTGGGCTGCGAGCATCATGCGTGCCATCTTTCAGGACTGTTTCTTCAGACAGGTTTTGGCCCAGAAAGGCACTTCCACGTCTGGCCAGGCATATCCACTGAATTATCTTACTGCGTTTTTTGCTTGGCCTGGTGATGTAAGCATGTGACCCTGGAAAGGGACAGGTAAATAAACTAGAGGGTGGTCACTTCTTGTTCAAGGACCTTGTCATGGGGAAGCGATTGGAGTCAACAAAGCTACTACTCAAACCAAACATGAGGGTCCACTCTCCCCCTTGCTTCAATCTGGAGGGTCCACCCCGTTTGTTTCCCTTGAGAAAGAGCCAAGTAGAGACCCTTATCCTCGAAGGATTTCACTAATTTTTCCGATTTGATGGGGCCAAATGCCCCTGCTTTTCCTTGAAAAGGAAAGATCATATATAGAGATAACGACACAAAATACATGCACAGTTGGACGTTCAACAGCATATACACGTCATATCGTTGAATAGGTTTCGTTGAATGGGCACATTTTTAATTCATGGAGCCTGCTCAGCAGCTCAGGTATTGATATACATGGACATTTGTGCATGATTTTTAATTCACAGCCACACCACTGAATCTGTGTTGTCGTATAACTGACAACATTTCGTTTCTGAAAAAAAGGGTGCAAACTGGCGATTTACAATTGTTTTGGGTGACCAACGAAGATGCTTCTTACAAGTTACAACATCGCACCTTGTTGACCCAGGATATGGCTAAATGTTCAGCAAGTTACATAGATGGTTTGCTAACCAGTAACCATTCACTGGTATACATCATCTGAAAACTCGTTGAATCCCAATTGCAATATATCTTACTGCATTTACCGAAAGCAGCTGGAAACTAACAATTTACAATAGGATCAGCTGGCCTTGGAAGATGCTTTGTATACTCAAACCTGTGGATTCCGGTTACTGGGGCAAAGTTTCAGCTATTCAGTAGCTCTGGCATCCATCACTCATCACTGCTGAGAGATGAGATTCTCAAGCTTACCATTTGGTCTGATGCGATGAATCATGTAGCATATGATAATTTACTGCGGCATCACCTTAGATCATTATATGTAGGTAACATTCAGATTTGTACTGCATCTTCTATGTATCACTTCCCAACTATTTACTGACGAACTTTGGCATGTTAATATCTTTTCCGATTGGACATGGAACTGCCGTCGCATGCTTTTTTCCTCTAGTGTGTAGACCTGAATGCCATGCACAATGGTGGACTGATCTTGGCCAAGGCAAGCAAGGATTCAGGGAAGATCCAAAGTCCATCCCCACATATCAAACCCGATGCAACTGCTGGAACCATTAATGATGCTTTACTTCTGTCAATCATGTTCCAGGTGAAGACTATCAAACTCCCGACACACATGTCGATGGCAAAGCTCGCACCAACTAAGAAAGGAACCCCCATTGCCATTGGTAGAGGAACCCATTTGCCATATTTTGGTGGCAAGAGGTCCCTCATCAGATTGGCTGCAACTGCAAATCCAAAAAATCCATAGCACAGCTGCAAACAATGTAGCGGCAGAGCAGAGAAGCCCTGGACACCAAGAATTGCCATATTGCGGTATATTAGAGCATATGGTGCCTTCCAGTAGCCATCTGGGTTGCCAATGTCAAAAGCCTTGTAGAACAGAAAGAATGTCAGAGGTCCAATGACACAACCCATCGCAGTGCCAATAGCCTGAGCAATAATCATTGATCTAGGTGATGTTAATGTAAGATGTCCAGTCTTGAAGTCATGCATCAGATCGGCAGATATTGACACCAGTGATTTCACCAAACCACAGCCTACTAGGCCAGCAACTACACCAGAGTCCTTCCCGGCCCAGGCTGCAAGAATGAAGAGGGCGACCTTTCCATAATTGTAGGCCATGTTGATATCAGTAAGGCCAGCACCATAGGCGTTGCAGAAACCCAATGCAGGAGCCAATAAGTATGCTATGACAACATAGTACCATTTCATCTCATGGAACATCAAGGGAATGGCAAACACTGCAACAACTGATAGTGCAAGATATAAAGAGTAGGCTAGCCAAGGAGGGTACTGTCTCTTGTGAAAATTTCGTTGCGATGAATGTCATCAAGCACCGGAACGTCTTCCTCTGCAAGTAGAATGAACCCCATATCAGATAATCTATACATCAGTTAAAGAGTGTTAGACCATATTTATATTAGTTAAACTGTTCACCTTTCTTTGCACTCTTCAGCCTTGATCTATCAAGCAGATTCTTAACAGTGAATGCAACAATCTTGACAAAATTGTACAGGCCATCTCCTAGGATTAGCGCTATGCAGATGAAGGCCTAAACAATAAGATAAGGTAAGTTGATATTCTACAGATGTACACTAACATAATGCAAATGCGAAACACACCCTGTAGCCTTGCAGGCTTCTCATGCTGCTTTCCGGTATATCAGCAGGATACCAATCCCCTTTTTTATCACTGATCAGTGGCCACATTACTCCCCATGAGAGAAGTGCACCAAGAAGGAGAGACAGATTGACATGGTGCGAGCAAATCATCCCTGCCCCGACATATGTGAGGCTAAAATCGAAGAAAAATCTGAAATATAAGAAACAAATATTCTTAAACAGGTGAGGCTAAAATCGATGGTATCTCAGTTTGCTTCTCGCCTCTAAGCACTTGTATTATATGACGGCACGGGATGCCATAGGACTCATATAATTTACAGGAGCACGTACCAAACATGTTTGACTTGTTCAATTGGACCACTCGCTCTTTTCCAGATAGGCTACTGATGGCGACAATTTTCATATCCTCTTGCCTTATCGGCTTGCATTATCGGCTTTCAACTCCTCTTGCCGCTGGCACCCTAAAGCTGTGTCAAACCGTAACCAAAACTCAACAAAGCTCAATTTTCGATGAATGAAACGGTTAAAAAAGGAATTTGCACTCTCCGATCGTGATGTAGTCCTAAGGATTCCTGCTAGAGGTATGTCCATAAAGTATGCCGGAATCCATGATTCTCTCATATCAAACTTTGTGGAAAACCACTCTTTTTCCATGAGCCCATAGTTTGTCATGATAGAATTCCATTGAGACACAAAATCATCGGGATCCTCGGAGCCCCAAACACACTTGTGTAATCTATCCCAGAACACCTGATCCTCTCTTATGGAGGGACTGACCTTCTCAGGTACCTTCTCCATGATATGCCACATGCAAAATCTATGAACTGTATTTGGTAGAATCTGAGCAATAGCAGCCTTCATGCTCGCATCTTCATCTGTTATGATTAGATGAGGTGGTACTTGACCCATAGCCTTAAGAAAGATCTGAAACAACCACACATATGACTCGATCTTTTCATCAGCCAAGAATGCTGCTCCAAGAAAAACACTTTGCAAGTGATGATTGACTCCAGTAAATGGCACAAACTTCATATTATATTGGTTAGTGGTATATGTTGCATCTACTGAAAGCACATCACCAAAAACACTATAGTTTTTCCTGCATGTGGCATCTGCCCAAAATACACGAACAAGTCGTCCTTGTTCATCGACCATGAAGTCATAAAAGAAGGCAGGATTTACTTCCTTCTTTCGCTCAAGCTGTCCCACAAACATTTGTGCATCGGCATCCTTGATTTTGCTCCTCAGGTCACGATAATAGTTCTGCAAATCCCGCAGCGTGCAACCAACATTCTGAAATCCACCGTCACTGACTTGAAGAAGTCGAAATGCCATGGATGTGCCAATGCTAGCCTTATGACAACTGAACAAAGTAGTCTTTGCCCTCTCACTGACATTACGGTTGGATCTTAACAAGTGCCTTTTGTTTGGAGATACAAAACCATGGTTGTGCTCCTCAACCACTGAAGTTATTCGATACTTCTTATCACTGGCAAACTTCACAACGATATGTGCCTCACAGCCACATCTGGTTTCCATCACATTTGGTTTCTTCCTTTTTTTCCCGGACCCGGATTCATCTCTAACAGCTTTTACGCTCTCTTTTCTGTACCCTTCCCTTGAACAATAATACCGCTTGAACAATATTTCCTCATTTTGCTTCTTGTGCTGACCAACACGAACAGAGAAACCAGCGTCGTGTGCATACGATTTGTAAAAGTTCTCCACATCTGCTAGTGTATCAAACACCATTCCAACCATAGGCTTCCACTGTTTTTCTGCAGGTTCACCGTCCAAATTAAGCTATGATCAGATTGATTTCTACCAAAGTAAAGATGAAGGGCATGAAGGGCTCCTGGAGTTACACTAACCACGGCATGAAGGGCTGCTGGTGTTGATGGAGTCACGGGCTTCCGGCGACTTGTGGACGTCCGGCGAGTCGCGGCCGTCCGGCGAGTCGCGACCGTCCTGCGAGTCCCGGGCTTCGGAGTACAGGGCCACTGTGCGCATGGAGTCAAGGGCGCCGGAGTGCATCACGTCGCGGAGGGGCGGCGATTCACGGCCGCCGGAGTAGTCGCCGACGTCTCCTGGTCGCAGGTCAAGGGCCGGCGGCGCTCCTGGTCGCCCCTCGAGGGCCGGCGTCGCTCCTGGCTGTTTCATCGCGCGCGCGAGGGCCACTGCGCGCATGGAATTATGCGCGCCGGAGTGCATCACGTCGCGGAGGGGCGGCGATTCACGGCCGCCGCATCACGTCTCGAGTACTCCGGCGGCGATTCACGCGCGCGATCTCTTTTTTTTTATTGCTCGCGCGATCTCTTTTGCGTCGTAACTGCCTCGACCTACCGCGCTGGTTGAATCGACAGGGGGTGTTTTGAAAAAAAACAGCTGTTTTGACGGGCTGGCGGGCGGTAAAGAGCAAAATGAGCATCGGTCTCCCTGTGTCCATCGGATCAGGAAGGAGCGATCGTGATGCATAGTTTCCAAGTTTGCACAGAAATTGGGTTTCCACCCGATACGCTCCCGAAGTGAATTCCCCACCTGAGCTATGCTCTTGAGTATGAGGTGCTCCTCCTGACGAGAGCTTGTGCTCACTGCGCAGGAACTAGGTGCAGGACTGCAGGCATATCACTGGAGCTAAAATAAGCGAGGGAGAGTTCATCGTCATTACACAACGGGATGCTGGGTGTCCGAGTCGTCGGCAACCGTTCCGTGCAAGGAACAGTGCGGCACCAGGTCCAGCGAAATTTTCAGACGGATGCACCTTTGGATGGGGTCAAAAATCAAAATATCAAACAACTGTTCCTGTAATCGTAGTAGCCTATGAGGTGGCCAGGCACGCTATGGGCATGTCTACGACGGCGGAGTGGTGGTTTGATTGTTATGAAGTTATTTGTCTAAAAAACAATTCAGAAGAAATGAAGCCAACACAATTAGAACCCGTTTGGCACAACTTTGTGTGACTTCGGCTCTATGCTACAGTACGCAAGGAGCTCGAGCTGGTGAAGCCAAAAATAGTGACTTCATCTGGCTCGAGAGAAGGAGAGAGGAGAGAGAAAACAGCTTCAGTTAACAATAGCGTAAACAGTGCATTGTTAGGGCCCGTTTGACACAGCTTATAGCAGTTCAGTTTCACTTATTTTACGTAAAACGAGACACTGTAGCGTGAAACTGTTTCGAAAAATGATGAAAAAATAAACTAGAAGCCGGGCAAAGCGAGTATTTTTAGCTTCTCCAAAACAGTTTCACCGAGGCGAAGCAGTTTTGGTGAAACCCTACCAAAGAAGACCTTAGAAAAAAGCTGAAGTTGTTTGGAGCTCTACTAAACGGAGCCTTACAGGAGACAGGAATCGCTCAACCAGATCGAACTTTGATGACTTCCAGTTCCAGAGACCTATTTATGTGTATCCACCCTTGTGCAACTCCCAGGGGCGGAGCCAGGATTCAAGTATAGGGGGGCAGGCTCCAAAGAGAACTAAAGCGATAGCGGATATTACCGTTAGACAAGCATTCATATAAATAGGACTACCTGCTCTTTGCTTAATAGATGAACTTTTGCCAAGTAGTAGTTTTCGAGAGCTTATATTTGAGGTGAAAAAATAGAATTGTTGTATCTTAAGGCAGAGATGATTTTTTCACTGTTTGGAACATCACATTAGCATTGATTATTTTTGGTACAATTTTAGTCGTGGTACATATTTGTTACCAATTTTAAGAAGTCATATAGAGTGAAAACGTATGTGCATCAATTTTTCTTTCTAAGTAGCATTGATTAGGAATGCAAAACATGTATAAAAATATTGTGTAGATGGTACATTTTAATTAAATGCTCCATTTCCTCTTTGACCCATGTGAACAAGACTAGTAGGCTGTTGTTCCTTGTTGGCCTGCCGTAAAACTTGAATGGACCACAAAGACTAATGATGGTAATTAGTTGACAATTTTTTGAGCAAATAACAGAACATGTTTAGGGGCCTTGCTGTGTCACGGAGCATACGCCGCGGGGGTGGGGGGGGTGGGGGCTGTTACTCCGCCCCTGGTAACTTGTGTGGCAGTCTTGCAGACAATAGTTGGTCGTTGCCAAGCAGGAACGGAAAGCTCCAACCTGTAATGAACGCCAAAGACACAGTTGCTACAGAGCGTGTTGGGTTGCTTTCGCGGGGCGTGTGCCCGCCCGGCGCCCCGAGCCGGGCCGCCGAACCCCGAGCGAGTCAGGAACTCAGGGGGCAGCAGAAACTTTTGATAGAGCAGTGCTCCTGTTATTTTTTAAAAAAGAAACTTTTGTTCGCTTCCAGCCGTGGCGCGTGTGCGGTACCGCGAATTTCTACCAGGGTTGCTTTCGAAGCATCCATGACCATATTTTTTGCCGGTTATTTATTTTGTTGCGTGCAAACATAGAAGTGGCCGGATAGACGTAGATGTCATAAGCCTACATGCATCCGCGAGTTCGATAGAATAAAAAAATGTTATTGTTGTAAATTAAATGTAGCTTAGGTGGTTAGATTTTTCGGGTTTGAATCTCCGACTCGGCGCAGTCATATTTTTCTAGATTTATTTCAGAATTTAACCAGCGCTATTTTTTATGGTAGGCGACGTATCCGTCCATAGCGAGGCGTCTGTGATGGCTTCGTCAATGATCAACCTTAAGATCAGAACAGCTCCTGAGTGCTACAGACTTGCATGACGCAAAAATCAAACGGTGGCAATAGCGCTCGCTAACAGGAACTGGATGAGGGGATTGCGTAGAATAAACACGGAATCGGCCCTGAGACAATTCGTCCAGCTATGGTTGCAGCTACAAGGAATCCAATTAAACCAAGAGCAGGATCAGATCTCCTGGCGCTTCACGGCTAATGGGCAGTACACGGCGAAATCTGCATACAAAGTTCAGTTTGTGGGATCCTTCCAGGATGACAACTGGAACCAATTGTGGAAGGCCAAGGTAGAAAATAAATGCAGATTGTTCCTATGGTTGTTGCTGCAGACAAGACTACCAACAGCTGATCGCATCATCAGAAGAGGAGGTCAGGCTAACCCGGTGTGTCAGTTCTGCCGCACAACAAACGAGTCTACAATTCACATGATAGCTCAGTGCACCTATTCACAGACCGTATGGAGTACACTTGCAACCAGGCACAACCTTCCACCTTTGAATTTGACTGGCTGCAGGATGATGAAAGTGGAGTCAGATAGTGCAGACACTCTCTAAGGATCAGAAGCAGGCACTTATCTACACCACATGGAATTTGTGGAAGGAAAGATGCCGGCGGGTGTTCGACAACAAATCAATACCACAAGATCTGCTCGTGTGCATCATCAAGGGCGACGTCGAGGCTTACTGTGAAGCGTACTCTGCACATGACGACGATGTGCCATAGGAGGAAAATTCTGGCTATGTAGTTAATTTGTGTTCAGTTCTCGTTTTGTTTTTCATGTAAATATTTGTACTGCTTCTTCTTCTATTAATGAATGGGCGGAGCACCTGCCGTAAATTCCTCAAAAAAGATCGGAACATCCGACTCTGTCTCACGGAGGTGCTCGTAAAGGTAAGATTTGCGTGTTTGTATTTATAGAAGGTGAGTGTGTGTGCGTGCGTGAGCGTCTGCGTTTGTACTGGTCTTTTTCAAAAAAAAATGTTATTGTTGATTAGTGTTCTATAAGTGGACATGAAATAGTTTGCTGGAAAAAAGAGAGAGAACACTTGTATTTTCTCCCAGATACGCCAATTTGGCAGTCCATGAAGTCCTTTGTCACGCTTGCCACGTAAAAGGAGGGCGCTCGGCTCCAGTTGAGGTTAACTCACGTACTCAAACTCGCACACGCACCCCTCACACTGCCCAGTCCGATTCGGGCGGCGTTAGGATGAATTATAGCCATTATGTGACATATAAGAAATGGCTATAATTTTTAATGACATATTGAAAAATTTTAATGAATAATGGCTTGGATGGCTCATTCCTCTCTCGGAAAGAAACAAGTCGTTCAGGGGAGCAAAATTGCATTCGTCTCGTCATCGTCCTCTTGGAATCAGGAGAAAATTTCTTATTTGCCATTGAAATTTAATATGCTTCTTTATTTGCTACCGAAAAACTTGTGCTTACTTATTTGCCATTGTCTCAATTTTTCGTTCCTCTGCCGCCATTCCCATCCAGTTTGATGTGTAACAGTGTTAAGTAGTGCATGAAAAGACGCCTTTACCCTTGGTACATATTAGTGTTAATTTTGGTCATTCCGTTTCGTTTCACGCCACTATCGTACTGTGCACTTGGGACCCAAATAGGCAAATAGAACATTAAATCCACTATTTTTCATGCATCTGTATTGATTAATTCGATTTTTTTCTAGACAATGATAGCGCTGCTCTTAAAAGCATGTCACGTGCTCAGCGGCCAGCTGCTCTGCTCACAGCGTCGTTGCACACCCTGTCGAGGCGGTGGAATGTGAACTTGTTGACGCTTTTTACGGTCAATACACTGAAAATGCGCTGGTTCACGCGGATCTGCAACAGATCGATCAGCTGCAGCAGACCCAGACAAAACCGGTGAAACCGGTTTGGGAATCTGGTGAAACCAGTTTTCTGGGATTTGCTACGTAGACTTATCGCCGGCCTGGGAGGGACCCCGTCAGGGCGGGCGCGCCTAGGGTTGCTCTGAAGTCGGCAGGCCACTCAGAACGCCGTCAAACGCCGTAGAGACGAAGAACGAACAGAATTAGGGTTGGAAAAGCTAGGGTTTAGAGATAACAAAAAGTAAAGGTAATAAATGTTTGATCGATTGGATTGATACTCAATCGGCCGTGACCCTTCATATTTATAGGGTGGGGAGGTCGTACCCCGCAAGGAAAGTCCTATTACAACTCGGATCTACAAAAAGAGTCTAAACCTACTAGGACTCGGGGAAAACCGGTTCCACCGGTTCCCAAACCGGTTCCACCGGTTTGCCCTGTCAGACGGGCAACAGTGAGCTAAACCGGTTCCACCGGTTTGAGAATTCGGTTCCACCGGTTCTTCCAGCCTTTGCTGTCTTGTGCCAATTTTGATCGCCAACATATGCCCCCCTGTTTTTTGGTAAAGCTTGCGTACCAGAAAACACTTTAGCACAAGAAAACACTCCTGAGGACGATGTTTAAACAAAATCCATCGTCCTTTTTATTCTAAGGGCGATGTTAAAACTATCGGCCATACAAATCAAACTTCTTGCCAAACACTTGGATATTATTTCTTCAAGTATCTTCCATTAAGAGCTCTTGGCAGCCGCTGACCTTGCAAAGTCTCCACCATATAAGAATTGCCGAAGACCACTTTAATCACCTTGTACGGACCTTCCCTACTTGGAGACCATTTACCAAATTTATTACTCTTTGATCCTATAGGTAAAATTGTTTTCCAAACCAGATCATCAACCTGAAAAGATTTCTGTTTTACCTTTTTGTTGTAAGCCTTAGCAACTCGAATCTTGTCTTTCTCAATTTCCTTCAAGGCCCTTAATCGCTTGTTGGTCACCTCATCAATATTGTTCATCATCAAGTCATGATAATCAACAGCATCAAGATCATTTTGCTTAGCCAACCGATAAGCATTCAAATTTACTTCAACAGGCAAAACAGCTTCTTGGCCATATACAAGCTCAAAAGTAGTAACCTTAGTAGCACCATGTCTAGATATACGATGAGCCCACAAAGTTTCAGACAAAACCACATGCCACCTCCTAGGATTCTCCTCTATTTTCTTTTTAATAAGCTTAATCAAAATCTTATTACTAGACTCGGCTTGACCATTAGCCTGAGCATAGTATGGAGATGAATTGAGCAATTTAATACCATACATATCAACAAACTCACGAACTTCTTTGATATAAATGAAGTACCTTGATCAGTAGTCAAAGTTTGTGGAATGCCAAATCTATGGATAATATGCTCAGTAATAAACTCAATTACCTCCCGATGTGTCATATTCTTCAAAGGTACTGCTTCGGTCCACTTTGTAAAATAATCAGTAGCCACTAACACGAAGCGATGCCCCTTTAATGAAGGAGGATGAATCTGTCCAACAAAGTCCAATCCCCATCCTCGAAAAGGCCAAGGTTTGATAATAGGATGCAATAAAAGCTGCTGGAACCATCTGAATATTCCCAAACCTTTGACACTCTTCACATCCTTTGCAGTACCGAAAACAATCAGCTATCATATTAGGCCAACAAAAACAAGCTCTCCTCAAAAGCCACTTCATGTTAGGAGCCGATTGATGTGTACCACAAATCCCTTCATGAACTTCACCCATTGCAACTTTAGCTTGATCAGAATCCAAACATTTTAATAATAAATCTTCAGCCGTCCGACGATATAATTCACCATCAACCAAAGTAAACTTAAATGCCCACCGTCGGACTTTTCTGTCAACTTTATGATTAGGATTCTGCAAATATTCAATAATGGGTATTCTCCAATCAGCAACTTCGTTCTTATCAATTTTGGATTGCTCAATGGCAGAAGTGCTGCTGTCAGTGTATAAACCGGTTTCACCGGATCTGGAAACGGTGTTACCAGAATTTCCGGTGGAACCGGTTTCTAGATCCGGTGAAACCGATTCTTCCTGGGCAGAGGACTCGGCTATGCAAAGTGTTGGCTTTCTTTCATAAAAATTTCTTTTCTGAACATCATAGCCAGACGCTTGCTGAGCCAGAGCATTCGCCCTTGGATTCTCATCTCTTGAAACATGATATATAGAGAATTCATCAAATTGAGCAATCATATCCAAGCACTTATCAAGATATGTATTTAAAAATCCATCAAAGCATTGGTATACCTTATTAACTTGCTGTACAACCAGCAGAGAATCACCAACTGCTTCTACATGTTTTACTCCCATGTCATATTCAAGCACTTATCAAGATATGTTTTACTCCCAATGGCAGCTCGGGGAATTCCTCAGCTTTCGTGAGGCAAAGATGCTAGCTATATGTGTAAATTGTGAATTTGTGATTGTGTAGGAAGCAGCAAGAGCTATGCAAATTATATATATTGTGATCCTCATCAAGGTCTTCTAGAATTTTGCAACTTCACAGGCTGCAAAAAATGATGTATCTAGGACACTTTGTTAGATGATCTATTCTATCTTACCCACGACCCTCATTTGCACAAACATATCTGCAGGATTTGTCTTTTATATCTAACTTTCTTTTGTTTGTGTTTCTTTTCTAGCTTCAAAGCCTTTTAGACCTCATAGCTAACCAAAAACTTCCGAGCCCTATAGTCCTGAATTCCATTCTAACTTGAGGCAACAAATTAGGCGTCAAACCCTCTCTGCAAAGAAAAATATGATTTGGTGATAAACTGAACAACTAAAATCAATCTGGTCACATGGAGAAAAAGAAACAGCCATGTGTTACTCACCTATTTTCTTTCATCTGCAAATTTCGTTTTGATATGCAGTTTTCAACTCCAACACAATCTAACCATCTAACCAGAAACAACCATATGCAAATTTCAACTCCAACACAATCTGACCAAAGAGAAAAAGGCAACTGAAGTAGAACAAAAGTGCAATCTAAATATAAAGAAACACTTGAGAGCACTAAAAGTGCAATCTAAATATAAAGAAACACTTGAGAGCACTGGGCACAAGCACGAGAACATCACAGCCTCGCTTACCCTCTTTCAATTGTCACTTTTAAAATAGATCCTACATTTTTGCCACTTTGTCTCAGCTGATGCTAATATTTGTCATTTTATCCGAGGTGGCACGCCAGACCAGCACCACAACGCATTGCTGATGTGGCAAAAAGAGCGAAAACACCTATATACCCCTGCCTCCCTCACATTAATCATCCTCACTCCCTCACTCTTGCCACTAAGATGTGGGACCCACATGTCAGGGTTGTCTTCTTCCTTCTGCCGCCCCTTTCTTCTTCCTTTGCCTTTCTTGCCCAAAGGCGCATCTGTGGAAGTAAGGGAGCTAACAGCTAAGGCCATGAATCTAGCGCAGCCGTAGCAGCTCGGTCAGCGACGGGCCCATGAGAACCCAGCGCGCAGCAGCCGGTGCCTAGGCCCAGCACGCGCATCGCCGGCGTCGAGCCGGACCGTGGCGGCCACGGCCGCGCAGTTGAGGAGGAGGTGGATCGGCCGCGGTGGCCGGTGCCAAGGCCGAGCCACGTCTGGAGCGCGCGCCATCGGGGGCTGCTAGCGACGCGATGTGCTCGAGCGCGGCGTTGGCCGGGTGGAGCGGCATGTTGGAAAAGTTGTGGAGCAGGGACAAAGTGATCAACGATGTGGAGCCTTCGTCTTGGGGCCCGTTTAATTTCCCCAACTATCTAATATCACCAAAAAATTTTCACACTAACAACCGTGCCCTTCTCACCGGACACATTTTCTAATGTAAAATTTTTCACCATTTTACACCAATTCACTGAAATTAAACACCCTCCTGGACCATCAGCCTCGCCAGCTTATTCGAGCAACCAGGCTGGCGGGGCAAAGCTTCCTTCGAGCTTTGCTGGCTGGTGTGTGGGTCTGGTGTGGATTTATACTACGGAAATTGTATGGCTGAGGAGCATTTGATCTTTTCTTGTGCTGATCCTGACAATGCCTGAGGAGCATTTAACACACAGCAGCAGGGCCAAGAGGGTAAAGTCAGAGGGAGTAGGCGGAGCCGCGGAGGCGACCTGCCAAGCGGCGAGCGTGGCCGTGGCCGAGCAAAAGGACCTGTAGGTGTAGCGTGTAGGGAAATGCGGTGTGGCGCATGTGGGCTCTGCGTCGCAAGGCAGATGGCCAACCGGTGTGCAAGGCGGAGGCGAGAAGAAGGGGGCGACCGGAGGTAGAGGCGAGAAGAAGGGGGCGACCGGAGGTAGAAGACGAAGTGGCAACAGAGAGGGGGAGGTCAACGCGATAGAGGCAGGGGCATATGGGTCTTTTCATGCTCTTTGCCACATCGATGCGTTGTAAGTTGTAACGCTGGTCTAGCCTGCTGTGTTAGATAAAATGATGATAAATATATATAGGCCGTGTTTAGATTGAGTCTGAAAAGTTTTTCAGGGTATTAAATGCATCTTTGACCACTAATTAGGGGTATTAAATAATGTCAGTTTACAAAACTACCTCCACAACCTCTAGTAAATTTTCGAGAAGAATCTAATGAGGCCTTTGACCGCATGATTAGAGGATGATTAGAAGATGGTTACTGTAGCATCACTGTAGCAAATCATGGATTAATTAGGCTCATTAGATTCGTCTCGGAAAGTTACGCTCGTCCGTGGCTGGGTTTTGCAAATAGACTTTATTTAGTACTCCATGCAAAAAAGATTCCCTTTTGCAAAATTTTGCAAGGGGGAACTAAACACGGCCATAGCAACGACCGATGCGCTGTAACGCTGGGGTGGCGTACCGCGTACCATGTTAGATAAAATAATAAATATATATCAACGACCGAGATGAAGGTGACAAAAAAAGTAGGCCGCTCTTGTAAAAATGAAAGAGCGTGTAAAAATGATAAATATTTAAATATCCCGCTCTTGTTGGGCTAGGCCCAGCGCATCGAAGGGGTGGAGCGCACAAAAGCCGGTCGCCGTTGGATCCCGTCGGTGCGTGTGGATGGGTGAATGCAGAGAACAGCTGCAGACGATCTGATTCCGTCCTCTTTGCTCTTGGCGCCGTCGCCGTTGCTTGGGGTTTCACCTCCGCCGCTCTCGCCCTCAGCTGCTAGGTGCCTAGTAGTCAGGTACCTCGCCACCCATCCCAGCCATCTCTTCGCCGGGGCACCCCAACCCTAGCTAGCTAGAGACTGCTAGGCACCTCGCACTCCATCGGATCTCGATTCGCTCCGCTCCACCCCCGTTCTCTCTCGATCCCGCTCTTGTTGGAATCGAGCCCAAGCACTCCACTCACTCACGCACGGACGGAGGAAGAAGATGCACAGTAACACACGCGAAAATGGCGACGAACGCCCCGGCCGCACACACGGCCTGTATGTTGGCTCTTTGTTGCTCTGATGGACTCGACTCAACTGTTACACAAGGATTACATGGCCATATATAGCCCACACGGCGTCGCAGCGCCCACACGAACCACCACGACGAGTTCAGCGCGCACGAACGCATCATCTCCGATAGACCCGGCCTCTCCTGCGTGCGAGCCACGAACTCCCCCCGCAGGAACCGGTCTCCACCTTCACTCGTCCACCTGAACGTGATTCCTTCCGCTATTGACGCCTGCAGCTCCCATGGCCACCCTTGCAGAACCAAACTTCCACAGCCTGCCACGAGCTCTTCACACAGAACATGGCCTGCCCATGGACCCGAACGCGCTCACACACATGCCGTCCATCTCGACCTGCGACTCGCACCAACACGAGCACATACTCGTGTACGAGATCGCATGGCACCACGAGCTCATGCCGCTGCAGCTCCAAACCACCAGGACGTGCGCACACACGCCATCTTGGCCGGCAGGACCTGGAACGCGGCCACACCGGCGTTCCAGCTCGGACGCTGTCCATGGCACGACCTTGAGCTCGAACTCAAGCACCAATGGACACCACTAACTCCCTAGACCTCAACTCAAGCAACCCTAACAAGCTAGCTGCCATGAACGCCTGCACGCACACGACGAACACGACGCAGACACACGCGCCACACACGCGACACACAAGCACGCCACGGCCATGAACACCATGGCGTGGTTTACTCCAACAGCTCTGAATTCACCCAGATTTCACCCGATTATTCCGCGCATCTCATCATCATTCTCAGGTACTACCACTTCCCTCTGGAATGGATGGATCTCACTCGCATTCATATTCTGACGCATCTCATTCATTTTTCCAGCACCATACCATACCATACCAAATTAATTAGCTGCTTTTCAAGGAGGACGACGCCATGCGCTTCATCTTCGGCGAGGGCATCATGGAGTCGATGACCCCGCCGCCTTCGACAGATCGCTCATGGAGCTTCACGTCTTCAAGGAGGTCTTCTGCGGGGGCGGGGCCGCCACCACCCATCTCCCCGCCGAGACGGACGTCATGGGAGTCGATCACCCTGCCGCCCATCCACACACAGCAGCCCGACCTGCTGGATGCTGCTGCCGTAATGCAGTGCCAGCCCGGGGCTAACCGCGCAACCCACCTGGATGACAGGATGAGGATATCTTCGCTGCGCACGCTGCTACCACCAGCATTCTGGATGTGCACGCGCAAGGGACGCCTCAAGATGCCGGGCCTGGGACAGCCGGCTTGCCTGGCAGCAGCAGCACTAGCGCTGTTGACGACCCCATGCCTTCCTACATGGAAGCACTAGCCAAGATCTCTGAATTCCAAAGCGCCGCCACTCTTCTTCCCGATCCCTTTTTTGCATCACTGGCTCCAGGATCACCACCAGTACCCTACCAACCTGTGCTTTACCTGCGATCAAGGACAGTGGATGACACTACCTATCCCCTATGTACAACTATAAAGGACCTATCTCATACAGGGGGAGTAGAACAGCATCCATTTTATAGCCAAGAAGCTCCTCAGCAGTCCCAGTTTTGGTTCTCCTCACTCCACCCAACTTGAGGCTGTTTGCCAGAACGGCACGCCCGACGCAAATGTTAGTTCCCTCGATGAGACCAATGCTCGTGGATGCCACAGCTTTGGCCTCATTGAGGGAACTAACACTTGCAACTGAGAGCTACAGCAGGCATCAGTCTTGACAGGGTTGTCATGGTGTCGAAGGCAACAATGATAGGGATATGAATCCAAAGCTTTGCTGCAACAAGAGTCTGAATTACTTTCCACCGCGGGGGCCTCCCTCGCTGTGTTCAGTTCAAAAGAGTCTGAATTACGGTGCGAGCGACCAAACAAAGCATCACATTTACACAGGTGATGATGGAAGGCAAACCTATGCTCAAGCAAAGTCTGTTAATAGCTCTGTAAAAAAGGCAAACAAGAAATCTAAAAGGATGTGTGATATTGACGCGACTGGACTGGATGAGTTGTGTTCTCAGAGCATAATGTAATCTACTACGGAAAATGTGTTTAATTATACGACCAATGTAGCAACCATCGCCATGTCCGTCACAGGAATCATCAATGCCTCTGAGGAACATCGTATGTGTTCTGGTGTTGACACACTAAAGAATCATATGAAAGCTGAATGGAAATCAGAAAAGCTAGATAAAGATGACCGAAGCAATAAGTGTGAGTTCTTAATGCCTTCAGAGAGGAAGCAAGTGAACATGTTGCCGAGTGCGAGGAGGACTGAAGAACTTAACGATCGCAATACATTCTCAGAAATCCACTGTATTTCAAGTGAGACACAGTCAGATGCCACAGCTTTCTGCCCTGATGACAAGGTCCAGGAACGGATACTCCCATCCTGTGGACAATGTTCTGAGGATTCACAAAATGGTCCAACAGGAAATACTGTTCCTGCCGAATTATCCCATGCAGTGCTGCTGTTCTGGAAACTGATCCAACTCGTGACTCAATAACCTGCCAGACAGCCACTGCTAAAATTAAACCTAAAGGTTGGGAAAAGTACATGAAGAAAAGACCTGGTGAATTGCGGATCAGTGTGAAAAACAAGGATCTTGTCTCCTGCCATAAATTTGCTGCAGGCTTTTCAGGTGCAAAGAAGTTCAGGAAGCTTGAGTCACAAGAAATGTAACAAAACTGGAAAAGCTGGCACAAACCTATTGGGTGGGAAGAGAGTATGTTTGGCCCGGAAAACTGTCATCTGCTGGTTGATTGCCACTGGGTTTCTGACAGTAAAAGACGTGATACAGTACCGGGATCCTAAGAGCAGGGTATTAAATGCATCTTTGACCACTAATTAGGGGTATTAAATAATGTCAGTTTACAAAACTACCTCCACAACCTCTAGTAAATTTCCGAGAAGAATCTAATGAGGCCTTTGACCGCATGATTAGAGGATGATTAGAAGATGGTTACTGTAGCATCACTGTAGCAAATCATGGATTAATTAGGCTCATTAGATTCGTCTCGGAAAGTTACGCTCATCCGTGGCTGGGTTTTGCAAATAGACTTCATTTAGTACTCCATGCAAAAAAGATTCCCTTTTGCAAAATTTTTCAGGGAGGAACTAAACACGGCCAAGTTGCAAAGGATGGTCTGGTTACCTGGGAAGGCATCGTTGGCAATTGTTGCAATCTGTATCAGGCTCATGTCGCATGCTGGTTGTAGCAACCCAAAGTCCTCGCTGGGCCTCTTTCTAGAGTCTGGCAAGTCATACACTTTGTGCCTGGTTGAGGCTTGGTCTGCTGAATTTATGAGCAGGAGAAGCAATGCATGTGGTAGAAAAGTTGAGGCGATAGATTGTAACACCCAAATTCCATCATGTAACAAATTATAGAAATTTTGTTTAGGTTGATCTTAGGTTTAATAAATTTATTTTCCTTTATTTAATTTGTGGCCTTAATTACTTGAACAATAAATAATTAATCTTAGTTCAATAAGTGTATGTGCATCTCATGCTTTGTTTTTGTTTTTGTTTGCTTGAGTGATCTCAAAGTCCTATCCAAATTCAAATCCCACTCAAATATCTCTCAAACTCTCCAAATACAAATTCAAACAAAAATCAAACCCAAAACCTTTTCCCTCCTTTTCTTTCCTCCATTTTGGCCCAGCCCGAACCCCTTTCCTCTTTTCTTTTCCTCTCCTTTCTTCCCCGCCGGCCCATCACTTGGCCCAACAGCCGGCCCATCCCTCTCCCGCGTTCTCTCCTTCTCTCTCGCTGACCGCGCGGCCCCACATGTCGGCGCGTCTTTCTTCCTCCTCGCGACGGCCACGGCCGAGCCGCCGTTCCCCGCGCGCACGCGCCGCTCTCGCCCACGTCCGCGCGCCCGCGTCTCCCTCCCCCTCTTCAAGCGCCTTCACTGCGCCATCAACCGGGCGCCCATCTCCCCCTCCTTTCCTCCCCCTCGGCAACGGCCGAGAGCCTTCAAGGCCTTCAATGGCCGTAATCACCGCGCCCGCTCTCGGATTCCCTCCACACCGAGCCCCCTCCGCTCCTCCTCGGCCCGCTATAAGACCCCCCGAGCACCTCCCCTCGCGCACGAACACTTCCCACGCCGAAAACCACTCTCACTCTTGTGCAATCACTCACCGGAGCTCGACATCACGCCGCGTTGAGGTTGAGCATCGCCGACGCCTTGGTTCTCTCTGTCCGGGCTCCCTTTGGCCTTATCTGTCTCGCTCGCTCGTTCGCAGGAACATCTGGAGCTCAAACCCGGCGCCCGGAGGACGAAACCGACGCCGGAACGCCATCTTTACCGCACGACCGAGCTCACCGCCGCATCCCTACGCCGACGAGCATCCTCCGACCATCTCCCGACAACCACAACCCCTCTGGTGAGCTCGCCATGGCCTCCTGATGCTCCCCGTGCCATTTATTCACGTCCTAGTGCTCCGGAGCGCCCTACGGCCGCCACTCCGGCGAGTCCACCCGCGGACGCGGCGGCGCCGCCGTGTCAAAGGGTCACCGGCGCCCCTTTTTGATTTGCGCCGTCCGATCTGCAATCTACGGCTGAGATCAGCCCCAGCGTACCGGTCAGCGGGAGTCAAACCCGCCGGTCGCTGGCATTTTTGTTAAAGAGCCCTTGCACTTTCTGTTATTCAACCCGCGGTCCAACTGCAGTACAAAATATTCATATATATGCCCTTACAACTTCTGTTTAGGCCCCTGTTCTTTTGAATAATCCAACCCGTCATCCTTTTCATGGTCAAATCACTTGCTAGCCCCTCTGGTCTATGGTTATTTATGTTTGTGCCCTCGGTTTTTATCAAAACAGTACGCAGACTTTAGTTTTAATTGCATATAGGTCCCTGCAACCTTGTAACTAGCGTAGTTTCGTCGTTTTAAATCCGTTTTGGGCGATTTTCGCGTCCACGCGATCGTCTTTGCATGCTCTTTAGTTTAAGGTGCTTGTTCTGTACTTTTAGTATTGTTTGGTGTACTGTTTTTATTTATTTTGTTGTATGTCTTGTGTGATCGTGTAGAGAACGTGCCGTTCGAGGAAGATCAAGAGCAGCAGCTGTTTGAAGAGGACCAACAGCAGTTTGTTGAGGAAGGCAAGTGGCCTCCCTCTACATGAACATTCTTTTTGTCCCATTTACATTCATGAAATTCACTTTACTTTACTGTTATGCATTAATTTTGACGGGTCACCTATTAGGACATGACTAGATCTTTTTGCCTTGAACCTTGAATCACCTGGTTATATCATGGGTAGAAATGCTTAGCTTGCTTAAACTTGGGCTGGTTCTGTTACCTTTTATGCAATGTTAATCATGATTTAATTATGTTGTTATATTCTTGCTTAATTACAAGATCATCATGATTAATTGGAACATGGAGAACCACCCAAGAAAACAGTGCAACCACAGTTTCACATGGCTCTGACTTAGCTAATTAATTGGACTTGGGGTTGGCTAGTGGTCTTACCGTAAGGGCAAGGAGGGGGCCGGTGAGGGGTCATTAGCTCGGTCCTTTTGTAGGAGTAGTCTTTGCTAAGGTACGTCCTCTCTTGGGAGGGTTGTGGACCTCACCGCTGCCGAAACTCTAGCGGGCTGCTAGTTTAACTTTGGGTCTTTGTAAAGGCTTCGTAGTGAACCCTCGCCACTCACCAAAGGAAGTGTTTAAGGGCCTTGCAAACCCGGGCGACAAGGGGAACACGAGCTGTGGGTAAAGTGTACAACCTCTGCAGAGTGTAAAACTGATATAGCAGCCGTGCCCACGGTTAAGGGCGGCTTGGACCCTCACATGATAATTGAACTTTAACTTGATCTTAACTTGTGGTTCTTGGTCCCTTTGTAGTATAATTTTGGGTTATCCTACTTAATTTTGGGATGGTATAAACTTACATCTAGTAACTAGGTGCTTGCTAATAAAACTTGATCAACTAAAAGTGCTAACCGCATGAGCCTGAACCCCCTTTGATGGCCTTGCATATTCCCCCACTTGTTGAGTACCAACCATAAGTGTACTCACCCTTGCTAAACAACTGCTGTTCAGAAAATAACAATGATGTGGAGTACTTCAGCGACTTTGATGAGTTCTAGGCGCGTCAACCAGTCAAGTGCCTGTGGATGAAGTCAAGGAGCTGTTTTATCGTTTAGGATGTCGGTGAACGTTTAAGACCTTCGTGTCTATTTACGATGAGTGTAATAAAGTTATGTACTCTCTTTTGTACGCTTTTGAACATTGTCTTTTGATATATCACTGATGACGTCAACATATGTGTGATGAACGGATCCTGGCACACATATGCGATGCATTCGATTTTGTCCTTAAAATCGGGTGTGACATAGATGAAAAAGATGACACCTGTGGTTTCTGTGGACATGGTGGTGAACTACTTTGCTGTGACAATTGTCCATCAACATATCAAGCTTGCTTGTCTACTATGGTATTTAGTTTCCGATGGTTCCATTATGTGTACATTGATTAAAAACATGTTTCATTTAGATGTTGTTGTCTCTTAATGTTGAAATGTTTGTTCCAGAGAATTTGTATCTATATCGAATTGAATCGAGTCATACTTAATCTATTTGTGATGACTCCTTATTTTTGCATCTTCCTTTACAAATGCAGGAGCTTCCAGAAGGTAGTTGGCACTGTCATAATTGCACCTGTCAGATTTGTGGGAGGCCAGTTAGTGAAAAGGAGGTTTCGATATGCTCGGCTATTTTCGAATGTTTACAATGTGGAGATTCATGTACAACTTTATCACCCCTCACTTTTGTCTTGCCATTCACATCATTTCCTCTACAGTGCTATTGTCTTATATAGAGTGCTTAATGGGGCAGTAGCTGAGCGTTGGTTGGATAGTTTTTATGCTAAATTTGCTGCCTAACATCAATAGTCATTATTTTGTTTATGAAAAAAAATCATTAGCCTGTGTTGATCTAATAAGGCCCCATTTGGTAAAACATAGCTCCTTCCAGAAGTTGATTTTTCAGCTCTCACAGAGACTGCCTCAGAGAGGCTCCAATTTCTCAGTATAAAAGAGCTTATGCTTCAAATAAGAGACCCTCTAGTTGTGCTCTACTGAATTGTAACTAAAGATTCTAGCAGTTTTGACCTAATGCGGGAACCTCTTGCAAGGCCCAAGAAGAAAAGCCATCGAGTGATTTCATACCTTATTTAATTTACTTAGCCACAGCTCTTCATTGTGCATTGCAGATAAATTCTTCCATTGCTTATTGGTAACTTAGTTTGACATACTTTTGTTTTCATTGGCAGACCATGCCACTTGCATTGAGCAAGAGAAGCTACCTTTCGAGGGTCAAATATCAGACACATGGTTTTGTGGGGAATATTGTAAAGACGTAATGTTCATCTAACTTTGTTTGTCAAGATGATGTTGAAATTTGTGTGATACTTTAGTCAATATAGTCCAGTTATAATTCGTCATACCTGCTGGAATTGTTATTTCTGCGACCTTCATTTTTTGTCATGGACATAACAGATTCATATGTTTGAGTGCTTAGGATGGTGTGTTAGCACCAAGGACTGACTGACACTCATGCATTTGTGTTGGCTGGTTCACAAGGCTGAAACCTACCTAATCCTCAAAGTTGGATGTCAGTCTTTTATGGCCATCTAGACATTCATATTATTTACCACCATTCTTTGCGCACATAACATAAGTCCTGGTTCCAAATATTTTGTTTCATACCCTACATTATCTTTCCTATTAATGCCTCTTTTTGCCCTTGCTGTTAACAGACATTCATAGGACTACACAGTCATGTCGGAATAGATAATATTCTTGACAGCGAGCTTTCATGGTCCATATTAAGATGCAACAGTGATCGGCAGAGGGCACATTCTGTTCAGAGGATTGCCTGTTTGGCAGAATGTAATACGAAATTAGCAGTGGCTCTTACTCTATTGGAGGAATGTTTCATTGGTATGGTAGACATGATACCTCATGTCTTGTACAACAAGAGGTAAGTTTCCTTATCCTTATAATCTTATTTCACCCATTATTTCATATTTTCATTACATTTATTTTCCAGTTTATAGATTTTGTCGCGCAATATGGAGAAGTACGAGGCTGTAGCATTGATTTAGCCTGAATGTGATACTATGGGGATTGATTTCTGAATGTTTTAGTGGACCATGGAGCTGAAAAAATTGCTGGCATGCTAAAGTACAGAAGATAGTCTTTGGGATGTTCAGTTAATCAACTGAATGCTTAGCTAGTTATTAGAAATTTTCTTCTCAAATGTCCATCAATTGATGTAGGGTTGATTTTTTATATTACAAAGAAATTTTGAATCTGTATAGATGATTTTACTGAACAGTTTCAAAGTTTACTGACATTGAAGAACACTTCTTATCAGATCAGACTTTGCTTGTGTGGATTATCAAGGATTTTATACTGTAAACCTGGAGAAAGGAGATGAAATTTTATGTGTGGCTTCTGTTAGGTAATTTTTTTGTTAATCAGTTCTTTTTCTCAAATACGCAGGAGAGCTGCCATCTTTGTATTAAGAAGATAATTAAACTGTTTCAAATACATGCGTGGCGGACGTACATAAATGGAGAATGGAAGCCTCGGGTCAGTTCTCTACCAAATGAGCCTACCTGGCTTTCTTCAATGGTTCAATTTATTTTGCACCAAACAACCTGATTTGGGACACCTGGGCTCCAAGGAAATGCAAATTCTTCCTCTGGTTAGTGGCTCACAACTGATGCTGGATGGCTGATAGGCTTGCCCGTCGAGGCTTGCTTCACCCAGAGCATTGCCCACTCTGTGATCAGGAAGATGAGACTATTAATCATATCATATCTTCATGTGTCTTTGCACGGCAATTTTGGCACCGTATCCTCAGCATGGTAGGGTTGCAGGACGTCATGCCACAGAATGGTGCAGATTTCTTCTGCTGGTGGCAGCAAGCAAAAGCATGTAGCATGGTTGAATCAATTGCTCAGAAGGGATTCAACACACAGGTCGTTCTGGGGACTTGGACAATCTGGAAAGCGAGGAATGATGCTGTGTTCAATAATATTCCCCCCACGCTTGACCGATCTTCTTCTTGCAAAAGAGGAACTGGACCTTTTGATTTTGGCAGGCGCTAAGGGGCTAAACACCCTGGTCGCAGCGGGTACTACTGACAGATAAGATCTAGCTGTAGTAGTCTGTGGTCGTCGCGATTATATTCCCAGGTGCGAATGTAAGCTAAGAACCCTTAGGGGTGAGGGGGTGTGCGGGGTTTGTATGGCTATTTTGGCCTCTCTTCTATCTTAATGCAATGATATGCAGTTCTCCTGCATATTCGAGAAAGAAAAATACATGCGTGGCGCCAAGCGCATTGGACAAACTTTTCTGTCTGAAGTATTCTTTTACTGGATTTATGCTTGTTATCTCTACCCACTTGCTTGTCATTAACTGTGTTTGTGGCTTTATCAGTTTGATAGTCTTTTACAACTTACAAATTGCTCATTTTCAGCTTAATTAAATATTAGCTATTGGAAATTTTTCATAAAACTGAAAGTAATATGATGGGAAATATCGTAAACAGTATTAATAAATAATGGCAATTTGTTTCTTTCATTTTTGTTGAGAATATACTAAAGAAATCTTTATTTCTTTTTGGTGCAGAATACATGGAACTAAAGCTGCTGAGCTGCCTTTTATTGCTACTTCTGTCGACTATCGACGCCAAGGAATGTGCCACATACTAATGAACATTTTCGAGAAAAAAACATACTAATGAACATCATTGAAAAGGTACACTGGAATAGGAAAACAGACAAAATTGTACAGCCATATGCCGTAATGATACAAGATATGGCTTTTCATGATCATGTATCACGATAGCTTCCTTTTACAGGAATTCAGCTGTGTCTGTTTATAGATGTAAAAATATGATTTTCCTCCATGTAAATACTTACTGGGTCCGTTTTTTGCTGATTTGTATTATAGTAAAATCGAGAAGTTTCTTGCTGAGTCAATATTCCTTTTTGTGTTATTGGTAATAACTTATTTACATATCACCGTGTAATTGGATGGAACGTCCTTGCTAACAAAGAGATTGGATGGATTTATTATGGCCACAAAACCATGTTGATTATCTGCCTGCTTTCCAACCATATTTGTCCCTTCTGGTTTATGAATTTGGGCATATTTGTATTATGTACTCCTTCCATTTGTTTGTGTTCCTATAGTACTCAAAATTTTGAAACTACGCAGGTCAGGAAAAGAATTTACATGAAGTTTATGTATTTCCTAATGGTAAGCATGTGCCTAATGGGAAATCAAGGGAGCATTGTGAACTCCATGATATTGACTTGTCCAGAAAGGACTTTAAAGCTGAGGTTTCAGTGAGTGGCCTATTCGGAAAACTGAAACAGGAATGGGTTTGGCAGCATGGTTTCAGTCTACTAAGGTTTGATCTGTGAACTCTATGAGACTTTAAGCTTTTCTTTTATATTACTTAAAAGAAAAAGGCAAATGTTTCCTATCAAATATTATGGTCCAATTTACCCATATAAATTTGTGAGCTTTGAACTTTCATTTGTACTGATTTACTGGTACTGTATGTGAGGTTTGCACACGCATGAAGTCCATATATAGTTTTAGCTATCTGCGGATCAAATCTTACTACTTTTTTAGCTGGAAGCATGCTGTTCATCTCCTCCTCGAGTTTAGCTAAAGATTTGTACATTGTAAGGATAACTTATTCCTGTGTTACGTTCTGTGGTTAGCTGTTGGGGAAGTGTGATATTCTTATGCACTAAATATCTGGGCCCATATTCTCCATCGATACTGGTGCTTTGTGTTGACCAATTTTATCTTTCCAGATCACAGCTCAGCTTAATGGTGTACGCCAGCATCTCTTTCATGGTATTCACAAACCTTTGACAATATTCTCTTACAACACATTTGCCACTTTTGGTACCTGTAAAAGAGTTTGTCTGTGCTGTTTTTGTTTCGTTGAAGTTTTAGCAGTATGTGTTGATTGCAAGCTACCTCTTTTTCTTTGTTGCTTATTTCCTTGGATTTAACTTTTAAGCACGAATTTAGTTCGGACTTGAGTCATAATGGCTGTTTGGTCACATCAAGTGCTTTGCCGCTGCCTCCACAATATTCTTAGAATCTTCCCAGCTGATTGATATTTGAAAGGCCGATACGAAAGCTCTAAGCATTGGTTGCACTACATGTGTACCCCCTCAAGTATTTGTAAACCCTTTTACTCTGATCACCGTTATACCTTCAATCTGTTCCTTCGTTGACCTGGGTTATCAAAACATCATTCAACAATGTCACCATAGTTAAGCTGTTAGCTTTTCCTTTTCCTTTTCCGCAACTAATAATAAAGTGTGGACCAATGGTGGTCACCCTTGGATGATGAGTGATTGACAACCGTTGTGTGGTTTGATGTGTCTCTTGGCTTGTGATGTGCAGGTGTAGGATGCGACATGGCGGTCGACGGCATGTGGTGAAGGTCAAGCGCGAAAGGTTCATGCCGATGGACCGAGAGCGGTGAAGGGTGAACGAGTAGGCTTGGACTGAGGGACCCGAAGAGTCCGGGCGGAGTCATGGGCGGTCCACATGGTGCGCGGAAGAGCAAGAGTACATGATGGGATGAAGACGGCGTCGGTCGAGTCAAGCGGGACGGAGGCGAGTCGAGTAGGCGGCCCGGATGCGGGAGCGAAAGACTTGGAGGCGTCGGAGGCTTGGCGGAGGCCGGACACGCGTCTACATCGGTCAGTCACGTCGTGCGGCGGCGTGCAAGGAGGGTTTGACCAGTTTGGCCTCAAAACTGGGGGCGAGTCACGCCTGCGGGGTGTGCAAGCGGGTTTGCCGGTTTGGGCCTCAAAACCGGGGGTGACAAGTCGGAGGACGCGTGGCACCATCGCGAAGCTTGCGTCGAGGCGAAGCGAAGTCGTGAAGGAGCCGGGTCCGTCTGATGCTTGCAGGAAAAGATGGACGGTTTTACCCCTGAGGGGTATTTGAGTTGTGTGCTTCATGTAGGGGCGTTTTGGACATTTGGCCAGCGCCTATATATATGTGGAGAGGCTGAAATTTCAGCCATCTCTTGGGCTTGGTAGGTGGGGGTTGCTCATTTATTTGTGGGTGCCTTTGGGAGAGAGGAGAGAAGAGAGGAGAGGCTCTTGTTCTTGAGCTTTTTGCCATCCAAGTTTTGCAATACTTGTGAGTGGCTTGTAACCGGATATGGCCAAGTGATTCGTAGTGATATCTTCTCTTGATCTTGTGCCAAATCCTTTGTTCCCGGCGTTTTTCTTTTTCGGATTTTCGGAGGTATTTTCGGGGAATTTTTGTTCTTCGCGATTGAGCCCAAATCCCGTGAGATTTGTTGGGGGAATATGTTGCTAGGATCCTTGTGAGCATTTACCATGTGATTCCCCTTCAAAACCCTCTCGGATTTGGCTTGAATTTGAAGATTTCCCCAAAACCGAGTTCTTGCTTAGGGTTTCGGTTTTCCCCAAATTCGTGATGAATACTTGAGCTTTTTATGAGATTCTTGGAGGATCTATTAGCCCTTGGGGTTGTGATCACGTCGCTCAAGTATTGCGTCCATCCGTGGTTTGTGGAGAAAGTATTTTGGGATTGAAGGTCGGGTCTTTGGTTCTTGTTCGTTTGTGTTCTTCTGTTCTTGCGTGCAGGGGAGTTCGCCTCGAGCGGAGCGTCAACAAGCGGGACCCACGCGCGGCGCTGCGCGTGGACTCGACGCGCGGTCCAGGCGTCCAGCACCTTGGGGCTCGGGCTCACGCACGGGCTCTCGGCGCGGTCTCGCGGTCACGCACGCGCCAGCGCAGCAGCTGGCCGGCAGCACGCGGGCGAGGCGGACGCTGCAGCGAGCCAACGAGCCAGCTCGGGCCGTGGCCCAGCTCCAGCACGTGACTGCTCCTCGGCGGCCCACTTCGCGGAGCAGGCCAGCAAGCTGCGGCCGAGCACAGCAAGCCGACGGGCAGGGAGGCTACTGTGCTGCCATGCACGGCCCACGAAGCAACACGTGGTACGGCAGCCCAGCAGCTCCTGAAGGCCAGCAGTCCGAGTACAGCAGCAAGCAAGGTTTGATCTATTTGTGCAA
>CM014276.1:53007673-53029900 GCA_004135705.1 Alloteropsis semialata | reverse complement strand
GGAAAACATATAGGAGCCCCCGGGCCGATACTGTTACTGGGCCTACTGAGCCCACAGAGAGGCCCGCGCGTGCTGCAGTAGCAGCCGGCAGCCCAGCCCAGCACACACAGGAACAACCAAAGAACCGAGACCAAGAGGGGATTGCAGTGAACATCAATGATCAATCTCGTGCAATGGCAACAGTGGGATTAGTATTTGCGTTCTGTTTTTCTCTCTCTCTCTTCACATCAATGAGCAATCGGAAGTCATGGCTTGTCAAGCGAGCTCCTTCCCCCCGCTGTGCTACAACTGGAGCCAGTCGAGGCCGTCGATGAAGTCGAGCGAGATGAAGGGCTTGGCCTTGCGTATACCTTAAAAAAGTTGTAATATAAACTACTCCTGATACATAAATACTATACTATAATTGTACTAATAAAGAACATCTCTTTTTTCTTTTTCTTTTTTTTTGGGAGGCATGCATGCATGCCTTGTGTGCGCGACAAAACTTAAAATTGATGCCCTACCGCTACCGACCACGAGCGACAGCGAGCTTCTAGGTTGGGAGAGGGAGCCCCACAAGCACAAACAGGGCTACTGGCCGCAGCTGGAGCTAGCCATCCACCGCCGCAAACAGCCGATCATCTTTTCTACGAATGGTCCACTTCAGGCAACTAAAGGTACCAGCAACTCACAGCAATCACCAGCGAGATGGTGTGCTCCTAGCTTAGCTAGCTATCCTGCCCAAATGATTAGGCGGGGCTTGCAATTTGTAAGTATCGGGATACTAGGTAGTATCTTTTTTGCCTGACAGTATCGGATCATAGAATCGTATCGTAGTATCGGGATACTATCAAATTATACATAACTAGCGTGATGACCCGCGCATTTGCGCGGCTAGTATATAAAATTCAAATATCTATCTATATCTATTTTTGCATTCTTATTATTTTTTTAAACTTATTTTTTTCTTGCCAGTGTCCTCTTGTTACACACTAAGCCAAATTGTTGACAAAATAATTCAGACATTGTAATAATTTTTTTAAGTTAAGACTATAATTATCTTTTTTGTTCAATCTCTTATAGGTGTACTCTACATGTACATCTTTCTTTATTTTTATTTTGAATAAATAACTTTGATTGGACTTACTTTTAGTTAATGGTAGAAATTGATAGTTTTATCAGCTAAAAAGAATTTCATATTTATATTTGTATAGTGACAATGATGAGATAATTAATGACTGGACTAATTTCATAGTAAATAAAAAGGTATATACTTTTTAGATAAAGCATGAGTATTTGGTTAATTCTTTCTTTTATGTACACAAATATTTTATTTTATTTTTTAAATAGCACTGAGCTTTTTTAGGTTAATTTTATCTAATCGCATTTGTGGATGTTTTTCAAAAGATAAAGATATAGGGATATTTTAGGCTAATTTTTATGTAATGACAATTGTGGATAATTTTTAAATAGGCTAATTTTTACATAACGAAAGTTATAATTTTTTTCCTCCGATTAACATGGGAACTTTTATGTCTTAAGAGTGAATGTAGTTTTCCTAATGACATTGGTGGATGTTTTTTAAAAATATATATGGATGTTTTAGGCTATTTTTTATGTAATGGCAGTGGTGGTAATTTTTAAATAGTTAAGAGGGTATTTTTGGTTAAGTTTTACGTAATGGCAGTGGTGGGTAATTTTACTTTTTCTTATTTTCTCCGATTAACGTGGGAATATCTAGGCCTTGAGAGCGAACGTGGAGGCTTCGTTTGTTGGTCAAATACTAAGATAATAGAAGATGATGCCGAATCCTTTGGAAAAAAAAGTCTGCTTCAAATGATTCAAGCTTCTTTCATAGTGTCGATAGTAGCTATCGTTTGGTTGCGGCGATGGATGTACTTTGCTTTTGTCCCACCGCTCGCCCGTAGGAGATGCTGGTGTGAGTGACTTTGTTCATCTTGGGTGCTTAAGGGCGTCGGCAACCTTGAGAGTTGCGAGCTCTTAAGCTGTGTCTGAACAGTCTGTGTGGAGAAACTTGGGAGCTAAACTGCTGTAATTTCGTTGCTGTCACGAGTAATGAAATTTCGGGTTCGCCCGCCCTGGAAAAAAGCAATGATGCCGAATCTTGACGGTAATTACCGATCGTTCTCGTCCACTTTCGCCGGGATGGGCAAGGCTAATGACCACTCCGGTAGCGATCAGGATGGAGGCGGTTTCGCCCTCACGGAAAAGCAGAGCTCCTGTACGGTGTACCGTCACGGTGGACCGGAAGAGTTGCCCTCCTTCTGTACTGCTCCGTGAGGTGACCCATCCACTGGGCTCGAAGACCTGCACGAGACCAGGAGAAATGTACAAATGTATAATAGAATAACTGGTTTAAAATAGTCCTAGTTTTCTGCAAGGTTCATGGTTTTTAGAAGGGGATTGTTGTTTCATAACAAGTACTTCTTACCCTCTTCGTACCTTTTTTTTTTCATTTGCTATCTCCTGCCCCTCAGTCCTTTATTGTTGAGATACAAGTGAATTGCCCATCTTCCATCGGACGACTCATGAGTTGAACTTTCCAAGAGGATCTGCGCGTGAGAGGAAGTGTTCAGTGATAAGTTTTTAGTTTAAGCTTGGTAAGTGTAAAAACTCAATACTCTCTCCGTTTCAAATCGGAAGTTGTTTTTGCTTTTCAAGTTTCATTACTTTTACCATGCATGTTGACATAATATTGAATCTCGAAAAACCAAAACAATCTACAATTTGAAATGGAGGGAGTACTTATTTTCTGACCAGATTCGATCTGGCCTCGTTCGTTTTGGCCGGAACGACCCGGAACGAGAGCTGTTCCGCCCGGAACGAAACAGCCTGGTTTGAAATCAGGCCCGACCAAAAAAGGCCGTTCGTTTAGGCCTGGTCGAAAAAATTGTGATTTTGGGACTAACGAAACATGGTCCATCCGGGCCTTTCCACCCCTCTTTTGGCCTGGAACGAAACCCTTTGTCCTCTGGTCTGGAACGCAACCGGCCCTGAGCCGCTGAGCGACGCGAGCGGCGCGGCTGTGGCCTGTGGGCGAGAAGGGGACGGCGCGGGGTGCGAGCTGGAGGCAACGGGGCGGCGGCGCGAGCTGGAGGTGACGGCGACGGCGAATCGGCCCTCCCCCACCCGACGTCCTCCTCCTGTTGTGCCCTTCTCGCTGGTAATCCATCTTCCTTCCCGTTTCCTCTCCTCTCCTCTCCTCTCCTCTCCCCATCGATTTCTTGGTTCTTGAGAATGGCGAGGGTAGGGTTCAGGGGGCCGCGGCCGTCGAGGAAGCGGCCGGTAGGGCGGCCGGGAAAGGTGTCACCGTAGGCGTTGAACCATCCACCGAAGGGTTAGAGGGGGCGCATGGGCGGGCGTCGGCCATGGGCGACTGCACGGTGGGTGTGATCTGAGTCGGGATGAGGTGAGATGGGCAGAGGACAGAGCATGCATAGGGCCATGAACACAGAGTGGCCGTGCTGATTTCCTGATTGGCTGTGGTTAGAGGACAGATCTGATGTTTTGCACTTGCCATTTTTTATGTGAATATTTGAATAACTTTTACACCAGCTATTTAAAATAGTAAATGGCTGTGGGCCTTTGTGACCGAGTTTTCTTCAATTACTAGAAACCTTGGGCGCAGCGTTGCTGCGCCATCTTTGATTTGGCCAGCGAGGCATCATCACACATAATTGTAATATATATAGTCAACTTATCCGATTAAGCATCTACTTCGACCTAATAGTAATAGCAGTATATACTCTTGGAACTACTATCGTTTCAATTCCACGTTCAGATAGGTCGAACCTGACAGAAATAGGGGGCTGAGGTTCTTTCTTGTCATGTACGAAATTATTTGTTACATGCCTGATGTGGCAAAGGATCATTAGTACTTGAGAGCAGTCTGTATCTTAGGAAATAACCAATCTCGATCAGATTTGCATCATTTTTATTCTGTAAACAATTGGCAAGTATTTCTGAATACATAACATAAGGAAAAAGCATTTGGGCAACTAATGGTTACATCAAAACCATTTTCTTGCTCTGAACTGCATATAGAACAAGTAGGGTATTCTCAGGACTACGATTAAACATTGTTGATGCATACCTTATGTTGGACCAGACAATGCCATATATGGGTGCAAAGACTCCTGCTTCCCTGCATAGTGCACACCCTATCTGTTGATATTTTTGACAGGCATTGCACAGACCAAATATAGATGGCTCAATCTTCTTCGAGAGCAAATCTCACATATTGTAAGTTGTCGGTAAACAAATTTATACAGATGCCTACATTTGATGCAGGAACTTTCACTCTTTGGAAAGGCTCTTTTGTGGTGACCAATAGGTGCTACCCAGATGAAAACAGACAGCAACAGAAGGGCTTATCTCTTGCCATGAATTTTGGACTGAATTATGTATTGTTTTGGCTCAAAGGAGAATTGATTGCAATAGGGATTGGAGGTCAATTTTGAAGGACAAAATGATACTTGCTGGCAGTTTTTAGAGAATGAAGGAAATATATTTATAAATTCATGTTTGTTGCTTTGGTGAATCGAGGAATAATTCGATTTAATTTTCAAATACATTTTCTGCCAAGCAATCAAGGAATATCAGCTTAAATGCTGGGAGTAGTAATACATATATTAAAAGAATTAAAAGAATGTTGAAGTACAAATGTAGAATGAAGACTTGCTGTTTTGGAATAGACTGGCACTTAAGGTATTATCCGCAAAAGGTAGTTTTCGGTAGAATCTTGGTAAAGTGAAAATTGTATGTTTACAAGACTTATTATCAGCTCTGCATATCATTTGCACTAATTGATGTATTTTACCATGTACAAGATATGTTATAATGCAATAATGTATTCCAAAAGACTCTTCCTGCTTACCATCTGCTCGTAACACTTTGTACTCATTTGACCCCTGATCAATTTTAATCGAGTGTTCAGGTCGGGTTCTCGCGGTCTCGCTCTCGCCCTCGCCCTCCTGTTGCTCCCTAAAAAAGGCCATGAGTTCTTTGTAGTATCTCTGTTAGATGAAATCACAATTAACTTAGAAACCCCTGCGAGTCGTTGCCGCGCAGTCCGTGGAGTGAGCCATCTATGTGCAATGAATTTCTTATGTACATGGTCGTTAAGGTGGACAAGGACGAGTTCATTACTCTAAAAAAGACACAGCAATTTTTCTGTAACAGCAGATTTGGGAATCGTACATTTGGTATTTGTATGCTACATGCAATATATGCTGCTAAATATATTAGTTCTATGTAAAGTGGGATTAGATTGTAGGTTGCATAGGAGCTGCTACTACTATGATCAAATTAAGAAAGTGGCTGAGCAGGATCCTGCCTTGTTGCTCTTTCTTGGCTGACATCATAACAGTGAGGAAATATGTACATCAAAAGCCTTTATGCAGTGCCCTGTTCTTTGTTTAGCTTTGTGAACTTTGCTCAGGTAACTGATGGCAGAGTAGTCAATACGATGTGTGGCCTTGGGTAGTCTGTAGTGAAGTTAGGCATTATCACAGAGGTTAACTTTTAACTCATGGCAATTCAAGTTGCAACAGTAATCCTATAGAGAAAGAAAACTCTAGTAACACTTTCTAATTTTACTGAATAAAGGATATCCAAATTTTGTAACGGGAGATTCTCCTAGCATAAATGGACTTGGTCTTTATGCTGGAAACATAGCAGCAGTTAAGCACTACTAGCAGGCTCATTTGAGTGACAAATTGTAGAAGATGCATGATTGCCTCGCGGGGAACATATAAACCAAAAGATCTACCCTGTTACATGTGTCTTTAGTTGTGATCATAATGTGATGGAATATAGCTATCCCTGTTGACACTGCCTTTAGTTGTGATCAGGAATGTAGTATCTAAGAATTAAGACATTACAATTCAAGTTAGGACCATTGTTGAGTAACAATTGTTTAATCACTGTTGGCTGAGAGGGAGGAGGTTTCAGGTGTGAGAAACATACTGATTCGTAATGATAGTTTCCATGGGCATGGCATTTGATCGAGCACCTTGTAGGCAGAACAGATACCATTCCATGAAGGAGCAGCTGCCGCTAGAGCTGGTGACATGCTCATCGTCGGGGAGCGGTGGATAGGATGAGCACTGTGTGGAGTGCGAATGGCAACACGAAGCTGTGGCCGGTGCATACGCCGGCGAGGACGCAATTGGTGTCAAGAGATGAGAACCCCACGGCCGCTGTGACTGTTGCCGGCGGAGACGTGCTTCCGCGACACTGCGATGAGCAGAGCGCTGCTGGATTGCTGAGTATCAGTGTCAGCGCACTCCAGCACCTCCTTACTTTAGGCTCCAGCGCGCTTAACTCCGCAATGTCGCCGCCCATCGTCGCGGGGCTCGGTGGGCGTCCGTCAGGGCAGCGGCGGCGGCGGCGCCCCACTGCCAGCACGGGCAGCAGCAGCTGCTGCAAGCGCAGCCCCCGCCCATGACGCCGTCGCAGTGGCGCGAGGGTGAGACGGAGGCATGGAAAGGTCGGCTGAATCGGCGGTCGGACATTGGGGTGAGCAGCAACGCTGGATCAGCTACGGAAATGGGCTAGGGAACCGGGGAAGGGAGGGGCAGCGCCGCCGCATCGGGCAGGCGTGGGGCGACACCGCAGCGAGGCAGCAGGGAAGGGAGGTCCGCGATGGGGATGATAAGGCAGCCGCAGAGAGCATGGCGGTGGGCGGTGATCGGTGCGATCGGCGGAGGGAGGCGCAGGCGGCGCGGTAGCGGAAGCGGAGGGGATGAGGTTCGCTCGGGCGGGTTCGCGAGGCATCGCGAGCACCCAGCTTCACGGTTTAACGGGCGAGACCCGCGAAGAGCCCGATCGGACGGCCAATGCTGCGATCTGAGCGGATCCGACGGCCGACGGATTAACGGGCGACGTGGACCCGCTGCCCGCCCGCGGAATGAACCCAGGATTCGTCTCTTAATAAAGATAGGATTTCTCTTGGCTCGTTGATCTTTATTGCAACTTGTAGATTATCCCGGCACCTAGTAGGATCGAAGAAGACGAGCCTCCACCGTCTTGAGACCCGGTACCAACTCCAAAAGGTACTGAATTTTGTCTATGTATATATGATCGGCTTGTACTTTTGAATTGATACATATAACGGGAGAACCAAATGCTTCAGGGTTCAGAACTGCTGATGGGGCAGCTATTTAAAAGTAGCAATGCAATGTGACAAGAAGGTTCAGATTTGGTTTAGCCCACTTCAGATTTGTGCTATCTTAAACAGCAACAACAGGTTTAAAACATTGGTACAGTTATTCACAATTTCACATAGCTTAGTTCAACTTCAATTCAAAATCTGAAAAAAACATACAGTAGGCAATGTGATTTGTAAATGAAAGAAAACAATAAGATTACTTAGCAGATCTTCACTCTTTAGTACCATTTTCAGAAGATTAAAAGCGTACAATGACATATGCTAGTGGTTCCATGACATTGTAGGCTTGCAGGAGTACTCTACAACTTACAGGGTTATTACCATTTCAATCTAGACAAGTTAAGCTGAAGCCCTCAGTAATCTGCTGTCAGGATCAGAGATTCAAAGCCCTCAGTAATTTTAAAAATACCAAAGCCTCTGAAAACATCTGTTTTTTCTTTACAGCATCATCCCACTTCAAGCCTTAGAGATATCCCATATGCCTTTCTCTCACTGCCAGAGTCAGTAACACACTGGTGTTACTTTCAGTTTCTCACTGGTCAAGCATTTGTTGACAATTGATAGATTATGTGTCATTAGTTGTTTGCTGGTTAAAGTAACGGTAGGATGGATTACTACTGTTTTAACCCCTGTCAAGCCATAATCAAACTGTGATGTCATACTCCTGTATATGTTGCTTTTTAGAAAACATAATATGTGTTTGGATTAATATGTGTTTCTCTACTATAAACAGCAGAGCAGATGGGCTGACAAAAGAATAGTTCCTGCAGCATGTTCTGATGGGAATGGATCAACTACTCGTGGCAATGGTGTCCAATCTGGTGCCAATTCGAAGCAAAATTTGCCTTTTTAGCTACTTGGAACAGAGTGTGGCTTTTAGCTACTTGGGTCTAAATTATATGTAGTACCAGATTTTTTTTTCCAGTATTTCATTTCATGACATGGGTTGGTCTGGCTGCTAACAAGCTTGAACTGCTGTACGTTTGCTTTAGGGAATGGTGATTCATTTGTCTAGTTGAACAATAATCTATTGGCTATGACTTTCTTTGGGAACGTTTGCATGGATGACCACGTATGCTGGGATGTGAGCTTGCTTTGAATATAAGTCATCGTTGTAATGATCTGTGCACATACATTATCTTTTGATCGAATGAGCGACTTTACCTGTTCAAATGGAAACTACCTACTGTCAGATCATCAGTTGCTTTTGTACTGCTGAAGAAATGGATCCTTGCCTACCGAACAGTATTTTTCTTTGACATGGATTGAAAACTGGTTGGAATTAAACCGGACCAGGATCAAGTGATACAGGTGGATTCACTTAATCCAGGCCTAGGAACCATTCCGGCTCGGAATACTTCCCAGGGAACCGAATGAGGCCTTAGTTGTTTTTTCTCTCTTTAATTTAAGAGATAAATATCTTATAAAGGTTAAGGCGCCATATATAAGGATGGGCTTGTATATACTCTCAATAAGGAAGAAATGGAGCAAAGTTCCTCGTATCTCCTTGGCCTTGTGGTGCAGCGGGCCGACGTGGTCGTGCTACTTGGGTCCAGGGCCAGATAAAGTGTGACCATGACCCTATCACCTTTTTAAAGGATAATTATTCTGAATATTGCTTGTTCTCTATTTGCTTATTAGATAATTAAGAATTAGTACAAAATCAGCAGCAGTTTGATACATGTCATCTTTATTTTGTTGTAGGTTGCACAGAGTAATTTGAGAGATCTACTTTTGCAATGCTGCATGGATGAGGCAGCTGATGTTCAAGTGCTCTTGCCCTTCTTGGAGACCTTTCTAGGGTTGACTGCTAATCACAATAGTTCATATATCGAGATAATTTTTCACCTTATTAAATATTTAACCGGCTTTATTGTACTAGGTTTGCCCGATACATTTGCATCCACGCCTTCAAGAATTCCTTACTGTTGCAGCTAAGCAACTGGTAAGCATATTCTGCGGTCTAATTGCTGTTGTTATTAATTTTATCTTGACATCTCACACATAACTTTGTTGCGGAGCCCTCAATGCGTGAAGGATGCTGTATCAGTAGCTAACAATGCTTGTTGGGGTATTGGAGAATTAGCAATCAAGGTTAGTGCGTACTTCTATACCTTTTGTCTGCACTAGTTTCTTTCTCAAGACACAAAATATGTTTTGTTTGTTATGCTGCTAAAGTTCAAACAGTTTGGCATGGATTTCCTCTTGGTACATGCCACTTTTAAGTTTATGCGCAAAGGCCCACCACAGAGCTCATTTCCTCGTGTGCTCTTAGTACACACGTGATTTTTGTTTCCAGGTTGGCAAGGAAATTGAACCTGTGGTGATCACTGTTGTTTCTTGCCTAGTTCCCATTCTAAAATCCCCAGAGTGAATGATTTTTAAAGTCTGTATGACACTTGGTTTCTACCTATGGTCTAATCCAGGATCAGAGATGATTTTGAGAAAGAGGATGCCTTTCATGGCCTGTGTGCAATGGTACATCCACACCTCCTGATTATGGTTGCATTCTTCCTATTTGAGTGATTTTTTTTTTCTGAAATACTCTTTGGGTACCCCATACCAGGTGGCAGCAAGCCCTTCTGGAGGAGTAGGTTCACTGGCTTACATCTGCCAAGCCTGTGCGAGTTGGACTGCGAGTTGTGATTCTTATTAGATCCCGGAATTTTTATTAGGGGTCACCTGTTGCACTATTGAATTATATGCGTGCGCTCAGGAGATAAAAAGTGAAGGTCTTCAGAACGAGGTGTGCCAGATTCTGAATGGCTACAAGCAGGTAAACCTCCTTTGCAGTCTGCAGTATGCGATGATGTGATAAATAGAACTGACGGTGGGAATTGGTTTTGGTGTATGTAGCTGCTTCTAAACGGTGTGGGTCGGAGCAGTGCATGGCCACCTTAGAACCAGCAGTTGTGCAGAGATTAGCTCGATATGGAGTATGATGGCAACTGAGAAGCTAATACCAGCATTACCGTGGAGACAGAGGAGCACAAGGTGCCACGAGGGAGTCTGAAGTCTGAATTGTCTGTCTGCGAGGGGTCTTGGAGTGTGATTGATGATGCATTTTACATGTATTCGCTTCCTGTGCCTTGTTGGTCTACTGGTACGTCGGTGCATTTCCACAGAGTGAGCGAGATGGACATACTGGTGTAGTGGTAAAATAAATATTTTACCTACCACCACAGGATGCTGAGATTTGTATTTGTTGGTTGGACATACTTTTTTTTGTCATTCCACTGGCAAGCCCTCTTCCTCCCCCGCTTCAAACACAAAGGTTTTGTAGCGTGTAATTTGTGGTTTAGGTGTAGGATTTTGTTTGACAGGAAGGGTTGTATCAATTCATTCGCGTGCCCCATAAATAAATGATTGATCAGGTCTCTTGTGCTGCGTCTTTCCTGCAACTGTTTCTTTTATTTTATTAGTTGCAACTACGTCTCGCCTGCCCCATAATAATTCCTTTTATTTTCACTCTGTTAGCTGACTGCTGCGTGGGTCCCCGAGTGCCACCAGGCCCACATGCAGCGACCGTGAGTGCCTCTGCAGCTACCATACGCGGCTACGCCATGAGATGCGAGGGAGCCACAACAACTAGTAGTTTCGAGCCAGACTCCCGGCAGGTTACGTAGAGGAGGTGGAGTTGGGCACGTAAAGGCTTGGGCTTGGGCGCTTGGCCGCGGTTGGGTTGGCCCCCCGTGTCTTACCCTTTTTATTGTGGTTGTCCTCCCTCCCTCCTTTATACGAGAGACAGAGAAACAGAGACCACCCGACCTAGGGTTTCGCGAACAGCGGCGGCGGCGATAGGGTTTCCTACGCTGGGCGAACAGCGGCGGCGGCGATAGTGTTTTCTACGCTAGGCGAACAGCGGCGGCGGCGGCGGCGATGAATTCCAGTCGATCAGCGAAGGTCAACGTCGTGTTGAATCTTTCGGCTGCTGCGGAAGAGGAGAAGGCGCGTTTTCCATTGGCAACAAAGCCGGCGTCGGGCAAGATAGTAGCAGAGGTGGACTCAGAAGAAGGGGAGTCCGGCTTCGCCAAGATGATAGCAGAGGACTCCTCAGAAGAAGAATCCGGCTTCACCAAGATGGCCGCAGAGGGCTGCTCAGAAGGAGGAGGGAGGCCCGACCGCTTCTTGGCCGCCCAGATCAGGGATGCACGGAACACCAGTGAGTTGTTTACTCTCCGATCCGGTCCATGGAAGGGACCTGCTGTTGTTGTTTTTGTCCCTGCTGAGCCCCCTTCTTAACTTAGTATAGTATAAATTTACTTGCAGCTTTAACTTAGTTTTAAATCTATTTGCAAAAGATCCCTAAGAAACCAAGCCGGAAACTTGCTGCAGAAGAGGAGAGGGCACGTTTTCGAGTGGAAACCAAGCCGTCGAACAAGATGGTAGAAGAGGTGGACTCAGACAAAGCGGAGTCTGGCTGCATCAAGATGATAGAGGAGGACTACTTAGAAGAATTTGGCCCCAACCGTGTCTTTCCTGCTCAGGCTAGCTGTTTCAGGGATACATGGAACAGGCGATATTCGCACTACTTCGGTCATTTCGAAGACACCAGTGAGTTGTTTACTCTCCGATCCAATCCATGGAAGGGACCTGTCGTTGATTTGGTACCTTGTTGATCTATATATCCTGGCACTGTTTCTGATCTATACATTGTCTCAACTGAGGACTGATTTTTAATTTAGATCCATCGCCTAGCAAGCTTAGCAACAAAAATATGGATGTTTGGTTACATCCCTTGCCTCCTTTGAATTTGGCATTGATTACATAGAGTTCTTCCCTTTATATGTGCTATGTGCTAGGATCAGAAATTGACTGATAGATAAAAATGATAATTGAGATACCATTATTTACTTGCAGCTTAACTTAGTTCTTAATCTATTTGTAGCTTAACTTGATTTTGAATATACTTGCAGCAAAGATCCCTAACATGCGTTTCACGTACAAGAAGCCTAAGCCGCATGAGTCTCCTGTACCAACTGCTACCCTGCAGATCTTTTCACTCAAAGTCGCAAAGATATGGGGAGGTTTACAGTGGCCGCTCCATGTGTTTGGCAAGGTTGCTATACGCGACGTAGTTGATCACAATCGCAATATGATCTTTCACCGCCCAAGAGAGAGCTGCCAAATCCTTACCCAAGAGGTTTGTATTATTACTAACTATACCGCCTTGATCGGTGCTTCTTGCTTTCCTGTTCCTCATAAGTGTTACCAGTTATTCACTGCTTGACGAAGCAATCGTAGTTTTCCACTAACTTTCCTGCCTTGTCACTACCACGCCAGTGTACTTAGAGTTCATCAACATGCCGTCTCTACACATGTTACAATTCCCCTGTACTAAGCTATTATTATATAATCCATCTAATTCTGTCAGGCACCAGCTTTGATATGCATGACAATCAACTTTTTAATTCTTTGTGAGCTCCTACGATCTGGTTGTATGTGGGTTTGGTAATAAGAGAAGTAAGTATTTAATAATCAAATTGGCACTCTTATATGGAGCACAATGCATGTTGTGTTACCTAGAGGGAGCCTCTAGCTAGAAGTTTTCCTTCAAACTTCAACATAGCTCTGGCTTAATCCCCTCCCTCCAATTCTGTTTTAAACGAACGTGATATGTCTTCTGAGTTGAATATTTAATTGTGGCTGATAGTTTCTGGTGCTATGACTTCTGAGTTGTCTTGAAAATGTTTGAACCTTGTTTGCTAGGCACAAAAGATATGTAAACAACCCATGAATAGTACACACATGGTTATGTGCACATGATAAATGTGCTATTTGTTTTTTGTTTGTCAATAATGCGCCTAACTAATAGTCTTTTCTGTTGCGCACTTCGTGTTTACAATGTTGATTTGTAATGTTCTGAATCTTGATTTACTTCGGTTTACATTAGTATTTTTTTAATGGTGCTGCTTATAGGATCCATATTTGAAGCTGACAGGCCCTACCCGTGCTGTTGTTGTGGTGGACCCTGTGACCTTTGAGGTTGATCTGCAAGTTAAGGGTGTTACTCAAGATGAGGATGAAAGTTTGAGCTTTCTAGCAGTACCTTACAACGACTTTACCTCGCTTGAGTCACGACACGATAAAATGTATTACGCCAGCAAGTTAAGCACGGTGGGGTTTGAACTTGGCTCTATTGTTTATTCGGTGGAGGCAACCATATCCTTGCGAGTGAGGCCAGGGGGATCATGGCCAGATGGTTTCTGTGCCCGAATTTCTGCCCGCACAGCCAGCATAGGTACAGCAGAAGTCATCCTACTTGATTCTGTGGATGATGGCACAATCCATGTTTCTCGTAATGGAATTATCAAGCTTACGCGGTGTGTTGTATCGGTTGAAATTACTGGAAAGTTGGCAGTTTGTGTGAAGGCAGGGCAAGGTAAGGAAATTGTGGTGGACAGGAACAAGTCTTTTAAGGCTAAGAACGATGGTGCAAGCCATGGCATTCTTCGCCTTGGCTTCTGCTCATTGGATGTTACGGTTGCTTGGTCACTTATTTCGACAAGTCACTAATGTATCACTTATTTCGACAAGTCGCTAATGTATCACTTATTTCGGTAAGTCGCTAATGTATCATCTTTTGGTTCTGGAGTGATAAAGCTTGTCATTTGGATTTATTTTGCGTTTGGCCATGTATGTTGCCATGCTGAATTTATTGTGACATTTAACATTGCGTTGGCAGCAGAATTTATGTACAACTAGGTTCATGCCCGTGCGTTGCTACGGGAAGGAAACAAACAATTAGAGCACCATAAGTTTCACACCAAAAAACATAGATTTTGCATTGCGATAAGCACCATATGTATAAATTTATATTGTCCATAGCATTGGATTCCGCAAGTACACTAAAAAATATAAGATGAATGATCCCACACCAGGCAACAAAAAGCAATTCATCAAAGTCTTCTCGCTTCTTTGATTTTTTTTTAATTTGATCTTCGTCCTTTTCGGCTACAATAATTGATAATCTCCAACAGCTGCAAAGTTCATACGGAAATTTTCATAATGAAAGGATAAGTAGAACAGACGTTTAGCTCGCACTCGAAATCAATAAATCACTCATGATCAACTTACCTGGGAGCGGTACCACACAGCAGGCCAAAGCTTCACGAGTGCATTCGTCCTCGATCCTGAGCAGGCGGCACCCAGTCACCAGCACCCATGGCACCGTTACGCCATAGGCCGCCGTGTATGTAAGGAGGTGAGCAAGCAGATCAACACAAGTGCCTCCTGAGCCGTCGTTGCTGCACGTGCTGCAAATGGCTTGAACGTTGTGCCTGCACATGCACACTACAAGAAAGCAAGCCAAAGTAGTAAACATATCCGACTAACCGGTCCTTGACAGGTATTCTTGAATATCTTACAACTGAAATGTTGTCATCACAAGATGACCAATTAAGCTCTCAAGAGAGGTACTCCAGGATTTCTGACAATCAAAAGTTTTATGAAACAGCCAAGACAATCAAAAGATAACCTTGCTAAACATAACTCCTACATTGCCGATTTACTAAGGTGGCAGAAAATAGTACCATTAAGCATATCCACATGTTCTGAGAAAACTATACAATGAAAAGGAACAGTATAACTAAAATAGGAGTAAATAAATGATAGATTAGCATCTAAGTCTGCAGCCTGAAACACTCGAGTCCTGGCGCGACGGCACTTGAGTCCATATGAAAATTTAGCATTGATGGGCACTAATAAGGCAAACATTACTCAAATTACTCAAATTGCTACATATGCATTCAGATAAAAAAAATCTAATCTCTTCTAAGGTACATTATGGATTGTATTAAATTTGGATAAATAATGAAAGTGTGTGCAAAGAACGATAATCCCATGTAGTTAGGGCATTTGTCTCCAATTTGATCATATATTCAGGTCATGTGGTACTCATTAAACTGAACACTGATTCACCATTTTCAATATCTGGAGTTTCATGGGACACCAGCTTATATTTCCTGAGAGTAGTAAACATAGCTCTAGCATTTTCTTGTGACATCGGAATTTCCAGCGTGCTCCTTTAAAGAAGTAGCAAGGATTTACACCAATCTACAAAGTGGCAATAGAAGACCATTGCAGGATACCTGAGGCCACAGTGTCACCATGTCCTGCACTCATCTTTAGCTGTCAGAAAGGTCAGAAAGGTCAGCTCCAAATACGTCAATCTGTACCCAATCCTGCAAATATAAGGGAAACATAGCTTGAAGTGGCCCTGAGAAATTCATATGAATACAAAAATACAAAGGAAAGGGTCATCTGAACTTTCAAGAACACCGTTGAGTGGATTACTGAATACTGATACCGTAGAATCGTTATTTCCTAAATCCTACACTTGACAGATCCTCATTTCATCTCGGATGCGCTGCACAATGCATAAATTACTCACAGAAACTGGAATTAAGCGCAGGTGCCAACCGGATTACTCAGAATGGAGAAGAATCGCAATCAGACGCAGCATCCCACCTACTGCTCCTTGCGATTCCTGAGGCCAAAAGAACCAGAGAACAGAGATCAAGAATCCAAGAAGGAGCCGAAGGATTTCTTACCGAGAAAAAGGTCACCTCAGATTCCTTCCGCTTCCGCCTCCTGGCCAAGAGGGGTTGGGGCTGAAATGCTGAGAGGAACCAGGATCGAGCCGTCCGCGACGAGCCCTACGCGCGTGTCGTCGCCGTCCAGGCTGAGGAGCGGGGCCTCGCCAGGATGGCCGGTCGGGAGGGGGAAGAGCAGCGGCCGCCGGTCCCGCTGGATCTAGCCGGAGGACAGCGGCGGTTGGGACGAGCACGGCGGCGCCTGTGCCCGTGCCGCGGGGTGGTGCCGGCCGACCCCGCACCGCCATGCCTCACCGACGCCGGCCTTGAAGTCGCCGCCCAGCCGCGGAGGTCGCGGCGTCCGCGTGCTCCCGACCCCGGCCGCCGAGGTCCCTCGGGGTGCACGGCGACGGCGCCCGAGGTCGCCAGAGCTGAGCCGACCTGGATCTGCTCCACGCGGCCCTCGCCTGGTCTGCCGTCGCGCCAGGACTCGTTCGCCTAAGGGCTCGGTGTGGAGAGGCCGAGAGGGAGGTCGTGGCGGCGGCATAGGAGGAATCGGGATAGGAGGCTCCGTGATTTTCGAACGGGAGACAGAGGTTTTCCTTGAAACGATGACCAGATGGCCCACATGTCGGCGAAAAAAAACACCGTGGGGAGAGGGGCGTGGGCGGGGGACGAAAACCGGGCGACGGAAAGGCCTACGACGGACGCGAAACTGCGACATTTGGTTCTTTTTTAGGAGTAGAGATAGAGATGTGTACGCTTCCCATATGCAACTGGCGTGCAGCTTGCACCTCGGAGACAGTACAGAGCTCCCTGCAGTTTAGGACACTGCGAATTTCCGTGTCTTGTATAATAGCCACTGCTGAGTTGATTCTGTGACGCATCTGCTTGAATGTACTACGAGCGTCCACTTCTATTTCCTTTCACGTTGAGCCAAAGGTTTTTTTTTTGCAATAGTCAATTCTAAATTATGATGCTACTGATCAGACAGACTACTAGTATCTGATGAGGATGCGTATGCGTATGCGTATGCCTCGCTTCTCAGTTGAGAACACGTATTTCGCTTTGAAAGAAACAAGGCGTCTAACTCAAAAGCCGCTTTCCAGTTTCCCCTGGACCAAAGAAAAAGAAAGGTAGCTTTCCACGTAGATGAGGCCTGCGCGCTAGGGCCCCACATGTCAATCTCACTGCGTTCGCCGAGGCACTGTCCCCAACCTCTCACAGCTTCTCCCCACTCGCCGAGCGACACCGCGCGCCCTCCCTCCAGGCCGCCGATCGATTGAGCACCTACACGACGGACCTGGATCCAGTGCAGGATAAGCAGTCATTGCATCTGAACCATTGAAGGGGTCATCAATGGTTAGCATTAGACACAATTTTTTAATCCACCTTTCATTCTTAGCTTTTGCTGTTAGCCACCGCTACTAAGGAAAAACAGCAAATAACAGAAAAGAGAAGGCAGATATGTTACGGAGATTCACAAATACAATAATATTGCCTGTATTTTACTGAAAACTCAGATACATTACCAAAAGAGCACATGCTAAGCTGAGATCATTTGTATATAAGAAGGTTGTTTTCAAAATTTAACATATAAGAAGGTTCTCTTTCCATATTTTATGAACAAAAGCTTGCATCAACCACCGCATATGCAAGACATTTCTCAACAATTAGCTATCATGTAGAGGCAAGACGTTTCTCAATCCTCTTTGTACCCTGAGCTAGTTGGCATCGACCCTAGCAGCTGGGGTGCTTGCAGCTTGCCGGAGTGCTCCGTGCTACGGGATATCGAACTTGCGCAATGTTGGCCTTCTTCGACGTGCGTGCCTTGCTCGGCGCCGGTGTGGACGCCGGGCACCTCCGGGAGCAGCGGAACGAGGGCGCTCAAGGATGGCTTCTCCGGCACACGCAGGAGGAGTCGAGGAGAAGAGGAACGCCTCTACGAGCACCGCGAAGAGGTGCTGGAGGAGCATCGACTCCAGCAACAGCGACGAGTGTGGCCGGCATCCTTGCCGGCGTCGGGGTGAAGGCGTGAAGCAGAGTCTCAGGCTCTCAGCATTTCAGCAGTCGGCTTTGGCAGCGTCGGAGTGAGGCAAGTGAGGGAAAATTTTTTTGAGAAAAGGACACTTGATCCTAGCCGTTGCTTGTCACTTTGATGGTTGAGATGCTGCCACTGCTTATCTTACAGTGGTAGTTACCACTGCACCTGATCTGTGTCCCCTACAGGACTACAGTCTACACCTAGCCGCAGAGCATGCAGCCGCCGTGCCTGGGTGCATGCGGCGGCGGCGGGCTCGCCCTCTCCGTCCCGCGCCGCCGGGCTTCCCCTTCCTGCAGCGTCGCGCCGCCTAGGGCCTCAGTCTCGTGCTCAGCGGGGGGCGGCAAGACGTCGCCGAGGGGGAAGGAGAACGTATGGAGCGTCGACAACGACCGCGCCTCTAAGGAGGCGTCCCGAGGCCCGAAGCACCGCCGCAGGAGGCGACCCGGCGGGCGCCGCTTGCCCCCGCCGCCGCCGAGGAAGGGGAAGGATGCGGGGTCGAGGGTTCTGGTGTCTGGAGCCATGCTCGTGGAGGTCGAGACCGTGCTCCAAACTCAGGTATTCATGCTGCTTCTCAGTCCGTTCGGCATATGTATTTGACTTGATCACAAAGATAAGGTGGATACATGTGTTTCTAGCAGCAGTTTATTACCATTTTGGATGAACTTTGGAGGAGCTCTCATGTTCATCCTGCGAAATCCAACCGGTTGCTTATCAATTAACAATTTGAAGTTAGTTATTAGACTTAAGCAATGTCTGCTTCAGAGATACACAATTGATGATTGGGTAATTTGTTCAGTTCAAGGATTTTTAGTCTGTACTAACTAGTGCTGGTAGGGTTCATGTAGTGGTGAATGCTAGGGAATAAGCTGACGAGAAAAAAAATTCTCCCACCAAATTATATGCTTAATAATTGAACATCTATTATTCCTAACAATTTGGTCCGAGTTTATGATTATTGTTATTTTTCAATCTTAGGAACCTGTTATAAGACCTTCTTGGGATACATTTGCAAGTAGCCTAAGTGGTAACTGGAAGGGTGTTGGAGCTGTCTTCTCGCCCATCACAGCAGAGATGGAGCCTGTTGGAGTTGGGAGCAAAGATGAGTACCTTTATGACTGTTACACACTTTCTCACATTGAGAAGTCTTATGATAGCGGTGATGACCCTGAGATCCGAAGGATAACAAATTGGGTCCCAATCAATCCTTCTGGAGAAGCTGAGAAGCAGATTGCACCATATGGTGGTGGGAGTCACAATGCTTCCAGTGCGAAGAGAACTGCTGATTTGCCTCCATATGAGTCTTTTGATCTTAACAAGAGTGCTGTGCTTGATGAAGAAACTTTTGCCATGGAACCTGGAATTGTATTTTTTGAGGTAGGGTTCTTTTGTCTTCACCTCTCCTTTTTTTTGTCTTTGTGAAATCTACTGATAGTGTTACTTGCAGAGCTTTCTTTATATTTGCCACTAATTGAAAGCCAGCCCTGGCATATTTCCTACTGTCATGATTTTTTTTTTACTATTTTTGCAAAATCAGGAATTTGTCACTTCTGTTAGCCACCAGACCCCCAGAATCTTCATTTGTTAAATTGTAAATGTAGTATTTTCTTCCCTACAAAATTTGCCACCATCCCACCAGAATCTTCATTTGTCAAATTGTAAATGTAGTATTTTCTTCCTTGCAATGTTTGAACAGTTACATGGGTTATGTGTCAGAAAAAGAAGCTAGTTGCGAAGGTAATGCTATAAGATTCTTGAAATATTGTACACTTAGGCCTGCATTATTTAAGTGCGTTGAGAAGCTACATTTAGAAGCAATTCATTCTTCAGTATGTTTCAGTTAAAAGACATTGATGCTTTGTATATCCATTCTTATCCAAATGCATTATTCTCTGGCCATTAACCTTCTCTTGCAAACTAGGATATCACCACACTTATGTCTTTTTGTTTATGAACAATAATTATTCAGTACTTATTCTCAGCCTTTTGGCCACTGTTCGTTCATTTTCAGGATGGATCATACTCTAGAGGTCCAGTTGATATAGCAATCGGCGAATATGATGAATCCAAATACTTCCTTTCACCAACATATAAGTTTGAGCAAGTATGTTTACTTCACTTAAGTTTACATTTTCAATTTTCGCAGGCAGCATGCAAATGTTTAGGTACTTATGTATGGCGGAACGGGCCAACTTGGTCTTTCATAATAAAGAAAGGAAGAAAATGATGCCCGTGGTGCTCTTCCTATCATCTGTGTCTCCCCCCAAATCGCTATCACTGAATCCCCTCAGATTGTTGTCGCCAACTGACAGCTTGGAGTAGACAATGCCGAACTCAATTGTTCCAGCAATATACCGGAGCAAATGCTTCACCGCTGCCATATGCTCTTGTCTAGGTTTCTCCATGAAACGACTCACAAAACCCACAGCAAATGAAATATCTGGGCGAGTGTGAACCAAATACCTCAGACTGCCCACCAAGCTGCGATATCCAGTAGCATCCACCAACGCCGTCGTTCCTTCCTTTGACAGCTTCAGCCGTGCTTCCATGGGGGTGTGGCAGGGATTACACCCGGCCATGCTAGCCTTCTCCAACAACCTCCGAGAATAGGCAGCCTGTCCAAGAGTAATAGCAGTTTTGGTTTGCTTTACCTCGATGCCCAAATAATAGGACAGCAATCCAAGATCGCTCATCCTGAAGATACGCTGCATTTCTCCCTTGAAAGCTTCAACTCCCTTGGCTCCGGTGATGATCAGATCGTCGACATACACACCAACAACGACACGCGAAGCACCCTTGCCGCGAGTGTACATGCCATGTTCACTGGTGCACTGCGTGAACCCAAGATCACGCAGGTTGTCATCGAGTTTCTGATTCCATGCACGTGGGGCCTGACGAAGTCCATAGAGTGCTCTCTTCAAACGCAGCACTTTATTTTCATGTCCAGCAGCAGTGAACCCCGGCGGCTGATTCACATAAACCTCCTCGATGAGATCCCCATTGAGAAAGGCTGATTTAACGTCCATGTGATGGACAGCCCACCCCTCCTGTGCAGCAACGACGAGAAGCATTCTCACTGACTCCATCCGAGCCACCGGTGCAAAAACTTCATCAAAGTCGTTGCCATGCTTCTGGACATACCCCTTTGCTACCAGACGCGCCTTGTACTTGATGATTGCACCTTGTTCATCCCTCTTGATCTTGAACACCCACGTGAGGCCGATAGGGCGGTGTCCAGGTGAGAGATCCGTCAGCACCCATGTGTTGTTCTGCTCGATCAACTCCAGTTCGTCAAGCATCACCCTCGTCCAGTTCTCGTCCCCGCGTGCCTCATGGACAGAGGCTGGCTCGGCGTCAGTAGCAAGGAGCAAACTGCCGTTGAGCTCCCTGACTGCCTCGCCAGGGACGGGTGCCGTACTGAGAATGTTGTCGAGGGTGTGAAACTGAAGTGGTGTGTCGTCGTCGTGACCCATGTCTAGCACCAACTCTCCTGATGGTGGGGACACGAACTCCACGGCCGTCGGTGTCCCTGGGTCGGGCGTCTCAGGTGATGCCGGAACAGCTGGTGACGCCGGCGACCCCGAGACCAGCGTTGGCGCGACCGGCCCTGGAGAGTTCCATGACATTGTCGATGGAGAACGCGTTGCAGCCTGTGTCACGCTCTCATCACCAGGCGCCATGAGCGTGACATACTCGACGGTGAACGGCTCCCCCTGAGCCGCGCCCGCCTGATCCTCCTGTGCTCCGTCCCAGCTCCAGGCTCTCCTTTCATCAAACACCACGTCACGCGATATGTGAACACGCCTCGTGCTGGGATTGAGGAACCTGTACGCCTTTGAGCCGGGTTCGTAGCCAACGAACACCATTGGAACACTCCGATCGTCGAGCTTGCGTAGATGTCCCCCGGCCACCTTCACATGGGCAACACAACTGAAAGTGCGAAGAAAATGCACGGCCGGTTTAGATCCATACCAAGCTTCGTAGGGAGTCCGTCCTTCCAGGCTTCGTGTTGGCGCCCTGTTCAAGATGAAAATGGCGGTGGTCACCGCCTCGCCCCAGAGCCATCCGGGAACACGCATCCCCTTCATCATGCTCCTTGCCATGCCCAGCACAGTTTAGTTGCGCCTCTCCACCACTCCATTTTTCTGAGGAGTGTACGGCGCAGTTTACATCAATTTTCGCAGGCAGCATGCAAATGTTTAGGCTTACTTGAGTGATAAATAGAATAAGTTGCTTCCATACATGCACAGATCCATACTTGATCTTTTCTTTGAGAAAATTAAGGCAATTGCATGTCATATATTTTTCTTTCCTTTTCTTTCTCACTTTTTGCACGCGGATGCCATAACCTGGCCAGTTGTGCTTTGCTAGATGGACTTTTGGCTGTCCAAGCAAAGTACCATGAGCGGCTATGGTTTTGACATAACAAAAGTCGGCCGCTATTGCCTACCCCAACTTTTTTTTTCGATAAAGGAGTTCCC
>CM014276.1:52983301-53006673 GCA_004135705.1 Alloteropsis semialata | reverse complement strand
CAATATGGCGTGGTAGGCGGTGGTGAAGTCGGCGACCTGGAAGTTGAGGTACTCGGTCCTGAAGTTGTCTTGATCGCCGAAGGTGACGGGCAGAGCAATCTGCCCGAGTGGTTTGGAGCCCTTCCCCGGGATCAGCCCGTAGAACGGGTGGAGAGAAGGAGTCAGGGCATCAAGGCCGATGCCCATGTCCCTCAGCGTCTCGGCGAAGATGATGTTGAGCCCGCTCCCACCGTCGATAAGTACTTTGGTGAGGCGAGCGTTGTGCACGATCGGGCTGAGTACTAGCGGGTACTCGCCCACGTCGGAGACCTGGAACCACTGGTCCTCCCTGGAGAAGGTGATTGGCTGCTCGGACCAGCGGAGTGGTTGGATCGGCGATGTGTAGCAGGAGAATATCTCCCGATCACGTACTTTCTCCCGGCGCTTGTCATCTACGGGCGGCGGTCCTCCGAGGATGAAGTTCACCTGCCTGTCGACATTTGGGAAAGCAGGGTTCGCGGGAGCCCCTTTTCCCTTGTCGCCTTTGTCGTCATCTTGCGGCGGCAGCTTCCCCTCCTTCTTCTTGTAGGCCTCGGCGAGCCCCATGCAGTCGATCATGCGATGTTTGGACTGCTTGTGGATGGGGCAGGGTCCTTGGAGCATCTTCTCGAAGTCAGCGCTAAAGTTGGACCGCGGGCGAGGGCCGCTACGGTCCATGGCGGCGACGGTGAAGTCTCTTGAGCGCTTTCGGTCATCCTTCCTGCTTGGTTCAGGGCGGGAGCGGCGTGTGTCCTCCTTCTTCGGGCGGTCTTCTCGGCGAGGGGGACGATCATCGTCCCGAGTGCTTTTCTTGCCGTAGTGGAGACGGACGGCCTCCTTGGCGTTCGCCATCTTGTTTACCCGGCCAAAGAACTCGCCGGAGGTCTTTGGCATGTCCTCGCAGAGGCGCTCGAAGACGGCGGAGTCGGCGAGGCCATCGAGGAAGTAGCTGATGATCTCGGACTCAGAGCAGCCGGGAACTAGGTTCCGGTTCTCCATGTACCGGTCGGTGTAGTCGCGGAGGCTCTCCCCGCGGTTCTGCTTCACTTTGCCCAGGTCCCAGGCGGTGCCTGGTCGGATGGAACTCCCCTGGAAGTAGCTTTTGAACTTGTCGCAGAGAGTGCCCCAGCTGTCGATGGAGCCGGGTTCGAGGCTGTGAAGCCAGGTCAGCCCCACCTTGGTCATGGCGACGGGGAAGTAGGCGCACATGGAGTCGTGGTCGCCGTTCACCGCGCGGATGGCGATGCTGTAAGTCCGGAGCCACATCGTCGGGTCCGCCTTCCCGTCATATTTCTCTATGCCTGTAGGTTTGAAGTTAGCAGGCATTCTAATGGATCTTACCCGGGCAGTGAATGCCGGGAAGCCGTCGCAGTCGTTGAGGTTTCCGGCGTCCGCGTGTCCTGAGTCGGCGGAGTAGTCTTCCGGGGTGTTAGCCCGGGGCGGCCTGTCTTGTCCGAGTGGAGGCCCGTACTTGCGGTCGAACTCTCGACGGCGTGCGGCCTCAGCGACCTCAAGCTCTCGGCGTTGGCGCGCGTCGCGATCCAGCCCTGGGGGCCGTGTTCACGGTTGTACTCGGCGCGCCGTCGGAGTTCTTCCTCGTCCCTTCGCCGATGACGGTCGTCAAGGTTCCTTCGGAGATCGCGGTTGCGGAGTTGTTCACGGAGATCTGGCTGCTCGACCACGTCGCGATCAGCTTCTCGGCGGCTGGCCGACTTGGAGTGGCGAGACGAGGAAGCAGGAGCCCTGTGGGCATTGATCATGCCTGCGGCTGCAGTCAGCCTAACCTTGATCCGGTTGAGCTCCGGGGTTTCCGGAATTCCTTCTAGCTCTTGGTGCGCGGCGGCAAGGTTAGCTGACGGGGTGGCGTAAACACCCACACCGCCAATTTCTTGGATGAAATCGTCTTGGAGGTTACGCGTGACCCTAGGGTTCCGGCGTTCTCGCCGCGCGTCGCGGCGTCGTTGCTTCTCACCGTTGCGCCCGATCCTGGCGTCGCGGTGCGCTTGATCCTCGCCTTGGACTGTTGGCTCGTCGGCGGATATGTCGGAGACGAACGTCTCCCGCTTGGCAGGCGTGATCCTCTTATTCGGAGGGAGGACACGTGTCACCTGCGGGAAAGTCGGAGTTGGTTCTGGTTCAGGCGGAGTCGGCGCAACGTCCGGAGTAGATCCGATCTGGGCGGCCGCGACGGGATCGACCGCCCTGATCGCATCTGGAGAGTAGTCGGCGTTCATGCGTTCGCCGAGTGCTTGTTGGTAGACGGCCCCGCTGTTCCCGAGTCCCAGCGGGAATCGTGTCGGCGAGGCGATGCTTTGACGAGCGGATTCGGTGAGTTCGATGCATTCACCGATGGAAGCAATGGCGTGGTCCATGTCCGCCTCAAACTGGCGTTGGCGTGCAGCCCATCGGCGCCTTCGCTCTTCGGGCGTCTCCGGCGCCCTGCGTGGCGGAGGCGGAGTGGACGAAGCAGTCGGCGGTGCAAGAGGAGACGTGTTCCCCCCGGATGGCGGGAGGACGACGCTGGCCGTCGCAGTTGCCGAGTTGTTGGCGATGGCTGGCGACGGAGCGGTGATGGTGACGATCCCGTCTGGCGTAGCGTCAAGTCGAGGCGCTGTCTCCTCCGGGGTGGCGTCACGGGTGAAGGAGAGCTCTCCCTCGGGTCCGGCGGTGAAGACCATGGATCCGAAGAAGAACATAGCCCCCTCAGCGATGGAAATCTTCATGGATGCCGGCGTGATGACGGCGGAAGCGGATGCCATCGAGCTTGTAGATTGATCTCGTCGATCAGCCCCTACCTGGCGCGCCAACTGTCGGATGTTTGGACCCGGCAGTCCACACAGGGTAGCCTACGTGGTTGATTTGTTGAGGGACAGATCGAGGATCACAAGACGATGGTAACACAAGACGCAAGGATTGAACAGGTTCGGGCCGTCGAGATGACGTAATACCCTACGTCCTGTATTGGGGGTGATTGTATTGCTGTGTATGAAGTTCCTGAAGGATCTCCGTAGTTGGGTTCTGTCCTAGGTTTCGTAGATGTTGTTCTGGAGGGGGGTCTCAAGGCGCCTTATATAGTCCGGCTGCCTTGAGTTACAAGTCGGCTAGAGATCGTAACCTACCCGAAATACAAGGATTCGATCCTATAACGGTTACAGATATCTTTCCCTATAATTCCGGCTAGTTTATCTTGATCTCCGAGCTTCTTGCGGGATACGCCGTCTTCTTTCCGCGCGCGCCGTCGCGCCCATCCGGTTCGCCCGACTGGTGGGCCTCCCGACTGGTGGGCCACCCAGTCTGACAAACCAGCCCAGTTGCACTCGGATTGGGCCGCCCCTTGCTGGTTGGGCCAATCCGCCTGCTGGGTACCCCTGGGGGTCTACCCCCGACACATTGAGAGGTCGGTAATCAACACACAACCTCAAAGTTTTATCTTTCTTTTTCACAAATAGGGCGGGACAGCCCCATGGTGAAGAGCTGGGACGAATGTAGCCCTTGTCTAGCAATTCTTGGAGTTGAACTTTCAGCTCTGCTAGTTCTTTGGGCGCCATTTTGTAAGGCCTTTTGGAGATGGGAGCTGTACCAGGTTGCAATTCGATCACGAACTCAACCTCCCGGTCAAGTGGCATTCCCGGTAATTCATCAGGAAACACGTCTGGGTATTCACATACCACCTGAATCTTCTCAAGAGGAGTTTCTATTGCCGGGAAGGCACAAGAATTTCTGATGTCTTGGCAAGGCAGATATAAAGTTGAATCACCCAGAGTGGGAGAATTGATTTCCACACAACGGGAGAGAATATCTAAATTGACCCCGTGCTTTTCCATCCAATTCATCCCCAAGATAACATCTATGCCTTGATTTTCCAATAGAATGAAATTGGTCTCATAGACTTTACTACCCAACTGGAGAGGTACATTTCTCACAATTTGATGAGAGCCTATTCTCCCACCAGGGGTAGATATAACATATTGCTGAGTAGTGTGCACAAAAGAAAAATTGTGCTTGGCAGCAAGTCTATTACTCATGAAACTATGCGAAGCTCCGGAATCAAAGAGAACATAAACCGGCATATTACGGATCGAGAAAATACCCGACATCACTGGAGCACCCGCGGGGAGTTCATCCATGGTAGTGAAGTTGAGACGGCCCTGCCTGACAACTGCCACTTGCTTTTTGCCCCTATTGTTGGCTGGGTTTGGAGCATTATTCCCACCTTGCTTGGGAAACTGGCAATCTCTCGCAAAGTGGCCCGGTCTACCACAATTGTAGCAAGGAGCATTTTGGGGACGAGGCGGCTGATAGGCTTGAGCGGGAGCACGATACCCCTGATTCTGTTGTGGTGGAGGCCTGATGATCCATGACCCTGGCTGAGGGGCCCTCTGAAGAGATGGAGCAGGATTCCTTTGTACCAAACGGAACTTAGACGGTGTAGAGCTAGATTGGCCAACTGGGGCCTTCCTCTTCTTCTCAGCTCGATGTGCATTAATGCTGTCTTCCTGAGTAATAGCCATGCTCACCAAATCAGCATAGCTATCGGCCTTGACAAGAGAAAGCCGGTCCTTTAGCTTTGAGCTAAGGCCACGGCGGAAGCGATCCTGCTTCTTGGCATCCGTGTCAATGTGATAGCCCGCATATGGTGCCAATTGGTTGAACGCTTGGGCATACTGCAGTGCATTGTGCGTGCCTTGAGTTAGTGCAAGGAACTCATTAAGTTTGCGGTCCATCAAACCGGTAGGAATGTGGTGAGCACGGAAGGCATTCTTGAACTCCTCCCAAGTCATCACATGATCAGCCGGGAGCATGCTATAATGATTGTCCCACCAAAGACGAGCGGGGCCTCGTAATTGTTGAGCGGCGAAGCGAGCCTTGTTGGCATTTGAACAATGTGCCACCAACAGAGCAAATTTGGACTCAATATTGCTGAGCCAAGCATTAGCATCAAGAGGATCCTCTGTCTTGGTGAACAGAGGTGGCTGGGTACTTGTGAAGTCCGAGTACGTTGCCTCTTGTGGATGGGGATTGTGATGTCCGCCATATGGGTGCTGATTTACTTGGGCTTCGGTCAAGCGCCGAAGAAGCTCTGTCTGCATGGCCAATAGTTCCGAGACATTGGTAGGCAGAGGTGGCGGAGCAGGTAAATCACCATGGGGATTTTGCGACATCTGCATTGTTTCATAACTCCCATTAGTCATGAAACTCTTAGGATCACAAAACAAAAAGTGTGATGAAACTACTAAAGACATTTGATTATATCCAAGGTGCTTGAGATAAAGTCCCTTGGTGGTCAACCTTAAGAACTTTCTACTGGCTTATTAACCCACAACTCAATTGTTTCAGAATTTATATGACATTCATGATATGATGCATGCATGAAGCGACCTATTCGTCCTTACAAAAGAAACAACTGCCAAGTAGCCTTGGACTTACGGGGTTAGTCATCGGTGGCATATATATACGTCTCTCCTTATAATAACTAGTCAGAATTCTATCGATCAAGCATCCTAACGTTTCGTGGTTAGTGGACCTGTAGAAAATATTCATCACTGAACCGTTTGTGCCAGCACTCTCAAACAGCTCCCATGTACCTCACGCCACATGGGAGACGCATATGTAGTTTCCCACATATGATGACCACCTTCTGTTGCTCATTATAGAAGCAACAGTTCAACCAGTAAATTAAAGCATTACAGTCATTATAACACAATGAGGTATTATATTGACTGCACCCCAAGTAAGCCACTGCTTGGGGAACAGCGTCCAGTATTCACACCCTGTGGCAATGGGCGACCAATACTTACCTGGTGTCGTCGATACAGAAAATAATGTGTTGGTAGTTAGTCATATACATACTATGCCACCTAAGGATACCCATAATTCTCCCTAGGGCTCACGTTCTATTCTTCTCAAATCCTAACGCAACCATCGGATTCCTAAGTCAAGATTAAACTTTTGCACATCAAGAAAATATTTTTAAGACTTATTGTACCACCCGCTGCCTATTTTTCGGCTCTGATACCAGCTGTGGCAGACCGCCCCAATTAATCCGGCTTAAGAGCATGGGACCACTATCACAGCAGTGCGCCACGCCCCTAAACCGAGTTAATCGTGCAATCCGTCGGATACCTTCCCGATTACACCACATTTTTCTCTCGACCGAAACAAAATAGCAGCAGTACCACTCGAAGGTGGGCTCAGGCAGTACAACTCATCGCATATTTTACATCACCAGTTCACGTGGATAATTATACAAATACAGTGTATATGTTTTAGTTATTACAAACCAGAGTTCTGTACAGCGGAAGACAACACATCGAAGCAAAAGGGTATCATGCGGAGCCCTCGCACAATACCTAAATACCGCGGCCTGAGCCGGACTCAGGCGGCACCTGCTCCAAGACCCAACCGTCAGGCAACGAGCACGGCCAAGTCAGAGCAGCAGTAGGGTCGTAGCTCACCACCTCCAAGTCTGAAAAACAAGCCACAAGCAAGGCTGAGTACTAATTACTCAGCAAGACTTACCCGACAAGGTTTAAATTCTAGACATGCAAGGCTTTATGGCTCTGGGGTTTGTTTTGCCAAAAGCATCTACACTTTAATCCTATTTTCAAGGTTTTAGCCAAATTTTAAGTTGGGACTATCATTACTAGATTTGCCAATCTATCCAATACAACTCATGTACCAAACAATTGATTAATATAACAATGATAACTTTCATCTAACTTCACTTCTACCCTCTTTTGGCCCAAGACATTGATGTGCAACGAGCGATCAAGCAGCTTCATGTAACCGCGAAGGACGGACAACTCGAGTTGATTTTACCATGCATGGGACAACCTAATCACACGACCCATGAGAGACACCCAGGACCTCACGGGGCAACCTTTCCCATCTCTCCCTGCCATCTGCCATCGGGGACCACTCCGCCCAAGTGCACGCCCCAACGGACCCCAGGTGCCCCAGGCAAACCTGTGCCGCGGCCACTGCTACACTCGCCATCAACCCCTCGCCCAAGGGAGTGATAAAACCCGTCAGACGTCAGTTTGAATCAAGTACTAGGTTTACCAGTTTACCATATTTCCCGGCATACGATTAGTACCTTCAAAAGCTTGACCAACAAGGCCACACCCTCAATGCCTTAGCCAACCAATTTCCCTGTGCAAGCGGGACATTTAATCAAACATGAATATCGCACAAGCCCCGCTTGCCGCTCATCTGTCACTGAAATAAGGTAAACTCCTATATCTCGCGAGTGATAAGGCCCTTACTCGACTTCTACCGGACCTATTTAAGCATAGCATTCTATACGGCCTAAACATACTAGTATTAGGATGTGGGTACCTAGGGATCATGCAACTAAGGTTTCATCCAACTCCTCAAACTTAAATGCACAAATCAAAGCATAAAAGGAGGAGTGTTAGTTTTAACAGTGGGTTATGCTCCGGGGCTTGCCTTCTTGATCACCGGTGGCCTTGGGCCCTTCCGGAATTTGATCCGGGTCTTGAGCAGCAGTCACGTTCAACTCGGCAACGGCGGTGTCGCTCTCGGGCTCAACCTCAATCTCGTACATGCCGTCCACAATGGGGTGATCTACATGAAATGCAAAAGTATGCATGAGATGTATGAATGCATAAACTATTAGCTACCAGAATACTTGCAAAACTTATAACATTGCTCAATTATGTATGGAACACAACGATTAAGAAAAGCAATGGGCACAAGAACCGGTCTGACCGGTTGTGGAGACCGGTTAGACCGGTCTGGCAAATTGGCCAGCCCACAATTTCTTATGGTCAACTAATCTTTGCACAAATTTAGATATACCATCTACAAATGACTAATAGACATAAGCATTGCTCATATGGCTGGACTCAAACACTTACCAAGCATGTTTGATAAACAATTTTTAAGATGACTATTACTACTCCCTTATCTTGACTAATTCAAAATCCACCAAAATCCTGCGTAACTTGGGCCAACAGATCCTGAAGTCTACTCTACTAACCACATCAAAACCAACAAAGGAGGCTTTGCATCCTTGGCTCAAGTATACGATTTATGAAGCAATACACCAACTCTCTCTCTAACACACACATTTGTGCATGAAGTAATATACCAATCAAACAACCATTTGCAAACAAACCTTAGAACTCTATAGGCAACCCCCCTACCCTTTTCAACTACTTACCCTATGGTCCCGTGCTTCTTCTACCTCGAGCAGCACCGAACAGAGCACGGGGAGCTCCTGGTCGGCCGGAGTTCTTCGAAATCCAGGCAAGGGAAAACTGGGGCGGGGCAAGGGATGGCTGGGGGGTGAAGAGGGCGAGGTAAAGGAGCGTGGGGCGTGGGGAATCGAGCAATGAACGAATGAGGACGTGTGGACTCGGTTCTGGTGCTTTACCGGCCGTCCATGGGGATGAGGTGGGGATTTTGGCCACCTGGGCACGCCATGGCGCGCCAGCGGGGCAGAGGAGGCGACCTGGACGAGAGAGCGGCGCGTGGCCGAAGTAGGTGAAAAGGACGGTGGTTGGACGTTGATTCCGGCGCGGTTGTTGGCGACCGACTGTTGCGGTGGTGGGGTAAAACACCCACCGCAACAGTCCGTGGGCCGAAGAACACTGTGCCGACGAAAGGTAAATCGAAAACTCGCGGGACACCGACTGTTGCGGTGGTGGTATGGAATACCCACCGCAACAGTCCGTCGTGTGTAGCACCGCAATAGTCTTTCAATCCAGAGACTATTTTTACTGTTCCGCCTGCCCACCGAATGTTGCGGTAATTGCTTGGGGTCGGACCGCAACTTTTGGTGGCTCGGATATGGGGTGTAGATAAAACATCCATGGAATGTTGCGGTGGTGCACAAATGGGCGACCACCGCAACAGTCTTTGAATCCAGAGAGCATTTTACAATTTCTCTCTGGCGACCGACTGTTGCGGTCAGGGTACCGCAACTTCCTGAGGGGGCCGGGAAAATATGTGTATAAACCAGAGGTCACCGACTATTGCGGTGGTGGCAGAAGCAGGCCACCGCAACTTGCTACGGTCTCGGCAACTTAGCTTTTCAAGTTGGTTTTGAATTGAAATTTGACTAAGCTAAGTCATATTCATGTCCAAGGTTCTAATAGGAACTAAGTTAACCTATTCTTAGGCAATGCCAAGAGATCCTCTCTCTCTCTCTTTCCAACTCGTATTCGAATATTTCTAGTATTCTACTTTGATAGTTGACCTAGGTCAACATATACATACACACGTATGCACCACAACATGACTAAGAATGATGCATGACATGAATAGATTAATTAAGTTCACTTAGGGTTCTTAATCACTATAGTAACACCAGGGGTGTTACACTATAGTAACGTGGCTTCATCTTCGGTGTGATTACTCCACTGAACTTTATAGAATTTTGTAATCCTTCTTCTTGTGGTTCTAGCCTTTTGATCAAGGATATTAATGGGATGGGCTTCATAAGTGAGATCGGGTTCCAGGGGAATTTCTTCATAACAGATGGATTCTTCTGGAACTCGGGGACATTTTTTGAGTTGGGAGACATGAAACACATTATGTACTGCTGAGAGATGATCCGGAAGTTGAATCTTATACGCCACGGGTCCACAAGTTTCTAAGATTTGAAAAGGTCCAATATAGCGAGGAGCTAATTTGCCTTTCACCCCAAATCTATGAACGCCCTTGGTTGGTGAAACCCGAATATAGACATGATCTCCCACTTCAAAGGTCAAAGGTTTTCTTCTTTTGTCAAAATAGCTCTTTTGACGGGCTTGTGCAGCTTGGAGATTTTTTTGGATTACTCTCACTTTATCTTCTGCCTCTTGGACTAAATCTGGCCCAAAGAAATTCCGTTCACCAGATTCGGACCAATTGAGAGGGGTTCGACACCGTCGCCCATACAAGGCTTCAAATGGTGCCATTTTGATGCTTGCTTGATAGCTATTGTTATATGCAAACTCAGCCAAAGACAAGCATTGATCCCAATTCTTGTCATAGTGCATGACACAAGCTCTAAGCATGTCCTCCACTACTTGATTTACCCTTTCAGTTTGGCCATCAGTTTGAGGATGATAAGTGGAGCTACGGATCAACTTGGTGCCTAGGGAAGCATGCAATTGTTCCCAAAAGCGAGCAACAAACTGTGTACCCTGATCAGAAATAATTGTTCTGGGAATCCCATGAAGGCAAACAATCCGATCAATATAAATTTCTGCATACCTCTTAGCAGAATATCTTGTGTTGACCGAAATAAAATGAGCGGTCTTGGTGAGCCTATCGATGATTACCCAGATGGAATCATGTCGTTGAGAGGTGTTGGGCAAACCCACAATGAAATCCATGGATATATCATCCCATTTCCAGGATGGAATAGGAAGAGGTTGTAAGGTTCCAGCTACCTTGAGATGGCTTGCTTTCACCCTCTGACATGTATCGCACTCGGACACATATTTAGCAATCTCCCTTTTCATTCTAGTCCACCAAAAATTTTCTTTTAAGCCTTGGTACATCTTATTGCTGCCCGGGTGGATAGAGAATTTGGATAGATGAGGTTCATCAAGAATCTGCTTTCTTAGCTCATGGTCCTTAGGTACCACAAGCCGTTGTTCAAACCAAAGAATTCCTTTCCAATCTTGCCGGAAGCATTTGTATTTGGGCAATCCCTGAGCTAGCCCTTGCTTGATATGAGCAACTCCTTTGTCTTTGGATTGGGCCATGATAATCCTTTCCCTCAAAGTGGATTCCACCACCATGTGGCTTAATGAGCCTTGAGGAATAATCTCCAAATTCAACTTGGACATCTCATGGCAAAGAGTGTCATTAAAAGAGGTTATGGTGAGGCAATTGCATTGAGCCTTGCGGCTTAGGGCATCAGCCACCACATTAGCCTTGCCTGGATGGTAATGCACCTCAAGATCATAGTCCTTGATTAGCTCTAACCATCTTCTTTGACGCATATTCAAATCGGCCTGGGTGAAGATATACTTGAGGCTCTTATGGTCGGTGTAGATGTTACAATGAGTGCCCATAAGATAATGCCTCCAAATTTTAAGGGAATGAACCACAGCAGCTAGTTCCAGGTCATGAGTAGGATAATTCACCTCATGAGGCCTAAGAGCACGAGAAGCAAAAGCAATGACTCTATCATCCTGCATAAGCACACAACCAAGACCAGTGCCCGATGCATCACAATAAACATCAAACGGCTTGGAGGTGTCCGGCTGAGCTAGAACCGGCGCTGAGGTTAAAAGTTTTCTCAGAGTGTGGAAGGCTTGCTCACATTTCTCGCCCCACACAAATTTCTCTCCTTTCTTGAGAAGTTCAGTCATGGGCTTGGCAATTTTGGAAAAATCCGGGATGAAGCGGCGATAATATCCAGCTAAACCCAGAAAACTCCGAATTTGATGAACGGATTTGGGAGGCTTCCAATCCAGTACTTCTTGCACTTTTCCTGGATCTACAGCAATTCCTTCGGCTGAGACAGTGTGCCCCAAGAATTTGACGCTAGACAGCCAGAATTCACATTTGCTGAACTTTGCAAAAAAGATGATGATCTCGGAGGCGTTGGAGAACAATGCGAAGGTGCTGAGCATGCTCTGCCTCATTTTTGGAGTATATGAGAATGTCATCAATGAACACGACCACAAATTTATCCAGCTCGGGCATGAAGACCGAATTCATGAGATACATGAAATATGCCGGAGCATTAGTGAGACCGAACGACATCACTAAGTACTCATAGAGTCCATAGCGAGTTGAGAAGGCCGTCTTCGGTATGTCACTTGGTCGAATTTTGATTTGATGATATCCGGAGCGCAGATCAATCTTTGAGAACACCCTTGCTCCAGACAACTGGTCAAAGAGAGCATCAATGCGGGGAAGCGGGTATTTATTCTTGATAGTCACCGCATTGAGAGGTCGGTAATCAACACACAACCTCAAGGTTTTATCCTTTTTCTTCACAAACAAGGCGGGGCAACCCCATGATGAAGAGCTAGGACGAATGTAACCCTTGTCTAGCAAGTCTTGGAGTTGGACTTTTAGCTCGGCTAGTTCCTTGGGTGCCATTTTGTAGGGCCTTTTGGAGATGGGAGCCGTACCGGGTTGTAATTCAATCACAAATTCAACTTCCCGGTCAGGGGGCATTCCCGGTAATTCATCAGAAAATACATCTGGAAATTCACATACCACCGGGATCTTCTCCAAAGGGGTTTCGATCGCGGAGAATGCACATGAATTTCTGATGTCTTGGCGAGGGAGATAAAGTGTTGAAGCACCATGTGTTGGAGAATTGATCTCCACACAACGAGAGGGGATATCTATGTTGACCCCATGGTTTTCCATCCAGTTCATACCCAAAATGACATCTATCCCTTGATTTTCCAAGAGAATGAAGTTGGTCTCATAGATTTTACTACCCAACTTGAGAGGTATCTTTTTGACAATTTGACGAGATGCTATCCTACCACCAGGTGTGGATATAACATATTGTTGAGTAGTATGCGTAAAGGTGAAATTGTACTTGGCCATAAGTCTATTGCTCATAAAGCTATGCGAAGCTCCGGAATCAAATAACACATAGGTAGGCATGTTGCGGATAGAGAAAGTACCCGACATCACCGGAGCACCAGCAGAGAGTTCATCCATAGTGGTGAAATTGAGTCTACCCTGTCGAACAACTGCGACTTGCTTCTTGCCTCTATTGTTGGCTTGGTTTGGAGCATTATTCCCACCTTGCTTGGGAATCGGGCAATCCCGAGCAAAGTGGCCCGGCCTACCACAGTTGTAGCAAGGAGCATTTTGGGGACGAGGCGGCTGATATGCTTGAGCGGGAGCACGATATCCCAGATTCTGCTGTGGTGGAGGCCTAATGATCCATGACCCTGGCTGAGGGGCCCTCGGAAAAGTCTGAGCAGGACTCCTTTGTACCAAACGGAACTTAGACGGTGTGGAGCTAGATTGGCCAACTGGGGCATTCCTCTTCTTTTCAGCTCGGTGTGCATTAATACTGTCCTCTTGAGTGATAGCCATGCTTACCAAATCGGCATAGCTATCGGCCTTGACAAGAGAAAGCCTGTCCTTTAGCTTTGAGCTAAGGCCACGGCGGAAGCGATCCTGCTTCTTAGCATCGGTGTCAATGTGATAGCCCGCATATGGTGCCAATTGATTGAAGGCCTGAGAATACTGAAGTGCATTGCACGTCCCTTGAGTCAAAGCAAGAAACTCATTCAACTTGCGGTCCACTAAACCAGTGGGAATGTGGTGAGCACGAAAGGCATCCTTGAATTCCTCCCACGTCATCACGTGATTAATCGGGAGCATGCTATAGTGATTGTCCCACCATAGACGAGCTGCGCCTCGCAATTGCTGAGCAGCAAAGCGAGCCTTGTTGGCATCCGAGCAAGGTGCCACTAGCAAAGCAAACTTGGACTCGATGTTACTGAGCCAAGCATTAGCATCAAGGGGATCCTCCGTCTTGGTGAACAGAGGTGGCTGTGTACTCGTGAAGTTCGAGTATGTTGCCTCTTGGGGATGGGGATTGTGATGTCCACCATGTGGTTGGTGATTGACTTGGGCTTCAGTCAAGCGCCGAAGAAGTTCGGTCTGCATGGCCAATAGCTCCGCGACATTGGTGGGCAAAGGTGGCGGATGGGGTAAACCATCATCCGGAGGTTGCGACATCTGCATTGTTTCACAGTTCGCATTAGTCATGCAATCCTTAGAATTGCACAAACAAAAAGAACGAGAAAATTACTATGGTATCAACAGGAGGATCTAAGAGAAAATCCAACACATCCTAGGTGCTTGACATAAAGTATCTTGGCGGTCACATTAAGAACTTGGTACTGCTTATTAACCCACAACTTAACAATTTCATGAGTTATGTGTTATGCAGGATGTGATGCATGCATGAAACTTCCTATTCGTCCTTACAAAAGAAATAACCGCCAAATAACCTTGGACTTACGGGGTTAGTCATCGGTGGCACATATAATACGTCTCTCCCTATAATAACTGATCGGAATTCTATCGATCAAACATCCTAGCGTTTTGGGGTTAGTGTACCTGCAAGAAACATTCATTACTGAACCGTTTGTGCCAGCACTCACAAACAGTTCCCATGTACCTCACGCCACATGGGTGACGCATATGCGGTTACCCACATATGATGACCACTCTCTGTTGCTCACTATAGAAGCAACAGTTCAGCCAATGAATAAAAGCACTACAGTCATTATAACACCGGGGAGATGTTATATTGACTGCACCCCAAGTAAGCCACTGCTTGGGGAACAGCGTCCAGTATTCACACCCTCTGGCAATGGGCGACCATACATTACGTGGGATCGTCGTTACGAAAAAGTACGTGCTGGAGGTTAGTAAATATATATATTAAGCCACCTAAGCATACCCATAATTCTCCCCAGGGCTCACGTTCTATTCTTTTCAGACCCTAGCGCAACCAACGCATTTCCTAGGAAAAATTAAGTTTTTGCACATCATGAAAATGTTTTAAGACTTGTTGCACCACCCGCTGCCTATTTTTCGGCTCTGATACCAGCTGTGGCAGACCGCCCCAATTAATCCGGCTTAAGAGCATGGGACTACTATCACAGCAGTGCGCCACGCCCCTAAACCGAGTTAATCGTGCAATCCGTCGGATACCTTCCCGATTACACCATATTTTTCTCTCGACCGAAACAAAATAGCAGCAGTCCCACTCGAAGATGGGCTCAGGCAGTACAACTCATCACATATTTTTACATCACAAGGTTCACATGGATAATTATACAAATACCGTAGATAGATTTTAGTTATTACAATCCAGAGTTCTGTACAGCGGAAGACGACACATCGAAGCAAAAGGGTATTATGCGGAGCCCTCGCACAATACCTAAACACCGCGGCCTGAGCCGGACTCAGGCGGCACCTGCTCCAGAACCCAGCCGTCAGGCAACGTGCACGGCCAAGTCAGGGCAGCAGTAGGGTCGTAGCTCACCACCTCCAAGTCTGAAAAACAAGCCACAAGCAAGGCTGAGTACTAATTACTCAGCAAGACTTACCCGACCAAGGATGAATTCTAGACATGCAAGGCTTTATGGCTCTGGGGTTTGTTTTGCCAAAAGCGTCTACAAGTGGAGTCCTATTTTCAATATTTTAGCCAAATTTTAAGTTGGGAACTAATTATTACTACCTTTGCCAATCTATCCAATGACACTCAGTGTAACCAAGCAATTGATTAGCATAACATTAGTAACTCCTCTAACTCTACTTCTACTCTCTTTTGGCCCAAGGACATTGATGTGCAACGAGCGATCAAGCAGCTTCATGTAACCGCGAAGGACGGACAACTCGAGTTGATTTTAACCATGCATGGGACAACCTAATCGCACGACCCGTGAGAGACACCCAGGACCCCACGGGGCAACCGTTCCCATCTCTCCCTGCCGTCTGCCATCGGGGACCACTCCACCCGAGTGCACGCCCCAACGAACCCCAGGTGCCCCAGGCAAACCTGTGCCGTGGCCACTGCTACACTCGCCATCAACCCCTCGCCCAATGGAGTGGATATGTCCGTCAGACGTCAGTTTGCATCAAGTACTAGGTTTACCAGTTTACCATATTTCCCGGCATACGATTAGTACCTTCAAAAGCTTGACCAACAAGGCCACACACTCAAAGCCTCAGCCCACCATTTCCTGTGCAAGCGGGACATTCAACCAAACATGGATATCGCACAAGCCCCGCTTGCCGATCCTCGTAACTGATATAAAATAAAACTTATATCTCGCGAATGACCAAGCGATCACTCGACTTCTACCGGTCCTAATTAAGCATAGCATTCTAACCGACCTACACATACTAGTAGTAAGACATAGGTACCTAGGGATCATGCAACTAGGGTTTCAATCAACTCCTCAAAACTTAAATGCACAAAAGTAAGGCGCAAGCAAAGCGAGTTAGTTTCACAGTGGGTTATGCTCCGGGGCTTGCCTTCTTGATCTCCGGTGGCCTTGGGCCCTTCCGGACTTTGGTCCGGGCCTTGTGCAGTCGTCAAGTTCAGCTCCGCCGCAGCTTGATCACCCTCGCGCTCGACCTCCAACTCGTAAACACCGTCAACGATGGGGTGATCTAAGCGAGAGGCAAAAGTATGCATGAGATGCATGAATGCATAAACTATTAACTACAATAATATCTGCATCACTCAAAACATTGGCAAACATTTATGGAACACAACAATTAATAAGAACGATAGGCACCAGAACCGGTCTGACCGGTTTGGGAAACCGGTTAGACTGGTTTGGCACTGGCCAGCCCAAAAATCTCTAGGATCAACTAGCTTTTGCACCATTTAGATATATCATCTACGAATAACTACTAGGCATAAGCATTGCTCCTAGGGTTGGATTCGCACATTTATGAAGCATGGAGAAAAAGTAAAGTATGTAGATTACCTTTCTTACTCCCATAACTCAACTAATTCTAAACCACCATAATCCTGAATAACTTTGTTCATTAGCTACCCAACTCAACTTTATTCATTCTATTAGGACTATCCAAAAAGGGGTTTAGCACTTTTAACTCCTGGACAAGAGTCATGAAGCAATAAAACCATCCTTTAGCACACACATATTGCATGAAACCATATACCCATCAAACAACCACTTACACACAAGCACTAAAATCCTATAAACATCTCCCTACCCTTCTTAACTCCTTACCTTTGGTCCTACGCTTCTTCTACCTTGAGACAGTACCGAGCTCGGCCATGGGTGCTCCTGGCCGGCCGGGGTTCTTCGAAATCCGGGCAAGGAAAAGCTCGGGCGGGGCAAGGGATGGCTAGGGGATGAAGTGGGCGAGGTGAGGCAGCTGTGAACGCGAGGAATCGAGGAAGGGCGAGCGGGGAATGGGAAGCTCGGCCTCGGCGCTTTTACTGCCCGTCCCGGGCGGTGAGGGGATGGGCCGGCCACCTGGCAGCCCAAGGCGTGCCAGCGGGGCTAGAGGAGGCTGACCAGGCGCCAAGGGAGCACGGGGAGGCGGACGCGTGGCCGGAGCAGTTGGGAAGGACGGGAGTTGGTGGCGGTTGGTGGGCACCGACTGTTGCGGTGGTGGGGTAAAATACCCACCGCAACAGTCTGTGGGGTTTAAGAACACTGTGCCGACGATGTTTGAACACAGAACTCGTGGACCACCGACTGTTGCGGTGGTGATTATCACCGCAACAGTCCGTCAATCCAGAGAGCAATTTCTACTGTTTCTCCTACCCACCGACTATTGCGGTCATGCTTGAAATAGCACCGCAACTTTGGTTGGCTCAGATGCTGGTTATAGGTAGGACAGCCATGGAATGTTGCGGTGGTGCATAATTGGTTGACCACCGCAACAGTCTGTCATTCCAGAGAGCATTTTTCAATTTCTCTCTGGCGACCGACTGTTGCGGTCAGGGCACCGCAACTTCCTGAGGTGGCTGTGACAACGTGTGTACAGAACCTAGGTCACCGACTATTGTGGTGGTCGGCAAGACATTCCACTGCAACTTGCTGTGACCTCGACATTTACACTTTCCAAGTTGGTTTTGAAGAGAATTTGACTAAGCTAAGTCATGTTCATGTCCACAGGGCTAATAGGGACTCAATCAACCCATTCTTGGGCAATGCCAAGAGATTTTCTTACTCTTTCCTCCACTTGTTTTTGTATACGACTAGTATTCTACTTGATAATTGATTTAGGTCCAATATATACATACACATATATGTACAACAACATGACTAGGAATGATGCATGACCTGATTAAGTTAATTAAGTTCATTTAAGGTTCTTAATTAATATTGTAACACCCGAGGTGTTACACCAGCGCCGCCGCCCGGCCTCCCTTCGGTCCCGGCCACCAAAACACAAACCAAGGAGAGCCTCACACGTTCCCGGACGCACCGAAGTCGCTTTGCTAGTTTGATTGAAGGGATATGGACTGCGCAAAGCTCGCCATGCGGATGAACTCGCGACGGCGACGGCGGGACAGGATCTGAAATTGTGGCTAAAGGAGTGGATGGAAGGGAATGGGGATGGTTTGGGCATGTGGAGGGAGGTGCGAGGACGCTCTGAGTGGGAAGGAAAGGCTCGGGAAAGAGTGAGCGGGTGGAAGCGCCGAGGAGCGTCGGTGGCCGAGGTAAACGCGACGTCCATTAATGGCAGAGATGCTCCCGTACGTCGGCAGAGGCCGTGACGAACGCCAACGTGAGCGGGAGCAGGTAGAACAGGGGCTCGGCCGTGTGGAGCAGGGTCAAAGCATGGCTTGGCAGGGGGAGAACGGAGAGGTGACGGCTCTCCACCCCGGTGTCGAGGTCGTGGGTGCTGACGTCCGTGGGACGTGGGAGAGTAGGCATGCAGGGCATGGCGGGGCTGAGGGTGGTCGGGGACACGCTGCGTTCGTCGTTGGCAAGGTGGGACGCGCTCGGCCGGCTGGTTACAATCGTCGCGCCGCGACGTGCATGCCACTCCGACGGTGACCGCGAACAAACGCCGACGACGCTCGCTGATTTGGTTGACTTTGAGTGGCAAAAGCTCCCAAAAAAATTGCATAACCCTACCCATCCAAGAATACCAAAGCTGTAGAGGGTTGATAGGGCTACAACGTTGAGTAAGGAAGTTTGTTCTGAATCGCAACAGATTGGAAGATAAACAGGGCCGAAATCAGCAAAAATCACGAAATCTGCCAACCCTTGACAAATTTCGGGACTGCGAAACTGGGTTCTGTAGCTGTTTGAGAATTAGGATTGCAGGAGTTTGGAAAAACTTCAAGGAATGATTTTGGTACTGCTGGAAAGATCATTGGAAGCTCCGCAAGATTGATTAAGACTCCAACACCGGATAACTAGCCTAACATATTTTAATTAAGCACTCAAGACAGCTAAAAGGTATGACTCTGAACTTAGCACTAGAGAGCTAAAACACATCCGGAACACTAGCTATGCACATGAGATGCTTATGAAACTTGTTAGGCATGCTAGTTAGAGTATGATTAAACCATCATAACTATACTAGCATGAAATATGAACGAGAAGCACATAAAATGATAGCACATGTGTTATGCACGTGATGATTATGCATTAATGACCATGTTTGCATGCTTGCACTGGTGATCCCTTGAATGCTAGTGGTCATGCTAACATTAGACACATGCTAAATGATGCAATGCATTAAGTTAGTTAGTTGATAAACGTAGGGTTAACACCAGAGGTGTTACAGTTAATTGGTCCAAATTACTGCCGCAACTATGTTAATTGGTTCAACTTACCTTTAATAGAATGTCTTTTTTTTTCTCTACACACAAATCGAGTTTTAAATTCAAATTTTGCAATGTGATAGCCGATACCATAGTTTATGTTAGAAAAATATATTACAAATTTTTCAACAGTATTTTAATAGGTTAGTGCATCTCAGTAAATTTTAAGCACAGAAAATTATATTATATTTTTTAAATATAATTTACTATGTTCACATTTGCCCCTATAAAATTTGAACTTAAAACACCATTTCTACATGAAAAAACAAAAAAAGATAAATCTTATTAAGAGGTAAGTTGGACCAATCAATAAAGCTATAAAAATAAATAAATCAAAATATAGTTTAGAGGTTAACCAGAAGTAATTTGGACTTATTCCATTTTACACACTACCATTTTGCTTGGCACACCTTGCCGGCCCAAACGTTGGCATACGGAGAGCTGGAGACTAACAGGCCTTGCCGATGAAGCGGCTGGAGGCCCATTTCGTTCGCAACCTGGTTTGTTCTCTCTCTCTCTCTCGCTCGCTCTCTCGCTCGTAGTCAGATTAGCATCGCAATTCAGAGTTTCGGACACAGGAGGCTCGTCAGTCGTCACACACAAAAACGAAGCACTGCGTCCACAGAAACGGGCGACTCATGGCTGCCGAAATCCAGGCTTCCAGTCTTCCAGAGTGTTTGGCTCTCCACGGCCGTTGTCGTGGACGGCACGGGTACCTGTCGCCGTCGCTGGTGATCCTCGCTTCTCATATCCCTGTGATCGAAACCCAGAGATCATTTGCCTTCACGCGAAGACCCGCCCCACCATGGCAAATTGGCCACCATCCGTCCAGCTCAAGCCGAGAGATAGACTTGGCGGGAGGACGCTCCATCCCTATCGCCGTTGCTTCTTGCCGTCTCTATGGCATTAGCCATTTTTCAGTTTCAGTACTGTAGCGCACAGTCCAAGCATCTGAATGATTGACTCTGAGCCATCCAAGGAAACTTCGATTCTTCGCTCTCTGAAACCGCAGAAACTTCGATTTCGCGCTGTCTAGAAACCCAATAAGGTGCTGTTTAGTTCGCAAACTTTTTTCATCGCTGCAGTAAATTCGAATGTTGAGTACTACTCCTTCAACCCGTGCTTCCGCATGGGCTAATATTTTTAAAAGCTATTGTATTTCAAATTTATTCAGAAATTAGACTCCTACCTAATGATCAAAATTGTTTACATACTACTCTTTCTTTTTTTGCAATACTTCAACATAGGCCCTGTTTAATTCCCACCCCAAACTTCACTATTCATCAAAGGGAATCTTACATGCATGGAGTATTAAACGTGTGTTAATGACAAAACCCATTCCATAACCCCTCGGTAACTTTGCGAGACGAATCTAATGAGCCTAATTTGGCCATGATTAGACAACGTCGTGCTACAGTAAACAATCTCTAATAACGGATTAATTAGGCTTAATAGATTCGTCTCGCGATTTCCCGTCCATCCGTGTAATTAGTTTTATAATTAGATCATGTTTAGTCCTCCTAATCTTAGGTTTACAATTGCTACAGTAAAGTTCGCAAACTTTTTTCCCGAACTAAACAGGCCCATAATGCTCATATAGATGTACTTATCTTTTTCCATTTGTGATTGATTTTTAATTAGTAATTATTCTATACATTTTTCATCCGCATTCACACTTCTTTCATTTTGTATTATATACATTCTTTACGTTATATTTAGCATAAAAATTAATATTTTCTATTACTTCCTCACATATACATGTATAAATGGTCTATATGGTGACACTCATGATGCGTATATACTTAACTTATTCTTTCTATTTTAACAATGATAAATAGGTAAATTAGAATCATATATCAGTTTACTTTTGGACTTTTCGGTAGGATGCACATAACGATAATTAGATTAAGATTTAGATGTTTAGTTTAGGTTATCTTTATTAACTACATACGTGGGTAACTTAGGTACAATTTTTGAATGTCGTTTTAAGTTATCTTTTATAATGATATGCATGACTAAATTAGACAAAAATTATGGGGTTCATTAAATTTTTTTTATAATGACATAGCTTGATAATTTAGACACAGTTTTAGGGTTTATTTCAGAATACTTTTATCATGACGGTGGTGGGTAACTTTTTAAAAAATATAATACACCAATGACTATGGTTATTAGAGTTTACACGATTGATGTTTCTGATTTTTGAGAGAAATCCTAAGATTTGTCTTTTTTTTCTAGCGTGTCTCATGAGAACTAATGCGGAGTCTCCAATTAAAAAATTAAGGCTACATTGCTACCAAACTGTTATGAGCTATCTCTCTTTTGTTTAAATATTCGAACACAATACATATATCGATATATACTTATTATTTTTATCTGATTGTGATAGATCTTTGTTAGTAATTACTCTATAATATTTTCATACATAATTATAATCTCTAAATTTTCACTTTGCATCACATCTGTGCGCTTGAAGTTATTTAATAAACTCTAAGTTTGAACTATAATTTTAACGTAGAATTCTATATTGTCGTCACTTCCCCTATATATTTATAAATGACAGCGCATATCATGCGTGTATACCTTAATCACTTATAATATACCAATAGTGTATGAAATACACGACTTAAAATCTTATATTGGTGTATATTTTTATTAAGGTGATTTGGATTCCAATATAGGATTACTCATGTTATTTTTAATAATGCCATATACGGGTAATATAGATGTAAAGTTAAGGAGATACTTTAAGTTATTTTTTAATTATTTGTAGTGGGTAATTTAGTCACAAATTTAGGAGGTTATTTTAAATAACATTTATAATGGCATAGTGGGTAATTTTGATGAAGACTAGAGGGTTAATTTGATTTATTTTATATAATGGCAGAGGTGGGTAATTTAGATATGGATTTAGGAGGTTACTTTAAGCTATTTTCATAATGGCATAGGTGGGTAATTTTTTTAGAAAACGTAATAGATCTAATGGCTATGGTGATTTGAGTGTTCCAATTGATAGCTAGATGTTTTTCTTTTTTGTGAGAATTTCTAGAATTTCTCTCTTTTTCTAGAGTGTCCACCTATGATCCTACGTGGCTTCATCTGGAGGCTCCAAAAGGAGCCTCCAATTAGTAATAGTAAGATTAAATGTGGATAACTGACAAAACTCATTTCATAACCTTGGGTGAAATTGTGAGACGAATCTATTAAGCCTAATTAGACCATGATTAGACAATGTCGTGCTACAGTAAACAATCTCTAATGACAAATTAATTAGGCTTAAAAGATTCATCTCGCGATTTTTCGTCTATCCGTGTAATTAGTTTTATAATTAGATCATGTTTAGTCCTCCTAATTTTCGGTTTAAAATTGCTACAGTATATTTCGCAAATTTTCTCACCGGATTTGAACAGGCGCTAATTTCAGGCAAACCAGATCTCAGAATCTCAACTCATTTCTTTACACCTTTGTCTGGCTCAATGTAACGACCCGGAAAAATCAAATCCTAAATCACGAGTTTTAAAAATCCTTTGATCGATGAGTTCCTCTGTTCCTAAATCCAAATCCAAATCCAAACTCCTGATCTTCCCGTTGATCCAGTTTCCAGAAAAATCCGATCGTCCGAAAACCCTAACCCTCTTTCCTCGATCCGCGCGTCGCGCCGGTGACCGACAGCCGCGCGTGCGCTCGCAGCGCCGCGATTCCCGGCCATCGCCCCCCTTTTTCCTCCTTTTTCTTTTTCTTAATCCTTTTTCCTAATTTTCCTTAATTCCTTTTTCCTTTTCTCTTTTCTTTTTCCCTTTTTCTTCCATTTCTCTTTTTCCTTCTTTTCTTCTCTCTTTTCTTTTTCTCTCCTTCTTCCTCCCGCGCTCGGCTCCCTTCTCCTCCGGTCACGCTCGCCCGAGCCACCACCACCGCGCACCGCCTCCCTGTGCTCACTGCCGCCGCGCCACGCCTGCCCCCGCGCGCTCTGCTCCGCCCTGTGCTCACACCACCTCTCCCTGCTCGCTCGCGTGCGCGCGCACACACGCCCGTGCGCCGTGCCGCCGGGCCCCCGAGCCCACACGCG
>CM014276.1:52904807-52982301 GCA_004135705.1 Alloteropsis semialata | reverse complement strand
GACGGCGGCGTGGCAGAGCGGCTCAGGGCGCGGGGAAGGGGTCGAGCGGCCAGCGGCCTGCACTGCTGGGCCGGCTCCCCCTTGGGCCGCGCGCAGGAGAGGAGAGGGAGGCGACTGGGCTGGAGGTGGCGGCCGGCCCTGGTGGCGGGCCGGCCGAGTGGGCTGAAAGGGAGGGAAGAGTGAGGGAGGAAGAGGAGGCGCGGTCGGCCGGCCCGAGGCGGGCTTGGGTCGGCCACGGGAGAGAAAGTTTACGAAGGCGAAGTAAACTTGGCGAAGTTTGTTTCGGCCCGTTTTGGTTGAATGCCGAATGGATGTTTCTCCTTGTGTTGCTGCTCCTTAAAAAATCCACATAAAATCGTAGAAAAGTCCAAAAATTATGAAATAAATTTTGTTGGTTTGCTCATGAAATTGTCTCTGCAGGAAAATTAAGAGTAGAGTTAGAATTTGTGTTTTTCCTCTCCGTTTTAATTGTGTGATTAGGACTAGCATGTATTGCTTAGCTAGTTGCATAGATATGTTTAGTAGCTAATCTTTTTGCAAGAATTGTTTAGTAAGGTTAGTAGATATGTATTCCATTCTACAGAGACCATCTTGCTTCATGTGCTAATTTATATATGTGTTTTTGCTATCTTTTGCTAGTAGTTGTGCATTTTCTATCACATGCTAGAGAAGGTTTTTGCATTAAAGTTCCATTAGTTGCATCACCCTAGTAATATGTGCTGTCATAAAAGGTGGAGGATGACCAGAGAACCTTAGGTAATACTTGTACAAGAATCTAGTATTAAAACTAGTGGAAAGAATGAAATAACCATATATACCTAAGTAGATGCCACTATATGTTTTCTTAAGATGTGTTGTTGCATGTTAAATGGATAGTCATCATCCAACCACCTGTATGTTGATACACTGCATAATAAAATTTAATTGCTTGCAAACAAGTGCTCATGAGAGGATAGATAAATTAATTTATGGTTGTTTGCTGCATGCATGAGCATCATATTTATTTTGTCTTTGCATTCATCGCCCTCATGCATGATGCATTTCATGTAGATACCGCAGTCGCTGACGGCTTGTACGAGTTGGTGGCTGAACCCGTTGCTGACCTGGTGGAGACCGCAGTTGCTGCTGAGCCCGTTGCTGAAGACCCGAACCAAAGTTCGGTAGACCCCAAGGCTGTTGAGCAGGAAGGCAAGCACCGTATCATAATCTCTATTTTCCAAAACTATGCCACATGATTACTTAAGTATTGTGCATTTAAGTTTGGATATGATTGAAACCCTAGATGCATAATCCCTAGGATCCTATGTCAAGATACTAGCATGTGTAGGTCAATAGCTTGCCATGCTAAATAGGACCGATAGAAGTCGAGTGATTTCCTATCACTCGCGAGATATAGGTTCTTTATTTTATGTTGAATCATAAGCTTTGTGGGCGGGGCCTGATACGATGCTCCTGTGTGTAACCGACCCGCTTTTGCCAGATGGGCCGGGCCGAATCCCGGGGGCCCCATGTTACACTGGGTGGGCGAATTGCCCCGTCTACGTATCAAATGGAATTAGGGTCACTGCTGTATTATTGGGTAAGTATTGAACGTACTTTACACATACTGGCGTCCGGGTCCCAGAAAACTGATGTACCTGAATCAAACGGTATTCAGGCTTCTTCCCACTACTCTGGGAGTGGACGGATGGTGGGTGTAGTTGCGGCTACATGGTCTGGGACCATTAGGGCTTTGCACCCGGGACTAGTGGGTTTAGATTGAATATCCGGAGAGGACGGGAAAGGTAGTCGCGTAAGGCTCTGGGAGCGCTTACGTGCCGTGTGTCTAGGTTTCCCTTGCAAGGTGTAAATTTGGTCATGATCGCGGCACTTCTCCGTTATGAATACCGCTTGTCCGCTGTACAGCATAAGTAGCAGGCGGGGATGATAAATAATGATGGTTCTATGATTATTGTTGTTCCACATGTTTGCTATAGAAAAGGTGCTCACGTGGATACTTGATAATGACTATGAACTTGATGCTAAAATTTGAAAGTTAGGATCAACTATTAGTTGCTTTTCGGCAAAACAAACCCCACAGCCAAAAGCCTTGCGTTTTTAGGAGTCGATGTTATAAACCATATTCGGATAAGTCTTGCTGAGTATTAGTTACTCAGTCTTGCTTGTGGCTTTGTTTTTCAGAGTGTGATTTCAATGTCCGATGGCTCCGAGCAGTGGATCATCGATGGTCAGACCGTTCCGGCGGGTTGGACCGTTGAGTGGATCGAGGACTAACTGGCTTGTTGTGTGCGTTTGATGACATGTTCTTCGGGCTTATGAACATGTTACTGTATCTCGTCGTTTAGCTTCCGCGCTTTTATTCAGAACTCTGATGTGTACTCTAAGTGTTTTAAAGTCTGGCTTGTAAAACTTAATTGTGGAACTGTTGAAATTTATGGTGATGTTGGTAACATCTGTGCTCTCCTTCGAGTGAGCCCTTGTGCACATTGGTTCGATCGGAAATACGGTGGTTCCATCGGGCTTGACCCGACAGATTATCTGATTGAACTGTTTGAAGTACGAGTAACCGGATCAAGTGATTGAGATGACGGTTAACGTGCTTGAGTCAGTTTAATTAGGGCAGTTCTACCACATTAACATAGTTGAGAGAGAGTAATTTAGACTTTTTACTATGTAAAATACCAACAAGCACACTGAATCAGCCGAATGGAACCAGAGATACACAACCATCCGCAGAAATGACTAAGCATTAAAACTATCGACCAAGTGAGAATGTACATTAGGGTCACCTGCAAAGAGCCACATGATCGAGTCCCAAAAGCCAAAAAAAAATGTGGACCCGTACAGGAAGAAGATCCCAAGGGGCAAGGGCACCGCAAGAGTTGTTAGCTGTTACATCTCGCCGGCGTTCTCACAGCTCTTCATGAGACGCCAGAGTTCGGCACGAAGTAACTTCGGTCGACCAGTCCCAGTACTATCCCGTCAAAATATGTTGGAAGGAGACACGACAGCAACACGCAGCCTGTCGATAGAGGTTCTGGCGGAGGAAGTATCATGACGTCCCCATTCTTCTTGCTCAACATTCCAATCACGCTCAACCGCATTCCTTCTCTGATATACCTGCAAGCATGTTCAACAGTAGTTTTATTTTTCCGAAGGTTCAATCTACAAAGATGCAGATAAGAGGCATAGATATTCAGCAGCAGAAAGATGCAGATAAGAGGCATAGAAATTCAGCAGCAGTTCAATTACCCTTCCTCAAGACGAATAAGCTGAGCTTCTTCAGAAGAAAGGCTTCTTTCTTCAAGCCAATACTTCAAAGTTGAAGATAGCTCTGTGTCTCTGCTTGTTGTCACCAGAAGGTTTTCATCGATCAGCGGCACTACTTTTGAGTGATGCCCAGCTTTCACCAAGGCTCTTTTACCTGATTTTGCATCCGTTATGTAGAAATCAGCAGCAAACCTCTGCCCAACTCCACAGAATGTTTGAATAAGAAACACATCATACGTATCTGTGGCATCTTAAATTCTTATTAGGTGCTACTTCTATACAATAACAGAAGACAGATAATAATCTTTAGAAATATTAGAACTCTGAAGATCACACTAATATTTCATTCAAACAAAAAATTAACTACAAGTCCTTGCTGAGAAACACGATCAAACTCTTCGATTAATACAACTGAGAAACTCTACCATAAGATTTCTGTCAGGGAAATCAAAGGCAAAGTTCACTGAATAAATCTTTGGCCACGGACTTATTTCAGCATCTTGCAATAAATAGAAGAATGTAGGTGTTGCTATATAATATGCTGGACCTGAAACTAAAGCAGTAGGAAGACACTTCGGTTATTCTATTTCTAGCAGTAATAACATTACAATCCTGAAATAATAGTATGTTTCAGAAGACATTGGATTGCATTAAACAACTATGTCATAGACAAACAAAGCAGTTAGCGCATCGGGACCTAAGGTCGAAGATAAAGGAAAAGATCTATATGTTTTATACGAAAACAAGTCAGAAGACATTGAAACTACAAGCACAAGATAGCAAAGCATTATTACCTCAGCATGTGTTAATTTCCACTTGGAATATCGATTCCAAGGATTTAGTATCATGGAACCCCATCTAGCACATTTTCTTAACAGAGTAGATGTGTATACACAATTCTCAACCTTCTCATATGAAGAGATCAATGAAATATCACCACATGAAACAAACTGCATGAAACAATGGATGATTGAGATTAGCACAGTAGGGATACTGAAAACAATTCATGGATAAGTCTTAATATTGGTACTCACAAGGATAGAGCATACAACGCAACAATGATACCATAATTGCAAAATGGCAAGCCAATCACTGAAAAGGGGCAGCTACTTCCCTTTATTCAGAAGGTGCATTCAATTTATACTACAAACTTTAAAGTGTAGCCAAAGTAATTGATCTTAATAGATAAGGTATTATGAAACTACACAACATAAATTCTGATGAGGGTGAGCTCTCTCTAATCCCTCCTTTGCAAGGTCACTGCACATGTATTCTATTGCGAGTGAATTCAGTGCAGAGAAACGTAATGCAATGGCCAACACCAGTTCAATTGCAAAACATAAATGCATCAGTTACTCAGACCAGTTGCGGAAATTTCGTGACAAAGGAAACGTAATGTCGCATGGAAACGGCAAACATACTCCGGTGATCTTGACGAGCTGGCCATCCGCCGCGACGCGGAGGCTGGTGGCCGGGAGCTCGTCGACGAACCGCCGCAGCGCGCGGCCCGACGCCGCCGCGGCCGCATTCCACAGGAGGAACGCGGCCACGGCCGCCGAGAGGAGGAGCGCCACCACGAGCAGCGCGGCGCTGTGCACGGCGGCGAGGACGAGCGCGCCGACCCCGAGCCCCACCGCGAGCAGCGCCGCGGCCGCCCACGCCGCCGCCCTCGGGAACGGCGGGGGCGCCCCCGCGCCGACGCCAGCCGCGGTGGCGCAGAGGTCGTTCAGGGAGGCCGCCGACGCCGAGGTGGCGGCGTCCGCGTCCTCGTCGGCGGCGCCGCGGCGCTTCCCGTCGTCCTCGCCTCGCCCCGGCAGCATAGTGGCATCGGCTTTGCCCGGGCGGGTGGTTGCGGGGGGTGGGCGTCTCGGGTTTTGGCCCCCGCTCCGCCTTTTGACCTTTTTGTCCTTCGTTTCTCCGTGGTGGGTTTGGCATTAGCGTGCGGTTTAAGGAAACCAGAACGGGGTCCAGCGCTGCTCTACCTCACGCAAAGACGTGTGGGGATACATGAACCTCGGGCCCAGGCGTCAGTGAAACAAAGGGTTGAGCGGAGGGTCGTGGTGTGTAGCGGTGCCTGCGTGTTATTCGTCTCACTTTTCGGAGCAAAAGCACGGCTCCGGGCCATGTTCCGCACATGACATGTGGGGCCGCAACGAGCTGTACCGCGGGCGTCAGGCCGTCAGCGACTGTTGACGCGTCACGGGTCCGTGGGTGGAGCACGCGCGCGACGGGATCATGGGGGCATCAGGCGTTGCGTGCTCACATGAGGTGGTGCGCTCACCAGTGGGGCTCAGTGAGGCTGTCCGCAGTGGTGTCCTGGAAACCATACGCTACGCGTTTAGCGTATGCGTTTACCGGATTTCCAGCTGCAGCGGGGGACGCTATATGCTACTGGACGATCGCGTACGAGGTTTCGTCCGCTATTCCGAGCGGGATGGCGGAGGAACGCTACGCGCGTTGCGGGTCCCGCCTGGCTCCAGCCGTTGGTCACCCGCGCCGGCGCCGCTGCTCCTCCCGCGCAGCCCTGGAGCTCGCGCCCGAGCCCCGCTCCCTGGAGCTCGCGCCGCTGCTCCATGGCGGCGCCCTGGAGGTCGCGCCCGAGCCCCGTTGGCCATGGAAAGAGAGAGAGGGGGAGGAAAGAGAGGGCGGGACGGAGCAGAGCCATCGGAGGAAGAGGGCGGTGCCGCGCCGCCCCGACGAGTAGCACCTGCAGAAGAAGCGGCTCGAAGGCCGGACATGGGCCAGATCGGCCATGGAAAGAGAGAGGGGGAGGAAAGAGAGGGGGGAGAGAGAGAGAGAGGCGAGCGCGAGCTGGAGCTCCGCCTCCTCCACCGCCCTCGCGTCCACGCGGAGGAGGAGGGGAGCCGGCGACCGGCGACCGGCGTCCTCCTCGAGGCGCGACGACGAGGATTCGAGTGCGCCCGGATCCTCCACCGGCGCCCGGATCTGCGCGCCCCAGGGCCCGCCCGTGCGCGCGCCCGCCATGGCCGCCTTGCTGCTCCACCACCCCACGCCTGCGCGCCGGGGGAAGGGAGGAGCGGGGCCTGCAGGCCGGGGGAGGAAGGGAGGAGCTGGGCCTGCGCGCCTCCATGGCCGGGGCGGAGCGGCGCGGTGCCTGCGCGCGGAGGGAGGGAGGGAGCGGCGGAGGAGAGGGAGAGCGCCGGGGCGGAGTGGCAGGAGCTCGGAGAGAGAGAGAGAGGGGATCGGGAGGGGGAGGACCGGAGGAGCCGAGAAGGCTCCAGACGCCGGGGGAAAAATAGAGAGGAAAAAAGAAAGGAAAAAAAAGAAAAAAGAAAGGAAAAAAGAGAAGGAAAAAAAAGAAAATGAAAAAAAAGAAGGAAAAAAGAAAAGAAAAAAGGAAGAAAGAAAAAAGAATGGAGGAGATAGAAAAAAGAAAAGAAAAAGAAAAGAGGAGGAGTGAGGAGATGGTAGTTGGGATGGTTGAATAAAATATAGGGTGGTTGGGATAGAGTATGAGATTTAGAGTATGACGGGTGCGGGAGAAGTTGATATAAAGTATGAGATTTGGATGACCAGGACGAAATATTCCTTTTAGAGGATGGATATAGAGGACCACCAGTGCGGACAGTCTGAGTCACTGACACTGAATCAGCTGGCTTCGTACTCGCACCGTTTGGGAGACGCACATCTGAGCCTGACGTGTGGCTCCCGAGCGCGTGGGCCCCGTTGTCATGTGCTCACCTAAGAGAAGGTCTGTACTGTAATACGAGTAGAAGGTTTAAATTAAATAGGGAGGTGCAGTGGCGAACATAGAGTTGGAAGGGGGGGCGGGGGGGGCGGGGGGCTTATTTTCCCCTCCTTCCTCATTTCTTCCTTATTTCTCTTCTTCTTCCTCCTCTCTTTCTTCCCTCTCTTTATCTGTGGCTAATTTTTTTAGGGAGGGGCTTAGGGGGGTATCTATGGAGTTTATTGGAGTAGGGGGGCTTGAGCACCCCCTGCCCGCCCCCCTTAGATTCGCCCCTAGGGAGGTGACGTGGGAAGGTGCTAAACAGAAAAATTAAGAAACTGACAGAGGTTCAAGCTGCCTTTTCGGGGGATTAGATAACAGTATAACCCCATCCAATTCAGGGCCTGTTAAGATTTTTTTTGAATCGAGGTAACCCCCATTTCCATTACATGAACGGAAATACAAGTATTCAGCTTACAGACAAACGCAGCAGGACGGATCCAGAGTACAGGTAGCTGAAAAGAAAGGGGGACAAGGGTGTCATGATCAGCAACCTGAGTCAGGGTGCCTCCCATGACCAAAACCTCGCAGCGCAGATCCCAGAACGACTAGTACCGTTTAGACATCACTTACAGACATCCAGTATCAGGCCAGACTACAGTCTAACAAAAGGCGCTACTAACAAGCAAAGCAGCGGCTGGTCTCATTCTTCTTCCTCCTGTTCCTCCTCTGGTGCAGGTAGAAATCTCACACTTGAACTTGGTTGATTGTGCAGCATTCTACACGCCATTGCCAGTAGAATATTGATCCCTTCCTTCATCGTGTCCTGAAAGTCAGCCTTGTATAAACCTGTCCAGAACATCATAAGAGAACAGGCATAATTCAGAATCTCAGCGGGGTGGCGAGGCAATTTCCTTGCGAAACAAGCCCTGTTTCTGGTTTTCCAGATAGCCCAACTTATAGCAGCAATGCCAAAAGTATGCATCATTCCCCCATTAGGCATCCATTTTTTAATCCACCTCCAATATTGATTCATTGTGGTGGGGACATCGTTGGCGCCAATGCATAGGGCAATCATTCCCTATACTGTTTTGGCAACCACACATTGAAAAAGAATGTGGTCAGATGTCTCAATACAAGTACAGAATTGGCAGGTTGGATTTCCAACCCAATTTCTCTTCATCATATTGTCCTTAGTAAGTATTGCATTTTGTTCAACAAGCCAAAGGAAAATCTTGATTTTGTATGGCAATTTTGCCTTCCAGATAATCTTATATGAATTTCCATTTTCCTTTACAGTTAGGTGTTCATATACTGATTTTACTGTAAAGTTCCTTTTGGTGCCCCATTTCCAAGAGATTTCATCCTCTTCAGTACAGAGATTGAAAGATAAGGCAATTTGTTTCACCTCATTCCATTGTATCTGTAAATAATTAGGAAGCCATCTCCTGAAAGTTATCATCTCACTGTGTGTTTTAAAGAAATCAACAGTCATCTGTTTATACTCACACAATTCATACAGGATAGGGTATGATGTATATAGGGGTTTGTTATCATACCATGGATCACACCAAAAAAGTGTGTTTTTGCCATTCTTTATTGATACAGCTCTACCCTGAAGATATACATCTCTTACTTTGAGTAAGTCCTTCCAGATGGGTGAGTCACCACATCTAAGTTGGACATTTCTCACATTGCTATTAGTCAAGTATTTGGCATTAATAAGATCTTGCCAAAGTCCTGATTCCTTTTCCAGCTTCCACCACCATTTACATAAGAGACTTATGTTCATTTTCCTGATATCCTTGATTCCTAGGCCACCTTTCTTTTTGCTTTTGCAAATCACTTCCCATCTGATCAGGTGGTATTTTTTCTTTTGACTACCCCCTGCCAAAAGAACTTTCTTCTTTGTTTGTCCAAGGAGTCAACTATTGTTTTGGGGAGCAAGTAGATTGACATGTGATAGATAAAGGAGCTTGAGAGAGTTGAGTTTATGAGAATTGTCCTACCAGCCATAGACATAGTTCCACCAATCCATACATCCAACTTTTTCTTATTTTTTTCCTTGAGGGGTATCCAGTCAACAACATGCAATTTGCTTGGGCTAACTGGGACCCCCAAATATTTGATAGGAAATTGTCCAATCTGACAGTTGAACAGGTCAGAGTATTGCATTTCTTTTCCATGATCTCCATTTATCATCACTATTTCACTCTTCTCGAAGTTTATTTTGAGCCCAGACATGACTTCATACAAGTACAGTAACAGCTTCATATTTCTTGCATATTCCACATTGTCTTGAATACAAATAATAGTATCATCAGCGTATTGTAAAATAGCTACCCCATTTGGGATGAGGGAATCTGCCAAACCTTTAATCAGATTGTTTTTTTGGGCATGTTTCACCATCCTTGTCAGGCAATCAGCCACAAAATTGAACAGAATGGGAGACAGGGGATCTCCCTGTCTTACCCCTTTGTGACTGACAAAGTATGGCCCAGTTTTATCATTGAGCTTGACACTAACTGTGCCACCTGATAATACTTGCCTAATCCATCCACACCATGTATTGTTAAATCCTCTATACTTAAGACAATCAAGTAAAAAGTCCCAGCTGACTTTATCATAGGCTTTCTCGAAATCCAGCTTGATAACTACACCTACTTCTTTGTTTCTCTTCGTTTCATGCAAGATTTCATGCAATGCCATAATTCCTGTCATGATATTGCGACCTTTCATGAAAGCTGTTTGTTCCTTACATATCAATTTTTCGGCAAAGGGGGTAATTCTGATGGTCAATACTTTGGTAATCCATTTATAAATACAGTTTAGCAGACAGATCGGCCTAAACTGCTGGATTCTATTGGCATCAGATATTTTAGGTATCAGGGTAATAATTCCATAGTTCAGTCTTTCCACTTTTAATTTGCCATTATAGAAATCGGCAAACATTTCTATCACATCATCTTTAATTATATCCCAACAAGACTGATAAAATTCAATGGGGATACAGTCGGGCCCAGCCGCTTTATTTTTCTCCATTTGAAACAAAGCTTCCTTTATCTCCTCTTCAGAGAAAGGTTTGCATAAAATTGCATTATCATGGGGGTTAAGTGAGACTTCCCCTTCCCACATCTTGCTATCAAGTGGTATTGCATTCCCCACAGCAGGTCCAAACAGATTCTTATAGTATTCAGTTGCATGTTGCAACAGATTAGAGTCCCCTTCAGTAATCCCATTTTCAGCCTGTAAGGAGAATATTGTGTTTTTCCTCTTTCTCCCATTTGCAACCCTGTGAAAATATTCAGTGTTACTATCACCTTTCAACAGCCAAGTTTCATGTGATCTTTTGTACCAATATAATTCTTCTTCTTCCAAGATGCTCATGAATTCAGCTCTAAGCCTTGATCTATGCTCAAACTGCACCAAAGATAATGCAGCTTCTTCTTCCAGATCTTCTAACTCCCTTAATTCTTCCTGAATGTTCCTTTTTTTCTTTTTCAATTCCCCATGCAGGTTAAAACCCCAGCCTTTGAAAAACTGTTTAATTTTCTTCAATTTTTTCTGAATTCTGTCAAATGCTGAGTCAGCATGACAAGGTTGTAACCATATTTTCATAACATTTTCTTTAAATTCCACATTGTGAATCCAGGATAATTCAAACCTAAAACTCAGAAACTTTAAAGGAGGGTTTGTATTAGTACTTAAAATAAGAGGGTTGTGATCAGAAACCTCCCTAGGAAGTTTGTGTACACTCACCATTGGAAAAATATCCTCCCATTTCTTGCTCATTAGATATCTGTCCAGCTTCACCAATGTTGGATCAGCTTGATTATTGGACCATGTGTATTTCCCCCTAGACATGTTTATCTCCATGAGTTCAAAGGTGGAAATAATGGAGTTGAAAATGCCAGAGTGTCTGTTGTTGGTAATAGGGTTCTTATTTTTCTCAGAGGCATATCTAATGACATTAAAATCACCTCCAATGAGGTATGGATCCACAGACCTATTGCAAAAGGATGCCAATTCAGATAAAAAGGAATCTTTGTTCTCCTCTTGTGCTGCTCCATAAACAGTGATGAGGTTCCACTTTACTTTTTTTAATTTTGTCCCATAAGTTCATTTGTAACATATATTCTCCTTCAGTGAAGGAGCCAACTTCCAGCATGTCAATCCTAATACCCACCAGAATTCCTCCAGATCTGCCTCTGGAGGGAGTCCACTTCCAGAGGTAGTCCTGAGAGGGGTCAAATTGCATAAGAATTTTATCCTCAATGTTCTCTTGCATAGTTTCTTGAAGTCCAATAAAATGAAACTTGTTATCCATGATGAGATTTTTGAGAAAGGAAGAGACACCTTTTTTTTTAATGCCTCTACAATTCCATATTAGTCCTTTCATTTTTTCCCTTTTCTTTTATTAATAACTTTAAGTGATTTCAAAGGTTCAGGGAGTCCCTGAGAGCCTTTCTTATCACTAATTTTAGGGGCAGGAAGTTCCTTGCCCTTGCCTTTCCTTTTTTTGGGTCCAGACAGGGAAAGTCTTGAGACAGATTTACCTTTCCTTTTAGGGGTCCTGATTTGTACAGAATCATATTCAGAGAGAGTATCATCATTATCTTCCTCAGATATGTCCTCTAATATGTTAATATTCACATCATCACAGGTATTATCAATATTAGGTGGTGGTTCCTTAGCTTTATTTGCAAGAGAATGCCTGGCTATTTCCAGGTCCTTAATCATATCAATGGGTTCAAAAGAATTATCAGCAATAGAAATTCCCATACCAGAAGCAATATTTTGAATATCAATAGTATCTAAAGCAGAAAAGGAGTTTTTGGATGATAGATTTGTACCTTCTAGATTTCTCTTTTTACCCATAATGCTGATCTTATCAGATGTAGTCATAGTGATGTCTTTTTGAAGTCTTGGACATCTTCTTCTCTCCTCCAATCTAGGCTCATCTTTTGTCATAGTGCCTGAGATATCAGAATCTTCTTGCTCCTGACCTCCAACTGCAGTCACTCTTGGTATATTCTCCATTGAGTTTTTAAAGTTAACCACTTCCTCTGGAATGTTCTCCACCCCTTTCTTTTCTGCTAAAACATCAAAGGCCTTGTCAATCAGTTCCTTTTTCTTTGACAACAGGATATGCTTCTGTATATCAGACTGTGAAGGGTCTTCACATCTCATGAACCAAGCATGGTGTCCCTCATCAGTGTTGTTTTTCCTGACAGAGTGTTCCTGGAGCATTGCTACCTGAAGCTCAAAATCTTCACTATCTTCACTGTCCACCCAATCCTCAACCACAGCATCAATCTTTTGACCCAGATCTACCCCTTCTTCCTCAAGTGTTTTACCTTTGCCAATGTCCACATTTGTCTTACTAACTTCAGGAACACTTATTTTGCTAGGAGCAGAAAGGGATATGCCATGCCTATTTTCTTTAGAACCTCCTGTTGTAGGAGTCCCTTTGGAGGTCAAACTGATATTTGTAGTAGATGTTGTGGAAGTCTGTGCATCCCTTCCATCAGTTCTCAACCTTTTAGGACTAGGTTGAGCATTTGGGTCAGCTGCAGGAACATTGATTTTGGTAGGGTTGTCTTTAGCTTTCTCCTCCACTTCCCTTTCAAACAAGAAGTCATATATCATCAAGCCCAAAGTACCTTCAGCAACAGCTGGAACTTGTGACATATCTCTAGCAGCAAGCTTAATCCTCACATACTCAGGTTTGTGTCTGGTTCTTTCATCAATCGCTACAACCTTTCCCACCAGTCCTCCCACCTTAGCAATGGTCTTGATAAATCTTTGATCTGAGGGGATGCCTTTGACTCTGAACCAAGATGTCTGAAGTTCACCCTTGGCCCCAACAGCCGAAGACCAAGGTGTCACAACAATCTGGGCATCTGCTTCTTTCATGCCAAGGCTTTTAAAACTGCTATAGACTTGGACCATCTGAGCATCAGGAAATCTCATAGAAAATCTCTTTTCATCCAACTTCCTAGCAGACCATCTCCAAACAGAATTAGTAGCCGCCTTCTTGAATTCCATCTCGATTTGTTTTGAAGTAGCAGAGCCAGAGGTCACTGTGATAATTGATATCGCAAGAGAGACGAATCTAATGTAAACAGAATTAGGAGGGCCTGTTAAGATCACCTGAAACTTTGAAACTTCACTATTCATCAAAGGGAATTTTACATGCATGGAGTATTAAACGTGTGTTAATGACAAAACCCATTCCATAACCCCGGTAACTTTGCGAGACGAATCTAATGAGCCTAATTATGGCCATGATTAGACAACGTCGTGCTACAGTAAACAATCTCTAATGATGGATTAATTAGGTTTAATAGATTCGTCTCGCGATTTCCCGTCCATCTGTGTATTTAGTTTTATAATTAGATCATGTTTAGTCCTCCTAATTTTTGATTTAGAATTAAAAACTTTCTTTCGCAAACTTACAACTCTAAACTAAACAGGCCCTCAGTGGGCTGACAGCCAGTCAGGGTATAATCCCTTTTTTCTTCTAGCCGTCGACGCTCTTGAATCCCCTCTTGCCTCCGAGACAGGCACAGACGCACGGTGACTGCAGAGCCAGACTGCACCCATCTGCTCTGAATGAATAGTGACACACATAAAGGAAAGCACTCCCCATTCGACGAAGCCTGAGAGCTCGTGCAGTGTCCGACGTGGTCTGCGCTCTCTTCCAATCGGCTGCTCGCGTACTCTAGGTCAGACCGTCAAAGGGGTAACTGTACATGCCTGTACTTTGGGATTTATTTTTTCCTTCTTGAATACAGCATTTTCCTTTTGGCATTTCCGCATGCGGCGCAGCTGGATGATGCAGACGACGGCCTCACGGTCACGGGAGCTTTGGATGGATAGGCGTTCCGCGACGACGGAAGATTTCTGGTCCCTCCATTCTGCGGAGGGAACCCGGGACGACAGCCGCTCGCGTGGCGCGAGGCGGCGGCAGCGGCTTGAACGGTGATGGCGAAAGGCGCAGCTCTTCTAGTCTTCAGTAGTTCTTTGTGTTTGTTTTTTCTCTGAGCCACAGTGACCGATTGGGAATAGAGAGGAAGAGGAGCGGGAGAAACTGGTGCCAAAGTGGGCGAGGGCCGTCAGGGCTCCCAATTTTTTGGGCCGGAAATAATGAGGGTTGGGCGTGCGGTGGTGGCACAAAATGGGCCTAAGGAAACCTCTGGATAGTAAATGGGCTGAAAAGGCTTGGGTGCCTCTGGCCCGCTTTCTCAAATAAACATTGGGCTCTTTTTTGGTGGGGGCAACAAATAAACGTTGGGCTGGGCTGCCGTTGTTTCCACTCGCCGTGTCTCCCATTTAAGAGAAGATCGTTTCAGAAAAAGCTGAGAGTCAATTTGGGATTATCTTGTTTGTGCTACTAAGAACCTCCGCAGTGTGCTTGTAGTGGTGCTTGAAACGGTTAGAGAACAATTAGGCATCACTTCTAACACTGTAACGCGTGGTTACCGATGCCTTCTGAAGCCTGGTTGAATATAAACACTGTAAGAGAGGAGAGCGATGGTGTGACTTAGGGTTCCACCTAGATTATATAATCTAGTTTATGAGTCAAGGGTACTATAGTAAAAAGTCATCATGGATCACTTAAATAATCTTAAATAAACTGTACATGAATAGCTTATTTCAGATTATTTGGTGATCCATAGTGACTTTTTATCCTAATATCCTTGATCTACAAACTAAATTATATCAGTGTTTTTATTTATCTGGCACCGGTGCTCACACTGCAATATAGCGAGAGCAGTGCCACTAGTTTCTCTCCTATGGGTCTTTTTTTTTTTTTGCTTTCAGTGTTTTTGCCAGTTTCTCTCCTATTTGTTTGCCACTAACTTTTCGATGTACGAATACGTTGCCACCCTTAGAAATCATTCTCTAATCTTCCGCATACTTGTGGTGCTCAACCTCTATCGGGTATACTATTGTTTTGGTCAATCGGTCAGCCGGACAGAGGAGACAAGGACTTGCCGTGTCCACTCGTGCCTCCACGGCACCTCGTCGAACTCAGCAAAGCAAAGGCCTCGGCCCGCACATCCGCGCTCGCCGTCGCGCTTACGTAGAACTGACACTTACCGAACCGTACCGGCGTCGTCTGTTCCACGCGCACTGCGCTAAAGCTATACCACTGCCACTACCTCGCCCCGCCATGCGCCGTCCTCCCCAGTTCAAAAGCAGGCCTGGACGCCGACCGAGCAAGCGACAGGCTCATCCGGATCGGGCTAGGTGGCCTGCCACCTCCGACGCGCCGGCGACCGCGACGGCGGGACGGGACGCCTTTGCTTGCGTTCGGTCACGGCCGGGGTGACAGCTCGGCGGCGTCCTGTTTCAGCGCGCGAACAGACGCTCGACGCGTCCGAGGTGAGCCGCGCGCGCAGTCCGGCACCACGGGCGCAGCGGCGGCACGCACCTTCGCCGTCAGGGAGTCTGACGTGCCCCTCCTTTCTTTTCCCTCGCGAGCTTCAACGGCCCATCACCTCGCCTCGTCTCGTCACGGCGCGGACGCCCGCGTGCTCTCGTCCGGTCCCTGTCGCGCGGCGAGCCACCTCACGCGAGCGCCTGCTCGTGATCGATCCGCGCGAGTGCGCGCGTGGGCGCACGCCTCTGGCCGGTTCCCTGTGCGCCGGGGACAAAGCGCCGGCGCTGCTGACGCGGGCACAGCGCAGAGATTCCTGAGGATTTCCGACGGCCGGAGAGCGCGCTGGCGCGTGGTCGCGACGGCCGTGCCTCTCCGGCGAAGCAAACGGCCGCGGCCGTCCACGCGGCAGCCGGGCCGCGCGTCGAAACAGGAGCTTAAGCATCAGAGCTTTGGACCGAGCGCACAAGGAACGGGACCAGCAACGGTCCGTGCGCTTTGCTGTGCTCTCAGTCTCAGATTCTGCCACAGACCGTAAAGCATCTTGAGGTCGCCAAATCATTGGCCACCACCCACGTCACGGGGGAGTGGCATGTGGGCGGTTAGCTGCACAGGAGCCCCGGGCCCGGCTTTCCGTTACGCCTTTCCGGTGTTTCTAGAAGGTTGCACGAGCTGAGGCACTCTACTAGAGCATCAAAAAATAAAAAGAGTGAGGTCTTGGTGCTCTCTCAGGTCACAGCTTCAGACGACTCGGACGGCTTTGTCCTCTCTGAGCTCGTCGCTGTCAGGCGCGAAAGTGGCTTCGATTTGGTGAATCGGCGGTCACTGATCGGGCAGCGATGGAGGGATAAAAAGCTCCCCCTCCAATAGCATTAAATCAGTCCGCATGATCTGTCTTGTCCGAATTGGCTGCACAGGGTTATGAATTTGCGACAGATCAGTGGTGCCGTGCTACTTGTTCAAATTCTACAGCAGTCATACTAAATATATCACAATAAAAGGTGCTACACTTCGCCATTGCTTTTCATCAAGAATGAATACTGCCACTATTTTAGACGGAGCAATGATCCAGTACAATGCACCTATAAAGATAGTACTAGTTTAGTACATACGAATTACGGCAAACTTTTTTTTGTCATAGATGGTACTCACGATCGAATGAGGTTTGTCACAGTTGAGACTTAAGACCACCTGATCAGTACATCCTATAGAAGTCGGTCTAGACATCACATGCCTGGAAAAGCTCTCAGCCAATCCAAGAACCATCATGCAAATTGCAACTACTCTAGAACACTCCTACATAGGATGATGAGATTGTTCATGATTCTTGTTGTGGCCATAATACCAGGGTACCCGACTACGAGGATTACCGACCACCGACTCCAGACGAGAGACTCCGAGCAGGACACGGTGGCCTATTCAAGGAAGGAAAGCCCGAAGACAGGAGATAGAGTCCTAATAGGTTTAGGTCTGTTTTGTCTTGTAATGCAAGTCTTCCCGGACATAAATAGTGGGGGATCCTGTATGTAGGGGGTATCCAATCCAACACCCGATACTCCATACACCATATTGTACTCTTTGTACTCGCCGAAATAATACAAGCAGCAACTGGACGTAGGGTTATTACTCGATCCCGAGGGCCCGAACCAGTATAAAAATCCCGTGTCTTTCTGTTCATCACCGTGATCAATCTTCGCACAAAGCGGGGTGTCTACCGGACAAATATCTGACGAGTACAACCTCGACAGAGGCGCGCCAGGTAGGGGCCCTTGCGTGAAGATCGATCATATCCAGAGGAGTTTGGTTGTGAAATACGTCTGCTTCGTCGCCACTACATCAAGCTTCACCAAAACCGATCTATCAACTCGCCGATTCGAGCGAACAAAGATCGAATTAATTCAGACCATCACCAGAGACACAACTTGCCGACTCGAGCAAGTTCTGGTCAGAAAATCTGATTTAATTTATTCCAATAAGAACATGACTCGTCTACAACGACATCGACTCCCATAACCCGATAACTCGTCGGCCTATTCGGGAGCACAGTACCCAAGTCAATTCGCCGACTCGAGCAAACCAGGGGAAGGCTAATACTCCTATGAGCAATTATTTTGCTGACACGTGTTTCTGACATCATGCTGTCAGTTGCGAGACCCTGCGCGCTGCGAGCTCATGCTCTTCTGGTCAATGACACTGGAAGCCTCCATGCGGTCCATGTACGTGGATTCACCAGCGGCATCTAGCGCAAGCTACCAAGTTCTGCAGCAGTAAAAAAAAAATCAGATTATCTATTCTGAATGGGTAACGATCGAACTAGGAGATTCCTGGAATCACCCGAACAATTCGATATGCCCGAACAGACAATCCCCCGATGACGAGACCTCGGGGAGCTCAATCAACATCGGAGGAGGACTTGTTGACCGCATCAGCCTCCAATCAACTTGAGTCTTCTTTTTGTTCTCCTATTTACAATTTTCTGCTCCAGTTAAATGAGCCAATATGTATTTTTCATACTCCTGAATATTTCAGTCTACTAATTAACTAACGTGACCTTGTTGCATGCATGGCCGTATCCGAGTTGTTTTCCCTCTACAGGCTGCAGATCGAATTGCGTGATCAAGAGACATCCAGGCCGAAGCGAGGGTGACCGTTGCCATGTGTGGCAAGCGAGGGCGACGTTCCAATTGTCCAACTCGGACACAGATCGAGCTAAGCGATATCTCAATACTTTCGCAGTTATTCTATTAATCTATTCAATATTTTGATCTATACATCCGTGATAAATAAATGTGGAACTAGCAATAATCTTGCTTAAATTCGATGGCGGGCAGCTATGTTTAACACATACGGGCATCAAAGAGATTATCGAACATCTCGCCCTTAGTGAAATTACAAACGCCTAAATTGAATTTGAGCAACGGAATTATCTAGTCCAATAAGACGCATTAAGACGTCAGCTTAAATTTATTACGAATGTATAGACAGCCTTTTTCTATCGAAGTATATACTCGGGGGCTCCATCGCATACCCGAACACATACTCAAATTGGGCATATTTATTTTTACTATATTATTTACTAACTGCCTTTTCGCATAAGCATCAGTGGCTATTCAAAGCCTCAATATTCATATTTACAATATCTATTGAACTGATTCCGAGATACTGCATGTCCAAGTATCCGATCTCAAATATTCGAACTATTCAAATTCCTATGGCGCTTGATTGCAAGAGAGTCCATTGTGCTCGACGGAGCACTCGATCTCAAGCAAGCCCGAAGCGCATTCGAAGCGTCTGACCATAAGAGAGTCCAAAGTTCTCGACGGAGTGCTTGATCTCAAGTGGGTCCAAGATGCACTATTATTCTAAAAGTGCTTGATCGTAAGAGAGTCCATTGTATTCGACGGAGTACTCGATCTCGAGCGAGTCCAAAGTACGCCGAAGTACCAAATCATAAGAGGGCCCATTGTGCTCGACGGAGTACTCGACCTCGAATGATTCAAGTACTCATAAATATCAAAGTACAAATCATGAGAGGGTCCATTACGCTCGACGGAGTGTTCGACCTCAAATGATCCAAGTACTAAAATATCGAGGTGCCATCATGAGAGGGTCCATTGCGCTTGGCGAAGTGCTCGACCTCGAGTGATCAAAGTACTCATCAATAATCAGCAGTACTGCCACAAGAGTGCCTATAATACATGCCCAGTATTTGATCTCAAGTGTAAAAAGTACTCATTCTATTTTCAACGAACCCGAGTATAAGGCTCGGGGGCTTTTCCAAACCTGTTGCCCCGAACATGATGGTTGGGGAGCTACAGATTCACGACGCTTTTTAGTCGTTTCTACAGCTTTAACTATCATATTTGCGAGTCAATTTATTATTTGCAGATTACCTGTTACTAGCAATCAGATCGCGTTTGTCACGATCAACACTACTGCAATCAACATGTCTGACATATCAGATAAGTTATTTCAAGTTTTATTTCCTGCAATACTTGCTCTACTCTCTATTTGATATCAACGTCCAAATAGAGAGTCGGGGGCTACCACTTGCAAACTTCTTTTTTACTTTTGCTCTACTCTCTAATTGGTTACCTTTTAACCAAATAGAGAGTCGGGGGCTACTACAATACTCATATCATATCACCAAATGTTGCTGATTCAAAGCAAAACTAGCTATTTATCATGTGCACTTGTTTCAAGGGACTAACGCATGGAAGACTGCCTGAGTCTCATCTGCTAACGCCCCAAATAAACACTGTGTACTACCAAAATAGCCTGAACAAGCTGAAGGACACTTCATTTGGTTATAATGATCTATTTCCATTCTCTGCAACATTCAATTTTTACTATGTTATTTTCTTCTTATAATTTCTACTAATTATTTTGTTTTGAGAATTTGAAACAGAATATATTCAGAGGCTCCATCATCCACCTGAATTTGCATTCGGGGGCTCCGTCGTTGATCCACCCGAACACACATTCGGGGTTTTGACGCCAACTTCGCCATCTACTAGCATGGTTCTACAACAAACAGAGCGTGTTTTTCTGAAAATCCTTAGCGATTCTGGATGTTCAAAGTCTATGCGCGGAATATACAGTACGACGGACCGCTTGAGTCCCGAATGCTAAAAATTCCCTAAAGTGACATAAACATTCTAGATAGCCAAAGGTAAATGCAGAAAGCCACCACAGCGTTTATATGCACAGCATATCAATGTGATTATTGCTAACAAATTTGACAGCTTCATATATTGGAACATGTTCGGGAAGGTCAAAATCAGGATGAGCAGAGCGTTTGGTCATTGGAGGTATCTAATAACCCCAATTATCAGACATCGAAATCTTGAATCCTGAAAGTCAAATTCCCGAATACCAATATCCCGAGCATAGTCAGCACTACTGGAGCAAGAGCTCGGGGGCTGATAGCTAACTCCCAACAAAAAAAATATATATATACTTGGTCGCAAAGTACCGAATTACGAGGTACCCGATCACGAGTATGTCAACGATAAAATTTCTCAACTCCAAAGGACTAGGTTGCGAGCACCCGATCTCAAGGTGCCTGATCACAAAGTCCCCGAAGATCAAATTTCAAGTTCCAACAACCGCAAAATGCCCGATCATAAATTCTTAATGTCTAAAGATCTCGAGGCATGTGAAATCACGACCCTGTTTATGGCACTTGATTATTTTCGAGCTTATCATCCAGATGCAGGTTATTTTGCTAGGGATCTCAGTCTTTTCAAATTCTCGGCAAAAACATCTAGGAATATTCTAAATATCCTACGAATGCCCGAAGAATAAAAAGACCCGATGAACGAAAACAACAACCTTTTCTGGACAAGATAAGCTCGGGGGCTACTGTTGTGGCCATAATACCAGGGTACCCGACTACGAGGATTACCGACCACCGACTCCAGACGAGAGACTCCGAGCAGGACACGGTGGCCTATTTAAGGAAGGAAAGCCCGAAGACAGGAGATAGAGTCCTAATAGGTTTAGGTCTGTTTTGTCTTGTAATGCAAGTCTTCCCGGACATAAATAGTGGGGGATCCTGTACGTAGGGGGTATCCAATCCAACACCCGATACTCCATACACCATATTGTACTCTTTGTACTCGCCGAAATAATACAAGCAGCAACTGGACGTAGGGTTATTACTCGATCTCGAGGGCCCGAACCAGTATAAAAATCCCGTGTCTTTCTGTTCATCACCGTGATCAATCTTCGCACAAAGCGGGGTGTCTACCGGACAAATATCTGACGAGTACAACTTCGACAATTCTCAACAAGCCCTAATCCGGACCACACAAAAGAACCATTTCCATTCAAGAACACGTCAGTATCTCTGACTCATGATTTGGCCTATCGATTAGGAGGAGAAGATCTTTTTTTTAGAGTTATACGGCTTCAGCCCCCGTCTTACTTAGAAGACAAAAACATTCGGGTACAGCATAGTTTGACGATCCAACAGCAAGCTTGCCCAGCTTCCATGTCGCCTTCATCTTGTATTCATCTTGTATTCATTCGTGTCCAGAGTTGTTCCAGCCAGTCCCCCGTGTCCAGAGTTGTTCCCAGCTTCCATGTCGCCTTCATCTTGTATTCATTCGTCAGGTTAAAAGTCTTCCAGGAGCCAGTGCCAACTCCTTCAATCTTGCGATGCATGTTGTCAGCTCTTCCTTGTTGCTCGGATGACACAGAATTATCCAATTCTGTGCCATCATAGCAATTCTCATGAGAAGCATCTCCATGCTCCTCCATTCCATCCTCTGGAAAAAGGAGAAGATCGATATCCGAAGTGCAAAAACTATGGACCAACAAACCCTCCCTCGCTAGTCCCCATCACGGATTAATTCCCAGAAACCACCACGATTTGTCCCGATCCGGGGCAGCTCTAGCCCGGTTTCACCGCAAGCGACCGAACAAAGCAAGCCAGATAAGCCGAGGCCAAGACAGAATTTCCCCCCAAAGGAAACGCTCCCAAAAATCCATGTGCCATCGCAGACGTCCACGGAATAATCTGCCGAGGAAAAAACTGGTCGAGAGAATCCTCCCAAGAATCTCTCTCGCCCTCTAGTTTAGCCCGCAGCATAATTGTGCGTCCCTGTCGTGACACTGTCCAAGAGGACCCCTTCCGACCACCCATTCGGCCGGGGCCATGGCCACACGACGAGTCCAGAACTTTCTCCTCATCTCCTGCCTGCCCTGCCCCCCCTCCCTGGCTCCTGTAGTCCTTGTCCCTTACTCCGTATCTTGCACCCCTCCATTGCACACTCTGCACAGTGAGGCCCCATTTTGGAGTAGCGGCCGAGGGACGGGACGGAAAAGACGACCGGCTCTGCCTGCACCGCACGGGCCGAATGTTATGCGGCTTGCTATAGGCTCCAAGGCCAAAGGTCTCGGCACGTATTCGTCGTCTACTGTGGGATACGTGCTGTGGGGGGTGGAAGGGTGCAACAGGGACGTTTTCTCGTCGGCGTGTATGTCTGCTCCATCACGGGCGTGCTCGGGTCAGGGGGATATGTTTACTGGGGACTGATGTGAGTGTAGTGTTTTGTTCTGAACATGGAACATTAATTGAAACATGCTGTAGGGAATTAAATTAGGTTAGGCATATGTTGCCTGTACAGTGTAAGCTCGTCTCAGAACTCAGAAGAACTACATGGTACTCTCTTCTTTCTTTTGCAAACTTTAACCATCAGTTCTCTAATAATAATTGATTACCAGCTGCCATGTTATAGATATGTGAAATATGAATCTAGAGGCGGAACTTCTGTACACTAGACATGCATATAATTTGACTAATCGTTGGTAAGAATATTATAAATGTTAACTTGGTATTAACGTGACCACGTGCTTAGTTCTCTTTTGATGTTCAAATGTCAGGTGGACTATTCAGATAAAAAAAAAACATGTGTGAGAATATAAGAGGTGGTTGTTTGTTGCCTATATAGCCCTTAGAGATTCTTTTATATTCCCCTCTCTCTCTCTCTCTCTCTCTCCCCTGTCTTACTTATGGAAGAATTCAGAAGCGGCAAAGGTTCTGTTGTTTCTAATGAAAATAATAGAAAAAAATTACCACTAGGGTTGTTGAAAGGTGGGTGCTAGTGCTAGTGTGGAATAGGGAGGCACCGAAGGATAGACCTAAAATCAAGAGCAAAATCATGATACTTGAAAATTTGGTTGGATATCATAAAGGAAAAATACCTTTATTAGTTACTAACTTAACAAATCGAACCACTGAAATGCCCAATCAACTGTAACCATGACGAATTTTGGAGAATCCTAGAAAATCACAAGGTTGACTCATTGAAAGCATATACGTACACGGGAGTACTATATTTATCTCAAGAGAACATGCTTCGATTCGACATAATCTAACTTTGAATTCCAAAGGCCACAACAAAAGCTGCATGCCGGTGCAACTCTAGCAGTCTACCTACCAGGGGCGTCTCTGACGAATACTAGGTATCTCTGCATATCGAAACCACTAATCCCATTGGCTGATCGTCTCCAACGTTCCATACTTCCATCGCTTGAACGCCATCTCATCCCTGACCTACTGCCGGGGCCCACCCGTCATTGGCAAAGCCTGGCCTCGTTCTCCTTCAATTCCGTTGAGACTTTGAGAGCACCATGGCACCATGCACGTATGTTACACACGCAAGCTTTATGTACTAGCTCCTCCATTTCAGGCCACCGCATTCCACTCCACGAGCGGCCATGGCTCCCACAGCTCCGGCGTGGCGCAGAAGGAATCCGGGAACCCGTCGTCGTAGTCGAGGTGGTGGTCGTCGCACTCGGACTCAACCGAGACGTCCGCCGGCGTCGCGCACGCCCCGCCGAGCACGCAGCTCTCGGGCGGCTCCATGTCGACGCACACGGCGAGGACGACGTTCCTCTTGTCGTCGTCCGCCTCCTCGCCGCCGCCGTTGCAGCTGCTGCTGCTGGTCGTCGTCGCGACCGCGCCGCCGCTGCCGGCCCGGTCCTCCCGCTCCCTCAGACGCTCTCTTAGCTCGTGCAACTGCTCACGCAGAACACCAGATTAAAAGTTTGCATCTCGATCGGTCATGGAGCAACCGCTATGTTCAGCAACGAGAGGATACTACACAGATGGATCGGAGAGATGGCAGCAGGTCAAATTACCTGCGTGGCGAGGGCGAGCTTCTCGTGCTTGAGGGACTCGACGCGGGCGTGGAGGGCGTCGAACTTGGCGCGGAGCGCGTTGTAGTCGTGCTCGAGCTGCTTGGAGCGCCACCGGGCGCGCTTGTTCTGGAACCAGATGGCCACCTGGCGCGGCTGCATGCCCAGCTCGCGCGCCAGCTCCGCCTTCTCCCGGGGCTCCAGCTTGGCGTGGTGCGCGTGGAACATGGACTCCAGCGACCGTATCTGCTCCTCCGTGAACCGCCGCTTCCTCTCCCCCCTCCCCGCCGCTCCACCTCCCCCGCCGCCGCCCCTCCCCGCCAAGAACGACGACGGCTGCTCGTCCATCATGGGCGCGCACAGCTGCTGCGGCTGCGGCGCCTGCAGACGCATGAAGAACTGGCGCCGGTGGTCATCTGGCCTGTCCATGTCGACCGACGGATCGACCTATCGATGCTAGCAATAGGAAGATGTTGTTCTTCTCCGATCCCAGCCGGGCTCTCCCCTCCCTTCTCCGGGATCCCGGCGACCCCGCCCCGTTTTATAACGGGCGCGCGGCGTTACGTGTCCACGTCCGGGGATGCGAACATGTGGCCTTTGCGATTGCGGATAAAGAAACCCGTGGGCCCCGCGCATTATGACCCCAGGCAAGCAAAGCCGCTTTTGCTCCCCGCCAAGTGTCCGGAATCCGGCCCCCTCCTGGCCCGTCCCCCCATGGTTATCCGGCCGCCTCGGGATCCAGACCCGACACGTGGCGCGTGCGATCGGCGCGAAGCCCAGATATTCTTCGCCCCTCTCCTCGGCCTGAGCTGGCTTGTGGCCTACCGCTTCCGTGCGACGACCGACCGATCCATTCGCTTCCCTTCCCGTGCGCCGCGCGAGTGCGGGGAGAGGAAGTCAGGGAGGGACTCGGGGCAGGGTTGGGAAAGAACTGGACGGAATCGCGCGTGCATATGCGGGGTCGCGGGGCCAATGGGCGGGGGAAAGGTGGTGCGCCGGGGCGCGGACGGCGACGGGCGCCATTGGAACAGGTGGTCCGGTGGAAGGGCACGGCGTGCCGCACGCCATCGCCGTCACCCCGCGCCAACTGCGCGGGGGCTTCCCACGAAAGGGTCGTCGAGGTGGCGCGCCGCGCTTTGTCCCCTTGCGGCGGCCGTGTCGACTCGGGCCTCCAGTCGGGTAGTACTCGGGGTGGTGTGGTGCAGCGTCTATCGCGTGCGCCCGTCCGTTGGGCCAGGCGTCGCGGTGGCAAAAGGCCTGTTCCTCCCGTGTCGTGTTGCGTTTACCGGCACGCCGCTGTAGAAGAAACGACAAGATAACTAAATAACGTTTAGAAAGGTTAGATGATAAGTACGACGGGCGCGCGGTCGATCGGCTTGACTAGCGCGAGCGGGGAGCAGAGCTTATCTCGACGGATCATGCAGGATCCATGAACCAAGTCTCAGTCTCTGAGAGAGGGAAGGGATCTCTGGTGATCCTATTCCCCATTTCCAGATCCCCCATGCGTGTTCTAGCGGTTCAGGTAAGTTAAAAAGCGGTAACCCGATACGATTAACAACCAATTCTCCGTGGAACTCTGGGATGCTCGGCGGCGTACGCAACGGCGACGTGGTCGTTGCTCCAAACCCCAGCAGCTTGTCCGCCGCAAAGGCGACTGATGGTGGTGGTTCCTTCGAGCCGCAAAGAGTCCAATCCCAGCAAGAGTAGTTCTACAAAACAAACTCGCCAACCAGCGCCAAGACCAGAAGCCACGGTGATGATTGATGATTACTAGCCATTAATGACCTACGTTCGCTAGGGAGGAACAGGACCTAGCAGCCCGTAGTGATCCTCCCCGGGGAACGTTCCCGCCAAGTGCCCGGCACGGGCACGTCAGCCGGGGTGGCTTTCCGCCGGGTCACACCGCGATTAATCACGCGGCGACGACCGGGAGCGGGAGGGAGGCGGGCGAGGTGTGCAAGATAAACGCGGCGGGTTAATGCAGGAGTGGGGGAGCGTAGCGCGGCCGGATTGGCTGCCGGCGCCGGGACCAGGAGCGACGGAGGAGGAGGAGGACGAGGGGGCGCGCGCGGCGGCGGGCCCGCTCGGACGGCGACCTCTGGCCGCGCGGGGAAGGACAGGTGGCGGCGGGCTAGTGGCGCGGGCGGGTCCGGGGTCAGCGTCTCGTGGGCTGGTCCGGGGCGCGCGTCGGCGTCGCGGGCGTGGAGGATCACAAGCTCGCGCCACCGCGGCCGCGTGGCCACGCCTTTTGCCTGGCGCGTGGCCGCGGTGCGGCGCCTCCGTGCCCGCGCTGCGGCGTCGACCGCACAAGCCGCGGTTTTAATTCAGAGCGGTCCGGGCTGGATTAGAAATGAATCCAGCTGCTTGGGGATCGGGACGGGCGAGATTGCGAGAAGACGGTCTGAATTCGTTCCTCTCTTTTGGATGGTGGTACACTGGTACTGTGCTGTCTGTGTGGCCAGCCCCCAGATTATGGCCCCCCTTCGAAAGCTGTTCTGGATGACCCTTATCGCGCTCATGCAAGTTGCCGTGACCCACCAAAGTTTTGCCCAACTGTACGACGCACTGTGACATTCCGACTCGCCCCTGGGCTAGTCGCTTCCTGTCATTTCGAGTGTCAAAGACTCATCCGTTCAAAAATGATAGCTATATTTGCATCAGTAAAAAGTCAAGTTATACAAAATTTAACCAACAATTTCTAGAATATATCTTTAATTTTTAGATAACCAATGTCATCTTAAAGGCGCTACTGTCATAAATCTATGGATACATATTTTAAGTTCTAAACTTGCATATAATTTGACTAATTATTGGTCAAACTTTGTATAACTTGACTTTTCACTGATGAAAATATAGCTATCATTTCTGAATGGAGGGAGAATTATGATCTGCCATCATATGCTGGGCTTTCAATTGAGAGACTGTCCTAAGAGTAGTTATCTAATATCTAGCTTCTCCTCTAAATCCAGCAATGAAGCTGGGGTGATATAATAATTGGAGGCTGTACAACGTAGAGACTGGAAAATTTCCATTGTCTAAAAAAAAATCTAATATCTAGCACGTGATAAGAGTCACGTATTAAATTGCATATAGGTGCACACCCATTTCAGTTCCTTCAATTCCTTCAATTTTTTTGCAAAAAATTTTCAACCTCCGTGTTCACATGGAGGTTGAAAAATTTTTGCAAAAAAGAATCTTTCTTGCATGGAGTACTAAATGAAGTCTATTTGCAAAACCTCTTCACGGATGAGCGTAACTTTTCGAGACGAATCTAATGAGCCTAATTAATCCATGATTTGCTACAGTAATGCTACAGTAATCATCCTCTAATCGTGCGGTCAATGGCCTCATTAGATTCGTCTCGCGAATTTACCAGAGGTTATGGAGGTAGTTTTGTAAACTGACTTTATTTAATACCCCTAATTAATGATCAAAGGAGGGGTGAAAAAAATTTCACCCTCCATCTAAACACGGTCTGCACTAAATCGCACTAACGATGCTCTGCCAAAAAAAAACGTACTAATCATCAGAATTAAAATTCTATATCTTGATTAGCTGGTCCAACCAGATTGCCCCCTTCCATTGTTTTGAGATTGACCTCCAACGATGGCGCAACTTCTCCAATCAATAAAGGACCATATCTGGACCATACGACTAGGAATGCGCTGTCGGCGCAGCCTCTATGAAAGTATAAAGGGAGAAACAATAGACAAGCAGAAACTAAAGGCCATCCGAATTTTTTGACGTAAAAGTCTGGTTCTCATTCCTCCCCACTGGTGCACCTAGACGATTTGAATTTTCTCAATCTTTATGTGCACGAGGAACAGTGAAGGAACAGATACATGTAACGTCATCATTTTGCTATTAACAAAGATGGTATACTAGGCGGTGCTTACCCTAGTAGAACTGAGCTGATTCCAGCTTATAGTTAAGGAAAGGAAACCATATATGAACTTCCCTGCAAGTTGTGCTGCGAAATTCAGATAAACTTGCAGGTAATACTACTTCTAGTTTAAGTCGAGGTCTTCAAACATAGTCCGAGAGCTCATTTGTGATCAACACTATTTATTTAAGGAGGAAAGAGTCACTACCTTCGATTCATTTTATTTGTCGTTTTGGAGTAGTAGTTTGAACTGGTTAGTCCAAAATTCTTGTCTGCAGCGTCAAATAAACTGAACCGTAGGAAGTACTTCCTAGTCTAACTATCTTGATTTCCCTACTGCCACCATCGAGCAATAAATCAATAATATCAACCATGCAACCTCTGATCACCATCACATCACCTAATTAAATACTATTAAAGGTGTTGGAGTAAGTATGATTAGCAACAGTTTCAGAACCAGTCAAATCAAATTATCTGTGTGCACGGTTTACTGTACTTATAAAATGAAGTCACCTTCTGAAGGACTAAAGAGCAGTCAAAACCACCAACAAATTATCTGTGTGCACGGTTTACTGTACTTATAAAATGAAGTCACCTTCTGAAGGACTAAAGAGCAGTCAAAACCACCAAAGCTCCCACAATAGGGTGAGGGCATTACTCTATAGAAAATATATAAGCCAAAGTAATATAAATAAAAAGAATCAACATATCATCCTATAACCACTCAAATATACAGAAACCTCACAGCATTGCTTGTCCAGTTCAAACTCTCAGGATCGGAACGACCAACCCACGCTCGACCCTCATCAGCAAGTATAGATATATAAACATTAGTTGTTAGAAGTGGAAAGAGAGCCCAAAACCCATAAAATTCAATAACAGCACTTAAATAGATTGTCTACATTGTCGGCCAATAAGCCTGCATTGCTCTGGAACCAGGGAGCAGAGTACCTGTCCATTGACACGGCAAAGCTCGCCATCTATACCACTGCCATTGTGAGTGTTTGCACCAGGTTTAAGCTTAACTGACTTCACCTGTGTCAATGTCAGACCAACATTAAATTGAATCAGCATTCTTATTAGGTAAAAAACAGCTTTTGTGAAAAAAAAACAGAGTAGCTGATGTAAATGAACACGACATAGATGCAACATGCAACAGCAGGCAGTCATCACAAATTACATATAGGTACCAACACCCAACTATTATGTTTGAGGACTCAAAAAATCAAGGTCAACAGAAGCACTGAAGACACATCTTACAATTTAATTGACAATCTCGATAATTTCATTTGGACATGTTAATAACAAGAATATTTATTCCTTTCAAAAGAAAACATACATATAGAGTGGAAGATTGGCCTTCTTTAAATGAATAAGAACGCGCTCGAGCTGATGCAAAACTATGTGACATTTATCCAGTTAAAGTTCTTCTGGAGCCCCAATTAGATAGTAATGCGCTAAGATTAGCCAAAAGAACACCACAAGACTAAGGCAAAACAAGGGAGAAATGCACAATAGCTTGAGCAAATAATGAAGTTAAAATACCTTTACATATTCCACATAGGGCAAAGAAAGATGGCGACCGAATTGCAGAAGTATGAAAAATCTCAGCAGCTTCCATCTTCCCTTTCCACCAACTAAAAGTAAGTCCAAACTGTTGTCATCATGGGTGGCTTTTGGTGCAACCACCTGTGAACTCAAACTTTGCACTGTCTTGCACGAGTGATTGCAAACTAGGACACCGAGAAAGTGTCCTTTCCTAACTACCCATTTCTCATCCAGATTTGGCACAAGTTCCATTGGTGCTCCGATTTCCCTGTCCTCTGGTGGTCCAGGAAGTTCAATGGGGTTGTCAGGCTCCCAAGTAAGCTCACTGTCCCATTTTGGCGCTGTGTCCCACTTTGGTTCAGAGTCCCAAATAGGTCCTGGATCTGATACTGTTGAGGAAATGTCTTCCTTGTCGTGCATTGATGGGGCTGCCCAAGACAACCGTGTGTCGTTAGTAGATGTCACACCAAGTGAATTTCTCTCGGTCCTTGCTTTAGACCTGGTTCTAGGCCAGAATGACCCATGATGTGGTTGAGGGCGTAACACTTCTTCAGGTTCTGAAACAATGTTACTTCTGCCCAGAGACAGGCGTTTTGCTTTCGGATCGAGACCACGTACATAGTCTGACGGTTCAGTGCTTGCCACTGTACTGCCTGATGTATCAACATCCCCAAGTGACATCCGACTTGGAGTCATAATAGAATCAATACTGGACAAACTGGAGGCTCGCGGAATTCCTTCTCTCTTTGATCTGCCGTGCATTGCATCAGTATAGACATTGTTGAAGTGGGTCTTGTCTTGATCAGTACCTTTTCCATTAGCAGCCATATCCTTCGACAAAGGAAGATATTCTAACTCATAGAAGTAGCTAGGCAAACACAAAAATTTCAGTACTCCAGCCACGAAATATCGAAGAGGACCAAATTTCTTCTGATATTTCTCAGAAAGTTCCAGGACTGCAGCAAAATAATAAGAAAATTTTCAGCTCAACTATTGGAAAGTGGACAGATGAACTATTTCAATGAGCACAGTCAATCCGGACACAGAACTTTTTTGCTTTTAGCAATTACAATTTACAGATATACTTGGATCTTGAAAGGCATGAAGAATAGTCATAATCACTAATGATAATGTGATGTAATTTGTTTATGAAACTTTATATCACACAGTGAATAAAAGAAAGCTAATTTACAACAGGCTTAGAAACTTCGTGCTGTCAGCACACACATTATGATATGGTTTTTCGATAACCTTCTAAGATCAGTAGAAATGCGGTTCAGAACCTACAGCAGATTTCAAATTAAAAATGGAACTAAACAATATATTTCTTTTTGACTGGCGTGTGTAGCTGATTGAATATAAGATTTTCCTATAGTAGTTGATGACACAATAGTTTCCCCCCACTAAATTTCTATTGCAAAGGCACATGACATTTCATGGTATTCTTCAAAAAGGGAAAATGTAGCATCTAATCAGTTATAACACACGTCCAACCAATTAGAACTAAAAAGACTGGAAATAAATGAAAATAGCGACTTAGATGAGGTTACCATCACTAATGAAACCATAGTATGAAACAGTTGAACCAAAGTGTATTTGCCCAGATTGAATCCACTCGACAGCCAAGATATCTAGAGCCGTAAAGCCACCCTGTTACAAAGGAATTCTCATGAGAACAGATTTTAGTGATAGCCTTATTCAAACAAAATCAAAGTGAGCAAAACAATACTGTTCAAACTCTCCTCATATAGGAAGTCATGATAAAACCCTTTAGTGATGATAATAATGGAATCTTTGAGAAAAAGGAGAAACTAGAGATACCTTGACAATTAATAGTGATGCAGAAATAGGGTCTCTAACTCCCAAAACAGTCCAGACAAGCGAGTTATCAGAGCCTGCAGGAATTATACCAACTGGTATCGATACAGCTTCTGTTCTATCACTTCTAATGAGAAGGCCATTGAGCACCTGTAGAGCTATAAATGATGAGATGCAAATAAGATAATTATTCCTAACCAACTATATTATGAATAGCAAGGTCAAACCTCGTTCACAATTCCATCACCACCCACACACACGATTCCTGCAAAGAATTCAAGGCATCATTAGGACCAGTTAAAATGGTTACCTGTACCTTGGAACATGATAATTTAAATGTCTAGTTATCTACATGTTTAATGTTCATACCATCAGGGCATGTGCTGAAATCAAATGTAGATACAAGAGATTTTGCATGCCCAGCATGAGTTGTTTTAACTACTTCCATCTGAAAACCCGCAAGCTGCATCAATTTTATCACTCAATTAGTAGCTAAAGTATCAACAAAAATATGTATGCAGTGAATCATATGCACAGATTAACTATTTAGTATATTCCTCACAAAAAAATCCAAAAGAAAAAACAAGCTAGCATATAAATTGTGGGATACGAAATATGCATTTATAAAGACAACATCTGATATTCCTTCTCAAGAGAGGACAATACCAAGCTTGGCAATTACAAGTTGGAAAAGAGAACTCAATAAGAACATAAAAGGACAAAATGGTAAAAAAAAGTTTTAAGAAGAAACCCTATCAGAAAAATAGTTAAACAATAGCTACTCAAATCATCAGTTGTTTATACATTTGCATAATGTAGACATCAAAAGTACCTTAAATATAGGTTCTGCTTTCTCATGGAAAACTCTACTTGATCTACCATGTCCAGATCGAGGGTTCAATATAACAAGTACTCTTTGTGGAGATTTGCATTTAATCGGTGGCTGGTCGAATAAAGACTCACTGAGGGGGTTGTCTGAGTCTTGATTGACACTAGACGCTCCAGTGCGAGGTAGCAAATTAACATATATGCTTTGTTCAGCAAAGCATGTCACCCACAAAATGGCCTCATCAAGGGTAGAGGCTATAAAGCAGAAGTCTTTCTGAACTCTGCGAGTCTTTCCAAATAAAGACTTTTTAGTTGGGTATGCATGCACTGTAAAATGTTTTACTCCAGAACTATATGACACCTGCCAAAATATAAACAGAGCACAAAATATCACTTAACTGACGCAACAAAGCCAATTAAAAATAGAGACACATCTTATTATCTAAACTTACAGAGATGACATCCTCCAGGAAGAGGACAGAAGAGCCCCAAATCAGAGCTTTACTTGTGAGTCTAGCATCAATTGCATCAGCTTTCCCATATGCCGGTAACTGATTATTATTGCTCGTACTTTTATTGTTCTTGTCAAAAATGAGCTTTCCAGCATACACTTCATAACCTAGAAAATTGGACTTCTCATCTGCCACATCAATTTTGTGGTCGTGGCTTTTCCCTTTTTTAGCATCTTTGTCGTCAATAACCAAGTGTTTCTGCCTTGAAGATCTCGATTTGCTTCTTTTCTCTTGATTATTTGGTGAAGAATGTTGTCCAGCTGACTTTTGAGAACGCCTACTACTAGAACGACGGCTAGATTTCTGGGATGAGCTTCTAGAAGTAGGATTTTCAAGCTCGGTTCCGTCCATTTCTCTCGGTCAGACGGCACTTCAGAACATTGGTCGGGGCAATGAATTCTATAGAGCCTCAGGGGTTGATAAGGCATCACGACTCCAATGCCATAGGAGAAGGCAAGTATAATTACGTAAAACTGCAGTAAAAGGAAACAGTTATAATATGCAAATGTCTGATCATATAGTGGGCAATTGCTCAGAGCAGGTGAGATCCTAGGAGTCTATTCCCATAATTAAATTAAAAAAAAGATAGGTACAAATATAAATGCGAGCTATTTGACCAATTGGATTGCTGAGGCACATTCAGCAGAAACAAAAATTTGTCTGGAACATCTAGAGGAGTGATTTCGTGTCAATAGTCAATACTAACTGAGTATGCACCCCGATGTTTTACTATACAAACGGACATCAGCATGCATATTCCTGCTCCAAGTATCATATTGATCTTAATCTGTAAAATCTTGTGCACAGCACTCAAACTATTAGCCTGTTTCACCTAGCTCCACTGTAAATTGTTAGCAATTGATATAGGGGATTAGTTATAATTTATTTTCCCCTGCAGCCTACTCCTTATATACCAACATCAAGGGTCACAAAAAAAGCAATGGGTCAACAATTTGGTGAACTATTATCACACGAATCATTTGCCCACACAAATTTTCAAGGAAAACAAACCCATAATATCTTCAGTTATCAAGCACATGTGGTACAGTAGATTGATAAAAGCTTTAATCCACAAAGCACAAGGACTTGCTGACGCCCACCATTCTTTCCAACACAACACATATGAATACGCGGACTGTCAAATGACAACTTAGTGAACAACAATATACCTGGGGCTATATCAAGGATGCTGACGCCCACCATTATTTCCAACAACACATATGAGTACGCGGACAATCAAATAACGAGTTAGCGAACAACAATATACCTGGGACTATATCAACAGAACAGCTACTGGATAGCACATCCCCGTGTAACAATAAGTCACTCACAATTTGTTGTTTTAGGAACCAACAAAAACTAACAATCGCAGCACGCCATGAGCATCTGCGAACTATTGATACCAGATCTCCACAGCACAGTTCAAAATGCCACGAGCGCAGCCCATAAAGTCGCTCACCGCGGAGCACCGAGTCGCAGAGGAACTCGAAGCAGGGAGCAGAAGGGAAAGTAAAAACACGACGAGCGTCGTCACCAACCGCACCTAACGCGTAGATTCCGCCGCAAGGAAAGCACCGGCCGGATCGAAACCTCGCAAGGGGACGTACCGAATTGAACCCGCCCGGCGGGCGATCGGATCCGGCGATCGAGCCTGGCGGGCGCGCCTCCCCGCGTTGGATCGAACCGGCGGGCCTCCTGGATTCGGAGCGCCGCCGACGCCGCCGCCGGTCCGAGCTGAAGAGATATTTGCGGGCTGCGAGGAAGAGGGGCCGGCCCGCGCGCGACGCGGTGGCGACAGGGGAGCAGGGGTGTCAGGGTCAGGACGTGCGCCGATTCGGTGGGTTTTAGCGAGGAAAAGAGGCAGGGGGGGAGGAGGAAAGGAAATGGCGTGCCGGACACCAGGCGGCGTCCCCGGCTGCTGGCTGCTGCGGCTGTTGGGGGCTGGAGGNAGCACGCCGCTGGCGCCCACTGCGAAGATTTGACGACGACTGCGAAAGCGAAAACGATAGTTGAGCATATGTGTATGACTTTGGGTGCGAAGAATTTTTCTCCACGGGAGACTAGAGAACGACACGTTGATCCGGTTCACTCGTGTGTGATTCTTGAACCGCGCAGTGCTTTGCACGGCTTGCGTAGGTTACTCGAGGAAGCATAGCAATTGGTTACGCGTTTGGTGTAGTACGTCACCGTATCTGATCCCAATCTCGGCGGATCAAACTGGCCCAACGGATTGAGTAGCCGAAGTACGAGTGAAAGGTGACTCGAATTGACCGAACAGCTTGCAGTTACCAAATCCGACGTCCCGGTCCAGATTGGCCAGTTCAGATTTGTCTAGAAAGCTGGTCGCCGTCTACTTGGAAGGGCTGTGCACAGCTCCATGAATGGCAACTTGGCTGGACCTTTCTCCCTGGCGAAGATTGTGGCGGAGACCTCACAGGAATGGAAGGAAGTTTCCAGCTTGACGAACGTTCCAAATCAGTGGATCCTAATCCTAGCATGCAGATGCAATTTCCAGTCCCACTGGCGATGGTGAGTCAGACACTCCGATCATGCGCTCGTCCCAATCCGCTCTGCGGGGTCAGCACCGACAGGCTTGCTCGGCCGCTCGGGCTAGAAGCTGTATACTATAAGTTTGGTACTATATGGATTTGCTTTGGCTGTGGTTAAGCAAGCAAGGATATTAAAGTTTCGTAGTGCTGCCTTTTGTTCCCGGTCCTATCGCCTGATTAAAGTAGTCCCAACTATCAAAGGTTGCAACTAAGGAAGCTCGATTGATCAAAGTGGTTGGGTCGAGTGATTGGACAACGAGTTCATTGACATCATTAAAGTCTGCTCATACTATTTTATTCGAGATGGAAGTCTACTCAATTTTTTGTCCTCAGCATTGAACAAAAACGAAAGAGCATCTCCCACAAGTGTATGTAGTTCTTTCTCGTAACAAAAAAAAAGGAAAATAACAAAGAGTAGCAAACCGGCTACAAGCCTACAATTGCTCCCAGATACACGGCCCAATATCGTGCGCCTCCTTTTATGACACAATACGGACCGGATGGTGGACATGGGCTCGGAGGGCTTCGGTTTGCAAGACATGGGCTCGGAAGGCTTCGCTTTTCAAGACTGGCCTTTTCACTGCCGGGCACCCGCACGGGCCACTCTATTTGGGCCATAATGCTAAAAGCACCATCTCCAAAAGCTGCTAACCCTCTCTCTCAAAAAGCACGCATCTTGATCAAATTATTTTGGGCCCTAGTCATGCCCATGCATGGCCAATGAGTCCTGAGCTGAGTCATGGCGCTCCAAAACTGATTCTTCTTGTGTCAGAAGCTTGCTTAAAGGCCTAAAGCATATAAGCTTGCTGTCCCTTCTTTTTCTCCAGCTTCTGTAACTTTACAGTCCAAAGCTCATCCGCTTTCTTTCATACCGCAGAGAAAAGTAGCAGCCATGTATCTTCTTCCCCAGTATTTTGTGTAACCGTCTATAACGACATAAACTATACAAGAACCACAGAAACAAACCCTTCAACTGCCATGGCACCACAGCTTGCTTCTCGTTCTTGAACCTTGGCACGTTTCATTTCGCTGTCAGAGAGACATCCTGATAATTAAGCCGAGCCTCATTATCCTGTAGCAGCGTCAGTGAACGTGACTGTACATGCTCGCTGCGCCCCCGCTCGCACGCAGCAAGCAACTTGAGCTTCTTTTCCACACATGCGCGCTAGCTACCAAGTAGTAGGCGTGTACGTATCACGACGGGTCGTTTTCGTTGCGCCAAAGCGTTTCGTCATGTACGAGCCGCGAACGCCACTTTGATCACGCCCATTGAATGGAGCTGGGAAAGCAAAGATTCCTGGAGATATCAGCGGGCACGCTGCTTTGATAGGGGGCAATCCTCTCTTTTTTTAATTGGATCAGCCAAAGAAAAGCCCACCCCTCAGCCAGTGCTGCGCGGTTCTCGTGCTACAGTAACAGTCACAAAAGAGAGAGAGAGAGAGAGAAAAATACGGCACGAGGGGCCTCCTTTCCGGCGCAGACATTCTCGAAGTGACGCGACGCGCGCGGTGCACGACGAACATGCGATCCACCCGATCGGCGCCGTGCCTGCCTGCCCGCCCGAGCGCACGCGGCGGCGGCGGCCGGCCGGCCATAAAGCGAGCAGGCATAGCAGCGCTTCAGATACCAGAGGGAAGGGGATTAGATTAGGACAGCGATCAATCATGGTACTGGTACTGGGGGTTTACTCCGAGCAAGAGGGCAGCAAAGTACATCAGTTCCAGGGATTTCAGGCAGGCTGCTACAACTGCCACTCTCGGAATCATGGCCGAGGCCTTGTTTTAGTTCCCTTCAATTCAACCAAAAGACATTTCATTGAACAACGTGTCTCTTCTCTGCTTTTTCGATTCCCAATGCATTTTTCTACGGTGCGTTCAATCGAATTCAACCGAACTAAACAAGACCCGAGTCATGGGCCCATTTTTAATACTCTGATCCATAGATCTGCAGCAGTCAGCCGCAGATGCAGCAGCCAGCACCCAGGACCCAGCCTGCTCCTGCGCCATGCCGTGCCTTTTAGATGCCCGCCAAGTTGCCGCCGTGCACGGCGTCAGCGTGGGTTCACCTGGACGCGCGTGGGGGCTCCCAGCCGCGAGCTAGGGTCAGGGATCGATCGGGAAAGGGCAGTGCCTCGTCGTCACGCTGGGATCACAGGCACGCCAAACCGGCAGAAAACGTCCACGGATGGATGGGTCGGTCGATCGACGCGAACGTGGACGAGGTGTCAAATCCGCGGCCCCCGTACCGGCACAGCCAGTCGAGTTCGGTTAGCCCCGCTTGCAAATCCTGGCTGTCAGATCTGGAGGCATGCCCGTGATTGGATCTAGTCATGCCGTGTACCACCACCGGTACTGCCGCCTCGCTTTCACGCACGCGCCCAGTTGATCGAGCCAGCGCCGTGCCCAGTGGCCTCCCCGGGCGACGGCTGCGACCGCCGGTGCATTCAGGCAGGAGCCGCGATACGTGGTGATCGCTTGATCAGAGGCGACGGGGGCCGGACGGGCGGGCGTGGCCATAAATGGGCACGTAAATTAGCCGGAGCCGCAATAAAAAAGGAGCGGGGCGCGGCGTGCCCCTGCCGGATTCTGCCGATCCCGATCGGCCTCACGTCACGTGCCGCGGAAGACCACGGGCGCCAGATCAGAGACGGCACGGAACGGCACGGCGCGCGGAACGCGCGCGGAGCCGGAGGACAGGCGCGCGTGCCCTCTCGCCCCCATCGTCGTCGGGCCCGGCGCTCTCGGCCGGTACGGTACGAAACGCGCGAGCGCGCGCGGGAGCGCCCGGTTCTAACTTGTCGGCGCGGCCGTAGCGGCCATAAGCGCACGGTTTACTACGGATCACTCCCGGCCGGCTGCCACGGGTTACGGTTGCGCGCCGTGTCGCCCGGGGCTTGGTAACGGCGGAGGCGGCGTCGCGCGCCCGCGGGACGGCGAGTAATGGTCGCGCCATGGCGGCTTTTCCCATTCGGAGGTTAGCTCACGGTTGTGGCCAGCCGAGCCGAGCCAACCCGTGCCTGCCGGTTAGCCTGCTCGTGGACGAGGGATGGGGGCGATGTGGTGCCGGTGTAACTCGTCATGCGCCAGCGACCGGCATTGCTAGCTAGCAGCTTGGGGAACCAAGTTCACAGGTGACGAAGTACATGAGGAACCATATACTATTGGGCACATGGTTATATTCCTGGACGGGTCGATGGATCCCTCTCTCTTTATGCGAGATGCCTGTAAATGTTGCGTTAGATTCGCCGGCCTGTGCTGTGATGACGGATGGATGGGACTGTTGATTGAGGTACTAATTCTTCCCCGGATGCACAGCTAGCGCAGCTCCTGTTCGTCCGCCCCGGCCCCCAGCTTAGCTTGCTCGCGCACGCCGAGGGACCGCGGCACGCCGGCATGTGACACTACTCGCGTGAACAGCGTTACCAGCTCATCTGCCCTGGACCCGTGTGGGGTTGCATATGGGCGCACGGATGGATCACTGTTCGTGTCGCCGCCGTGTCGGTAACTCTGGCTCGACACGCCCGGCCGGTGCGCCACACGCCGAACGTGTGCGCGGTTTCACGTCACGTAATTGGTTCTCCTCCTCCTGAAGCTAGGTGGCTTCGCCGTTGCCCGATGGAGATGTGTGTATCGATCGGGAGGTGAATGATGAGCGAGCGAACGAACGGACGAGGGGCTGGATCGGTGGATATCGGTCTCTTGGCGTGGAGCGGTGGGTTGCGCAGGATCGGATCGATCAGTGTGCCGTGTCATCTTCGATTTGCAGTGAGCAGAGCATCTAACGCCGATGGGGACAGTGTCGCGGGCTGTCGCGCGCGCGCGCGCCCGTGAGCTGGATCGCGTCCGGACCTCGGGCTCATGGCTTCTGGCTATTCTTGGTCGAGTTCACCTCGTCCATCGAACCATTCTACCTAACGCCGTGACAGCGTTACTGCTGCTCCTTTCTTGTCCTTTCTCTAGTACTATAAAACTGATCGGTAGTACTAGTATCTACTCGTATCTATAGCGTGCAGAGACATGATCGGAGCGTGCCCGACGTGGCAATCGGCCACGCCCAACTTGCCACGTGAGCGCTCACCCTGAACTGGCACAATCGCTGACACCCAAGCAAACGCAGCAACTCGCGTGCCTGCACGCGTTCGCACACACCGGCTGCTGGCGGGCGCGCTTGCAACTCCGCACACGAATGCCGCGCGTGCAACGGTCGAATTGGGCGTGCCCCCCGCGCGCGGGAGGTTTGGTACGTCGCTCGGGGCCGGGAGAGAGGGAGAGGACGTCGTGAAAAGGCAAGCCGCTACTAGGGCTAGCGACTGGCGGGGAGAGCCGCACGAGGCGGCGCACATGAGAATGTGGGGAGGGGAGGCCCCCGCGGCTTTATTCCGGGGTACCGCTGTCTGGCCATCCGCGCCGTGCTAGCCGCGCCCCCCTCGCTCGCGCGCGCGCCCGCCCGGTGGTGTCCGGCGAGGCTCGGCCGGACCAGCGCGCCGCGCTCGCCACGCACGCATCTCGCGCGCATGGAACAGCACAGCGCCGCGCTTTGCGTCGCAGCCGAAGCCGCACTGTCCCGGGGCCGGTTCTGGTAAATGCCGCTGGTGCTAGAAAGGGCCGAGCTCGAGCGGCTAGCTAGCTTAGCGAGGCACGGGCGGGGAACAGGGTAACATGCGCGGCGGTGCCGGTGCGCTGTGGTTGTGCGGTTCGTTCGTCGATCCGTCGTCCATCGATCGATCCAGCACCCAAGACAGGCACCGTCCTTTTTCGCGGGGATAAAAGCGCTTTTGCGACGGCATCGCACAGCCACAGCCTCCACTCCAGCACAAAGCGCCCGCGCCCGGCCGGGCTTGGTAAACCCCGGTGGCGAGCGTGAGAAACAGGGTCATGTGCCCGCATGAGCACGGAGCCGAGTGAAAGCCAGAATTTGTAGATGGAGCGAGCTGGCCGGGCGGCAAGTTGCGTCTTTGTACTACCGCGTCCTGGGAACAGAGCTGCACCGGCATGGCCTGCCTGAATTTTTCATCAGTGGCGCGTGGAACAGGGATCAGACGCGAGCCAAGTGACGGCTAAACAATTCAATCTGCATATATACAGCTTCGCCTCGAGACGCCCAGATGCGATCTGTCTCCTGCACATAAAGAAAGAAGGAGAGATCGATCGGTCGAGGAAACGAAACGAACGGGGAGAAGAAAAAGACCAGCGCGGCGTGTGCCTGGAGTGGTGTGGTCCCCGGCCGATGATCGGAGATGGCGCGACGCATCCAAGGACGTGAGTCAGCGAAGCCGCGACGCTTCAGACAGACAGAGTACAGACTGGAGGGGAGGGGGAGGGGGTTGGCCCGGCGCGGCGCGGCGCGGCGGGGCTCTCGTTGACAGGGCAGGCATGGAATGGAGCCCATAACTTCCACGCCAAACTTTGCGTCCATGGTCCCCGAAGCCGCTTGTGGTCTTGTGGATGGATGGACTGGATTGGGGGCCAACTCCTGTGCTGTGCAAGGGCAGGTAAACCGGGAAAAATCAAGCGTAACCTGTAACTCCACAGTTTCAGTTTGGCATGCACCACTCCTATTCAGATGCCGTGCTCGTACCTTTCATTCACCCTCGTATCGACAGGGTAGACAATACTGGTGCACTGAGCGTCATTGAGATTTTAGTGACGAGGTTGGGCCGCAAATAAGCAGAAGAAATGGCGTTGGAACAGGTATGTGCGAGATTCAGAGTTTTTGCTCGTCAGTAAACTGCAGAGAAGAAAAGAAAGAAAAAAATGACAGATATTATTTTACTCTCATTCTCTTCCCACGTTGACTTCTTTGCTATCACAATAATCTGGCCTCAAAAGTACCAGGAGAAAATCCATGGCCCTGCATCTCCAAAATTCTCGCCGCCGGTTGAAAAGAGCCGTGCGATAACGGGAAACGAAAGGGTCGTCATCATATTTCTATGACTTAGCCGAATGTGGGCCACGCCAACGCATGAAGGAGGCGCTTGACTTTGCTGCTCCATCCTCCAAGAGACGGGGCTTGTATATTCACGTATCATCGGATCGTAACAATGATTGTTTGGGGGAATAAGAATAACCAGCGTCATGCGAGGCATGGTTCCCTTAGTTTATATTATCTCGGGCATCCTGTAAATGATTAGCCGCGTTAACAGCCGAACCGAAGCGATTTTTTTATGGGTTTCAGACAAGCTAGTGTCTGACTGATTTGGATTTATGTATATACAAGTACCCATCATCTCATCCATGATTGTCTGCATCGTTGTTACAGGGTTACAGCTGGTAAGTTGAGCTTCATGAACCTGTCCTTCAGCAACGTTTCAGCTCAGCATGACAGCTACGTTCTAACCGTTTACTCATGGTATACTATTGAACTGATTAAGTATTTCAGGTTGGTCGGCAAGAGGTTTTATGAGATTACTGTCCAGTGATTTATAACTCGATCAGGGCAAAATAACTACCTTAGCCTGCCGCTTTCAGAAACAGAGTATAAAATAGGAGAAATGGAGATCAGGGGCAAACTCTGACAGGTTTAACTTGTTGCCTCTTGTAAAAGGATATGCTAAGTTTATTTTTTTAACTGAACATGGACACATGGTAAACTTAATCGACATCATTACGTTACTTGTGTCCTGAATTTTTGCCGGTACTGTCTGCTGTATAGGTGATCTGCATCTCAGATCGATGAATTCCCAATAAAAAAAGATAGTGGCTCCCATACTACTACTAATAATAACTGTGTTAATTATTGGTGAGAGGTACGATTTTTCTCCACATAGTAGGACATTTCAGGGGTACCTTACTGCGTTGAAATGACAAAGCATGACACCATGGAGTTATTCTTTCTATTTTTGTGGAAACTTCCTTGGAATGTTTATCTTCACCAAGCCTTCAGAAGTTATCATCACATTATTCTGCCTGCCTCCACAAATACAGAAGGTGCCTTGCCCGTCTTGCCTACGGCACCCGGACATGCGAACGGCGTGCTCCTTGCACATCGCGATCGATCAGAATTCAACACCGTCATGCATGCGTGTCAATGTAAACACCTTCGATCTCGCGACCGCGTTTTCTGAAGATTTTAAAGCTTGCGAAGCAAGCTCATCAGTTGGTACGATGTTAAAGCGCTTTGTTTAATCCGTTGCCGCTTTATCCATTCATCCGTGCCCGGCGGCCATCATCATTCAGCGAGCTAGGGCATCGCCAATCATCACCGCCTCGATGGAGCCGGTAACATGGATCACGCTGCGCAATCACGGGAGCACCGAGTGCGGGAGGTCGTGCGCCAGCTGGGAGGGTTAGATTCCACCACCAGCCACACGCAAAATGCCCCGGCCTCGATCTTTTTTATTTTTAGCTTTGCTTGGGCAATGATCAACAGGTAGCCTATGATTAGGTTAGCGAGCTGCCGGTAAACAGTAGCAGTATCAGGGGGGATTAATGATGGCTTGGCTGGCTGGCAGCCAGAATGCGCTGCGGTTGCATGGCCACACGCCAACCTTGAAGTAGCAGTGTTGTTACTTTAGTGTAGACCAGTTTCTTGAGTTGTACCCTCTCGTGATTTGATTTTGCGGGTAAGTATAGTATGCGTATATTACAAGACACACATGACATGTGGGCTGCCTACCATATAACTGTCTGATTGCCAAATTAAAGTCTGGTATGGAGCGATGAAATGTCACTTGAATTTTGCAGTTATTTCACATTCGAGAAACGTAACTCCTTTGGGAATCCACAAAAATTTCTACATTCCTGGTGCATTCCTACATCGCCGTTTGCTTGTGAAAAAGATTTTTTTTTATCCAAAATCATGTCAATTACATTACCATTACTTCCGTACTATGTACACCGAGGCCACCACCATGTAAAATATGTTCCATTTATGATTTATGCCAGGACTACGAGGGGCATGAGCCTTTTTTTTTCTACGAGGGGCATGAGCCTTTTTGATACTGAAAAATTGGTACGAATATTTTAGAAAATGGCATGTTGTGTGCCTGACCATTTTTTGTTCCATCGGCTGTCACGTATGACCAACATGGTATCAATGATTAGTTGAAAAAAATGGATAATATAGATGCCGTTGGGATACCAAGTATGTGGATCAATATCAGTTTATCGAAATATAAGTATCTTAAGTTATATATATATAAAGTTTATACCAAAATCTTCACTTACATAACTCATAGCTCATAAAAAAGGAAGAAATCATTATATATGCTTAGATATAAATAAAAAAGTAAAACATGAAGCAATATCACGATGCTACAAATTAATTAACCTTGTTTGTATTTATTATTAGATATGTAGTTATCCATTCATGCAATTTTAGGGTCGCCCTCTACCCGCTCAAGACTTACATGACTGGGCACCCAAATGCCATGTCATTGGCATTTTATTCATGCAAACAAAAAATATTATACCTTTTTCATTATTGTATTCATTAATATTATTTATTGTTAATTATGATACTTTTAGGTACTTTGATTCACACTTTGATGCCAACCAAGGAGATTCTTTTCTTTTTTTGGAATAATATGTTTTTTCCATGCCTTGAAATGAAACGTGGTAACTCTTTTTAAAATTATATTATTAACATAGTAGATAGGTAGATCAATATATATTTACCAAAAATACTGCATTGTCCACCCAAAATCTACAGTTTTGGAGCATCTCCAAGAGTCTTTATATCTTTCCCAACTTAAAAGCAAGTAAAGTTTTTGGTGAAAAAAAAAACACTCTCCAACAACCTCTTCAATTGGATATCCAAATATAGATATCCTCTATTCCAGATTTCTCACTAGTCAAAGATGGAGAGCGAGGATACTCTCAAAACTGCGCACAACATACAGAAAAGCTGTTTGAGAGTATAAAGATATAGAAATTGTTTTTTTACTTAAACGACTCTCTAAATGATGATTTAGAGAGTAGATTTTAGAAACGCTCTTGGAGATGCTCTTAGGCGCCCATATCAATCTAGTTGCTAATCAGCATATAGGGTACGTATTTTAGACGTACGTTATGATGTTTACTATCATCCCGCAATAAAATTTTGAAATTAATTTTTTATAAGATAAATGGGACCAATTAATTGAAATAATTATTCTCTAAAAATTGAAATAATTATGAGCATTATTACTTAAAAAACCATAGTTGTGAATAAATTGAAAAAAATAGTATGGTAGATTTTAAATGGTTGTACTTGAGGGGCGATTTTGTGGCAGACCGCCTCAATTAATCCGGTTTAGAAGCATGGGACTATTATCATAGCAGTGCTCCACGCCCTTAAACCGAGCTAATCGTGCAATCCGTCGGATACCTTTCCGATTAAACCACCATTTCTCTCGACCGAAACAAAATAGCAGCAGTCCCACTTGAAGATGGGCTCAGGCAGTACAACGCATCACCATTTTACAACATAGGGTTCACATGGATAATTATACAAATGCAGTGAATATGTTTTAGTTATTACAAACCAGAGTTATGTATAGCGAAAGTCTAAACATCGAAACGAAAGGTATTATGCGGAGCCCTCGCACAACACCTAACCACCGCGGCCCGAGTCCGACTCAGGCGGCACTTGCTCCACGATCCAGCCGTCAGGGAGCACGCAAGGCCAAGTAATAGTAGCCACATGATCATAGCCATCACCATTATCTGCAATAAAATTTAAGCCACAAGCAAGGCTGAGTACTAATTACTCCACAAGACTTACCCGACCAGGTTGAACTCTAGACATGCAAGGCTTTTTGGCTCTGGGGTTTGTTTTGCCAAAAGCATCTACAAGTTGATCCTATTTTCAAGATTTTAGCCCAGTTAATTTTGAATTAACCAAAGCTAGATTTGCCAGTCTATCCAAAAACATTCAATAGACAATCTAACAACATAACAATTATTGATTAAACACCCATCAACCATCCTCTACTAACCACATCCCTAAACCCATTGGCCAAGCCACTGATGTGCGACAAGCGATCAAGCAGCTTCATGTAACCGCGAAGGACGGACAACTCGAGTTGATTTTTAACCATGCATGGAACAACCTAATTGCACGACCCATGAGAGACACCCAGGACCTCACGGGGCAACCTTTCCCATCTCTCCCTGCCATCTGCCATCAGAGCCCACTCCACCCGAGTGCACGCCCCAACGGACCCCAGGTGCCCCAGGCAAACTTGTGCCGCGGCCACTGCTACACTCGCCATCAACCCCTCGCCCAATGGAGTGGAAGTGTCCGTCATACATCAGTTTGAATCAAGTACTAGGTTTACCAGTTTACCATATTTCCCGGCATATGATTAATACCTTCAAAAGCTTGACCAACAACGCCACCCAAGCAATGTGTTAGCCAACATCCTCTGTGCAAACGGAACCCTCCTCTAACAGACGTTTCGCACAAGCCCCGCTTGCCGAACATCATAACTGATATAAAGTAAAATCCTATATCTCGCGGGTGATTAAGCAATCACTCGACTTCTACCGGTCCTAATTAAGCGTAGCGTTTTATACGACCTACACATACTAGTATTAGGACATGGGTACCTAAGGATCATGCAACTAAGGTTTCAATCAACTCCTTAAAACTTAAATGCACAAAATTAAGGCACAAGCAAGGAGTGTTAGTCAAACAGCGGGTTATGCTCCGGGGCTTGCCTTCCTGATCACTGGTGGCCTTGGGCCCTTCCGGAATTTGATCCGGGTCTTGCGCAGTCGTCAAGTTCAGCTCAGCAATGGCGGGGTCGCTCTCGGGCTCAACCTCAAGCTCGTACACGCCATCAACGATGGGGTGATCTACACGGGGTGCAAAAATTATGCATGAGATGCATTAATGCAGGAGCAATCATTACCAAAAATAATTACACAACTTGCATCACTAGTCAATCATGTATGGAGCACAACAATTAAGAAAGGCAACAAGCACAGAAACCGGTCTGACCGGTTTTGGAGACCGGTTAGACCGGTCTGGCACTGGCCAGCCCAAAAATCCTTATGGCCAACTTAATATTGCACACTCTAGATTTGTCATTTACAAATGACTACTAGCCCTAAGTGGTGTTCCCATGGTTGAACCCACCCCTTCATCAAGTGTGATTGATAAACAAAACTTTTAAGATTGCCTTTCCTACTCCCTTAACTCCACTAACTCTAAACCTACCCAAGGTTATGGATAACTTTTGCCATTAAATACTTAACTCAGCTCTATTACTCATATTAGAATCATCAAAAACGGTTTGACATTTGCAGCTCATGTATAGGATTTATGCAGCAAAAACCAAACTCCCTAATACACACCTAGACCCGAAGCAACACATCCTCCAAACATTCCTGGCACACAAGCCCTAGTATTCCATAGAAAACACCTTGGTCTTTACGAATCCTTACCTCTAGGTCCTTTTTGCTTCTTCTACTTCGAGCTACAACTCAAGCTCGGTTCAGTGCTGGCCGGCGGTGGCAGTGCAGCTCGGGTAGAAGGCGAGAAAGAGAGGAAGATGGTCGGGGATGGCTCGGGCGAGGTGAGGGCGAGGTGGGGGAGCTCGGGGCGCGGTGAATCGGAGAATGAACGAGCGAGGAGGAATGGATGCGGCCGGAGGACGTTGAGCTCGAGAGAAGGAAGTACGAAGTGGTTGAACCGACCCTTCCCCACTCGGACGTGGCACAATACCGAGCTCTCCACCACACGAACTGCACAGGGGCGCGCGGACACGCGTCCCAAGCGGCGCGAACGCCCGTACTGCCGNGGAAGGCCCATACCGGCGCGGTGGTTGGCGACCGACTGTTGCGGTGGTGGGGTAAAACACCTACCGCAACAGTCCGTGGTGTCGAAAAACACTGTGCCGACAAGTCAAATCCAGATCCCGCGGGACACCGACTATTGCGGTGGTGGTGGGAATCTGGCACCGCAACTTTAGGTTCTAGGGATTTCTCAGAAGACCAAACATCCACGAAGTGTTGCGGTGGTGTAAAAGTAGGTAACCACCACAACAGTCCGTCAATCCAGAGAGGAATTTTACTGTTGTGCATGACCACCGACTATTGCGGTGGCGACCTGGTGACCACCGCAACATTCGGTGGTGGCCTGAAAAACATGTGTAAAATATACGGGGCACCGACTGTTGCGGTGACCCTTCCAACTGGCACCGCAACTTGCTTTCCTAGCCATATTTGCATTTTTCAAGTTAGTTTTGATTTGAAATTCTGTTGAACTAAGTCTTATTCCTTATGATAGTTATCTTGATCACACATATACACATATGCACAAACAAACACTATGATTATGAGATGATGCATGCCATTATTGATTTAATTAAGTTTGTTATGGTTTTTAATTATGATAGTGACACCAGGAGTGTCACAGCCCTCCCCCCTTAAAAAGAATCTCGTCCCGAGATTCCGGTGCATAGATTTTAAGTGCGGAAAGGAAGTTACCTGGAATAGAGTTCATAAAATCTGGGCATTTAGATTTGAGATATGACTCCTCTTCCCAAGTAGCTTCATCTTCGGTATGATTATTCCATTGAACTTTATAGAATTTGATAGCCTTCCTCCTTGTGATTCTATCCTTCTGATCAAGGATCTTAATAGGATAGGCTTCATACGTGAGATCGGGTTCAAGAGGAATTTTTTCATAAGGAATGGATTCTTCTGGAACTCGAAGACACTTCTTGAGTTGGGAGACATGAAAGACATTGTGTATGGCGGAGAGATTATCTGGCAGCTGAACCTTATATGCCACGGGTCCACAAGTTTCCAAGATTCGGAAAGGTCCAATATAGCGAGGAGCTAATTTTCCCTTCACACCAAATCTTTGGACTCCTTTGGTTGGGGAAACCCGAATATAGACATGATCACCCACTTCAAAGGTTAAAGGCCTCTTTCTTTTATCAAAATAGCTCTTTTGGCGAGATTGTGCAGCCTTAAGATTTCTCTGGATGACTCGCACCTTATCCTCAGCCTCTTGAACTAGATCTGGCCCCAGGAAATTCCGTTCACCGGATTCAGACCAATTTAGAGGGGTTCGACACCGTCGCCCATACAAGGCTTCAAATGGTGCCATTTTGATGCTTGCTTGATAGCTATTGTTATATGCAAACTCAGCCAAAGACAAGCATTGATCCCAATTTTTGTCGTAATGCATGACACAAGCTCTGAGCATATCTTCCACTATTTGATTCACCCTTTCCGTTTGGCCATCAGTTTGAGGATGATAAGTAGAGCTACGGATCAATTTGGTGCCTAGGGAAGCATGCAACTGTTCCCAAAAGCGAGCAACAAACCGGGTGCCTCGATCCGAAATAATGGTTCTTGGAATGCCATGCAGACAAACAATTCGTTCGATGTAAATTTGAGCATACTTCTTGGCATTATAATTTGTGTTGACCGGAATAAAATGGGCGGTCTTCGTGAGTCTGTCAACAATCACCCAAATAGAGTCATGTCGCTGAGAGGTATTGGGCAAGCCCACAATGAAGTCCATGGATATGTCATCCCATTTCCAAGATGGAATCGGGAGAGGTTATAATGTTCCAGCTACTTTAAGATGGCTTGCTTTCACCCTTTGACATGTATCACATTCGGACACATATTTAGCAATCTCCCTTTTCATTCTCGTCCACCAAAAGTTCTCCTTCAAATCTTGGTACATTTTATTGCTACCCGGATGAATAGAGAATTTTGATAGATGAGCCTCATCAAGAATTTGTTTTCTTAGCTCATGGTCTTTAGGTACCACAAGCCGTTGCTCAAACCAAAGAATTCCCTTCCAATCTTGCCGGAAGCATTTATATTTGGGCAATCCTTGAGCTAGCCCTTGCTTTATATGAGCAATCCCTTTATCTTTAGATTGTGCCATAACAATTTTTTCTCTCAAAGTGGATTCTACCACCATGTGGTTTAATGAGCCTTGAGGAATAATTTCCAAATTCAACTTGGACATCTCATGACAAAGAGCGTCACTAAAAGACGTGATGGTAAGACAATTGCATTGAGCCTTGCGGCTTAAGGCATCGGCCACCACATTGACTTTTCCTGGATGGTAATGCACCTCAAGATCATAATCTTTGATTAGCTCTAACCATCTTCTTTGGCGCATATTGAGATCAGCTTGGGTGAAGATATATTTAAGGCTCTTGTGGTCGGTGTAGATGTTGCAACGAATGCCCATGAGATAATGTCTCCAAATTTTTAAGGCATGAACCACAGCAGCTAATTCCAAATCATGAGTAGGATAATTCACCTCATGAGGCCTAAGAGCTCGGGAAGCATAAGCAATGACCCGATCTTCTTGCATTATCACACATCCAAGACCCGTGCCCGAGGCATCACAATAAACATCGAAGGGCTTGGATGTGTCCGGTTGAGCTAGAACCGGCGCTGAGGTTAAAAGTTTTCTCAAGGTGTGGATGGCTTGCTCACATTTCTCACTCTACACAAATTTCTCTCGTTTCTTGAGAAGTTCCATCATAGGTTTGGCAATTTTGGAGAAATCCGGAATAAAGCGGCGATAATATCCAGCTAAACCCAGAAAACTCTGAATTTGGTGGACTGATTTGGGAGGCTTCCAATCCAGTACTTCTTGCACTTTTCCTGGATCTACAGCAATTCCCTCGGCTGATATAGTGTGCCCCAAGAATTTTACACTTGACAGCCAAAACTCACACTTGCTGAATTTTGCATAAAGGTGATGATCTCGGAGGCGTTGGAGAACAATACGGAGGTGCTGTGCATGTTCTGCCTCATTTTTGGAATATATCAAAATGTCGTCAATGAATACGACCACAAATTTATCCAGCTTGGGCATGAAAACCGAATTCATGAGATACATGAAATATACCGGAGCGTTGGTGAGGCCGAAAGACATCACTAAGTATTCATAGAGTCCATAGCGAGTTGAGAAAGCCGTCTTCGGTATGTCACTTGGTCGAATTTTGATTTGATGATACCCAGAGCGTAGGTCAATCTTTGAGAACACTTTGGCTCCAGACAATTGACCAAAGAGAGCGTCAATGCGGGGAAGTGGATATTTATTTTTGACAGTCACCGCATTGAGAGGTCGGTAATCAACACACAACCTCAAAGTTTTATCTTTCTTCTTCACGAATAGAGCGGGGCAACCCCATGGTGAAGAACTAGGGCGAATATAACCCTTGTCTAGCAATTCTTGGAGTTGAACTTTTAACTCAGCTAGTTCCTTGGGTGCCATTTTGTAAGGCCTTTTAGAGATGGGAGCTGTACCGGGTTGTAACTCAATGACGAACTCAACCTCCCGGTCAGGTGGCATTCCTGGTAATTCATCAGGAAATACATCCGGGAATTCACATACCACCGGGATCTTCTCCAAAGGGGTCTCGATCGCGGAGAATGCACATGAATTCCCTACGTCTTGGCGGGGTAGATAAAGTGTTGAAGTACCATGTGTTGAAGAATTTATCTCCACACAACGAGAAGGAATGTCTAAATTGACCACATGTTTTTCCATCCAGTTCATACCCAAGATAATATCTATCCCTTGATTGTCCAAGGTAATGAAATTAGTGTCATATACCTTGCTACCCAACTGGAGAGGCACATTTCTCACAATTTGATGAGATGCTACTCTACCACCAGGTGTGGATATGACATATTGTTGAGTGGCGTGCACAAAAGAAAAATTGTGTTTGGCAGCCGATCTATTGCTCATGAAACTATGTGAAGCTCCAGAATCAAATAGCACATAAGTAGGCACATTACGGATAGAGAAAATACCCGACATCACCGGAGCACCAGCATGGAGTTCATCCATAGTAGTGAAATTGAGACGGCCCTGCCTGACAACTGCCACTTGCTTCTTGCCTTTATTATTATTGGCTGGAGTTGGGGCATTATTCCCACCTTGCTTGGGAAACTGGCAATCTCTTGCAAAGTGGCACGGCCTATCACAGTTGTAGCAAGGAGCATTCTAGGGACGAGGCGGCTGATATACCTGAGCGGGAGCACGATACCCCTGATTCTGTTGTGGGGGTCTGATGATCCATGACCCTGGCTGAGGGGCCCTCGGAAAAGACTGAGCAGGATTCTTTTGGACCAAGCGAAACTTAGGGGGGTGCAAAGCTAGATTGGCCCACTGGGGCCTTCCTCGTCGTCGGACCCATCATTGCCACCATTAAGAGGTGGTACCTGGTTCACTGAGCCTTCTCCATCTGACATGGCAGGATCGTTCAGCTCAACCGGCAGGCCCAAAACGGTATCCAAGCCGGACTCACCCTGTATGGGTAGCTCTGGAGGCACAGGCGCTGGGGGAGGATGCTGTAACTGAGCGATCACTTCCTGAGCTTCATTCATGTCGTCCTCCAAATGAGCTACTATCTCGTGCTGCTCAACTAGCTCCTCATTGAGATTATGGACTTGGTGCTCCAAATCCCTCACTTGATCAGCGAGAGCTTGAGCTGCTATAGCCACTGAACGGTTCTGGTAATTGAGCGTTTCTATGAGATCAACAGATGCTCTCCCATATTCAATCAAAGCAATGGTGGTAGGATCCTGAACTGTGGCCCTGCTATCCCACCACAAAATAGCATTCCCGGGTAGTGGTGGAAACAAAGCTGCAGGCGTGTGGTGGAGTTGCATTTGGTGCTGTTGTCCAAACTGCAACAAAGCCTGTTGTGCCACCATTTCACAACCGGGCAAAAAGGAATGGGACCGGGTTGTCACCACCAAGTCTTCCTGCATTACTCCAGGTGGGCTTGGAATGGTGATTGTGACTTCAAATTGCATCACGTTCCACTCGTGGTGAGGTACTCCCACGTAACGGGGTGGCTCGGTGTATCTGCACCGTTGCGCGGTTTCCCATAGAAGTACGGGAAATCCCCTCAAATGGAGGCAAGTGGAGTGATAGTGCCCTTGGTCGTCGATGTGCATGGTTCGGTTGCTCGGACCAGCCATCTGAAAGAAATAACAACCAGGACAAGTTTAAGTACAAATGTACCAAACCCATCAAATACCTTAAGTATAGACAGATTTCAATGCAAAGACAAAACCGACATAACTCCCAATTAGGAGCGTTGGAAAATTTCAGAACTTTGACATGGGCTAATTAAGGGGTTTGAAACAATGTTTCCCAGTGGGATTCTTACAGTTGAGGTGATCCTATTGAGCGAAAGATTCAAGCTAAGGACCATCTAGAATACCCTTAAGTGAGTGCACAATTTTTTTTATCCCTCAACCCACAATTTATGTATTTATGCATGAACATGATGCATGAATGATCGACCTAGTTGTCCTCACAAAAGAAACAACTGCCAAGTATTCTTGGACTTACGGGGTTAGCACCGGTGGCACATATATAAGACTCTCCCTATAATAATTAGTCGAATTTCTATCGAGCACACATCCTATGGTCTCGTGGTTAGTGTACCTGTAGAAAATGTTCATTACTGAACCGTTTGTGCCAGTACTCACAAACAGCTCCCATGTACCTCATGCCACATGGGTGACGCATATGCGGTTACCCACATATGATAACCATACCCTGTTGCTCACTTATAGAAGCAACAGTTCAACCCGCAAATTAAAGCATTATAGTCATTATAACACCGTGAAAGTATTATATTGACTGCACCCCAAGTAAGCCACTGCTTGGGGAACAGCGTCCAGTATTCACACCCTCTGGCAATGGGCGACCATTACTTACCTGGTGTCGGCGGTACAGAAAAGTACGTGCTGGAAGTTAGTCATATATATAATATGCCACCTAAGCATACCCATAATTCTCCCTAGGGCTCACGTTCTATTCTTTTCAAACCCTAGCGCAACCAACGAAATTCCTAAGTCCAGTTTAAGTTTTGCACATCAAGAAAATATTTTTAAGACTCGTTGTACCACCCGTTGCCTATTTTTCGGCTCTGATACCAGCTGTGGCAGACCGCCTCAATTAATCCGGTTTAGAAGCATGGGACTACTATCATAGCAGTGCTCCACGCCCTTAAACCGAGCTAATCGTGCAATCCATCGGATACCATTCCGATTAAACCACCATTTCTCTCGACCGAAACAAAATAGCAGCAGTCCCACTCGAAGATGGGCTCAGGCAGTACAACGCATCACCATTTTACAACACAGGGTTCACATGGATAATTATACAAATGCAGTGAATATGTTTTAGTTATTACAAACCAGAGTTATGTATAGCGAAAGTCTAAACATCGAAACGAAAGGTATTATGCGGAGCCCTCGCACAACACCTAACCACCGCGGCCCGAGTCCGACTCAGGCGGCACTTGCTCCACGATCTAGCCGTCAGGGAGCACGCAAGGCCAAGTAATAGCAGCCACAGGATCATAGCCATCACCATTATCTGCAATAAAATTTAAGCCACAAGCAACGCTGAGTACTAATTACTCCGAAAGACTTACCCGACCAGGTTGAACTCTAGACATGTAAGGCTTTTTGGCTCTGGGGTTTGTTTTGCCAAAAGCATCTACGAGTTGATCCTATTTTCAAGATTTTAGCCCAGTTAATTTTGAATTAACCAAAGCTAGATTTGCCAGTCTATCCAAAAACATTCAATAGACAATCTAACAACATAACAATTATTGATTAAACACCCATCAACCATCCTCTACTAACCACATCCCTAAACCCATTGGCCAAGCCACTGATGTGCGACAAGCGATCAAGCAGCTTCATGTAACCGCGAAGGACGGACAACTCGAGTTGATTTTTGACCATGCATGGAACAACCTAATTGCACGACCCATGAGAGACACACAGAACCTCACGGGGCAACCTTTCCCATCTCTCCCTGCCATCTGCCATCAGAGCCCACTCCACCCGAGTGCACGCCCCAACGGACCCCAGGTGCCCCAGGAAAGCCTGTGCCGCGGCCACTGCTACACTCGCCATCAACCCCTCGCCCAATGGAGTGGAAGTGTCCGTCAGACGTCAGTTTGAATCAAGTAGTAGGTTTACCAGTTTACCATATTTCCCGACATACGATTAGTACCTTCAAAAGCTTGACCAACAACGACACCCAAGCAATGCCTTAGCCAACATCCTCTGTGCAAACGGAACCCTCCTCTAACAGAAGTTTCGCACAAGCCCCGCTTGCCGAACATCGTAACTGATATAAAGTAAAATCCTATATCTCGCGGGTGATTAAGCAATCACTCGACTTCTACCAGTCCTAATTAAGCGTAGCGTTTTATACGACCTACACATACTAGTATTAGGACATGGGTACCTAAGGATCATGCAACTAAGGTTTCAATCAACTCCTTAAAACTTAAATGCACAAAATTAAGGCACAAGCAAGGAGTGTTAGTCAAACAGCGGGTTATGCTCCGGGGCTTGCCTTCTTGATCACCGGTGGCCTTGGGCCCTTCCGGAATTTGATCCGGGTCTTGCGCAGTCGTCAAGTTCAGCTCAGCAATGGCGGGGTCGCTCTCGGGCTCAACCTCAAGCTCGTACACGCCATCAACGATGGGGTGATCTACACGGGGTGCAAAAATTATGCATGAGATGCATTAATGCAGGAGCAATCATTACCAAAAATAATTACACAACTTGCATCACTAGTCAATCATGTATGGAGCACAACAATTAAAAAAGGCAACAAGCACAGAAACCGGTCTGACCGGTTTTGGAGACCGATTAGACCGGTCTGGCACTGGCCAGCCCAAAAATCCTTATGGCCAACTTAATATTGCACACTCTAGATTTGTCATTTACAAATGACTACTAGCCCTAAGTGGTGTTCCCATGGTTGAACCCACCCCTTCATCAAGTGTGATTGATAAACAAAAATTTTAAGATTGCCTTTCCTACTCCCTTAACTCCACTAACTCTAAACCTACCCAAGGTTATGGATAACTTTGGCCATTAAATACTTAACTCACCTCTATTACTCATATTAGAATCATCAAAAACGGTTTGACATTTGCAGCTCATGTATAGGATTTATGCAGCAAAAACCAAACTCCCTAATACACACCTAGACCCGAAGCAACACATCCTCCAAACATTCCTGGCGCACAAGACCTAGTATTCCATAGAAAACACCTTGGTCTTTACGAATCCTTACCTCTAGGTCCTTTTTGCTTCTTCTACTTCGAGCTACAACTCAAGCTCGGCTCAGTGCTGGCCGGCGGCTGTAGTGCAGCTCGCGTAGAAGGCGAGAAAGAGAGGAAGACGGCCGGGGATGGCTCGGGCGAGGTGAGGGCGAGGTGGGGGAGCTCGGGGCGCGGTGAATCAGAGAATGAATGAGCGAGGAGGAATGAATGCGGCCGGAGGACGTTGAGCTCGAGAGAAGAAAGTACGAAGTGGTTGAACCGACCCTTCCCCACTCGGACGTGGCACAATACCGAGCTCTCCACCACACGAACTGCACAGGGGCGCGCGGACACGCGTCCCAAGCGGCGCGAACGCCCGTACTGCCGCCGGGAAGGCCCATACCGGCGCGGTGGTTGGCACGCCAACTGTCGGTGTAAGAAATGACCAACTAGTAAATTTAGTGGATTGCGCGTTTAGGCTCGGATGGTTCGCGAGAGGACACAAGGAATTATACTGGTTCAGGCACTAACGCCCTACGTCCAGTGTCGATCTGCTCGTGTTACTCGCGTTGCTCGTAGTAGGGGTTACAAGCCGTCGAGAGAGAGGAGAAGCCTCAAGTCTCTGTGAGCGTCTAAGTGTGAGTGAGTGTGTGTGTTTTTCGCTGGTCGTCCGTCCCCTCCCCTAAGGCCTTGTTTTTGTTTTTATACCTCTGGGGGGAGACCTGTACAAGGCGTGTTCAACAAAATGATGAATAATAAGAAGCTTGCTGGAGAAGTCCCGCCGCCTGCGGGACACTGTGGGCGCTGTTGGAGTAGGTCCTAATCCCGAGCTTGTTAGGGTCGTGCACGTCGCTCCGCGGCGCACGCGGGGCGGCTGGAACAGTTACATCCTTCTGCCACGGCGGGCGGCGCGGCGTGGCCCGTTAATGCTAGTAGGCGGCGCGGTAGATATGCGGCGCGTCCTCCCGGTCCCCTCTCGTTCCGGGTCCCCCTTGTTGACCCATGACACCTGGCCCGGGTAGGGTCGGGCGAGGCGGAGATGGGTCAGCCGAGGCGGGGCCAGGTCGGCCGAGGCGGGGATGGGTCGGCCGAGGCGGGGCCAGGTCGGCCGAGGCGGAGATGGGTCGGCCGAGGCGGAGATGGGTCGGCCGAGGCGGAGCCAGGTCGGTCGAGGCGGAGATGGGTCAGCCGAGGCGGAGCCAGGTCGGCCCTCCTCCTATCTGGTGTCCTCCTTGTTTATGGGTTTGATTACGCTCGTCTCCTTCCCAAAACAGCGAGGTCCCACCCGTCGGTGAGAGGATCGGATATTGATATCCGACAGTAGCCCCCGAGCCTGCTCAGAGGACAGGTGGTTCTCCGTGCAGGCTCCTTCTTGATACCCGCTCGGATGTCATTCGGGGGTGCGTGCGAGCGCACCCACCGGGTGTAGCCCCCGAGCCTGTAGGGGAACGGTTGGTTCGTCTATAGGCTGAAGTAAAATTTGTCTTTTTTCCACCGGGGCGCGCGAGCGCACCCGGTGGGTGTAGCCCCCGAGCCTGTAGGGGAACGGATGGTTCGCCTATAGGCTGAAGTAAAATTTGTCTTTTCTCACGCCTGGTGGTTGTAGCCCCCGAGCCGGCAGGTGAATTGTCAAGTCGCCCGAAGGCTTTCTGTCACTTCCGTTCAGTCCCTGCAGGACGACGCCGCGTTTGTCCAATGGACCGGGACATGACCTGCTTTTTCCAGAGGCACTGTTTCGCTCTATTCGGGGGCACATGCTTCCGCTGCGCCGGGCAGTGCTCCCGTCACGCCTGCCTTGCCTCCCTTTTGAGCCGTCATGTCGTCCTTTTTGAGCTCACTGTTCGCTTGTGAGGCTCTGGCGTTCTACAGGAAGTGCCGTGTGGCGCGTCCCCTCGCCCTATCGAAGGGTCGGTTCGGGCATTTCCGGGCTATAAATAGAGTCCTCCGGCCCTTCCTCTTGGGGCATCCGGCCATCTCGCTTCTTCTTTCTCTTGTTAGCATGAGATCTCCGTCATGGGAACCACCTCGGGGGCGTCCCCCTGGCCCGGGGGGCGGGAGAATAGCCTGTCGATGCCACAAGAATGACTGCGACCTTAGGGAGTTTCGGCGTGGAGGGGCGCCGCTCGGTGTCGCAAGCGAAGGGCGGTTCAACCCCCGGCAGCTCCCCCCGTCCGTCCGCCCTACCTCGGTGGCGGTGGAATGGGTTTGAGGGGGAGCGCGTCGGTGGAACTGTCGCCGTCTCCTCCACTTGGCCCGGCGCTTGGCCTCGGTCGTGCCTCGCCAGGGCAGTTGCAGGAGTCGTGTACAGCCACCGGCGTGCCTCTCCTCCTTCCTTGGGCGCCGATGTGATGCCGTCGCCGGCGTCGGTCGGTCCTGAGGCAATGGAGGGAGTCTGTGGTGATTCTCCGTCGTCGCGCCGCCACAGCGCGAACCTCTGCCAAGCTCCCCCCATGGTGTCGACGGGCGGGGAGATGCTACAAGAAGGACTGCGACGTTCAGCAGCTCGGTCCTTCTCGTGGCACCGGAACCCCCGCGCTTTTCGTCGCCCTACCCCGCCGCCGAGGGTGGCGAAATCCGTTTGTACTATTCCACGGTCCTTGGCTGTATGTACTTTTTACCCTTTATTTATGAACGAAGGGATTTGGTTGGTTCTGGACCTTTTCTGCGACCGCGCGATCGGTCTCTTTTCGCGATTCCAGCTTTCCTATGTCTTTCCGGAGCGGTCGGGAGGGAGGCCGTTTCATCTTTTCATCGTTTTCCCCTCACGCACTCCCTCCGCGGGACGGAAGGTTAGGGCACGCCTCGCGTTTTGCCACTTAGGCCGAAACACGGCTCCCGGTGAGCTACTAACGGGCTAGATCGAGCGAGACCTCGGTCCTCCTCCGAGAGAGGACCGTCGGATCAACTGGTGACCGACCTCGGAAAAAAAACCCCCAACGCTCCCAACCCCCTTAGTTCCCATGATCGTCCGACCGACCACGGGGGCTCGTCGCCTCTCATTGATGAGATACATGGGGTCGGGAGCCTCAGGCTCGAACACAGGTCAGGGCGTCCTCGGCACTCGTGTGCCGAGGCTGTGGCCTCTAGTGGGCCCGCCCGTTTCTGCCCCTTCGCTCGGACACCCCACAGCGGCCGTCGGACCCTTGGGCCGGCCTGAGAACTCTTGGGCTGTTTTTCGATTTGTGCTTTTCATCGCGAGTTCCCCCTGTGGGCTCCTTGCCACGGCCTTTCGGCCAGAGAACGGCCCAGCACCGTTTTCCCTTCCCTGAAAAATAAAATTGCCGGAAAAGAAAGGGAAATAGCATACTCAGCGGAAAAGAAAAGCGGGACGGGGGATTGGAATGTGAAGGGTTCGGAGAGAGAAGGAGAGAGAGAGAGCTCGGGCGCGAGTTCCGGGACGTGGGAGACGTGGGCGATCGGGGGCACGCGTCGTGGGCCGCGTGGGCCCCACGAGCCGCGGCGCAGGCGGGAGACCCGAGGCGTTCTTCTTCTTCCCTCGCTTGCCTGCCCCCTGAATCGCCGCCGCCGCCTGCAAAAGAAAAAGCCTGTACCTTTCTCCCCTTTGTTCATCGCCTTCCTCGCTTCCCAGCCATGACCTGGTCCCGTTCCTCCGTCATCGAAGGCGAGCTTGAGCGTCTAGTAGATCGCGGGCTGCTGTGCCCGCGGACCGACATTGTGGAGTGGATGGCGCCGGGCAACGAGGGAGTCCCCTCCCCGCCCGACGGGTGTGTAGTATCCTTCGTCCCCTTCCACGAGCGGGGCTTGGGGCTTCCTCCTCATTCCTTTCTCCGCGGGCTCCTCCACTATTATGGGATTGAGCTTCAACATCTCAACCCCAACGGGCTGCTTCATGTGGCGGTGTTCGTCGCCCTGTGCGAGGGGTTTCTTGGAATCGACCCCCACTTCGACCTCTGGAGGTCTTACTTCCATGTCGAGGAGGTGAAGAAGGACGGGCGGCCGAGGCCACACGGCTGCGCCGGGGTCAGACTACGCTCAGACCAGGGCGAGAACTACCTCCAGCTTCCATGGACCACCACCAACATGGGGTGGCACCCCCAGTGGTTTTATCTGCGGAGTGACCCGGGCGCTCCCTTCCCGGCCTTCACAGGGAGGCTCATCGAGGGGCGGCCGGACTGCTGGCATTGGGGCCCGCTCAAGACGGACCGGCCACACCTGACCGGACTTCGTGCCGCGGTCGTCCGCCTCCGCGAGCTGGGAGTCACCGGCCCCGGGATTATCGCGGCGTACCACTCGCGTCGCGTCCTCCCTCTGATGGCCCGCCGGCTGCGATTGGACCAGATGACCCTGGCAGCGGACTGGACAGGGTCGGTGATGTCGGTCGGGGCTCTTTCGGATGAGGAGGTGAGTGCTCGCCTTCGCGAAGCGGTGTAGCGCGAGTCCGCGGCGTATCCGATGCCGGATCACCCCGCCATGTGCCCCGTGGGCGAGTCCCTCATCCTGGTAAGTCGTTGGGGTTTTTCTTTCGTCTTTGTTGTTCATTTTTTGGCGAGCCACCAGAGTTTCTCCTTCTTCAGCATCCCCTGGTCTACAAGCCTTCTCGGCCCCCGCTCCCTGAGGACGCGGCCGTTCGGGCCTCGAACCGCGCGCGAGCGGAGGCCGCCCGTCTGAAGAAGGCGGAAGCCGAGGCGAAGAAGGAGAGGAAGCGACTGGCCCGCGAGAAGGCCGAGGAGGAGTACCGCCAGCGACGTCTGCGCGCCCGGCAAGACGGGCGGTGGAGCGAGGACCAGGGCTCCTTCGAGGGAGGTTTTGAGTTCGCTTCGGAGTCCTCCACCGGATCCGGGTGGAGTTCCCCGAACTCCCGGCGCGAGTCCTCGGTCGATCGGGACGCGCCGGAGGCCACGGGAACGTCGGGTGGCCGCGGTACCCTGCCTGCGCCACCGCCGACCCAGTCGCCGCGCGAGGTCCCTCGTGGCGCCAACCCCCCGACCCGAGAGCGGACTCCGCCGAGGGGCGACCCGGGCAAGCGGCCGCGAGAAGAAGGGTCGGGGTCGGGGGCGGCTCCCACGGCCAAGCGGCTGTCCCGGAGCTTTCCCGTGTCAGATCGGTAAGTCCCTTTCTCCTCCCTCGCTCGTCTTCCTTGCCCCCGTCGAGGCGTGTGTGTGAGGCCTCCCTTTGTTCGCAGGAGGGGGAGCCAGGCGGCTCCTTTGGGACTGGCGCCGATCAAGCGGCTTGCGCGCCAGATCTCCGAGGTGGCGACAAGCCGAGGGATCGACCTGGGCGACCCCATGGTGGAGAGGGTGCTCGACCCGCTCCTTCTCCAGTAGCAGCTCGCCGCGGTGTCTAGCGCCGAGTCCGCGCACTCGGCCGAGGCGATTCCGGAGGCCCTCGTCGGGCTGTATTGTCCGTCCGCGGGTGATCTGGCCGGAGCGGAAGACGTGGTGCCGCCTGAGCCGGCTGCGCCGGACGGGGATGCGCCTGGGGAGGAGGAGTTGGTGCCCTCCGGTCCTGGTCGTGATCAGGAGGATCCCATCCCCTCGGCCCGAGCGGTCGGGCTTTTGTCCGAGGAGGGGGCGGGCGAAGAAGAGGAGGTCCCGAGGGACTCGACGCCGGTCGCGTCTCAGAATGCTGCCGGCCGCGAGGAGGGGGAGGTCATCCCCGAGCCGGATGCCACCGCTGCCCTGACCGACCCGTTGCCTGGTTCGGGCGAGGTGATGGCGCCTTCGCCTCCCGCGGCGGGAATGGAGGACGCCGTGGGGTCGATCTCGGGTCATAGGACCCGTTCTGCCGCTGACGCCCCGGAGGGCCGCGAGATCGTCCGGCAAGGGGATGACCCCTTGGAGTTCGGGGGCCCCCGCGTCACCTGGACCGACCGCGCCTCAGGCGACGTCGTCTTCTCTTTGGACGACGCCGAGGAGAAGAACGAGGCCTCCCGGATTCGTGCCGGGGTCGGGCTGGCGGTTCGGTCGCTCAACTCCGCTCTGGAAGCCATCCGCGACGTCGCCATTCCTTGCGGGGAGGTAATCACTCCTTCATTTGTTTTTTCTCTTTCTTCTTTTCCCGAGCTGATTCTGACTCTGATTCGTTTTTGGCAGTCTCTGATGGCCCGCAGCCGGGACAAGTCTCTCTTCCTGCGCCGGGAGAAGGACTCGTGGGGCCGTCTGTCCTCGATCACCGCCGAGCGCGACGCCCTGAGGGAGCAGCTGGCGGCCGCCCGCCGAGAGGTTGCCGCCGCCCGCGCGGATGCGCGGGGTGAGCTCGAAGGGCAGCTGGCTGCGGCCAACCGGGAGATAGAGTCCCTACGGGGGCGGGTCAAGGAGGCGTGCGAGCATGCCGATGACGCTGAAAAGCGCAAGAGCGACGTCCTGATCTCCTGGGAGAGGGACTCGGCGGCTTGGTAGCAAGTCAGGCTGGGCCTGGTCCGCGAGACGGAGCGCCTGCGGGCCGACCGAGACCGCATCAACGCCGTTCTCGAAGGGACTCGCACCCAGTTGGCTCAGGTGGCGGCGGACCATGACGAGGCCAAGTGGCTCGTCGAGGCGCGGACCCGCGACCTTGAGGCTGCGGGTCGGACCCTTGAGGCTGAGCGGGGCGCTCGTGAGGAAGCCGAGGCGCAGCGCGCCTCCTTGGACGAAGCGGCGGCGACGGATCGCGCGACGATCGAGCGCCTTGAGAACGAGGCGCGTAACCTCGAGGAGCTGCTGCTGCACGAGGGAGACGAGCATGATGCTCTCCGCACGGTGATCGGTGTTGTGCTCGACGACCTTAGGGTGAGGTCGGAGCGAGGGTCAAGCTCGCTGCTCGCGGACATCGAGCGCATCCCGGCTCGGGCTCGTTCCATGGCGAGCGACGGGCTCTTCATCGGGGTGCGCCGGGCCTTCGCCGTCGCCCGCTCCCACTACTCCGAGATTGGCCTGAAGTACCTCGCCAAGGGGTTCGCTCCCGGCACGACGGAGGCGGAGGTGGTCGCGCTTGAGGAGGAGGTGTCATCGCTGGCGTCCGTCCTTGCCACCAAGACTGCGGAAGATGAGGGGCCGTGGGCGGCCTGATTAGTTTTTCTTTTCTTTTGGTTTTCAGACAGTTGAATTCATTTCTGTAATGAACTTAAGCGTCTCCGTCGTTAACACTCGGCCTTTCGCGTTCCCTTGATTAAGCCGCCAGGGTATGCTTAGACTGAAGCGAGCCCCGCGGTTTGCCAGTGAGCCTTTTGAACCGTTGCCACTGGGGCCTTTGTCCTTTTGGCATTCCGACCAGCGAGCGCGTGTCACTTTGTTATCCAGCACCCCTTTTCCTTAATCTCGGGTATGCGAATATGCCGAGGGTCAAGGACCCGGGGGACGTAGGTTAGCCCCGAGTGACGTCCGACCCTTGGCCAGCGGACAAGGGTCGGGCGTCGCTTTTTGAAACGAAAGGAATACGTTTAAATGACAATAGGGAGGTAGCCTAGAGCAATTAGGGATAGAAACGACATAGCTGTTCGATGTTCCAGGCGTTGGTGTATTCCTCTCCTTCCGCGTTCTTTAGCTTGTACGAGCCGGGTCGGAGGACTTGGGAGACGATGAACGGGCCCTCCCAAGGTGACGAGAGCTTGTGTTTACCTTTGTTGCTTTGAACGAGGCGTAGCACCAAATCGCCGACCTGGAATGCTCGGCCCCTAATGCGCCGACCGTGGTAGCGCCGTAAGGACTGCTGGTACTTTGCCGAGTGGGCCAAAGCGACTTCTCTGGCCTCTTCTAGCTGGTCGGCCGCGTCCTCAAGGGAGGTCCGGTTGCCCTCGTCGTCGTAGGCGCGGACACGCGGGGACCCGTAGTCGAGGTCGGTCGGGAGTACGGCTTCTGACCCGTACACCATGAAGAACGGGGTGAAACCCGTCGCGTGACTCGCCGTCGTGCGCAGGCTCCAGACCACCGCCGGAAGCTCTTCAACCCAGCGTCCTCCGAACTTTTTCAAACGCTCGAATATCCGGGGTTTGAGTCCTCCCATTCGCGCGCTCTACTTGCCCGTTTGTGCGAGGATGTGCGACGGCGGCCCAATCGACTCGTATGTGATACTCATCACAGAATCGCAGGAATTTCTTCCCGGTGAACTGGGTTCCGTTGTCTGTGATGATCGAATTGGGGACGCCGAAGCGATGGATGATGTCGAGGAAGAATTTGACGGCTTCTTCCGATCGGATTGTTGCGATTGGTCGGACTTCTATCCACTTGGTGAACTTGTCGACGGCAACAAGCAAGTGGTCGAAGCCCCCGGGCGCCTTCTTGAGGGGCCCGACCATGTCCAATCCCCAGACCGCAAATGGCCAGGTGATGGGGATCGTCTGTAGGGCCTGTGCAGGGAGGTGCGTTTGCCTCGCAAAGAACAGACACCCTTCGCAGGTGCGCACGATCTTAGTGGCGTCCCTCACCGCCGTTGGCCAGTAGAGCCCCTGCCGGAACGCGTTTCCGACAAGGCTGCGAGGTGCGGCGTGGTGGCCGCACGTGCCCTCATGGATGTCCCTCAATAGCTTCTCACCCTGGTCAGAGGGGATGCACCGTTGTAGGATTCCTGTGGGGCTGCGTCGGTACAGCTCGCCCTCTATGATTGCGTAAGACTTGGCGCGCCGAGCAACACGGCGGGCCTCCGTCTTACTCGTCGGGAGTTGTTCCCATAGCAAGTAGTCGAGGAATGGTTGCCGCCAATCCAGGGCGCTGGGCTCCGGTCCCAGGTCCTCAGTCAGCGTCGCAACGGCGAGAGCGAGCAGGTCGGATAGAGCTCGGCTGGTCGGCTCGGTGCCGATCCCCGACCCCTCCACGACCCAGGGTTTTATTTACCGACCGTTACCGGTCCGGTTACCGCGGTAACCGCTGTTACCGGTCCGGACCGGTAGCGGTACCGGGCGGTAACAAACCGGTGAAATTTAAAATTTTGAAATTTGAATTCAAAAAATGAAAAAATAGAGTAAAAATTTCAAAAAATACTTCAAGGTGCGTATAATCCAATGGTGTCAAAATTTTTCAAATATTTGTTCATTTAGTATTTTTGGCGGGCATTACAAATTAAAAAAAAAAAGAAAAAACCGGCCGGCCCATTTAGGGCCCAACGCCCCTAACACCTCCCCCGGTCCCCCCCCCCCGCCCGCACGAACGGCCAGAGGCCTCTCCCTCGCCCTCCCGTGCTCGCTCCCTCTCCCTGACCCGCCGCGCGCCGCAACCGCCGCGCGCCGTCGGCCCGCCGCCCCCAGCCAGCGGTTGGCCGGGCGGTTGCGCCGGTTAGCCGGCCCGAGCGCGGATCTACCGTCTCCGGCCCGGGTAACCGCTCGGCGCGGCGGTAAACCGGCCCTAGCGGCGGTTGACCGCGGCGGTTGCGGCGGTTGGCCGGCCGACCGTTGAAGCTCAAGGTAAGAGGTATTTAATGTCTAGTATGAGCTATTTAGTGTTTAGGACTTTAGTATTTAGGCATATATAAGTTGCAAGAATTTAGGTATTATTTGATTTAGGTATATTGTGATTTAGGTATTATTTGATTTAGGTATATTGTGATTTAGGTGTATTGTGATTTAGGTATTATTTGATTTAGGTATATTGTGATTTCGGCTATTGTGATTTAGGTATGATTTGATATAGGTATGTTGTGATTTAGGTGTATTGTGATTTAGGTGTTGCAAGGTTTTAGGTGTATGGTCATTTAGGTATGTGTTGTGAACTTGTGATTGATATGTTTATGTTGGTTCCATGTTTGCAGATACAAAATGTCAGGCAGAGAGAAAGATATTGTATGGGAACACGGTGAAAATCTTTACCCCGGTTGGAGATGCAAATATTGTCATACGTCCAATGGAGGAGGTGGTTCCACTAGATTGAAACAACATTTGGCAGGGCGCGGGACCGAGGTCGTCCATTGTAGGAAGGTTCCAAAGGAGGTGCGTGAATACTTTCAGCGTGACATTGAAAGGGTTCAGAAGGCAACTGCTGACCGGGCTCGAGAGAGGTTGAGAAAGGAGAAGGTTGCAGCGGAGGGTAACTATCCCGGTGGAGATGAAAGATATGATGAGGAGGCTGAGCTGGAGCGTGCCCTGCACCAATCGAGAGCGGAAGAGGAGTTCCGTCGGGGGGTGCAACAGAGAGGAGGTGCATACGAGCATGGAGGGGGTAGTGGTTCGAGGGGAGGAAATCCGGTGCAGAGGATTCTTCGAAGGGCAACTTCGGGGAGGGAGACTCCTGGGGTTAGGGACTATAACTTGGCGGCGGGCATGAGAGGAACGACGCAGCCAAGGATTGACACAGGCTCCTGGACGCAGAAGGGTAAGAATGCAAAGGAAGCTATTGGGAAAGCTTGGTCAAAGTTTTTCCATATTGCGGGAGTACCTGGCAGACAGGCTGACAATCCATACTTTGTCAGCGCGGTCAGAGAGACTCAGAAAGTGGGGTAAGTTTTTCTTTTCATGCGAATGACACCTATGCAACTGCATGTCTCTATCTAATCTCATGATTGCCATATGGTTGCAGGTGAAGGTATCGCGTCACCCACTGGACGGGATATTGATGGCAGGTACCTGGATCAAAACGAGCAAGACTTGAAGACTCAGTACGCAAAGTTTCAGCAAGAGTGGCCTCTCTTTGGCGTCACGTTGATGTGCGATTCGTGGACTGGCCCGACGAGGATGAGTGTCATCAATTTTTTGATATATTGCAATGGGGTCACGTGGTTCCACAAGTCTATTGATGCGTCTAGAAAAAACTCAAGATTCCGAATTTTTGCTCCAGGTAACCCCTTACCTAGTTCCTTTCAATCCGAATATGATTCAGATGTTGCTAAAGAATCTGTTGATGCGTCTGGAAACCGCTAAAGAATCTGTATATTTTACCAGGAGCTTATAAAGGTGGTGGAGGAGATTGGGCCAGAGCATATCGTTCATGTTATCACCGACAACGGCTCGAACTACAAGAAAGCATGCAGGGAGCTTTCCGATGTGTATGCACACATTGCTTGGACACCTTGTCTAGCACACACTGTCAATTTGATGTTAAAGGATATCGGTGCAAGGTATGAACATCAAGGTATGATCGATCAATGCAAGAAAATTTCAGCTTGGTTACACAATCATGGTCAGTTGAATCATATGATGAGGCAAGCGATCGGTGGTGAGTTGGTCAAGTGGAATGCAACTCGCTTTGGGACCAACTACATGTTCCTAGACAGCATATATCGGAAACGTGATCGTTTCATGCAGTGGATGGGATCTCCTGAATTTTTGCAGAGCAAATGGGCAAATACAAATATGGGTAGATTTACTCATGCCAGATTTGCAAGTATGGAGTGGTGGGATGGAATGAAATTTATCATTGACTCAGTTCAACCATTATACAAGTTGCTTCGCTTTGCTGATCAGGACAAGCGGCCCAACTTGTGCGAGGTGATTATGACCTTCCAGAATGTGAGACATGAAATGGAGTCTTTCTTCGGTCAAAATGTTTCCACGTGGAAAGAGTATGAAAAGCTTATGAACAGCAGGATGCAGAACGTCATCGTACAGACGTATGCGGCTCCAGGTAAGACTGTCACAAAAGTTTCTACTTTCATGTTCCATACACTTTATGCTCATTGGTGGTTTTTCCATTTTGCAGCTTCTGTCCTAAATCCGAGGTACGCCTATACGTATACTCCAACTTCAGAAATGTGGCGTACACTCAAGGATGCATTTCAGCGCATGACGGATATCCAGAGCGCCATCCAGGCATTGAACGAGGCTGAGATGTTTCAACAAAGGCGTGGCGAGTTTGCCACAGATTTGGCAATGAAAATGGCGCTTGACCCAAAGACAACTGCATCTTCATGGTGGATGGTAAACGGCAACACCACTCCCAAGCTGCAGAGCCTTGCTTTGCGCCTTGTTTCTCAATGTTGTTCGTCAAGTGGATGCGAGCGGAACTGGAGTACTTTTGCCTTGCTGCATACAAAGGTTCGCAATCGGTTCCATACACTGTCACAAAAGTTTCTACTTTCACGTTCCATACACTTTATGCTCATAGGCAAAATTTCCATTTCCAGGTTCGCAATCGGTTGTCGCACAAGAAACTGAACAAGCTTGTCTATGTAAACTACAACCTACGCCTGCGACTTGCGGATGTCGGCAATCCCGTGCGTGATGAAGGTGATTTCATTGACCAGCTGTCCCATCTTTCATTCTATGATGAGAAAAATCCGGTGCGGGAGTGGATGGAATATGGTAGATCAAACGGGGACCCAGTTCTGGACGAGGACGATGATGACGGAGACACCCCGCTCCCGTCCCATATTGTCACGGATCATATAAACCCATCAGACCTCCGGACTTCTACAGGGGATGATTGCATCAGTGATTGGGCACGTCGAAATGTGGGTGACACTCACCTAGGGAAGAGGAAGCACCACGTAGGGCCTACGAAGGCTGACCCGAAGCGCCAACGAGGACAGGCCACGGGAAAAGGCAAAGGCAAAACAACACTAGTGCTGAGCGACGACGACACTGATGATGGCGAGGGTGATGGTAGTCCACCGTATCAGGAGTCTCAGGATAGCAGCTCCGCTGATGATGATGATGATAGTGATGGCGGTGTTGGCGGCGGTGGTGGCGGCGGTGGTGGCGGTGGCGGTGCCGGTGGCAGTGGCGGTGCCGGTGCCGGTGGCAGTGGCGGTGGCGGTCCTGGTCTTCGTTTCACAGGTTTGAAGTGCATGCACGTACATATGCACATATGTTTTTCACTGCGAGTACTAATTATGCTATATGGTTGGTTGCAGGGGAGACTGAATTCACGCATGCTACTCAGGACATTGACCATGGAGCACCGGAATCCCACAGGAGAACGGTTGAACCGACGGATTACAACACTCCACACTTTCCACAGTACTCTTCTAGCTCATACAGCGATTCCTCCCAGTCCAGTTATCACTATCCTATACCTGATTTGAGCACGCAGCCACCGATGAGATGGGTGTACGAATGGCAAGACCCCCATTGGTACAATATGTTACTTCAGGAATGGCAGACGACGTCGGCGTGGACGGGCCAAACTTGGCAAGAGTACAAAGCTGAGCTGCTTCTAAGGCAAGGTTTGAATGTGATGTCCACCGCCGAGTACGAAATGGCTACGCAATACTACCGTTGATCTATTTCTATGCACAACTATTATTTCTATGCACAATTATTATTATGTATCCATGTTTGTATCTATTTGTGGTCATTTTCTATTTCTATGTATAATTATTCAATTTTTTTTGCAACCGGCCGGCTAACCGGTCCAACCGGTCGTCTAACCGGTTCTACCGACCGTTCCACCGACCGACCGACCGCCTCAACGACCGACCGGTTAACCGGTCATACCGACCGGCTTACCGTTATTACCGTCGGTTAACCGTCATTTTCCGTTTGTATGGCGCGTTTTGAATTTGGATTTGAATTTGTTCGGTTTTTAGCGGTAACCGCGGTTAACCGACCGGTTAACCGCTACCGCCGGCCGGCGGTTACAGGGGACCGGTCGGTAAATGAAACCCTGCCACGACCTCGGCCCCGTTCTCGCTAGCCCCCGAGCCCGGAGCGCTCCGTTCCGCGGAGCCTCGGTCGCGCGATTCAGTTTGCGCTGCGCAGGGGAGCTTTATTGAAGGGCTTTGCTGGTCGCTGGCGAAGATTCTGGTCGGGACGGGCTCTCGTCCGGATGCTTTCTTAGCCAGAGCGTCGGCGGCCTCGTTGAACTGCCTTTTGATGTGTCGGAGCTCAAGGCCATCGAATTTGTCCTTGAGCTTTCGCACTTTCTGGCAGTACGCAGCCATGGTCTCGCTTTCGCAGCTTGACTCTTTCATGACCTGATTAACCACGAGTTGGGAATCGCCTCGAATCTCGAAGCGCCGAATTCCTAACTCGATAGCTATCTTTAGGTCGTTAATCAGGGCCTCGTACTCGGCTGTGTTGTTGGAAGCGGGGAAGTGTAGTCGGATCACGTATTTCATCCGCACCCCAAGGGGTGAAACGAAAACTAAATCGACCCCTGCTCCCGTCCGAGTCAACGAGCCGTCAAAGTACATCACCCAATACTCCTGATCGACAGGGGCTGTGGGTAGCTGGACCTCGGTCCATTCCGCAACAAAGTCGGCGAGGGCCTGGGACTTAATGGCCGTCCGCGGGGCGTAGGTGATGCCCTGGCCCATCAGTTCCATGGCCCATTTCGAGATCCGACCCGTTGAGTCAGGATTATTTATAATCTCACCGAGGGGGAAAGAACTCAGCACCGTGACCGGATGCGCGTCAAAGTAGTGGCGGAGCTTCCTTTTGGAGATGAGGACGGCGTACAGCAGCTTCTGGATCTGCGGATACCTCGTCTTGGTGTCTCCGAGCACCTCGCTCACGAAGTACACCGGGCGCTGAACCTTGAGGGCGTGCCCCTCTTCTTCGCGCTCTACCACCAACGTCGCGCTCACCACCTGTGTAGTTGCCGCGATGTAGAGGAGAAGAGGCTCGCCGGTATTTGGCGGGACCAGGATCGGCGGATTTGTCAAGACCACCTTGATGTGGTTCAGTGCAGTCTCAGCTTCGTCCGTCCAAATGAATCGCTCGGACTTCTTCAAGAGCCGGTACAGAGGGAGGACCTTTTCGCCGAGACGTGAGATGAACCGACTCAGCGCGGCCAGACACCCCGTGACCCGTTGCACTCCCTTCAAGTTTTGGATCGGGCCCATATTGGCGATGGCGTTAATCTTCTCGGGGTTTGCTTCTATCCCTTGGCGGGACACGATGAAGCCCAGAAGCATCCCCCTGGGTACCCCGAAAACGCATTTTTCGGGGTTGAGCTTAACGTCGTTCGCCCTCAGTTTGGCAAACGTGCTCTCCAGGTCGGCCACGAGCTGATCGGCCTGTTTGGACTTGACAACGATGTCGTCCACGTATGCCTCAATGGTCGGTCCGATGAGCTCATCGAAACACCTAAGCATACACCGTTGGTAGGTGGCGCCGGCGTTTTTGAGCCCGAATGGCATCGTCACGTAACAGTACGATCCAAACGGGGTGATGAATGAAGTCACGAGCTGGTCGAACTCCTTCATCGCTATTTGGTGGTACCCTGAATACGCGTCAAGGAAACATAGGGTTTCGCACCCCGAGGTCGAGTCGACTATCTGGTCTATGCGCGGCAAAGGGAAGGAATCCTTTGGGCACGCTTTGTTAAGAGCAGTATAATCAACACACATTCTCCATTTCCCATTCTTTTTTCGTACAAGGACGGGATTGGCTAACCACTCGGGGTGATACACTTCCTTGATGAAGCCGGCCACCAGAAGCTTCGCGATCTCCTCGCCGATTGCCTTGCGCTTCTCGTCGTCGAAGCGCCGAAGGCGTTGCTTCATGGGTCGGGACCCGGGCCGGATGTCCAAGGAATGCTCGGCGACCTCTCTCGGAATGCCCGGCATGTCCGAGGGCTTCCACGCAAACACGTCGACGTTTGCGCGGAGGAAGTCGACGAGCGTGCCTTCCTATTTGGGAGACAGCTTGGTTCCGATCCGCGCCACCTTCGTACTCGGGTGGTCGGGGTCCAGCTCGATCTCCTTGGTGCCTTCGAGCGGCTCGAATGACGTCAAGCCGCGAGTGAAGTCGGGCGCCTCTTCGACAAGGCGTGCCTTAATCGGGGCGAGCTCCTCGGTTGACGCGATGATGGCCGATGCCAGCTCGCAGCTTTCAACCTCGCACTGGTGAGCCCGCTGGAACGATGCTCCTACCGTGATCACCCCCCTCGGCCCAGGCATCTTGAGCTTGAGGTAGGTGTAGTTGGGGACGGCCACAAACTTCGCGTAGCATGGGCGGCCCAAGATGGCGTGGTAGGATCCATGGAATCCCACCACCTCGAACGTGAGGGTCTCCGTCCGGAAGTTGGTCGGAGACCCAAAGGTAACAGGGAGGTCGATCTGACCGAGGGGGACGGCTTGCTTACCGGGGACCACCCCGTGGAAAGGCGCCCCGGTTGGACGAATGCGTCCTCGGTCAATCCCCATGGCATCTAGCGTGTCGGCGTAGAGGATGTTAAGCCCGCTGCCACCGTCCATCAGCACCTTGGTGAGGCGCTTGCGTCCTATGACCGGGTCGACCACTAAGGGGTACTTTCCCGGCCTCGGGACGAATTGCGGATGGTCGGCCCGATCAAAGGTGATGGACGCCTCAGACCACTTGAGGAAGGTCGGGGTTGCCGGCTCGGCGGCGTATACCTCTCGGCGTTCCACCTTGGCCCGTCCTTTGCTCACCGACGCCTTCGTCCCGCCGAAGATCATCAAGCATCCGTCCGGCTCCGGATAGGGGTCGGCGTCCGCGTTCTCACCCGCCCCCATCTCCTTCGGGGCCTTGTCGGACTTCCTCGGTCAGGGCGCCGGTTTCCGGGGACCCCCAGTCATGAACTTCTTTATGAGGGAGCAGTCCTTGTACAGGTGCTTGATGGGGTATTCGTGATTCGGGCATGGCCCATTCCACTTCTTCTCGAAGTGGTCGGGGACCTCCCCAGTCGGAGGCTCGAAGGTCGGCTTCGGGTCAGCGGCGGCCACCATGGTGGCCTCGTCGTCGTGCCGCCTGCCCTTGCCCTTCTTCTTCTTCTTGGCGGGGGGTCCCGATGGGCCTCCCTCCGGTTCCTCCGTCTGCTTACCCTTCGGGTCGGCCGACTGGTGGAAGATGGCCCCCACCGCCTCCTCGCCGGCCGCGTGACTCGTGGCGATGTCGAGCAGCTCCTTCGCGGTGCGAGGGCTCTTTCGCCCGAGCTTGTGGACGAGGGACTTGCAGGTCGTCCCTGTGAGGAACGCCCCGATGACGTCGGCGTCAGCGAGGTTGGCGAGTTTGTTACACTGCCGGGAGAAACGTCTGATGTACTCCCGGAGCGTCTCCCCCTGCTTCTGCCTGCAGCTCCTGAGATCCCATGGGTTTCCAGGGCGATTGTAGGTCGCCTGGAAGTTCCCCACAAAGACTTCCCTCAGGTCGGACCAGCTCCCGATTTGTCCCGCGGGGACGTGTTGGAGCTAGGCCCGTGCCGAGTCGGCCAGATGAAGAGGCAGATTGTGGATGATGAAGTCATCGTCGTCGGCCCCTCCGGCCCTGCAGGCGAGTCGGTAGTCCTCGAGCCAGAGCTCGGGATCGGTTTCCCCGTCGTACCTCGGGAAGTTCGACGGGGCTCTAAAGTTGGCGGGGCGAGGAGCCGCTCGGATCCGCGAGCTAAAGGCCCGTGGCCCCGGCGCGTCCGGGCTCGGCGTCCTCTCGCCCTCCTCGTCGTCGTCGTACCGGCCGCCACGACGGGGAGCGCGCCCGTGCCGCCGCTCGGGCTCGCCCTCGGGGAGTCGTCGCCGGCGGGCGTTCAGAATGCTTCGAGCGTCCTGAATCGGGCCGACCCGTTTAAGGATCGGAGCCGCGTCCCCGGCGGGACAGGGCTGATGCACCGAGACTCCTCGTTGGGCGCGCACGCCGTGCCCACCGGAGGGCTGCCTCGAGGCCTCGCGGTGGCTCATCTGCGACGCTCGTCGTCGCGACTGCGAACTCTCGGCCTGCTGAGCCGCGGCTCGCTCCAGAAGTTCACCGAGCTCCCGCTGTGCCTTGCGGGCTTCCGGCGTCGCCGGTGGAGGGAGCCCTCGTACAAGCATAGCCGCGGCGGCTATGTTTTGTCCGGCGCGGGCGAAATGCGGAGGCGGGCGCCGTCATCATCGATGATCTGGCGCTGCACGTCCCGCGCACGTCCCCGGGCCGGAGCCGCATTTCCGATCTGCAGAAGCTCACGCTCGATGCGTTCCCGCTCCTGCTCGACTCGGGCACGCTCCTGCTCCAAAAGGCGGCGGGCCTCTTGGAGCTCCTCCCGGCGTTGCCGGGCGTCGTCGGCGTGAGAGTGTCGTGGCGAGGTGGCCGCTCTTCGCGGGGCTGGCTGCCTCGGTGGCGCCGGGGCCTGGTTCGCAACCGGGGCGGCTGCAGGCGCGTCGCGAGCCGGGAGGCCGCCTCCCGGAGCCGCCGGGCCCGAGCCGCTCTCGCTCGCCTCCCCCACCGCCCCATCAGGGGTGTCCGCCATGAAGCACTCGCGGGACGGGTGGTGGCTTTCCCCGACGAGTTCGGTGTCCGACGTCTCCGAAACGGAGTCGTCCAGGAGGTCGAAGACCGACTCGGAGACGTGATCGATCATTCCGACGAACTCGCTGTTCGCCGGGGTGTGGCTCAGAAGTCGTGTCACCAGTCGTGACACGGCCTCAGCCGCGTTGCGTAAACCGTATGGGGTCGCATACGGCGGGATGGAATCCAGCATCTCCGTGGAGAGCGGGACTCCTCCCACAAGCTGTGTAGCAACGTTCGCCAGGGCGAACCTGACACATCGTGCGTCCTCCTGCGTGGGCCGTGACCCCAGGAAGGTCTCGAGTTGCTTCAGCAGCAGGGCCTCGTTGGCCTCCGGACAAGGGTCGCTTGCCTCGTCGCCAGGGGCGTTGATGTTGACATTCGCGAGAGCCTCGGCGACAGTCGCGACGTCAACGTCGGGGACGCTGACCGGGGGCGTGGGAGCGACTCTCGCCAGGTCCCCGTCGGCGGTGATGACGAAATCCAGACTTCCGTGACGCAACTGCGTCCCGGGAGTCCAGCTCGAACCGTGGGTGGCCATCCGAAGCCTGGTGATCGCCGAAACACGCAAAGGACCCCTACCTGGCGCGCCAACTGTCGGTGTAAGAAATGACCAACTAGTAAATTTAGTGGATTGCGCGTTTAGGCTCGGATGGTTCGCGAGAGGACACAAGGAATTATACTGGTTCAGGCACTAACGCCCTACGTCCAGTGTCGATCTGCTCGTATTACTCGCGTTGCTCGTAGTAGGGGTTACAAGCCGTCGAGAGAGAGGAGAAGCCTCAAGTCTCTGTGAGCGTCTAAGTGTGAGTGAGTATGTGTGTTTTTCGCTGGTCGTCCGTCCCCTCCCCTGAGGCCTTGTTTTTGTTTTTATACCTCTGGGGGAGACCTGTACAAGGCGTGTTTAACAAAATGATGAATAATAAGAAGCTTGCTGGAGAAGTCCCGCCGCCTGCAGGACACTGTGGGCGCTGTTGGAGTAGGTCCTAATCCCGAGCTTGTTAGGGTCGTGCACGTCGCTCCGCGGCGCACGCGGGGCGGCTGGAACAGTTACATCCTTCTGCCACGGCGGGCGGCGCGGCGTGGCCCGTTAATGCTAGTAGGCGGCGCGGTAGATATGCGGCGCGTCCTCCCGGTCCCCTCTCGTTCCGGGTCCCCCTTGTTGACCCATGACACCTAGCCCGGGTAGGGTCGGGCGAGGCGGAGATGGGTCGGCCGAGGCGGGGCCAGGTCGGTCGAGGCCGAGCCAGGTCGGCCGAGGCGGGGATGGGTCGGCCGAGGCGGGCCAGGTCGGCCGAGCGGAGCCAGGTCGGCCGAGGCGGAGATGGGTCGGCCGAGGCGGGGCCAGGTCGGCCGAGGCGGAGATGGGTCGGCCGAGGCGGAGATGGGTCGGCCGAGGCGGAGCCAGGTCGGCCCTCCTCCTATCTGATGTCCTCCTTGTTTATGGGTTTGATTACGCTCGTCTCCTTCCCAAAACAGCGAGGTCCCACCCGTCGGTGAGAGGGTCGGATATTGATATCCGACACGACTGTTGCGGTGGTGGGGTAAAACACCCACCGCAACAGTCCGTGGTGTCGAAAAACACTGTGCCGACAAGTCAAATCCAGATCCCGCGGGCCACCGACTATTGCGGTGGTGGTGGGAATCTGGCACCGCAACTTTAGGTTCTGGGGATTTCTCAGAAGACCAAACATCCACGAAGTGTTGCGGTGGTGTAAAAGTAGGTAACCACAGCAACAGTCCGTCAATCCAGAGAGGAATTTTACTGTTGTGCATGACCACCGACTATTGCGGTGGCGACCTGGTGACCACCGCAACATTCGGTGGTGGCCTGAAAAACATGTGTAAAATATACGGGGCACCGACTGTTGCGGTGACCCTTCCAACTGGCACCGCAACTTGCTTTCCTAGCCATATTTGCATTTTTCAAGTTAGTTTTGATTTGAAATTCTGTTGAACTAAGTCTTATTCCTTATGATAGTTATCTTGATCACACATATACACATATGCACAAACAAATACTATGATTATGAGATGATGCATGCCATTATTGATTTAATTAAGTTTGTTATGGTTCTTAATTATGATAGTGACACCAGGAGTGTCACATATTTGGACCTTTTCTGTTACTCAGTTTTATTATAGCTGCATACTCTGAGATTACTCTGATGTACTGTTGGCAGCAGGGGCGGATCCAGTATACAACGAGTGAGGGCACATGCCGCCGCTCAAAACTTAAAACTGCAAGGCAACTATACACTATTTTACTGTAGTAGATACTGTAGCTTTCATGACAGGCCGCCACTTATTGATTGAGCTAAGTCCGCCCCTGGTTGGCAGCACGATTGATCCGTCGACTAGCCCTGTTCATGGTCCGGTTTTACCGGGTTTTGGTTCAAACCCAACCCAGACCGTGGAGGAGTCCAGTCGGCGGTTCCAAAACCGGTGGGTTAGACGGGTTGCCGGTTCAAGCCGATCAATTACAGCGAGCAAATTCATCGAGCGTCACATTCGCGAGCAGACCGTCTGGAGGACACTAGCTTCCCAAAGGTGCTCGTCTCTTCCGTGTATGTTTGCTTGTGCGGCGCGAGCTCCGCGCTACCCGTGACAGGAGGCGGCAGAAGCCATACCGAGGCGGCGGCGCGGTGCTTGCTCCGGCGAGTGGCGGAGCAGCTAGCGCACGAGCACCAGGTGGACGAGGGGAAGCTCACCACGATGTCGGTCGGCCTGGAAAATGGTCGGAGGAGGGGTGTCGGCGTGGTGGCCGGAGCCGGAGGTCGGCGAGCAACTGCGGCCGCGAAATCAGTAATTCCCGGTGATGGGAAGCTCGGTTGCTGCTCTTGTTTGTGCAGGGGCATAGAGGAGGAAGTAGTGTGGCTGTGGGAGGGAGGAATCGAGGAGCCGGGATGCGGTTGGCCAGCGATTTGGCTGCCGAACAGTGCTGTTCTGTGGATGTGAACAGAGGGAGGAGAAAAGAATGGCGAGCTCGGGCCGGTGATCGGTGATCCCCTTCTTGGCCTCCGGTGACTTGCCGTCCCCTAGCAGTGCCGCCGTAATTGGCCAATGCGAGATGTGATTTTTTGGGCGGCGACGGCTGTGAGCACCTCGGGTCTTATCCTCAACGTGCTCGAGGCAGACGAGCTCGCGTCGCTTAGGCACGACCTGGCCGTCCTGGTGTTGGACGTCGGTCCGCTCCACAAGCCCTCGCCGGCAGCGTCGAGCAGCCTGCAGTGGCAGGACTGCGGCTGCGTGGACTCGCAGGCCCCGGAGTCCGTGCTTTATGTCAGTTTTGGCAGCCTGCCGATCGAAGACGAGGGCCCGCGGCGGGCGCGGTACGGACGGGTAACTCCGTCATGAACTGATGATGAGCATGAGAGGTAGTAGTTTATTACTTATTTGACGGTTTTGCTGGTTTCGAACCAGTTTAATCCAACCCGTACGAAACCGGACTATCTGGTTTGCTCCGGTCTGGTTTCACGGTTTCGCCGGGTTGAGGCCAAACCATGAACAGGGCTACCGTCGACTCCTTTGAATGGTTGATGGCATCCGGCATACGCATGTGCACATAACCATCCCTTGATCCTATGTGAAGGATAGATACAAAGTACAACTAACTTGATACGTCACAGATTTGTAAACATGATTAATTCTTGACATGTGAACCCTGCGACTTAGACGTCTCTGACGGAATAATCTGGAAAACAGAAGGCAACTTTTGCCGTGGGCCGCTAGTGGGGTATTTGTATTTCACCGTATATTAATATACCGGGCTGTACATACACTACACGCCTCCTGCGCAGATACGTACAGATCAAGTGCGTGCACGTATACAAAAGGTAGATTTCTCTGGGTAAACTTTGCAGGGTTGGGTTTGTCGGGACACAACACAAGGGCGTAATGACCGGTTTACCCCCCGCACCATGCACGCGGGCCGGCCCACAGCCAACCACGTTGTACTGCCCGCGTCCACCTCATCGGAACCGTCCGCTTCCGCCAGGGCCCATGCGATGCGCCCGTCTCTCCCTCTCTCCCGTCGCAAGCCGTTACCCTTCTACAACCGCGCGCGGCGCAGCTTATCAGCCCATTCCAAGGGATTCGTGCCGTGCGGATGCTTAATTGCCTAACCCGGCCAGCCATGGCGTGACGCTCCTGTGGATCTCGGCAGATACGAGCAAAGGAAAAGGAGATACGCATATCTTGCCAGATTAATGCAGGATAAATCTATACATATCGATACGCATGGCAGTTGTGTTAACGGAACAAGATGTGCAAAAGAGCTATGCTCTATGCTTGCATTCATATTTGTGTGTATGTGTGTGTGTATATATATATA
>CM014276.1:52878075-52903997 GCA_004135705.1 Alloteropsis semialata | reverse complement strand
CCCCGCCCGCCCCAGTCCTGCAGCGTCCTCCGGCTCTCTCCTCGCCCCTACACCACTCTCGCTCGGTGTGTGAGAGAGAGAGAGAGGAGAGAGGAGAGGAGGGAGGTTGCTGCTAGGCTGGATGGCCCGCTAGAGCTTCCCTACAATTCAGTACTAGTACCGAGCTAGGTAGGAGAGTACTCCCCTCCTCAATTGCTACTTCTACCACCAGTTGCTATCTCTACGCACTTCTACAAGTACGCAGCTTCTGCAGGTAGCGAGGCCGGCCGGCCACACTCGCTCTGCCTTCTTTCCGCGCGGCGGCAGCTCAGCGAGCTCTTCCCGCGCGTCAGCCGCGGCGAGGGGGAGGGGAGACGGTGGCCGCGCGCGCCCGCCGCCATGCAACAGCAGCAGCACCAGGACGGAGGCGGGTCCCAGTACGGCGGGGCCGCGCCGCCGGACATGGGCCCCTTCTCGCCGCCGGCGGCTTCCGGCCCCATGCCGCTGAGCAGCCGGCCCCCGTCGTCGACGCCGCCGCCGCATCAGCAGCAGCAGCTGAGGGCGAGCTACGAGGAATTGGCCGCGGTGTCCGGGGCAGGTGGCGGCGGCGGCTTCGACGACGACATGCTGGGCGGCGGCGGCGGGTCGTCGGGCGCGTCCAGCAACCGGTGGCCGCGGGAGGAGACGCAGGCGCTCATCAGGATCCGGTCGGAGATGGACGCCACCTTCCGCGACGCCACGCTCAAGGGCCCCCTGTGGGAGGACGTCTCCAGGTAATCCCCGAGAGAAGAAAGAGAGTGAGAGAGAAATTGAGGTCGGGAAGAGAGAGAGCGAACGAGAAATTCCAAGCACATTTGCAGTCCGGCTCAAGAAGCCTGTCTCCGGCATGATCTCCCCCCTGCAGAAAGCGGCTAACGGTTTCGTGGAATTTAGCAGCCGCCCCACATGAAATGATGCGCAATTATCCTGCGCCAATGCGCCCAATTCCCTCGAATTTTGTTTTGTTTTTTCCATTTCCATCCTGGTCTAATCAAATGCTTCTTGATTTCAGCGACACCGAGGGGGAGAGAGAGAGAAAGAGGAGAAAGAGGGGCAGCAGTAGGATAGGCGCCTGGGGATCGTACCACGGTGTGAGCGCGAGCGCAGGCGGCTACTGAATGCTGCCGCTGCAGGCTGCAGTCTGCCACTGGTTTTTTGCTTTCACGGTTCCAGTTTTTGGGAAAAGAAGGAAGGCAGCCTTCCTCTCCCATCCCAATGCGGCCTCCTTGCTCTTAATTTTATCTTCTCACTCCATTTCATCCCTTCACTATCAGTTTCGCATCTCTGAATCCTGATCCCTGAAAAGACGAGATGGCCTGTCTGTGATTAACTAATCCCGTTCTGCAGCATATCCTCTCCTCCCCTTTCTCTCCCTCTCCCTCCCTTGTCCAGCTTCGCTCCACTATCTCTTCTTCCCTGTCGTCCTTCCAATTCTTCCCATCTTCTTGTCTCTTTCCTCCAGAGGCCTCGATGTGTTATCATGCCACTGCGTTAGATGCTTCCGCCTGTAAACGCTGCCATCATTTAATTCTTCATCCTCGCAGATTTCACTTCGAGCCTTTGGTTGCACGCAAGTAATGGCTTACCGGTGTCTTTGTCACTGCTGTGCCTTTCAGGAAGCTTGCGGATTTGGGCTACAAGAGGAGCGCCAAGAAGTGCAAGGAGAAGTTTGAGAACGTGCACAAGTACTACAAGCGCACCAAGGACGGCCGCGCCGGGAGGCAGGACGGCAAGAGCTACCGCTTCTTCGACGAGCTGGAGGCCCTGCATGCGGCCGCGCCGCAGCCGCAGCCACAGCTGCCGCAGCAATTGCCGCCAGCAACCAACTCCCTGCCACTGCAAGCCTTCGCTACGCCAGTGTCCGCGCCGCCGCCCATGAGTTCAATGCCACCGCCACCGCCGGGGCCGATGCAGCCGGCGCCGATATCTTCAGCGGCCCCGGCTCCGGCGCCCGTGGAGCTGCCCCCATCCCAGCACCAGCAGCCGCTCAACATGCAAGGTTTCAGCTTCTCTTCCATGTCGGACTCGGAATCGGACGATGAGTCCGAGGACGACGACATGACGGCGGAGACGGGCGGCAGTCAGGACCGCCTCGGCAAGCGGAAGCGCGTCGGCGGTGGCGGCGGCAGCAAGAAGATGATGTCTTTCTTCGAGGGCCTCATGCAGCAGGTCGTCGAGAGACAGGAGGAGATGCAGCGGCGGTTCCTGGACACCATGGAGAAGCGGGAGGCGGAGCGCACGGCGCGGGAGGAGGCGTGGCGCAGGCAGGAGGTCGCCCGCCTCAACCGCGAGCAGGAGCAGCTTTCTCAGGAACGAGCCGCCGCGGCCTCCCGGGACGCCGCCATCATAGCCTTCCTCCAGCGCATCGGCGGGCAGTCCGTGCAGCCGCCTGCCGCCGCCGCCGTCCCAATGCCAGTCCAGACTCCGCCACCGCCGAAACTAGTTCCCCGACAGCAGCACCCGCCTCCACCGTCGCCGCAGACGACGACACCGCTGTCGAAGCCAATCTCAGCCGCGCCACTCCAGCAGCAGCCAAAGGAAACGCCGCTCCGGGACGCTGGCACGCCGCGCAGCGCGCACCTGACCTCTGGCACATCACTGGAGCTAGTGCCCGCCGCGGAGCAGCACGTCGATGCCGGTCTAGGAGGTGGAGACGGCGGAGCGGCGTCGTCCTCGCGGTGGCCAAAGACGGAGGTGCACGCGCTCATCCAGCTGCGCATGGACTTGGACATGCGCTACTTGGAGACGGGTCCCAAGGGCCCGCTCTGGGAGGAGATTTCTTCCGGGATGCGGCGGCTGGGATACAACCGGAGCTCGAAGCGATGCAAGGAGAAGTGGGAGAACATCAACAAGTACTACAAGAAGGTGAAGGAGAGCAACAAGAAGCGGCCGGAGGACTCCAAGACATGCCCATACTTCCACCAGCTTGAGACCATCTACAGCAGGAAGCACCTCCGCAGCGGCGCAGCCGCTTCCGCGTCCAATGTCGCCATCGCCGCCGCTCCTCCCGCCCTCCCGGAGCAGCCGAACCCGAGCCGGCACGAGATAGAGGGGAAGAACATCAACGACGACAAGAGGAACAACGGAGGGTCAGGCGGAGGCGCGCAATTGCCGAGCAGCAATGGCGAGAAAGCGCCGACGACGCCGGCCGCGTTCGATGCTGATACCGGCATGAAGAAGGTAACGACTAACGACGCCGTGTGCTCCAACTAGTCCCTTCGTTTTCCTGTGCGTTTCGAGCGCGATCGACGCAGGCTGACCGGATATGTGCTTGCTATGAAGCCAGAAGACATCGTCAGAGAGCTGAACGAGCAGCCGCCCCGGGAGTTCACGACGGACGAGACGGACAGCGACGACATGGGCGACGAGTACTCCGACGACGGCGAGGAGGGCGAGGAAGACGGCAAAATGCAGTACAGGATACAGTTCCAGAGGCCAAACCCCGGCGGCGCCAGCAGCACACCAGCACCGACAACGACGACGGCAGCGCCCGCGGTGCCGACCTCCGCTCCGACGAGCACCTTCCTCGCCATGGTTCAATAGGCCGGACGGAGCTCGCGCGCGCGCGCGGCCGGCGCCTCCATAAACCGTACGTATATGCTTTTCAAACCAAAAACCAGCAAGCCCATCCAAGCACCATCAGTCCATCAACCAACCACACCCCTGTTCTTGTTCATCCTGTAATTCCCCCGTTCCATTCCATTATTTATTGATTTGTTCCGGGCAATAAGAACCCCATTCTTACGGCCCCTTAACCGGAGGGCGAAGAGTGGGGTTGCGGTGGTAGAGCAAACAGCGAGGCTCAGTAACTTATTAATAGGTCATCGTCGATCGTGTTAAACAAAAACTGTAAATCGATGTAACAGTCAGTCCCTGATGTTTTTGTTTTGTTTTTTTACCCCCTTCCGATGACGGCGGTATACAAGTTTGTATACGGGTATACAAGAATTACATACAGTTCAAGCAACTTGCGCTTGCAGAGGTGAGAAGGTGTTTTGCCGTGGGGGTTTTACCTTTTGTCCTCTCTCTTTTTTTTTACAGTGGATATAATCATGTTAATTACTTGTTAGTGTAAATGATGGTGTTATTACAGTATTCTGCCCTTTGCGAAACGTGTGCATAATATTATTGTTGCAGTAGAATTACTTGTCATTAAGTTTTGTCCAAATTCAAACATCACTGATTTTACAAAATTTATTAAAAAATATTATTATCATAATACCAAATAAATATGCTCTCTTTACATATTTTGTGGTGAATTTAAAAACTAGGTTGATGTTGTAGATATTATATTTTTCTATAATTTTGATCAAATCTAGATAATTTTGTACCAAAAAGTTAGATAACTTTGACTCAGAACACGATTAAAATGACCAATAATTTGAAATGGAAGTATTCCAGCACAAAGAAAGTGATTCAACACTTTCAAGCAACTGAGCACGGCGCTCGCCGCTAACACCATTGTCACCCTAGGCAGCAACCTACACGGTGCCATCGGTGTTGTCCACGCCTACCCTCGTCGCCGTCCAGGCCTAGCCTCGTCGCCTCTACAGTCCGCTAGGATGTCCAACACGACGCGGCATGCTCGTCCGGTCGTCCCCTTGCTACCCTGCAGTCTCACCTACCGACATCGTCGGCCAACCTACCTTTCTGGTCCTCCCTCTAAGCCTTCAACCCCGAACCCTAAAGTCTCGCTTAAGATCTTCATCGGAGATGGATAAGAAGACAGTGAAAATGTGATAACGAGGTTTGAATCATGAGGTAGGATTGTCTGGTCCAAATATCAAGCCCCGGTGAAAAATAGCGTACTTTAGCTTTTTCCTAAAATGTATATCTCTTTTTATTTGAACTTTGTTCTCTTTGCGGAAATGATAAAGTGGTATATGCTGCTTACATTGTTTGTAGAAAATTAATTTTAACATTTTTTTAGCAAACTCTCTAATATAATTGATGCGTGCTTAATAAGTTTGAAACATGGTGTAGTTTCTTTTGTTTTCAAAAGACAATTCTCCGACTCTTGAGAGATGCTACTTATCATTACACCTTGCATGATAACTTGTTTTGGGACTAATCTTTTCAGCAGCTAACTCGATACAACCATACGAGCAGCACAGTACAGTTGGTGCACACTGTGTACAGCTTAGCATACGCCTTGAAAACCAGTGAAAGGAACTGCTCCAGTACACCAGCACACTGTTACTGTGGCCCGTCTGGCCATCCATACAGCCCACCAGGGCCGGCTACACATACGCGTACACATAGGGCGTGTTCAATTCACGTGACAAGTTTTTCTCTTTCTACATCGAGAACCGTGTCAGTTCATTTCTTCTCTCTGTACACGCAACCCAATGCAAAAATTTTTCCCTCTTTTGCCTCTTTTCCTCCAATTGAACACGCCCATAGTCACATACTCACATACACATACGGCTCTTTTGATTTTCTCTCGACGGAGGCGGACAAGGCACGAAGCGATGTGCATGCCGGCACGTGTAGCGCTGACTGACGGTGACGTCCCCCACCCCCTCTCCGTCGTGGCAGTTTGCGTATCCACCCCGGAGAACCCATGTATTTGCAAAATAGTCCCTGTTGGTGGGGCCTGGCTGTAAACCTCGAGCCTGTTTTATGCGTCATACGTACAGTACACGGAACAAACAGAAATCAAATCAAATTTCACGTCAGGTCGACAGCCGGTGCTGCCGCCGCAGGCCCGCAGCATCATTTGTTTATCAGAGCCATGCCATACCGTACATCCGCTCAGTAGAAAACTCTACTGGTATATGCTCTGTAGCTTATAGGAGTTGTATTTACATTTTTACCGCACTAGAATTACATGTATGCATGTAACTCCAGCACAGATAAAGAAGAAAAAGTCAAAAGATGCGGCAGGTGAAAGCGTAGACGACGAGCGAGCGCAACCGTCAGCTCTCACCTCTCCAGCATGGCAGCAACCAAAGCTGCAGGTCGGTGACACTGCAACAGTAACCCGGTCCGGACAGAGCAATCAAGGAGAATGGAAGCTCGCCGGATTAGACTGGAAGCCGAGGAAGGCCAGGCTGGTCACGACTCGCGTGGACGGACGGACAGACGGATAGAGAATTGAAAATTCAGGGGGCCGGGGGCAACGCAGCAAATGCCACAGAAATAAAAAATCAGTCGGGTAGGGAGCAGGGGAAGATGGGCTCATGGCCGGGAGCGGCGATTGGATCGGAAGCCCGGGGAATCATTAGGGCGCGGAAAGTGACGGTAAATTTGGTGGTAAGTGCGCGATAATGAATTAATGACCATCATATGCGGCCCCCCGGCGTTTAATCTTTATAGTACATGTCATTATAGTTTACTAAGGCCTTGTTTAGATTGGGTGAATTCGATCGAATTCAATGATTGGAGATACATTGGGAATTGAAAAAGTAGAGAGGAGACACGTAGTTCAATGCGTTGCCTTTTGATTGAATTGGTGCCTTTTCGCGAATCTAAACAGGGCCTAAGTATATCCACTTACTTGTCACCTTTGTACTTTTCTTTTCTTTTTTACCACGAATCTGATCAGGTAAATCTGACAGTTTTTACCGTGAAAGTTGAACGCGTCAAAAGGTAAGCAGAAATGTAGTACAGTAATGTATATTTGTTTTAGGAGCAGGAGCAGTATATGCGACGAACGCCAACACTGGATCTGCCAGAATTTTTATTTTTATTCCCTCGTGTCCTTTTTTTTTCTTTTTCCTTCCAAACAACCAGACAGAAAGAGAGCGAATTTACCGGTTGTTGGCGATGCCCTTTTGATTAGCGCTCGTCCCGTTTCTCGTCATTATGTTGCGCACCAGTACACGTTGGCGCCATGCCCTCGCAAGGGACCATGCGCCCCACGAATAACCAGGGTTTTTTTCTCGTACCGGTACCTGCTACCGCCGGCCGGCGGTAGCGGTAAGCTGGACTGGTTTTTACCGGTTCCTGATGAACAGTACCGATTTTTTTCGGTAACCGATGAACAGTACCCTAACCGATCCGGGGCGGTTTGAGCGGTAACCGTGGGAACCAGACCGGTTCCCAACGGTAAAAAAAACCCTGCGAATAACTCGACGTCTCGCTCATGGACCCCCGGTGTCTGCTGCGTGCTTGTGTGTAATTCGGCACGCTTTTGTGAGCACGAATTGTCCCCCGGCATGTACAGTCGCACGCTACTAGCTACTCCGTGTACTGGCACCGAACTCCGTTGGTAAGCGTTCCACAAAAACAAAACAAAAAAAAAGAACTCCATCGGTAAGCCCTCCAGCGTGACGTCGGGCCCCCATGTCAGTGGCCGCGTTAGTCCTGCTCTCGGTGCCTATATGTAGATGGCGTCATGGCGAGGCTGTTGGCTAATAAAACTTCATTTTGTCCGGAATTTTTCACCATGTCTGGTGGCTCTGTGATCAGGCAAGGGACATGAAGCCGTGCTAGCCAGCTAGCTCCCTCCTCCGATGGTGCCGTATGCGTTAGGGCAGCTAGCTATCTAGTACTTCTAACAGTGTCACAAAAGTTCCCGGTTCGATGGTTAAAGGAACGTGGGTCGAGCCGTCAAGGTACGTTTACGCTCACGGTACGATATTTTAGACACGTTTTTATAAGATGGGGAGGAAAATCGTATCATGTTCCCGGTACGAAAATGACGATCCCGATATAGGAAACGTGGCACCGTTTCACGAACCCGGTGACGTAGCTTCTAACTCGAGATCTCGTCTATGCATGCTCTCTCGTGTTATTCCTAATCTGGCCGGATTACCCAGCTGGTTACTGTGCACCTACATGGCGTTGCATCTGCATGCGTGGGAGTGGGGACACAGTAGGGTGCTGCAAGGGACAAGGCCTCCTGCGTCACTGCAGGGACGGACGGGACGACGTGTACCCACCCAAACGCAACTGCTGCTACGCACCGCTAGCTAGAATCTTAGGCACCTGTGGCGCGCACACGACCCGCACCTAACGATCGCTAGCCTGGCTTGCTAGTTGTCACATGCAAGCGCTAGCTCGTGCTCGTCTCAGCACGCATGGCGAGAGCATGACACACCGGTGCACGAGTACGAGTGTACGACACACACCTTGTCGTCCAATCCATCGGCCCACGCACGTGATTCACCAATTAATTAGTGTCACGGCGCTGTGAATTTTTAAGTACGATGGAAGTGGCCGGCGCGCGTGGTAGAACCCGGGATTAGTCTCTCCCGGGGGACCATGCATGTGTGTGCCCGTTTGGGATTTCTTCGACCGGTGACTCATGGATTGGTCGCGTTGATCGGCCCTGTTGGTTAATTAGAGGTTGGTGCGGGGGCCCGGCCCGGATTAGTCGCGAGATTTGCAGGGTGTCAAAGGCTCAATGCAAGCAACAGATATCAATAGGCGAGAGCTGAGTGGATCGAGCGGCGAGAGCTGAGTGGATCGAGCGGGAGGTGTCTTGGCTTAGCAGTGGCTTGCGAGGATTAGTTAAGAGGGGAACGCGATTGGCATGACTCCTCGCCCTCCCATGATCCGCTGTCGTCTCGGGCACTAGTGGCATGTCACGCACGCACAGTGCATTACAACCCATGGCTCACTAGCCAGCTTAACTAACTGCCGGCCCGCTGCCCCCACCACCGAAGTAACCACCGCATCCGCCGGCCCACATAGCCTGGCCACGCCTCGCGCCTTGCCTCATCACACTCGAACGAGCAACCGCATGGCACCCGAGCGTACAAGCGACGCCTTCTCGCCGCGCGCGCTCTAGCCGCCGTCCAGCTCGGCCGCCTTCCAACCACAATTCCGGCCGGGATATCATCAACCATTTAACCTAACCTAGCCAGCCCGACACCCCGGCCACGACCGAACGGGCCGCGCGCTGGTTGATTCGGCTCGCAGTTGGAGACTAGCCGTGGCAGCCGCCGCCTGGACCGCGCGGTGGCTGACTCGCTACGCTTTGTTTGTTACGGCGTCCGGTTGGGTCGATCGCGTCCGGGAGCCGAGCGTCTTGGCTGCGTTGCAGTTGCACGCTACTGTAGCTAAGTGACCGGGCGATGAGGTGGAGCAGCGTGCTCTGTTGTTTGGGCGTGCGCGAGTCCCGCGCGTGGGCCGGCCCGGTAACCGTGTTCGCCCGCGTCGATGGGTGATGATCGGATCGGCCACATGCGCGTCGCCGGGTTCGCGCGCGTCCTCCTCGGCAGATTTTATATGCCGGGCCGCCGGGGGCGGCGGGGGCGGTCGTCGCTTTTCCCTTGTTTACCAGTTTTATATTCCTTTTTTTTTAAAAAAAATCAGCAGTTTTATATTCCTTGCCCTTCTGTTTCTTTGTATTTGTAAAAGTCAAATCCGTTATGCTGCGCTTTACTTTTATGATTTTATTTATCTCCCATCCGGCCATCCCTGCTTAGCCCGGAGGAGCATCAGATGCATAAAACGGCTAGATGTACGAGCTAGACAGCTAGAGGATTAGTGCTGTTAGCATGGTCCCACTCTGACAGCCGAGCATTCAAAAATTTTCAGCAAAAAAAAAAAGAAGCTTTGGATCAGAGTATTATGGATGCATGAGTATACCTACTCTGAATAGTGGTTGCTGTTGCGAACAATGACGGTTAGGTGTAAGTATACCACGGCCTATCTTATTAGGATACCACCTCGTTTTCTTTAGGCCAAACATAGGGAATCGCCGCTGTAGCAAGTATCTTCCTTGGCTGGCGAAAAATAATGGCACGTCACTGCTCTCCCTCACTCCCCAGCGGATGAGAACGGCAACATACGCGAAGATGTAACTTGCAAGTCTCAGTTTAATGGAGTGGACCAGCATCAGCCCAAACAGGCTAATATTCGGTTGCTTAATCTATCGCCGCGTCAATGCAACTTGCTTCTGAGTTGTTGTCACGATCCGGTTCCTGATCTGATCTGTTTTTACGCACACACCAGAAGCATGCTGTGGGTCCCGGAGACACGTCAAGGGCTCATCAGGAGTCAGGAGGATAGCCATGGTACATGGTAGTGCTGCCTCCATCTTAGTTTAGCACCAGAAGAACTGCGTTCTTTAACCCTAAACGGAGGCGGCTTTTAGCTTAGTACCCAAACTCACAAACCTCTGAACCACACAAGCTTTTTGCGAGTGAGTGGTGACATCACGAACGCTTTGCATTTTATTTACAGTTTGGGTTCAGGGGGACAGGCCCATGCCTGCCCATCCCTGATCAGGTAGTAGTTTTATACCAATCCCGCATCCCATCAGATGCAGATATCAGATTGGCTACTGCTTTTGGAGTTGGCCTGATAAACTAATGCTCATGATCTGAGCTTAGCTTGCTACTAGTTGGTGCCTCTCCCTCTCTGTCCCCCTCTCCATCTGAAGGAGAGTGATGCTTTGATCCAAAGTCACCATCACATGCGTGCGTGCGTGCGGCCGTGCCCCTGGAGCGTAGATGCCTGGGCTCCTCCTCCGGTAATGTGAGTTGCCATCGCCGTGACAGCATCACCAGCGGCAGCGTCGCTCGGATTAGACGGGCAACAATAAACAAAAGCCCCTATGGTGGCTTCTTTTCTGCTTTAACGCTAGCTCCCTCCTGCTTTATTCTTCTTTTAGTCGGGCATGAGCGGCCAGTGACGTCGATGTTGCGTCCCGGAGAGCGGCGGCAACTGGGGGCTCCAAGCCTCCAACTTGGAAGTGCCGAGGAAACAATTGATTTTCCTCGCTTTCAGTGTCAGTCAGTGCAGCATCCGCAACTGAGTTTTTTATGGGTCGCTGATTGGGAGATTGGGGTCACTCGACTGCCCAGATGATGTCAACAGATTGAGCCATGGCTACTCCTGATGTTGACAGGTCTGATCAGCCTCTTTTCACAAATTTTCTATGGATCTGTTGTCATCTGTCATGTTCTTCTTTTCCAAGAATGTGCTCCTCCTTTCACCGTGCTCTAACTTTACCGTGCCATGCTAATGCTATGTAGACAAAATCAAATGAACTAGCTAGTAGCTCCATTGCGTGTGAAGGTTATATTATCTGGACACCACTAACCCATAAGGGATCTGTTTAGACGAGACATTGCATGGTTAGGAACATCGGGTTATTGCTAGCTTTGCAGGTATAAACTGTAAAGCATTAAATCGTGTGGTACAGCATTAGCAGCATAACGCTTTGGCGGCTTTGCGGCTGTTCATAGAATCATAGGTCACAGACTCTTGGTCTGACGGGGAAGTTCAGTGCCATCGCGTAGGAGCACACACGAGCCAAGAAGGAAATCAGAAGCAAATGCAAGAAACGTGACAGAAAGGATAACAACAGGCCCATAGGCCTAGACGGCACTAGGCCATTAACAGGCCCAATGTCGTAGACGGCCAGGACTTTAAAGATTCGGCTCTGCAGGCTTGCCTAGTCTCATCTGGAGACTTTGGTTAGGCAACACGGAAAATATAGAGCGAAGAAGGATTCCGAGGGCCGGCGTTCTTAGGCTTTATTAGGCCAGAAAACAATATGGCCCAAAAATTTCTTAACCAAAATATGGCCCAAAATATCTCCAAAATATTATTATTTCTCTTTTTCTGTCTTTAGGAGGAACCAACCAACCAGGAGGGGACTTCTATGAAGTTGCGAGCTTGCGAATATAACTTTTATTCACGTTAAACTATTTTTTGCGAGGATGTACGATTGATTCAACTATCTTATTAACAAACTTTAGAGGATTACAAGCCTAAAATATTGTTTCAACCTCATACTTTTTGTTGATGTTTCAACCACCCGCCCAAAAGAAATAACCACGCCGCCGAACGTGCTTGATCTACGATACGAATAAAATTTTGCAATCAGCCATCATCTTCAGAATTGTAAGTTCTTCAGAACTCGATTCGCCTAATCAATCCAAACCTCTATATGCCCCCATAGTTTTTGTACACAATCCAGCATGAAATATATGTTTGTTAGCTTGTCCGATAGCTGCCGACGCCATCCAGTATGCGTTGACGCGTGTGATTCCCATGTCTCATAAGCACAAGCAAAACCCGCCCATTATCTTTTCGATTTTTGCGACATGTTTTTTGTTATCCCTGATGTTCCTCTTCGAACCTTTCGGACTCGGACGTGCCAACTGACGAAACCTCTGATTTGGTATCAGGGCTTTCCGATCCATTTCCCAATTAACAAAAAATTCTCAATTAACAAGGGTTTTCTGGACTTGTTCCAGGTTAGGTGACGAGCAGGTCGCTAGCACCGCGGTCGTAGCACCAAGCACGGAGCATCCGGGGCGGGGATTTCCTATTGCACCGGCCCGATCGCGTGCCATCCGTTCCGGACACAGACGGCAGCACGTACGATTCCCGATTCCGTTTCCGGCAGTGTGTACGATGCTGCCACGGGCAAGAATTGATTTCAGCTTTGCTAAAAAAAGAATCAGTTCATGTACAACGCCGTGATGTGTTTTTTTTCCTCTTCTCATGGAAGAAAGAAGTGAGATTTCTCTGGTTCAAGTTCAATGAGTGCTGTCCTTGCTACAGCCGCTCCTTTTCTACGGCATTATTGCTCGTGTACGGTCGATTAATTTGACATCAAGCGCGGAAAATGTAGTTCCGGGGCAGCAATGAATGTAACGTTACGGCAACCAGAAGCTATTCTCACATGTTGCGCTCGTGCCACATGTGTCTGTGCTACACGCTACGCACTATTCCTACACGTACGCTGCAGCAGGTAGAAGGTAGAAAGTCCCGTTACACTGGCGGCATTTGTTTTCTGGTGCCTGCAGTCTGAAATGCCAAACACTGACGACCACGAAATCTTTCCCCAATCCAGTAGCGGAACGAACCATCAGACCAGGCCCGATTTGCAGCTTGTGTTCCACGACCGGCGCGCGACACCGACAGGCATCTCCCCCTGACGAACCTGTGCCTTGCTTGCTGGCTCGAGCACAGGAGCATCCGCATCGGATCGTGTCATCTAAAACTAAGGCTTACATCGAATTTGACCAATTCGACCAAAAGTATCTTTTTGAAAAACGTGCCTCCTCTCCGCTTTTAAGCTTCCCAATACATTTTGCTACAGTCAATTCGATCGAATTTGCGCGAACTAAACAAGGCCTAAAGGGAAAAAGACTTTGATTCTGACTAAAACCTCGCAGCAGCTAGCCGGCCGGCAGGGGCCCGTTTCATGCTCCAAGTCCAAGTCGTCCCCCCTGCCCCCACCCCAACCAAAGTTGCTGCCACGTTCGCTAGATCAGTTCGGCCCCGACCGCCCCCCGGCCCTGAGCTCGGAGCTTCCCCCCTTGGCCTCCGACGTCCCGGCACGAAGCTTCCACGACCCCGGGCCGCGATCACCGCCGATGCGCGTGCGCCGGTGCCCGTACGCGTCGCGTCGTCGGCGGTGCGGGCCTGCTCCTGCCCGGTCTCCTCACCCACCTGATCATGCTCGCGATATGTCTCCAAATCCATATTTTGCAAACGGACAGGGCCCAACGACCCGCACCGCGCAGGTTGGATTCGGAGCACCCGCACGAGTGTCGTGCGGCACTCGCATTCTACGCAGCGGAGCAGCTAGCTGCTAGTGCTATCTCCGTTTGGTGCTCAACAACAACTCCGGGACCGTGTGCCCGCGGGGGGCAGGTAGCGCCTTAGCGGTAGCGCTCCGCGTGGGTTCCGGCTTGCGGATCGCGTGGTTCCCATGGTCCTCCAGTGTGTGCGGCAAACCGCGCACGAGCGCGATGCCGTGCCCGACGCCGCTGGGTGACGATGCGCGAAACGGTGCGTGATTAAGGCCCTGTTTAGTTCCCCCTCTGGAATGCATTTTGGGACCATTTTGCATTCTGCGCGATTCTCAATGCACTTTTTTCTCTCTGTGCACGCGGTCCAACGCCCTCCATTTTGCATTCTGGAATGCATTCTGGGGAACTAAACACCCTCTAAGGAGCACGCAGCGAGTCCAGGGACTGCGGTGTGGTGTGGACTGTGGTTTTCGTGGACGGCACCAGTGCACGGCCGCTAGTTACTGTCTGCTTTATGTATAGCCCTGTAGCTGGAGGGGCCCGTCCGACAGGGCCGGTGGAATCTTACTGTGCCTTGCGGACAGCTCCTCTCTTGCTTGCTTTGCACGCTTCGTTTTGAAGGCGCGTGAATGGGGGTGTACCGCGTACGGATGTAGGTGGTGTCTCTGAGGATTTTTGTATCCGAGGCTGTCGGTTTAAGTAGATTTTTTACAGTAGTAGGCATGTCCTCGTGCTCGTTCAGAAAAAAAAAATGTTGCAGCGTTTAGCCATGAACGATCGAAAAAAGGACAAGAAAAACGACACGGGGATCAGACACACATCATACGACAAACCTCATCCTTTCTTGTTGAGCGTATTCATGGCCACTATCTGCAATACTCAAGATGATAGAAGAAGGGCTGGACTAGGAAGTAGGCCAATCATTTCATACGCAAAAGAGGCGAATAGAATAAGAAATGCAAAAGAAACACATCAAAACATATTGTACATGATTTTTCTTTGTTTTTTTAATTAATTGCCATGTTCTTCCTTCCTAGCAACTTCTTTTCTTTTTTTTTTCCTGTGACACACCAACGGCTAGCCTCACTCTTGCCGGCGACCCACTTCTCCTTCTCTATCTTGTATCTCCTATAACATAGCTGCCTTGTATTTCCCCTCTCCGTGCTTGCTTGCCTCTTTCTCCCGCCCCTCTATCTATTGTGTCCTATGAGACGTAGCCGCCTCACTCGTCCAACTATATCTCATACTCTATCTTATGTGACGTATGGACAGCTATATTCACCGATGACCACCGCTACCTCCGTTATATTTACTTGACAATGCGATCTGCCGTCGATATCCCTCTAAGCTTGGAGACACCTCCAAACTAAAGAAACAATCCCTCATTAAACACCAAAACTCAATGGAAGGTTAATCGACGGAGGACGACTAGGATTGGAATTGTGTTTTTAGTTGGTTCAAATAGGGAAAAGCGTGAAAGCAGAGACATGAGGTTCATGTTCATGAGGTTCAGTTGTATAGTCTGGTGCAAGTAGGAACAAGTGCAGTCCTCTTCACACAGAAAACAAACAAATCAGGAAAAAGTTGCGCTTCCAAACATTCTAACGAAGCACGATTTTAGAATGATCGTCGTTTAATAATCATCCCAGGAGCGGTCAATAGCACGTTGATGACCGACGCACACAGCATAGAAATTCATAAAAAAATTGCAACCCAGAAAATTGCTGCCGGTCTCGATCCATGACGTCCCGAGCCATCACTCTCCAAGGCTTTTCTTTTCGCACAATCATTAGGCGTGGCCCACCGGGTTAAGCCAACTACAACGACACGAGACGAGATGCAAAAGAGAGAGCAGCCAGTGGCCAAGCCATATATATATATGCACTGGCACTGCATTTGACTTGGAGCATGCACGGAGCCAGCCACTCGCCATTGTTCCTTCTTCCATCTGCCGCCTCCTCTGTCCACCCTGTCCCCAGCTTATCCAGGAAGGCACAGCCAAGAACTCAGCGTCACTCACCAGCAACAAAGCTTGCGTGGCGATTAAAGGAGCAGCGGACCTGTTTTTCTGGGCAGAGACAGTGAAGCACTCCTCTCAGAGCTCGGGGATCTCAAAATGTTCAGTGGTTGCGGCCTGTTCGCCCGCGCCCGCCGGGGCCGTGGCGACCTCAGGAAGCGCGGGGAGATGGGCGGGGCGAGCTCGCGGGTTGCGCCGGCCGAGCCGGTGGGCGTGGAGGAGGAGGAGCTGATGGGCGGCGGCGCGGCGAGGCAGCTGGCGTGGGCGGAGGTCGAGACCGCCACGCGCGGGTTCTCGTCCCGGGTGGTCGGCCGCGGCGGGTTCAGCACGGTGTACCTCGCCTCGCTCTCCTCCTCCCGGCTCGGCGCCGTCAAGGTCCACTGCAGCAGCGAGCGCCTGCACCGCGCGTTCCGCCGGGAGCTCGACGTGCTGCTCTCGCTCCGCCACCCGCACATCGTCCGCCTCCTCGGCTACTGCGACGAGCGCGACGAGGGCGTGCTTGTGTTTGAGTACGCGCCCAACGGCGACCTCCACGAGAGGCTCCACGGCGGCGGCGCGGCCGGCGCCCTGCCCTGGGCGCGTCGCGTCGCGATCGCGTTCCAGGTGGCCACGGCGCTCGAGTACCTCCACGAGGGCCGCGACCCGGCGGTCATCCACGGGGACATCAAGGCCTCCAACGTGCTCCTCGACGCCAACCTGGACGCCAAGCTCTGCGACTTCGGCTTCGCGCACGTCGGCGTCTCGGCCACGGTGGGCGGCGGCGGCGGTGGACGCCCCTCGGCGCGCGCCGTCATGGGCTCCCCGGGCTACGTGGACCCTCACCTCCTCCGCTCCGGCGTGGCCACCAAGAAGAGCGACGTGTACAGCTTCGGCGTGCTGCTGCTCGAGCTCCTTACGGGGAAGGAGGCCGTCTGCCGCGAGACCGGGCACCGGCTCACGGCCGCGGTGGGGCCCATGCTCCGCGATGGTAAAGTGTCGGACGTGCTGGACCAGAGGCTGGGAGCCGAGCACGACGTCGCGGAGGCCGCCGCCGTTGCGGAGATCGCCATGCAGTGCGTCAGCGACCGCCCAGAGCTCCGGCCGTCCATGGCCGACGTGGTGCGCGTGCTCCAGGAGAAGACCTCCGCCGCTGGAGCGAAATCGGACCGCAAGACGATGTCCTAAGTTGGATGCAAGGCGTAGATTGTAAATACTCCTTGTTGGTGCTAGAATTATGCTTTAGGGTAGCTAGGAGAAGAATTTGCCTAGTGAGATGAGGTAGAAAAAAATATCCAAAATTGAAGCTTGTAGATCACTAGTTGTGATAGAAAATTTTGTCATGCATGGCGTGTTTGTTGAATCGGCGACATCGAGGTACTGTTTCATTCTTCAATTTGCCTTGTTGTCTAGTTGATATCACACATTAGGTGGGGATGGAAACAATAGGTAATTTCCTAGGGTTCTTCAACCACTTTGAGTAGATTTCTCTTTCTTAGATGTTCCTGTGACATTATTTGGTGAGGACTAAGTTCTGAAGGATCAGCGTTCAGCTTTCGGGTTTTCTTATGACATGGTCAGATTAATCTGCTCCAACGAACGAACAATTTAAAATAGGCATCGCATGTGAACCTAGAAACAGGATTAAAGAAGGCCAATTATTGGCAAGACGAATTGTTCCCAAAAAAAATTATGTTGAGCTACTAGCTAGCTAGCTTCACCAGTAAGCGCTCCAAAATGAGTGCCACCACCAGAAAGCGTTTGGGCCAATCAAAGCCAGATTCCTTTTTCACGATGGTCGTCTTTCCAGCTCCAATTTTAGATCAGCCACATGCTCCCACTGGCAACAGCGAACTTCTGATCTGTTTGAATCATTCATAATCATACATTGCTGGTTTTCTCATGCTCACAAAAAAATAGGAGGAAGAATTAAGCCAAAACTCTAAAGAAAGATAATCTATTTTTAGGAGAGTATTATGACTCCTTAAAATAGCCATATCTTAGACAAGATAATTTAGGAGAGTGTTATGGCTTCTTGGCCATTTGTCCTACTGACCATGTTACTGCCCTACTGAAGATGCTGCAGTACTGCTCGTTCACTTTTGCAGGCTTCACGTTTTACTTTGCGCTGAAGAAAGGAACTTCCTTTGATCGTCGCTTTGCAGATTTCAATCTCGAAACCACGAGAAAAGATGCCCAAACGGCAGCAAGCGCCAACAGCCACTGGCCCTGCGCAGCGCACGGTGAACTCGAGCGCTGCGCGACGACGGCCTCTGCTTTCTCCCTTTTCTGACGATGCTTCTCCATCACTGATTAGCGAAAGATGAGCCGGGGTCATAAGAAAGGTTTGCAAGAAAACGATGCCGATTAGTAGGTGATCTCTGTGACATCCTAACAACCGATGCATCGGCTACCAGAGAAATACTACTGGCACTGTTCCTCCAACAAAATTGCAGGCAGGAAGAAAATGTGCTGTGCTTCTCATGGCCCAAACTCGATGCCTTGGATTTATTAGCACTTGATGCGCTAGCTAATAGGACGCATTTAGAGAAAGGGCAGTGCCCGGCCCGGCTGCAGACTGTTGTGGTGGTACTGGTACAGTGGTACGGCACGGGGTAGGCGCCTGATTACAGCCTGAGCCACGGCGGCAACGGAGAAGTCATGGCTTGTCCGTACCTGTCCGACAGTCTGAGCTTGTTGTTGTTGGGTGAGCTAGCTCTGAGCTCCATCGTTTGCTGAGGATATGTTATAGTTGTCAGTCCACTGATGCGAACAAACTCCTCCGTCAGTGGTCAGTGATGACCTGAGCTGTGCCGTTCGTGGCCAGCGAAACCTCGGTGAATTGCCGTTCCCGTAGGATGATTGCAGACGCAGCTAGCCTTCTCTCATGTTCGGGGAGTTCTGAACTGGCGGGTTCGGAATTCGTTTATTGGCAGCCAGTCAGTACGGTGCCGTGTAAAGCAAATCCAGATCTTAGGCCCAGTTTAATTCAGCGAGATAAGTTTATGTGAGGGCACCGTTGAGATCACGTGCGGCAGATCTAGCTTCCGGGCAAGCTTCGCAGGCGAGCAAAGGATACTATGCTTGCACTGTCGCTCCTACTTTTTTTTTCAGGAAGATAAACAAAGGCGTATATATGTGCGCGTCAGCGTGTGGTCACAATGAGCTTTTGAGCGTGCCCTGCAAGCACAGTGTATACAATAAAGAACACGTACTCCATGTGTTGAAATCGTCCGTGTCCGTCGACGCATTCGCTGAAGAAAAAAAGAAGATCGATCGTCGGTAAAGGTCAGGATTCAACACGGATATAAATCAAAGGCGCCCACCTTTTTCTAACCACTAGTGCTCTATTCGATCGTTTGTATCTTTGTCGTAAAATGCGCCGCTTTCAACTCCTGGCTCTCCACTTCGATTCGTACCACTAGTGGTGTGTGTCGTGTCGCTGGTTGTTGTCAGAGAAAATTCCTTTTATGTCACTGAAAATTTATCTCATCCCTTTTATACTATTCAAATTTAGCCTATCCCCTCAGTGCCACTAAAAATTTAACTCTATCCCTTATGTACCACTGACGTTAGTTTTTCACGTGAGAAGCACCCCAATGCCATTAAAACGGAGAAGTCTGCTGCAAACGTGACGATTTTGCCCTCCCGACCCTTATCCAATCTCTCGTCAGCTCTCATCTTCTTTTTCACAAATTGAGTCGATCTGAACCCATCTCCTCTTCTCTCCATCCATGGCAGGACCATGCGCTGCGGCCCCTCGAGCCAGCCGGACCGCTCCTCGGCCCCTCGGGTGAGCGAGTAGCGGCCCCATCGGGCGCGCGACCCTGCCATGCGCGTCGCAGCCCTGCTCGGACGCGTGCGGAATGCAGCAACCCAGGTAGGGGTGGGCATTCGGTGTAACCGACCAGTTTGGTTCGGTTTGATCGGTGTATACAAATTTCGATGTTGGAAGGATAGAAAATCGATCGGAGCGAGCAAAACTGAAAAACCGACAACTTCGGTGTCGGTTTGTTCGGTGCGTCTGACACCCGGCCTAATTTGGATATAACCCAGTTGTGGCCCATGAGTGTAGGTGCACATATTTAGTACCACATTGCTAGTTGAGCAAGGGTGGAACCAGCTTATAAGCCTGTGTCCTCCAGCCATAGCACCTTCGGGTTAATCCTTTTACATGAAGTGAGGACGAAAGTATAAGCATGGTGCTATGTGTAAGTGGGCGAGCCCCTACCGAAGGGTGGCGCTGTGCGGAGTTGGAGGGCGGGGTGTTACAAATGGTATCAGAGCCGACCCTCGCGGTTACGCGTACGGGTGCAGTGTGCAGGCTTATGGCGCATGGCACATGTGGGCTCAGGATGGGACATACGGCATGACATATGTCGGGCCTTGGACGTACGGTCGTGCCCTAAGAGGGGGCGGTCTGCTGGGACATTTGCCCAAGTGTGGGTGAGCTGGACTGACGAGGACGTCGGGTTCTTTGACGGGGGGTGTATGTGACACCCGGCCCAATTTGGATATGACCCAGTTGTGGCCCATGAGTGCAAGTGCACATGTTTAGTACCACATTGCTAGTTGAGCAAGGGTGAACCAGCTTATAAGCATTTGTCCTCCAGCCATAGCACCTTTGGGTTAACTCTTTTACACGAAGCGAGGACGAAAGCGTAAGCAGGGTGCTATGCGTAAGCGGGCGAGCCCCTACGAAAGGGCGGCGCTGTGTGGTGTTGGAGGGCGGGGTGTTAGAGTGCGGTGTTCGGTTTTCACCGAAGTTCAATCCTCGTCTTCACCACGTAGTGATGCAAGTACCAATCGAACGAGAAAAGCACATAATAGAACGGGAAACCAAACAAGCAAGCAAACTCACTCCGCACAGCTGCCGGCTGCCGCCATGGATGAGCTGCGCTGTGCAGCTGCCGCCTCGCCCAGCCGCCCTCTTGCGCTGCTTGGTCCCTGCCCCTCCGCTCCCTCCGTGGAGTTGTTGCTGCCCGGCTTGCCGAGCGCCACCGCCGCCATATACCGTGGTGTCGATGCAGGTGACGGCGTGAGGATAAGTTTGCGTGTGGACTTGAGATTTTTTTAGCGTGGACAGAAGATGGAGGAGAGCTGTTGGGCTGAGTCGTCTAGGTGGGCCGTGGTGGGCTCAAATTGCAAGGAGGCATAGGGGTTATGGTGCTCGTCTGCTCGCACAATATTTGATCGGCGTCTCGGTTTTGTTCGGTGCTCCAGTATCTAGAACCGAAGCCGACACCGAGAACCAGAGTTTCAAGAAACAAAAATCAAAACCGACACCGAAAAACCAAAAAACCGAGAATTTCGGTGGTTCGATGTCAGTTCGGTTCGGTTTTTCAGTTTCGGGGAAAAAGTGCCCAGCCCTAAACCCAAGGGCGGAGAGGCGCTGCAGGCGAGGGAGTCTGGGGCGCCGGCGTCATGGGCAAGCCCAATTCAGGCCGGCGTCATGGGCAATTATCACGGGAGCCAGCAGCAGTGCACAAAAATCTAAGCGACGTCCGACCCTCTGATGACCTCAACGGAACTAGCAATCAACGGTAGCGAAGAATAAACTCACCTCGTTTAAGATGTAGCTCACCTGGTTCAATTCGCTTTTTGCTTGCTTGGTTTTCGGCTGTATCATCCGTTGCCTTAACTCAAATTGGAATGGGAAGGTTCTATACCCACGGGAGCTTGTGCCCAGCAGCAGTGGCGAATCTAGAAATTAAGAGGAGAGAGGGCTCAACTTGTTTTTTTTCTTCCTCTCTTTCCTCTTTCCCTTCTTCTCCCTCCATATTTCTTTCTTCATCTCATGAACCATGGATAAAAAATATTGGAGGCTTTGGAGGAGCTCCATGGAGTTCATGGGGGTGGGGGGGCTCCAGCCCCCTTTGCCCCCACCCCCACCTTTGGATCCGCCCCTGCCCAGCAGGCAGCAGCCCTCGTGCCAAGCCGCTGTCTGTCCTCGCTTGAGCGCAGCACCCGTCATCGTGTTCGACTCGGCCGCAACTTCTACATGCCGCTACACCTGCACAAGACGTATGATGGCGGCTAGAGCACAGGCCAAGGTATCCATGTCCGTGTCATAGGAAGAAGGTAACGTCTGAGGGATTTTTTTTTCTTTTGTAAACAAGGAGGATTGTGAGAAGATTGTCTCGTAGGGTAAAATTATCTTTTCCACCTTGATTTAACACGCATGTGATGGTAATGGCATACCAGGGATGATGTTAAGTTTTCAATGGCACATAAAGGATGAACTAAATTTATATGGCACAGAAGGGATGAGATAAATTCTAATGGCATACAGGAAATTTTCTCTAGTTGTCACCGCTTTCATTTGTTGTTGTCTAAGGGCTTGTTTAGTTCGTGAAACTTTAAAAACTAGTTTGTAAATTTGCAACTTTGGAACTAAACACCTCCCTTCAACTAGTTTGCAAAGTTGCAAAAGTAACGCATTGAAAAATGTGCCCTCTCTCTCGCGACACGCTTTCCAATGCAACTCTTGCAACTTTGGAACTAAACACCTCCCTTTAACTAGTTTGTAAACTTTGGCACTTTTGCAAACTAGTTTCCAAAGTTTCACGAACTAAACATGCTCTAAAATTTGGAACAGGCCAGGAAGAAAGGAAGTGTGGTTATTTTGGCCCAAACCGCTCAAAACTACGACTTTGTTGTCCGCATCTGGGCTGGGTCACTGGGATAACGCCGCACTCGGCACGCACGAAGCCATCATCAGCCATCGCTTGGTGGTGATGCGGCGGCGCTCGACGCGGCGACGCTTTTGGTGGGTGCGGCAGAGCAACCGCACCGAGCGGAGGGAATCCGTGTAAGGCCCACACATTCCGCTTTGCATACGGCCCAATTACGGTGGACCGACTCCATTGTTCCCTAGGATGTTTGGACCAGGACTTGCAGGGCTGGCCTGTGGTTATTTTTGGGCTAAGCACCCGATCGACAGGCTGAAGGCGGTCACGCCCACCCACCCATTGGCACGGGCAGCCCAGCCCAGGGAGCAAAAAGGCTAGGCAAACTTCTCGGCAATGTCAACTTTCGATTTCAAGGATCCAATTTGCTGTCGAATCCATTTCTTCAATATCTTGGCTAGTCTGGACTCCGGAGAGCTTGATGTGCAATCAGTGGCGGAGGAAAGCCTGGGGCGAGTGGGGTCATGGTTTCAGACGTTGGACCAGTTTTTTTCCTACTGTGCATTACGGTAGCAACAAAGCCCCATCAAGTCCACTGACTTGTCCTAGCATGGGCTCGGCCCAGCTGCGCAATACTCTGATTTTTTTTTCATTCGAGTGGAGTAGCTTTGCGCCTTTGCCCAACTCCGCTGCACCACCCTCATGAATCCAATCCAGATAGGCATGGGCGCATGGCCAGTACTCTTCAAACAGGAAGCCCTTATTATTTGTTGAATGGGAGTGCAGCCGTGGAGCCAATGACAGATAGGGTTGAAAACGGACGGAAAAAAATCTCAATTCCGTCCGCCCGTATTTCTATATTTGATCCATATTTTTGGCTCTACAGAAACGGGACGGCAAAGTGTGGAAACGGGACGAAAAATAGAACAGGGGTAGCCGGGAATGGGACGGGATACGGGTAAGGGTGTATCCCGCCCGTATTTGCGGGATCCCGTTTTTAACCGGGATGGACCCGTATTTGTCCCGTATTCAATTTAACCAGGATGGGCCGGCTTGCCATTGGCCATTGCTAGTAGCTGCCCCACTTGCCTTTGGCGCATTGCTGTTGCGCACTTGAGCAAACAAGTAGGCAACAATTAGCAGATCTGCAGCCGACAGTGCCACTGCCTACTTGCATAGTACTGTCACACCATATGTGTGTTTAACTATTTATCACATATTCAGTTTTGTGTGTAAAGTGTTGTCGCACTATAATGAAACACTAAAGCATTTGATCCCGATTTAAATCCTGGCTCTTGTCCATTTCCGACATGTTTCCGCCCATATTTGTTCGTTTCCGTGAACCCGTATATCTCGGTCCCGATTCCGTATATTCTAGTCCCGATCCCATTTCCGACTATCCCATTTCCGGTAAAAAAATATGACAATGAAAATAGGAGAGGGGTTTTCCTGCCCATTTACGTCCGTTTTCATCCCTAGTGGTAGACCCAGGTTTTGGCCAACACCCGCCAGAAGCAAGAACTGATCACAACTATATGATCACTTATCAATAAAATTGCAAATGTAAAAAAAAATACACAATTCAAATGAAAAAACTGGATAAGACACGGGAAACATAAGGCAATACAAATTACACGCAATTATTGGAAATTTGCTCCATCTAGACCACCATTTTTTTCATCAACAGTAGCACCTGGTAACCTGCCCTTTGCAGCTCTAATTCTACTGCATGCTGGCCAGCTTGATGCGCGCTGCTGCCTGGCTGTCTGGCTGGCTGCTCACGGTTGTCAACTTGATATACCAGTAATTAAGGAGATCTGAACGTTGAACGCCGAGGGGCCGAGGATAAGGATCTGGAGCTAAGAAACGACGGTGGTGGCTCAATTGATCAACTCTATGGTGACGGATCGGATCCTACGAAGAGTTGAGGCCGGAGTTGTGGAAGGGGCTGGCGTAGTGGCGCCGGCGAGTGGCCGCACGGTGGCGAGCGGCCTATAGGCTATTATACCCTCCTTCCGGCCGTCGGCACGGCATGCATGTATATGAAGGCCATCTGCAACTGCATGTTTATTCCACGACTCAAAAAAGCTCTATTTGCTCTAAAACCCAGCTTCCAACTCGTAATCCGCACGAGCGCACGGCGCGACGGTGCCGCTAAGTTTAACCACTTCGGCGAGGAGCGTACTTACATTTCATTTTCCGTCGATCCGTTACGCACATGCCAGGCGCCCCTTTTTTCTTACCTGGCTCAGTTAACACATGCGGTCCGTGTAGATCATCGTGGGTCGGGACGGAGCACGGTTCATCCACAGAGTGGCTCGCTCTACGTCGAATTGATGGAACGTCCCGTCCCCCAGCCCAGGCCGGCCCAAGTACACACATGCCCGTGCGGGCCGTGCCTTGTGCCTCGGCCCGTCTCTCTCATTGACGACAGACATAGAGGCCGTAGTACACCCGGTATCTAGGCAACGGCCCAACAATGCCGCGCCTACTCATCGTATGTTGTACGCAACACAGCTGAGACCTTGGAATTTCTCAGCAGAGAACAGTCGATCTCGAGCAACCACTGAGGGGGTGTCTAGTTCACCCTCATTCTTCAAAATTTTGCATAAAGCATATTTTTCAATGTACCTTTTTTTTCTGTACACACTCTCCAATGCATACCCATTTTGCATAACGCAGTGAAGTAAACACTCCCTAACCAAACCACCCGCAAGCTGATCGGCGGCCACTCGGGCAGCACATAAAACATGTGAACCTGTCAAGTCGACGACAGACACGAGCGCTTCTCAAAGCTGATACCCCAACCGCCTACGACAGGCGGCGGCGACGGCTCGGGCCCCCAGATCCGGCGCCGCTCCGGCCGGATCTGGAGGCTGCGTGGCGGGGGCGCGCCTGTGCGTGGCGGCGGCCGGCGCCTGGACGGGGCGGCGGTGAAAGTGTATCTAGGCTCCCTTGTGGGTTTTGGTGATTTGAATGACAAAACGATTAAAGAACTAACGTGTTTGTCAAAGATAATTTGCAGGGATTAAAATTGTATAATTGATGATTCACTATTGGTCATTGGTTGAATTCAATGTGAATGGCTCATGTTGACATAAATAAATTAAGTGGTTGTTCCCATTATATATAAATATGAAAGATGGCAAGCTATGGTGCAATAAAGAAAGAGACATAACGACATATGTGATATATTGGTCTCTTAATTGATGAAACCTTGTTTATATTGATATGGGATATCTTAGATCATGTTAGATTAAAATGTTGCATAAAGCAAGTTTGGTTGAATGGACAAGAGACATGGTGATATGATTTATTCTTGGTCTATATTTGAAGAATGACTTGCAAACAAGACATGATGACTTTGATAGAAATGAAAAGGTCAAATTGAAGTGAATATATTGCATATCAAGAATTGGTTTTTATTGTTGATACAAACTAGTGTGAAGCTATATATGATGCAAGGATGAAGAGGTGGAATTCGGGATAGTGTTTCTAGGTACTAAGCAATGTGTGATCAAGTTGCGGACTTGAGTCATGTATCTTTGCTAGGGTGACGAAACTTTCTTTGGATTTCAACTTGATGAATCTTGGTCACATGTGGTATTCATATTGGCAAGTATAAATCTTTCTAGAAGTAAGTTGTGAAAAGGTGAATTGAACTAGAAGTGGATTTCATTCAAAGACAATGGTTCAAGTCACTAGCTCAAGGTTGAAGTGCTCAATTCAAAGAAGACAAGTTGGATGCAACTCTCAAGCGGATATATTGAAGAAGTATGGCATGGTTCAAAGTGATGAAGCTCAAGTGTATCAATAGTATTTATATTTTATCTT
>CM014276.1:52865620-52877075 GCA_004135705.1 Alloteropsis semialata | reverse complement strand
AACGATATGACTACATGTTTTTACTTGTGTACTAACATGATTGTGTATAACGCAACGTACGCTTTAGGCGGGACACCGACGACCCAATCGAGGAGCAGCACCCAGTGCTGACCCAGTGAACGGTCTCCTCGAGATTGAGCGGTGGTACCGACAGGGGCAGGGGTCGCAGGACGAGATTGGTGATTCACAGTTAGCTGGCGCCCCTGTACCTGCTACTTAGTTCTCGCAGCCACCGTTCGCGACACCGCCTCTTGCGGATGCAGGGCGCACGAGTCAGCAGGCACCGCCACCTGACCCCCTTACGTACTCCACGCACCACACGAGGGCCGCGCAGCAGGCGGCCAGGAGGGTCAGGTCTAAGGTGGCGGCAAAGCGAGGCCGCATTTAGTTTTTTTACTTTTTATGCTCCAGCGATTATGTATCGTACTGGATATTGTATTATACTTTTCATGTTCACTTGTTTGTTGTTTGTGATATTATTCGGTTCGATGTTATTGTTGACGCGGAAAATCGGCGGTTGTATCCTCCGCGTGCAGCACAAGAAGACCAGGGAGATCTGCTTCGCTCCAGTGCCAGCCTACACTCCGTTCAGGTTCGCGGCGTGCCAGTCAATTTGACCTGAAATTGACAAGGGAATAAACAGTTAAATTACTCTTTGATTGTGCCGGCTCTATTCCAAACGGCGAAGGCACGTCGGATTTTAGCCAAGACCCAATCAGAATGTATCGGCCGATGCCAATCGGACCTCAAAATCGGACTTCATAGATGACGTCAATCGGACCAAATAATCGGACCTCAATCAGACACCGAATCGGACCTCAGAATCGGACCAATCAGGATCGCACCTTGATTAATATAACAGATCAGCCTTTGAATAATAAAATAAAGCATAAAACATGGCCAATATGTAAATAACGGATCAGCTGTGCCTTTGAACAAGATATTAAATAATCAAAGTGTGAGCCGATACATTGTCCACCTTGCCTAGTTACCAGTTTGGTTCATCTTATCGGACCATCTAACTAGCCAATCGGACCAGAGCCTTTTCAGAGAAATCTAGCTCCGACGTAGGGAATCTAGATTTCTCTAGCAATGATCAGATCAGATAGCTAGACAGTCAAACTCAACTCATCAATCTGACAACTAAACAAGATGCTCGCACAGGTGTTAATCAGATTAAGCAAATAAGCAGATAAAACATTAACAGGATCATTCTGATTCTAAGGTATGCTATCGAATAATCAAACAAGACCTAGCTCCGACGTAGGGAATCTAAATCATGCATAACACTCAAATAGCAATCAGGTATAACCAAAGTTTTCTTTGACTAATCAAGATGAATCTAGCTCCGACGTAGGGAATCTAAACCAAGCATGACAATCAAAGATCAATCTTATCATATTATGAACATCTAGCTCCGATGTAGGGAATCTAAACAAACACAATACTCAAAGAACAACCAGATTAAACCACAAAGCATGGATCGGACCTAGAACGATGCTGTAAGATAAATATTGCTTAAATCGGACCAAGACCAATGCTCAAAGCCGTTGAAGAAGTAGATTGATTCACATGGCGCAGATCTAAACCAATCTAGCGACTTCAAACAACCGCAAAGACTTCCTTTAAATAACCAAGATTACTCTAGCTCCGACGTAGGGAATCTAGACTAATCTTGATGATCTAGCTCCGACGTAGGGAATCTATATCAATCTTGATTATCCAGAGATAAATCGGTTGAACAGTATAAACGAGAAAGGGCGATGCGCCTCAATTCAAAGCCTATACTAGTTCGATAAATTGACTAACTTACTGGTAAGCCGGAGATCAGAACTGATGCAGCCCGTCCACCAATGAGCTTCGTCGGTAACTACTACTAGGGTTTTTTGGCGTGAAGCCGGGTTGTATTGATTGTGAGAATAATTCTTTACAATGGACGAGGGTTTATATTTATACCCCGGTCATGATGAGTCCTGATCGGACCAAACTAACTTGCAGATAAAGTAAACTTATTCTAAGATAGAATGGGACTTTTAATACGCCTTCTGAAAAGGAAATAGTCCCCGTTCATGCCACGCTTCCTTTTTAGCCGACGCATCTTCCTTCGTTCGTCACTAGATCGGATTCCCTTGCCTTATCGGACCTCTTCTTCACGTCGGCTTTCCTCTCTGTCATCTTCGGTTTCCTTTTCTGGCACTATTTGTTTGACCAGTCAACGGGCCCACTGCGTAATTCCAGCCTCACCACGTCATATCTGACTCAGCATATCTGGTGCGAAAACCTGGTGTCAACACATGCCCCCCAGTTTCGGAGTATGAAGGATTCATGCTTTGAAATTCTGTAAATCCAGCGTCTCAATCTCCTAGCCGATGCATTTCGCTTCATAGATTCAACACCTTGACTTCTCTAGCACTGCCCTTTTCATAGCCGATACCTTTCTTCAAGCTTCTTTATCACAACATGTTAGCCAATATGAATAATCAAGAAAACTCTACTCTTCCTGCTAAATAACTTGGTTTTTCATTTTCAAATCAAAACATAACTTCGTTCCTCAAATGATTCTCTCAGATCGCTCAATGTGTATTATTCCTCACCAAGGCACTGTATCGTCTCTTTTTCTTCCTACTTCTAATAAGGCCTTTTTTGTGGAGCTAAGGGTAGGATATAGAAAGGAAGCATACTTGCACTGCATATCTTGCAAAGTCAAAAACCGGATCCAGTGGAGAAAATAAGTCATACAATCAGATCAAGATGTGCATGTGTGTGGAATTTTTTTTGGGTGAAACTCCCTTTTGCATGACTCTTCATTTTACTTTTCTTTTCAGATATGGGCTATCTTTTATATTTATTTTTTATCACTCTTCCTTATGCTTTTGAGCACGGATAATATATTATTTTTTTCTTTTTCTTTTTTACATAACCCATACCTTTTGCATAATGAATTTGAAAAGTCATGTCAAAGGGACGGAGTATTTTTGTATGGATGGAAGGCATGTTTTTGCGTAACTTCCAGTGTAGAAGTCAGCATATGAATAGTCGAGTATGCGAATCCAGACCAAACGACCGATGTGCCCGGAAATTAAAGTCTAGCATACCCAACAATGGAATAATATTTGGAGTGTACGTGATCTTGATCTTAAAAGCATGAAACGAATCTCACAAGGGTCACAAACAATTTGACAATGCTCAATACAAAACAAGCAGCATATGTGTAAGGTTTTCAGAAGATATCAACATATGGCTCTGGTAGGAATTTCATATCATTGAGGAACTAAGCTATGTATTTTATTTTCACAAAATAAAATTCCCAAGTATTTCACAGTAAGAAATAGAGTTTACTTGATCATACCATAGTTTTTGGATCGATGAGCCGACGTCGTGTTAGCATAGATGTCGAAATCTTCTCTTCTGAATCTTGGTATTCCAGCACTGTTCCTTCATCGGCAGCGACGGCATGAGCAGCGGCGGTATTAGCAATAGTAGCGGCGGCATTGGCAGCAACACAACCTTATGATCATCAGCCCTTCCTTCTTAATAATAAACATCGGCCATCAGCTCAGCTAAATGATAAACGTTGGTGCAGCAAGTAACCTCAGCTCGTTACACCGTTACGTGAGTTGCTTGTATTGGACTTTAGTCTTTGTAGCTTTTAACTCCGGTAGCTCTGCGTCATTACCATCCTGATCATCCTGGTGCCGTTCCTTCGCCCTAGTATCTTCGCAGCACTGCAGCAGTACCTCCGGTAGCCTCGTGCTGGCGGCAAACCAGGCCATGGTGGGTTGCTGGTGGTATTACTCCAGGGTCAATGCTGATAAAGTGATCGGCGGAATCGCCGATGCGGATGTAGTCGCCAATGCGGACGAAGTGATCGACGGAATCACCGAGGAGCTACGTTCTTTGGAACTTCCCTTGTTAATCCTTCTTGCTATTTCTTGGAAGTTACCTGTGACCGATCAGCAACCGGCATGGCCTGATAAACTTAGCTTCAAATAGCTTTGTTATTTAGGCCTTAATTGGTTCGTACATCTCAGTCTTGAATTGAAGCGCCCCTGCCTAAGCAGAGACTAAATGTGATACAAATTATCAGTCCCAGGAGGCTGATACACATTTATTCAACAGATGATACAGAAACTTACAACCCACGAGGAAGCGGGCACCTAATACAAACTAGGATAGCTAAAAGGTAAACTACGGCGGAAAGCCAAAGGATGAACCAGAACGGTTCAACCAAGGGATCAGAGTTCTGCGACAGCGAAGCCATCTTGGGCGGGACCAAACTCCACAGGCAAAGTTGGGTGCGGAAGCGACCACCTACTCAGCGTCCTCAACAAAGTCCGGGTCTTCTTCTGGATTAACAACAACAAGGGTGAGTACAAAAGTACTCAACAAGCCCAATCACACCCACGGAGGGGTTAATACAGAATTATGCACAAGGAATATCAAGGATAAGGCTAGGTTTTATTTTTGCCAAAAAGCTAGTTTTAACACATGCACGGGTTTATCAAGGTATTCTTTAGCAAAGCAAGCTTTAGTAACAAGCCAATTAAGTGGGGGTTGATCCACAAAGGATCCAAACTTTTAGTGCTACCGGATTTCCCATCCGCCGTAGCTTTTGGCACAAAGCCGAACTCATTCCAAAACCAACACACTCCAACCCATCCCAAAAACCTTAGTATTGTGACCAAGCCATAACTCGCCCATAACCGTGGGCACGGCTATTCGAATAGATTAGGAAACTCTGCAGAGGTGTACACTTTCACCACAAGTAGGGTACCGCAGCACGATCACCTTAGTGTCAGTGCGGATCCTATCGAAGCCATTACCCACCATAGCCAAAACTGCCTAGCCATCACGAGAAAAACACCAAGGGGTTTATGTCACTAAGACGGCAACCATGTCACTAAGACGGCACTTGGTTTTCCCGCTGCACACCTGCCTCCAGACAACTAACAGATGGCTAGTGGGATTTAGACTAAGCCCTTGCACCATACAAGAGTCGAGTGGTTGTACGAGAAAAGTGGGTTAGGCAAGATGACACATCACCTCGGTTTAAAAACCGGACAAAATGGATATCTCCCAACTTGCTTAACCACAAAGGTACAAGCCTCCTTTTTGGCATTTCACAAAGTCATGCCCATCCATTTTATCCACACAGTTTCACTCTTTTCAAACCCAAAACCCAAACCCAACTCACACATTTATTCTTTGATAAAACAAGTGTATAGTCATGATTGAGTAAGGAGTAACAAATCCTAAGCATTCTAGAGTTGGTTATCATCTAAACAGAGCATATCATATTTAGTGATAACTGGGTTGTCAAGGAATATCATAGCAATCAAGGGGTGGCTAACCAACCGGGTTTTAAATAAAACAATGCAATTATCAAAGGCTTAATAGGTTGTGTTTATAAAACTGGGATAAACATGCATCAAAGGATGGGATTGGACTTGCCGTCAACAAAAGCTTCCGGGAGATCCTGCTCGCGGTACGGGTCCTCGGGGTCGGGCTCGCGGTACTCTCCTGCGTAGTCCGGCTCGCGGTACTGCTCCTCCTCGTTCACTCCGTCGTCTAGGGCACGATCAAACAAACACTCAATAAGAAAACACATCCCTTTACCGATGAGTTGGAAACAGGAAGTAACAAAATAAAATAGGAAACAGAATTATTTTGGGATGATTTGTGTAAAGCTCGGCCGGAATGGATATAAGAGAGACGTGTTTGAGTTTGGTGGAGTTCTGGAGGAATTTGGCGCATGAAATGACGAGTTTAGGGAGGTTTAGGGCCTAAACGGGGGGTTTAGGACCTATTTGTGAAGGTTAAAAGGATCAAGGGTCTTTCTGTAAAGGTTTTTATATGGTGGAAGGGCCTGGTTGTGATTTTGGAAAGTATTTGGGGTTTTGGTAAACAACCAGGGGCTCATTTGGAATTAACTATAAGGATCAGGGGCTGTTTTGGGATTCTTTTCAAAGGAGGAAGGGTTCTTTAGGAAATATGGGATAGGGAAGGGGGTTTTCCGGAAAAGTGGCCGGCCTTCTTCCCTTCCTCTTCGGCCGAACAGGGAAAGGGGAGGGGTGCTCGGCGGCGCGGCGGTGCGCCGGCGTTCCCGGCCTCCGGGCCACGGAGGCGGGGCGGGAGCGAGCGCACGAGAGGGAGGGAACCGAGGGGGACTCCCTCCCCTCCTTACCTTGGGCAGGGAAGGCCCGAGGCAGCGGGCGCGTGCGCGTAAGCGTGCGCGTGCGCGTGTGCGTGCACGCCAGTGCGCGGGCGCGGGCGGCGGTGAGCACAGGGAGGAGGCGGCGCGCGGCTTGGGTGCGGGCGGCGCGGCGCTCGGGTGGAAGCGGCTCGGGCGGGAGACAGAGGAGAAAGGGAGGGAAGGAAGGAGAAGGGAGAAAAGGGAAAAGGAGAAAAGAAAAAAAAAGAAAAGGAAAAAGAAAGGAAGAAAAGGGAAGGAAAAAGGAAAGGAAAATTAAGAAAAAGGGAGGAAAAGATTTTAGGAAAAAGAAAAGGAAAAGAGGGGAGACAGGCCGGGATTCGCGGCGTCGAGGACGCACGCGCGGCAGTCGGCCGGTCGGCGCGACGCGCAGGTCGAGAAAAAGGAGAAACAACGGTTAGGGTTTTCGGACGATTGGATGATTTTCTGGAGTTCGGATCTTTGGAATTTTGGACAACGGAAAAGATCAAGAGGGTTTGGATTTGGATTAGAAACTCATCGATCAAAGGTTTTTGAAAACTCGTGATTTTAGTTTTTGATTTTTCCGGGACGTTACACTTATGGTTGGTACTCAACAAGTGGAGGAATATGCAAGGCCATCAAAGGGGGTTCAGGCTCATGCGGTTAGCACTTTTAGTTGATCAAGTTTTATTAGCAAGCACCTAGTTACTAGATGTAAGTTTATACCATCCCAAAATTAAGCAGGATAACCCAAAATTATTCCACCAAAAACCAAGAACCACAAGTTAAGATCAAGTTTAAGTTCAATTATCATGTGAGGGTCCAAGCCGCCCTTAACCGTGGGCACGGCTGATATATCAGTTTTACACTCTGCAGAGGTTGTACACTTTACCCACAGCTCGTGTTCCCCTTGTCGCCCGGGTTTGCAAGGCCCTTAAACACTTCCTTTGGTGAGTGGCGAGGGTTCACTACGAAGCCTTTACAAAGACCCAAAGTTAACTAGCAGCCCGCTAGAGTTTCGGCAGCGGTGAGGTCCATAACCCTCCCTAATGAGGCCGTACCTTAGCAAAGGCTACTCCTCCAAGAGGACCGGGCTATGACCCCTTCACCGGCCCCCTCCTTGCCCTTACGGTAAGACTACTAGCCAACCCCAAGTCTAATTAATTAGCTAAGTTCAGAGCCATGTGACACTGTGGTTGCACTGTTTTCTTGGGTGGTTCTCTATGTTCCAATTAATCATGATGATCTTGTAATTAAGCAAGAATATAACAACATAATTAAATCATGATTAACATTGCATAAAAGGTAACAGAACCATCCCAAGTTTAAGCAAGCTAAGCATTTCTACCCATGATATAACCAGGTGATTCAAGGTTCAAGGTAAAAAGATCTAGTCATGTCCTAATAGGATAACCCGTCAAAATTAATGCATAACAGTAAAGTAAAAGTGAATTTCATGAATGTAATTGGGACAAAAAGAATGTTCATGTAGAGGGAGGCCACTTGCCTTCCTCAACAAACTGCTGTTGGTCCTCTTCAAACAGCTGCTGCTCCTGATCTTCCTCGAACGGCACGTTCTCTACACGATCACACAAGACATACAAAAATAAATAAAAACAGTACACCAAACAGTACTAAAAGTACAGAACAAGCACCTTAAACTAAAGAGCATGCAAAGACGATCGCGTGGACGCGAAAATCGCCCAAAACGGATTTAAAACGACGAAACTACGCTAGTTACAAGGTTGCAGGGACCTATATGTAATTAAAACTAAAGTCTGCGTACTGTTTTGATAGAAACCGAGGGCACAAACATAAATAAACATAGATCTCAGGGGCTAGCAAGTGATTTAACCATGAAAAGGACGGCGGGCGGAATTATTCAAAAGATCAGGGGCCTAAACAGAAATGATAAGGGCATATGTATAAATACTTTACACATGACATGGATTGCGGGTTGATTAAGATAAAACCGGGGGTCTCTTAAGCAAAAAGACCGAGCCGGCGAGTTTGACCCCAGGTTGACCGTTATCCAGGGGACGATCTGGGCCCTTGATTTCAGATTGGACGGATGCAAATGAAAGGGGCGCCGGTGACCAAAGAATACGGCGGCGCCGCCTCGGGCCGCGGCGGGAGGTCGCCGGAGCATCGCCGTAGGACGCTACAGGCTACGAGAACGAGAACAAATGGCATGGGGATCATCAGTGAGGCATGGGAAGCTCACCAAGGGTGTTTGCAGGGGCTGAGTGTGACCGGAAGTAAGCCGGCGGCGGTCGATGGCGGACGGAGGTTCGGTCGCGCGGTGATGACGGGGTTCCGGCGTCGATTTCGTCCTCCAAGCGCCGGTGTTGAGCTTCTGGGGACCCTGGGAATGCGGACGTGGAACAAAGAGGATCAGAGAGAGCTCGGGTGAAGACGAACAGAGACGACGGCGGAGGCAACCTTGCCGGCGGCGATGTCGTGCTCCGGTGAGCGATTACGCGAGAGTGAGAGGTGGTTTCGGCGTGGGAAGTGTTCGTGCGCGAGGGGAGGTGCTCGGGGGGTCTTATAGCAGGCCGAGGAGGAGCGGAGGGGGCTCGGTGTGGAGGGAATCCGAGAGCGGGCGCGGTGATTACGGCCATTGAAGGCCTTGAAGGCTCTCGGCCGTTGCCGAGGGGGAGGAAAGGAGGGGGAGATGGGCGCCCGGTTGATGGCGCAGTGAAGGCGCTTGAAGAGGGGGAGGGAGACGCGGGCGCGCGGACGTGGGCGGCGAGAGCGGCGCGTGCGCGCGGGGAACGGCGGCTCGGCCGTGGCCGTCGCGAGGAGGAAGAAAGACGCGCCGACATGTGGGGCCGCGCGGTCAGCGAGAGAGAAGGAGAGAACGCGGGAGAGGGATGGGCCGGCTGTTGGGCCAAGTGATGGGCCGGCGGGGAAGAAAGGAGAGGAAAAGAAAAGAGGAAAGGGGTTCGGGCTGGGCCAAAATGGAGGAAAGAAAAGGAGGGAAAAGGTTTTGGGTTTGATTTTTGTTTGAATTTGTATTTGGAGAGTTTGAGAGATATTTGAGTGGGATTTGAATTTGGATAGGACTTTGAGATCACTCAAGCAAACAAAAACAAAACAAAGCATGAGATGCACATACACTTATTGAACTAAGATTAATTATTTATTGTTCAAGTAATTAAGGCCACAAATTAAATAAAGGAAAATAAATTTATTAAACCTAAGATCAACCTAAATAAAGTTTCTATAATTTATTACATGATGAAAGTTGGGTGTTACAGTCCCGCACATGACCCCGCCGCGCGCGCGTCTGGACAAGGACAATGCTATAGGGGAGGGAGAGAGGAGGTGGCATCAGTGAATGATCGATTGGCCGCTTGTGGGATTGACAAGAAGCTTCTTGTTATCGGACGCGTCCTCCCGTCCAGCTCTCTAGTCCCGGAAGCACAAGCACAAGACCGTCCGTCCGGATTCACATGCACATGGCCCATGATTATGATGATGGACACGCATACCTCCACGTCGCCAATCCTTTCCATCCATATATTACTAAGTATTATATACTTTTTCTTTGAAAAACAAGAACAAAAATCGTCAACCACGTCCGGCTTTCCAGTGAAAAGGTCGCAGGAATTCTTGGAGCACAGAAAAAGAAGAAGCCGGTAGTTGCTGCTGCAGTAGTACAGTACAGTGCTGATCGAGTTGATCATGTGGAGAGATGGGCGGGCCCGGGCCGGTCAGCGGGCAGGTCGTTCTACGACCGAACCAAGCCGTGGCGCCATGCCCAGGCAAAGGCAGGCAGGCGCCGTTTCATCGCGTTCATTCTGCAGGCCCGCCCCATAGCCGCCGCACCCGCACCGCATCCGGTCGTTGTTTTAGGTGGGTGGGTCACGCGGACACCCATCATCATTCTGCCCATCCCCAATCTTTGGGGGTGTTTAGTTCACCTCTCCATTTTGCAAAATGGAGCCATTTTGCAAAATGCACGTTTCCAATGCACTTTTTACTCTCTATGCACAGGGTCCGATGCATGCTCATTTTGCAAAATAGGGACATCTAAACACCCCCTTTATTCGCCGCGGCCGTCTTCTCCGGCTCGGCCCCAGCCCAAGCCCAAGCCCAAGCCCAAGCCCAGCCCAAGTCTTGAAGGGAGTCAGGTGATGAACTGTTGATCAGGTACGCCGCCTGCTTGCTCTGCTCCCGTGCATCTGCAATTCTGCATCAGAAAACCCAGCTGCTAGCAGAGTGAGAGCTACCACTGAATTGAAGCCGTCATGTACTACGTCAGGTGAGTGAGCGTCTCGAATTCGCACCGAGGGCCTGTTTAGTTGCAAAAGTTTGATAAAGTTTAGAAAGAAAGTTGCCATTAAAAAACGTGTTTTATGAGAAAGACATGGTTGTCAGTGAAAAAAAAGTTATCAGGGCCTGAATGAATACGCACGGCAGCAGAAACGAACCAGGTCCAAACAAACAAGGTTCGATCGATCAATCGCCTCACCTAAAAAGAGCAGCTACTAGTATAGGAGCCGGTGCTTTACGCTGCATGCATCCACGCGCATGATGACTTTGTACCGATCGAAGCCGGTAAAACTGCTCCCAACCACTGGAGTCGAGACTGGACAAGCTGAGGCACCATACTTCCACGGCCAAACAAAAAAGATCGATTGGGAAAGAAAATGATATACAAATGTATTCATTTATGCAACTACTAAAGCACTCTGCCCCTTACCAAGCCTCCTAATCCTAACCACAGCAATATTATTGACCTGGCTGTATCCTAATTGTCGAATACCTATATTAGGGGTATCCAATAACGGCGATTAAAAGTAAAAAACCCCCACCGCATTCTCTCTCTCCACTGCGGCACTCTCTCTACACAATTTCCTCTCCACCGAGCAAATCAATTCAAGCACGTCTCTCCTCTCTCCGATTTCTCTGTCCCGTCAAAACTCTCCACCCCCTCTCTGCTCCCTCTCTCCAAAATCGCATGAAGCAGCAGCAAGCAGGGCTGGCGGCCGGGCCTGGTGCAGACCTGCAGGCAGCGGGCCCAGCGGGATGGACGCACGCGGAGGAGCAGCCCGGCAGGTCGGCGCGCTACGGCTTGCGGCTGCGGGCCCAGCATGCGGGTTCAGCGGCGCGGCCTCACGCGGGGAGGCGGAGTTCAGCCAGCGGCGAGGAGCATGTCTGCGGTGAAGCGGGCCATCTGCAGCAGGATGCGGCCCTGGAGGCGGATCGGTGCGCAGAGCCGACCAGCTCGCGGCGATGGCGGCCAGCCTCCAGCTCACTGGGTTATCGACAGTGCAG
>CM014276.1:52801097-52849589 GCA_004135705.1 Alloteropsis semialata | reverse complement strand
CTAATTATAGCCAATAAAACTGCACCAAATCATAGCCATAACATCCCCTTGACTTGCTCAACATATTCCACCAACTAATTTCTCAAATCCATGGTTGAAATTGAAATCCCCATATGAAACCCTAACCAAGAACATGAATGAAAACCACTGAGAATCACTTAGGGTTTTGACTAAATACCGAGAAGACATGATCCTTGAGGCGCGGAAGGTCCGGGGGAGGAGCTTCGGTTGGTCCGGGGATGCGCCAAAATCTCTCCCTAAAGTATCTTGACTTTGCTTTGGAGGAGAAAAAGAATGAGAGAGAGAGAGGTGGCGGCTGTACTGAAAACGATCGGTCCCCTCTCAGTATATCCCTTCGGTCCGGCGCAGGTCCACTTCCGCCCGACCATCGCGGACGGTCCGCCAAGAGGGCGCGGACGGTCCGCCTCAGTCCTTATTTTCTGATTTTTCATATCCAAAAAGATATTCTGAAGAATATTCCACAACACCTGCGGAAGGTCCGCCCTGTCCTCGCGGACGGTCCGCGATCCGCGGACGGTCCGGTCCATATGTGGCGGACGGTCCGCTATACCAGAAATTCCAGCCCGAGAACTGCTGTCTTTTGTCACTTGTTGAATTTCTTTCTTGGATTTCTTCTCAAATATTTTCACAATGATTCCACTGAGATATATGTGATTACCAATAAGATCTTGAGAGAACTTTTGACCAAGAATCATGGAATTTATGCAATGAAATGAATACTAGATAAAAATGCATAAATAAATTGCATAAAAATAGAGTTAGAAAAGCAATAGACATGTGAGCCTAGTTTCAAGCCACATTTGAGAAGTCAATGACATTGAGCTCGTTTCTCAAGAAACAAAACCTTTGCTTATCCAATGGCTTGGTAAAGATGTCCGCCAATTGATCATTGGTGCTAATTCCATCAATTATGATATCCTCTTTGCTCACATGATCCCTAAGAAAATGATGCCGTATATCAATATGTTTGGTTCTAGAATGTTGAACCAGATTGTTAGCTATCTTTACGGCACTTTCATTATCACATAAGAGAGGTATGTTCTTGAAATCCACTCCAAAATCAAGAAGAGTTTGCTTCATCCACAATAATTGAGCACAACAACTTCCCGCCGAGATATATTCCGCTTCGGCGGTAGAGAGAGCCACTGAATTTTGTTTCTTTGAAGACCAAGAAACAAGAGATCTTCCAAAAAATTGACAACCACCGGATGTGCTCTTCCTATCAACCTTGCATCCCGCACAATCCGAGTCCGAATATCCAACCAAATCAAAATGAGCACCCTTGGGATACCAAAGACCAATATTAGGAGAATACTTCAAATATCTCAAGATGCGCTTGACGGCGGTCAAGTGACATTCTTTAGGTGCGGCTTGAAACCTTGCACACATGCACACACTAAACATAATATCGGGCCTAGATGCGGTAAGATAAAGCAAACTACCAATCATGGATCTATAAAGTTTAGGATCTACCGGTTTACCTCCCTCATCAAGATCAAGATGTCCATTAGTAGCCATAGGAGTCTTGATAGGTTTAGCATCTTCCATACCAAACTTCTTCAATAGATCCTTCACATATTTAGATTGGCAAACAAATGTGCCTTCCCTCATTTGCTTGATTTGAAGACCAAGGAAGAAGCTCAATTCACCAATCATAGACATTTCAAATTCACTTGACATCATATCACCGAATTCCTTGCAATAATCTTCATTGGTTGAACCAAATATGATGTCATCAACATAAATTTGACATATGAATATGTCATTGCCAATCTTCTTAGTGAACAAGGTATTATCCACCTTTCCAATTTTGAATCCCCTAGAAATGAGAAAGTCCCTAAGCCTTTCATACCAAGCACGAGGTGCTTGCTTCAACCCATAGAGAGTTTTAGAGAGCTTGTATACATGATTAGGCTTGTCAAGATCTTCAAAACCAGGAGCTTGTTCAACATATACTAGTTCATTAATCTTGCCATTTAAGAAAGCACTTTTGACATCCATTTGATATAGCTTGATATTGTGAGAGCAAGCATAGGCCAATAGGATTCTTATAGCTTCCAATCTAGCCACGGGAGCAAATGTTTCACCAAAATCCAAGCCTTCAACTTGAGTATACCCTTGAGCAACCAATCTTGCCTTGTTTCTCACAACAATCCCATCTTCATTTTGCTTGTTCCGGAATATCCATTTTGTACCAATCACATTATGATTCTTGGGTCTCTCAACTAGCTCCCAAACCTTGTTCCGGGTGAAATTATTCAATTCTTCATGCATAGCATTCACCCAATCCGGATCATTTAGTGCTTCATCTACACGGTTAGGTTCAACACAAGATACAAAAGAGAAGTGTTCATAAAATGAAGCAACACGAGATCGAGTTTGAACACCCTTACTAATATCACCCACAATTTGATCAATGGGGTGATCTTTGGCGATGGCATGATGAACTCTTGGTTGATCAATAGATGCTTGTGTAGAGGTTGAAGGTTGTATAGTAGTAGCAACTTGCTCACTAGATGAAGTTGCATTGACATTACTTGCTTCACCATCATCTTGAGATTGAACATTATCACTTGTGGTTGAAGTAGAGGGATTCACTCCAATAGAGATTGATGGACCATTATCATTATCTTCTTCTCTTCTAGGTCTAATATCACCAATAGACATGGTCTTTATAGCTTCCCTCAACTCATCATTTCTCACATCTTCTAGATTTTCTTTCTCTTCTTGTGAGCCATTTGTTTCATCAAATTCAACATCATAGGCTTCTTCCACAAATCTCTTGGACTTGTTATACACTCTATAAGCCTTGCTACAAGATGAATATCCAAGAAGAAATCCTTCATCTCATTTGCTTTCAAACTTTGATAGTCTAGTGCCTTTCCTCAAGATATAGCATTTGCAACCAAAGACCCTAAAATATGAAATGTTCGGCTTTCTTCCAATGAGAAGTTCATATGGTGTCTTGTTGAAGAATCTATAACAATAAAGCCTATTTGATGCATGACAAGTGGTATTGATTGCTTCGGCCCAAAAAGAATCCGAAACATTGTACTCCGAAAGCATTGACCTTGCCATATCAATCAAGGTTCTATTTTTCCTCTCAACAAGACCATTTTGCTCCGGTGTATACTTGGTTGAGAATTCATGCTTGATTCCCTTCTCATTACAAAATTCTTCAACTCTTGTGTTGTTGAACTCACTACCATTGTCACTTCTTACTTTCTTCAATTTATACTCAAACTCATTGTCGGCCCTTGTTACAAAATTCTTGAATATATCACAAGTGTCGGCCTTGTCATGAAGAAAGAATACCTATGTGTATCTTGAATAGTCATCAACAATCACAAGACAATAGCAATTTCCACCAATGCTTCTATAGGTTGTAGGACCAAACAAATCCATATGCAATAATTCCAAAGGTCTTGTGGTTGACATGACACTCTTGCTAGGATGAGAGTTTGACACTTATTTGTCGGCTTGACAAGCACTACACAATTTGTCCTTGTCAAACTTTATATTCTTTAAGCCTTCTACTAGATCATGCTTCAATAGTCGGTTGAGTTGCTTCATTCCAACATGAGCTAGTCTTCTATGCCATAACCAACCCATAGATGATTTGGAGAACAAACAAGTGGTCAACTTGGCATGACTGGATGAGAAATCCACCAAATATAAGCTCTCATGCCTAAACCCCTTGAATATGCTAATGTTTTCATCTTTACTAGTTACCTCAAAAGTCTCACTAGTAAAAGAACACTTATAACCAAAATCACAAAGTTGAGATACCGACAATAGATTAAACTTGAGAGAGTCAACTAATAGCACATTTGAGAGAGAATACTCATTAGAGATAGTGATCTTGCCCAATCCCTTTACTTCACCATTGCCATTGTCACCGAAGGTGATATCATCATAGTCGGATTCTTTGTCAAGAGTAGTAAAGATCTTTGCTTTGCCGGTCATGTGTTGAGAGCATCCACTATCAACCACCCAATGTTTACCTCCGGCCTTGTAATCCACCTACAAAAAGAAATTCACTTGCTTTTAGGTACCCAAATTTGCTTGGGTCCTTGGATGTTAGTCACCAAAACCTTAGGCACCCATATGGCTTTCTTCTTAGTGCCACTAATAGGGAGACCAACAAACTTAGCACAAACTCCACATTTTTTATCTTTCTTAAGAACATAGAATGCATCAAAGGATACGGGCTTCTTGTTCTTGCATTGGTGATTGATATCAACTTTCTTCTTGCAAATATGGCAAGACATATGAGTTTCTTCTTCATTACGAAGTACCTTTGACTTGACAAATTTGTTCACTACGGGGATGAAAGCCTTTTCCCCTTTCTTGGGCAAATATCCAAATCCATTCTTGTTCAATGTGAACTTTTGATTTGTCCAACAATGATTGAATCTTACATGGCTACCAAACCATTTGGTAAAATTCTTGGATAAACAATCAATCTCCTTCTTCAAAGATTCATTCTCCAATATAAGAGAAGCATCACAAGAAAGTCCATCACTTGAGCAAGAGCCATCACTTGTGCTACAAGATGGGTTAGATGAACAAGGAGCACTATGTAGACTTTCAAGTTTTTCATATTTAGCACATGAATCATATTTAACCTTTATGGACTCTTGTGCAAGGAGAGTGTGATGAGCTTCCTTAAGCTCCTCATGCTTTTCCTTAAGTATCTCATTCGAGGTTTTAACCTTGTCATGAGAGTCCTTAAGATTTTCATGAGAAGTCTTTAGCTCCTCATGGAGTTCTTGAAGAGAGAAGTATTTTCTCTTCAAGTCCGATATCTTTTCACTCTTCTTGCGCAATAGTTCATTAGAATCATTAAGCATTTGAACTAGATCATTATAAGACATTTCATCATCATCATCACTATCATCATCTAGTTCATCATCATTTGATACCTTTGCTTCACCTTTTGCCATAAGACAAAAAGGCTTGGAGAAGAGGGATGGAGCTTCCTTGATGGCGATGCCGGCAATTCCCTTGGAGGGCTTCTCATCATCATCATCATCATCCGAGTCGGAGCTATCATCGAAATCCCACTTCACATAGTATGCTTGACCATTCTTTTTCTTCTTGAAGAATTTTCTCTTCTTCTTGTCCTTCTTCTTCTTGTTTGGGCAATTGATAGCTATGTGCCCAATTTCATCACACTCATAACACTTCTTGTCTTCAAAAGGATTTTTTTGAGGATTGACCTTTCTTGTCATAGTTCTTCTTCATGATTCTATTGAATCTCTTCACAAAGAGATCCATCTCTTCATCGGATTCAACCTCATTTCCTCCTTCATCATCATTGGTTTCTTTAGTTGACTTGGCCTTGAGAGCAATGTTCTTCTTGTTGTCATCATTTGCTAGTCCATGAGCTTCCCTTTGAGACTTCTTGAAGATATCATGAGTAAGTACTTCACCAAGCACCTCGGTGGGTGTCATTTTCTTCAAGTCGGATCTCACAAGTAGTGTCACAATAGTGTCATACTTTTCGGGGAGACACCTAAGGAACTTGTGAGAGAAGTCTTGATCCGGGATATCAAATCCAAGGCCTTTGAGCTCATTCACAATCTCATTCTACCGGTTGAATATGGTGGACACATCTTCATCAATATTCATGACAAACTCATTGAATTTTCCTTTGTATACATATAGCTTTGCTTCTTTCACCGTGGATGTTCCCTCATGAATTTCCATGAGCTTCAACCAAATATCTTGAGCGGTTTCAATATTCTTCACACGGTTGAACTCACTAATGGAGAGAGCCTCATAAAGCACATTCATTGCTTGATCATTGAGTGACTCATTTGCTTCATCTCTAGGAGTTTTGTTGGCTTTATCAAGAATGACAAAACCATCATCCACTATTTCCCAAATTCTCTTGTTCATTGCCTTGAGATGAACCCTCTTTCTTGTCTTCCAATAATCATAGTTGTTCCCATCAAAGAATGGTGGTTTCTCCACATTGTTGAGATTGATTGGCTTTTCTTCACCCATTTTATCCTACTCCGGGATGGTTAAATCCTTCAAATATGGAGTCCTTAGCTCTGAAACCACTTGTAGGATCTAGGATACCTACTAGAGGGGGGGTGAATAGGCGGTTTTAAACTTCAATCACAAAACTCAACAAGTTTTATTAGTAACACAAGGTGAAACCTATTTCTACTAAGTCTAGTCCTATGTCAAGGTTTGCAACCTAGGGTGACAAGATACAATTCAATCTCTAGGAAGGTAAATTGCTCAAAGTAAATGCGATAATTGAGTAGAGCAAGAATTAACCGAACAAGAGAGACGAAATTTATCCCGTGGTATCGATGACTTGCCGGTCACCCCTAATCCACGTTGAGGTGGATTCAAAGCTTCAACCGCTCCTCTATCAAGACCTCGCTTGATGTATGAGCCGGCTTGAATCAATGAACCTCTCCAAACCTCGATTCCACTAGTGTTGCTCTTCCCACTCCGGTGAGGTGAGCACAAACCTCTCACAATCAAGGCAGGAGCAACTTCACAATCTTCTTTGAAGTGCTTCAACCGGCCACAACCACCAAGCCGTCTAGGAGGCGGCAACCTCCAAGAGTAACAAGTCGATGACGCTTGCTTGATAAACTTCTAGTGCCCCAAAGCTCAAACTCTTGATGCAATGCACTAGAACTCTCTCACACTCACAAGGATGCAACTCTAAGCAATAGGAGTGAGTGAGAGGTGGAAGAAGGCTCAAGTATGTCAAATATGCTTCAGAAGTGCCAAGAGAGAGCCTCCTTTCCCGTGGGTGGAGTATATATACTCCACCCCTTCAAAACTAACCGTTACCTTCAAATCCCGTGAAAACAGAGGATGGGCGGACCGTCCGCTACCCACTTGGCGGACCGTCCGCCTAAGCCTCAACGGCTACTTTCCAAAAGTCAAACGTGTCAGAGTTAACCGTTACGCAGCTGGCGGACCGTCCGCCCCCTCAGGCCGGACCGTCCGCCTCAAAGTTAGAAGCTCAGCTCTCCACGCGACTAAGGACCCATCATCCATAACTGTGGACCGTCCGCCATATAAAAGAGGCCTGGAACCCCCAGAACACGTTCCTGCGTAAACGGTCCGCCACCACGGTCCGCTTCACAGAAAATGACAGGCGGACCGTTCGCCATCCCCGGCGGACCGTTCGCCTTCAAAGTCTCGGCAGACCCTTCCAACACTTAGTCAATTTCACAGAAAGTTAGTTGACATGCGGACCGTCCGCTTGCTACCGACCGGACTGTCCGCCACCCGTGGACTGTCCGTCTGTAGCCTGCGGACCGTCCGCAGTACCACAATCAGCACTTGATCTTTTCTCTTTTTCTTTCCCACTTTCTCAACGGTGTTAGCTCTCATGCATGCAATGCAACCATTTGAGCAAAGTGGCACTAGAAACTCGTCATGCAAATGAAATTGACCCCTCTTGATAGTACGGCTATCTAGCCTACCAATCCGGTCAAAAATCTTCTCTAAACACCTCATGACCGGTAAAAGAAAATATCCTATCTTTTACCTTTGCCTTGAGCTTCCTTGGTTCCAACATACATATCCATCGTTAAATAACCGTTGAAGCTCAATCATCTCACGGGACTAACCTATTCTCATATCCTCAATGAAATAGTTAGTCCAATATGGTTATCATTAATCACCAAAACACAATTGGAGGGCCTAGATGCTTTCACTTAGCCACCCATTCCTTCACCTTCTGCTTCATTCCCGGCCACATAAACATCATTTTCAGCCTTCTGTACGTGACTGTAAACCCAGAATGGCCCCCCAAGGCACTCTCATGCAAAGCCTGAGTTATCTTCCTCTGCAACACAACATTATTGCCCACCCAGATTCTTCCCTTCCACCTAATGACACCCTGAGTTAAAGTGAAATGTCCCTTCTTCGCCTGTACCACTAATTCAGCAAGCAGCTCCTTGGCCTGCTCATCACTTTCATATCCGGTAATCACTTCTTTCAACCACACTGGCTGCGCCACTGAAATTGCCTTGCATTCAACCATTGCTGCTGGCTGATCAGTGTGCATATCCGGCCTTCTAGAGAGCGCATCTGCCACCACATTCTCATTGCCCTTTTTGTACAGAATCTTGAACTGCAGACCCATCAACTTAGTTAGTGCTCTTTGTTGTCAGGGTGTAGTAACCCGTTGATCATCCAGATGCACCAAGCTTCTTTGGTCTGTATATATCACAAATTCAGCATGCTGTAGATAAGGCCTCCACTGTTCCACTGCAAACAGAATCGCCAAGCACTCCTTCTCATAGGTTGATAAGCCTTGATTTCTGGGGCCCAGAGCTTTACTGATGTATGCTACTGGGTGATGGTCCTGTTGTAGTACTGCACCTATCCTCTTTGCACTAGCATCAGTGACTATCATGAACTGCTTTGAGAAATCAGGAATGGCTAGCACTAGAGCTTGTACTAGGGCTTTCTTCAAAGCCTCAAAGGCCTCTTGAGCACTCTCATCCCACACAAACATCTGGCCCTTCTTTAATAAATTGGTCAGAGGTTTACTGATAATCCCAAATCCTTGCACAAACCTTCTATAATACCCTGCCATTCCCATGAAACTTCTCACTTCCTTGACACAACTAGGTCTAGGCCACTTCTGAACATTTTGCACCTTGGTCGGGTCAGTAGAGATGCCCTCTGCACTAATGATGTGCCCCAAAAACTCTAAGCTAGGCTTTGCAAAGGTGCACTTGGATAACTTCAGATGCAGTTTATGCTTTTGCAGCAACTCAAACACCTGTTGCAGGTGCTCATGGTGTTCTTGTTTGCTTTTGCTGTATACTAGGATGTCATCAATAAATACCACTACACATTTCCTTAATAAAGGTGCTAGCACACCGTTCATAAACCCCTGAAAGGTTGCTGGTGCCCCAGTTAGCCCAAATGACATAACCTTGTATTCGTAGTGCCCACTGTGTGTCTGGAAAGCCGTCTTGTATTCATCTCCTGCCTTAATGCATATCTGGTGATACCCCACCCGGTGGTCCAATTTGGAAAACACCTTAGCCCCAGCCAGCTCATCCACGATCTCATTAAAGATTGGTATAGGAAATTTGTTTTTGACAGTGTATGCATTTAACTTCCTATAGTCCACGCACATGCGCCAAGCCCCATCTTTCTTCTTTACTAGTAACACCGGAGAGGCAAAGGGACTTGAACTGTGCTGCACTACTCCATTCGCCAGCAGTTCTTGGACTTGCTTCTCAATTTCATCTTTCTGTTGTGGAGTGTAGCGATAAGGCCGTAGTCTAAATGGTGTAGCACCTGGCAATAGTGGTATGGCATGATCACACGCCCTGCTTGGTGGCATTCCCTTGGGTTCAATGAAAATCCCAGCAAACTGCTGTAACAGTTTCTGAATTGGGGCCTCCAGCACTGGTTCCTTTTCCTCTTCACAAACACAAACCTCCAACAACTGTTCCACCGCCTCCTGTTTAATCAAGCTGTCCAGGCCCATAGCAGTTATCACTTTACATTCTTGCACCTGTGGCACCACTCCTTGCAACTTTACAACCTTGCCATCCTTCTGAAAGGTTAGCCACTTTTGAGCCCGATGCACTGTCATGGGACTAAAGTTCTCCAGCCAGTCCATTCCCAAGATTATATCATATCCATTGAATGGAAGTACCTTCAGATCAGCAGCAAACTGATGTCCCTGACATAGCCACTCACAACCAGGAACTACAAACTGGCACTTCAACTTGCCCCCATCAGCTACCTGCACTGTCACAGCCTGCTCCAGTTTTCGGATCCTTGGCATCACCCCCATCAAACGGCTACTAATGAAGCTAGCCGAGCTACCAGAATCGAGCAGCATGAGCACCTCCTGGCAATGCAACAGACCACTCAACCTGATAGTTTTCCTCCCTTCACAACCCTGGACTGCATGGACAGAGATTGCCACCAATTGTTCCATCTCTTCCTTCCCTTCACACTGTGGCCCTCAAACACATCCATCTCTCCCTCCTCATTCAGCACCAAGGACCACATCTCTTCCACAACATGCAAAGGAACCGTGGCAGAACAGGTGTGAGAATGGCTCCACCGTTCTCCACATTTGAAACACAACCCTTTTGCACGCCGGTATGCCATCAGTGCTGACATTCTTGTATCTGGGGTCTTGCTCCTCTGTCCAGACGGTGTCTTCTTCATCTCCGGGCTTGCAAGGACCGACCCCTGTGCACTACCCACCGAGGGTGTGGCATTAGTGGTGGTGGTGGTGGGCGGCAGTGGAAGCGGCACAGCTGGAGCCCGGAACTGGGTTTTGCTCACTGAATACCCTTCCGGTTTCCTCCCTTCACGCCGGTGGTTGCTACTGCCGACGTCCTCCTGTAACAGAGGAAGAGCACAAGCAGCATCGAGGTCCGATGGTCTTTGTATAATCACAACAGCACGAACATCATCCCTAAGCCCATCAATAAATCGCCCCGTAATCATAGCAGAGGTTAAACTACTATCATGAGCTAGTAATTGATGCAAAATCTGATCGATCTCTTCAATGTACTTTGCTACCGACCTCGATTGATGCACATGGAAAAACTGGCGAATCAGAGAGCTATACTGATCTCGCCCAAATCGATTACTCAGGGCAACCCCCAACTCCTCCCATGACATATTCCTAATCCTAGCCTCCATAGATTGCAACCAGAACATGGCATTCCCCTCGAAACTCATGACACCCAGCTTCACCCACGCCTCCCCCGGCACATCATAGAACTCAAAGAAATGCTCACATCTCTTCTTCCACAATTTCGGATTCGAGCCGTCAAACGAGGGGAAACTCATCTGCGGCATCAGGGATCCCCACGACTGCCCGCTCTCACCCCTTTCCCTGCTACTCACACCACCCAAACTGAATGGAATTGGAGATCGACTCGGGATCATTTCCGTACTTGTGACCGGAGCGGGTACCAGGGTCGTCACGACCCCAGCACCCAGACCCCGGTGCTCCATGTTCCTGCCGTGGCCAAATTGCCCGAGCTCCTCCGCCGAGCGGTAGCCTCCCAGATGGGCGGGGGCAGGCAGCTCCTCCTCAGATGCCTCCACGAATCGTGGCGCCTTCTTAGGTAGGTCATGGATGAAGTGTTCTACCTTGATCTTCAGATCTTCCACCGTGTTGCTGAGTTTGTTGATCTTCTCATCGACCACGGCTTCCATCCTCCGATCTCTTCCTGATCCTCCGCCATCTTCTTCACCGATCCCTCCAAGGTCTTCATGGAAACTTGCATCTCCTCAATCAACCGGTGCGTCTCCTTGTTGCCTTCCTCAATCTTCGACAGCAATCGATCCATCGCCGTCTCCTCCTTGGGCGGCGCCATCGTTCCCGTCTTCACCTGAAACCACGTCAGATGCGAATGCGCGGGCTCCAGGGTGGTGGATCTCGGCTCTGATGCCAAATGTTAGCAACTCCGAGATATATTGGTGGATTGTATCACGAGGTTACAAGGTTGAACGCCGCCGACGACTTCAATCGCCGACGACGAGCCTACGCCGCCGCCTACTTCAGGTTTCGTCTGAGCCAAGCCACCGTTTCTTCCCAAACACACGCCTCTTATCTCCGCTCACGCCACGGCTCGCAGGCCGCCCAGAACCACCGGCCTTACGGCCCAACACACTTAAGCCCACTCACTCCCTACATACTTGACATTCACCTTCTTGGGCCGAGTCGATCGTCTTGCTGGGCCTATGTCCACCGCGCCTTCCGACTCCTTGTTCTCCTCCTCCATCAGCAACGGCAGGCTCTTCTTGATCAGCACCGATGGATCCTTGACAAGATCCTGCAGCAAGACTTTCACCCGGCGTCCAAGGAGCAAACGAAGATCATGCAACACTACTAATTTACTCAGACTGAAAGCACAAAGTTTTTTTCAGAGCAGAAATCTTATATTCATTAGCCGCTGAAAGCCTCAAAACAGTACAACGATTCATGAAGAAAGGCAACAACACAAAGAAATAAATCAGAAAACAAGTATCTTGCAAGTTCTTGTCCGGCGCTTGCGCAGCTGAATGGGATTCACCATCTTTAACACCACAGGCCCACCAGCCAGTTTAGACCACTCAGCCATTTTTGAACTTTACAAAAGGTGATAAATTATGAAATAGGCCGGTTTGAGTCAGGCCTGCCTGGTCCAGCTCGCGAAAAAGCTAAACCGGCCAGGTCTGTGCGTAATTAACCTTATTGGGCTAATGTCCAACTTCCCTGAAGCAGCTCGAGAGAACGAAAAACTAAACAGGCCATTAATGGGCCTTTATTCTATTGGGACGAAGGAAGATCTGGGCCAGCGGCAAACATTCGCGGCCTGTAAGCTGTGTCAATGTGTATGTATCTGATGAAATGGATGTTGCTATCATTCGTCAGGTTCAGAATTTCCCAATCATGCTACTCTAGTTGCAGTCTTGCAGACTTGCACTGCAGCTAATGATGCTACCTTTCGCTTCCTGAGGTGACACCATACGCCTGCCTGATCTTGCACTCGTCTCTCTTTCTCTCGTGACATTCCTATCCCGGAGAAGATGTGCATGTGCGATATGTTCCGAGGAAAAATGATTCTACACCAGAACTAACAAAGATAGCAGCAGCAAGCAGGCGCCGGCGACCAGCGCCCGCCGCCGCGCCCGCGTGGCCGAGGCTTCGTTGGGCAGCGCCGGGTACTGGTCCGCCGGCGGCATGACGCACTCGTGCCCGTCGAAGTAGACCCTCCTCGGGAACGCCCAGCCCCCCGAGAAGGTGAAGTCGCTCTCGTGCTTCTCCAGTATCATCTCCGTCTGCACGTTGCCGTCCTGCAGCAGCATCTCGTTGTAGAACCGTATCCCCCAGAACATCCCCGTGTCATCTGCAAGAACCAGAATCCCCAAAACCTCGCGTCATTTCCTCTCGGACCCAGAGCAATTTCCCTGCGTTTTTACGGAGTGGCCAGTGGCCGGCACTTACTGAAGGTGCCGTACTCGACGAGGGGCTTGTAGTTGAAGCTGAAGAGCTGCGTGAGGCTCCGCAGGTTCGGGTGCTGCAGGACCAGGTTCCAGTCGCTGTAGTTCCTGACCAGGTTGTAGTTGCTCACCGTCACCTTCACCCGCCAGTACTTGCGGTAGTTCACCTTCACGTGCCAGTGCACCCGGATCGGGCACATGTGGTCGGAACACCTGACGATCGGCGCCGCCGCCTCGTTGCCGCCGTCCGCCGGCGTCCCCGGTTCGCCGCCGCTGATGCATTGCGGCGACGTGGGGGAGCCTCGGCAGCCGCAGCTGCAGCGCGGGCACGGCACGATCACCTCGTTGTAGAACGTCGACAGGGAGACGCAGCACGACTGCGCCCCGGCCTCCCGGTACTGCGAGTACGAGCAGGTCACCTGCCACGTCACTGCACGGCGGCAGCGAACATGTCAGGCCAGGTGCAGCGGTGTGCACGGGAACACGGCAACAATGTGTCAGTCAATGGCCAAGACAAGCAGAGACTTACAGAGCACTTGGACATGGCGCTGGCTGTCGACCTTGCTCCTGGTCGGGGGCACCTTGGTGGCGTTGCTGCAGGAGTACCCCGGCACGCCGATGTCGAAGCCCCACGGCATCTCGGGCTCCTTGCCGCTGCCGTCCTTGGCGGCGGCGAACTCGCCGACGACCATCTGGAACGCGGCGGTGGACGTCAGGTTGCCCTGGGTGAGGGACGACAGCACGCCGCTGCGGCAGCAGTTGGCGACCTGCTGGTTGTACGGCGTGCCGGGCGGCAGGTCCACCATGACGGGACGCTTCTGGCAGCAGTGCGGGCGGTTGCCGCCGGCGACGCGGGAGCAGTCGCCCTGCTCCGTCGCCTCCGCTCCCCCCGTGTACCAGATGACCTCCTTGCCGGCCCAGGTCCAGCTCAGCCGCCACCCCGGCCGCTCGATGTGCCGGTACAGCTGGTAGTTGTGGATGCTCACCATCACCTGCGCCAGGACCAAATCGATCGAATCCCCTTTCGCTCAGCCGATTTGTGCTTGCCGGATGCACGGGTAAAAAAGAAATTCGCCACGAGAAAAAGGGGGGAATGGCAACTCGAAACATGAGTAGGAAATTTTCTAGCAGCAAGGAAGGGAGAAGATTCTGATTTCTTCCCTCCTTCAGATGCATGATCAGGCGGAAGATTTTCACAGGTGGTAAAGAAAATGGCGGCGCTAAAATTTCACAAACTCACGAGCACGCATCCGCACCGTGTACGTGTTGGCGTCCTTGACGTCGAGGCTCTGGAAGTCCCAGTTGATCGTGATGTTGCCGTTCGGATCCATCGGGTCGTAGGCATCTGATCCAACGCGATCGAACTATCAGCAACCACGATTCGGCCGGCCATTTCTCGAGAGCAATCGCCAACGATCGAAACGCACGAAGAACAAGAAGAAGAAAGGTCACCTGCAAATAGCGCAGAAGAACAGCAGAAGAAGACGAGCATGACGAAGACGAGGCGGCGCTCCATCCCCACCGGTCCAGAACCGACGGAATTCCCCTCACGCCGGCGCATCCACGCCGCCGCCGAGCAGCCGCCCCTCCTCCGTATGGACGCGCTGGGCGCTCGGTTTCGCAGGAGATGCGAGGAACAAGACAGCGGTTCAGTCAGCAGATAATCCGATCGCCGATGTGACGTTCGGCTCGTCGATCGCAGCGCCTCGCCTCGAATTAAACGCCAGAGACGGGGGGCTTTCGGCTGCTCTGCACGCAGATACGCCACCACTGCGGAGACATTGATTACTCCTACTGCTGGCGACGGCCCAGTTGGCGCCCGCTCGCCGCGTGCTCCAGCACCAGCAGGCCCCGGCGCGTTTGGAAAGCCAGCCCCGGATTGGCCATGCAGGCCGCTGCACGCGCGCCTGTCACGGCGTTGCCACATTTGGAGGGAAGTTTTGAACCGGGAGGGTCACGGCTCGCTGGCGTGTGGTCCCGGGGGGCAATGAGGAGGAGGAGGAGCTGGTCATGAATCGAGCAGCCTCCCATGTAAAGCTGCTGCTCCTGTGTCTACAGATGGCAAGTGAGGAGGACCTGACGGCCCGATCAACGGAGATGACGTGAGTGCTGAATGGTTTTCGCTTGCTGCCAAAGTCAGTGGAGTGGCCACTGTGCGGAGGCTTGATGCTTTCATATAGAAACCTCGGCACCTCGTGTCCTCACCTCATCGTGGCACGAATTCATTAGTGACGGGTGACGGCTGTTGAACCTATCTGGAGCAGTGTACTAGAATTTATGCAGCATCATATAGGGGGTGTTTTGGTACCACCTCATTTTGCATTCTGGGGTTATTTTGCATTCTGCACGTTTTCTAATGCACTTTTTCCTCTCTGTGCACACGGATCGAGACGCCTCCATTCTGCAGAACGCGTCCATTCTGCAGAACGGCGACGGAAGTAAACACGGCCATAGTATAGCAAACGTTTCTCACTGGAAACTATTCTTTCCACAGAACGATTTTACTATTTGTTGGTATCTTGATTTGCTCTATGATCTGAGTAATGAATAGCCGAGTGCATGACTGACGCTAGAATTAATAATTCCTTTATTAACATTTTTTTGAAAAAGGAATATTTCCAGGTCAAATGGGTCATTTATTGATGGGCCAGATTGTGCCCAATTGAATGGCGCTTTGAGAAACCAGGCCCAAAAGTGAGCAAAGACAAAAGGCCCAGAGGATCGATGGTAGACTAGATCCTCCTCGCCTGTAAGGCCCAATTTGATACAGTCGCCGCGCCAGGGGGGTTGGGCTGTTCGCTTCCTCGGCCCAATCCATTTGTTTGCATTCGGCTCCATTCTCTCGGTCTCTTCGTCGACGGTGCCGGCCCTCGGAGGATTGCCTCGGCGACATCATTCGACCGGTAGACATGGGCGCATGGCCAATCTCGATGGTACAGATGTACAACTCCCCCGTACGTACCCAACCAACCATACACAAATCCAAACGTCTAGCTCGAGGACCCAAACAATTCGCAATTCTCGCTCGATCGAATTCGATATCGACACGAATTTGGTGGAACGGAGAGGAGCACAACCGGTCCATTTCGTTTTTCATCGTTCCTAACCTTCTAGTAGTAAGTCTAGTACAGATCATCATCTTCACTGGAAGATGGCGAGCTTTTCACCAGTACGGACATGGAGGAGGCGACACTCTGGGTCGCTTGCTGCCGGCGAACTCCGCGTGATACTGCGGCACCCACCGCTCCCGGCTGGCCCGCTCGTCGGCGGTGACGACGACGTCCGCGAGCAGCTCCTCCCGCCCCGTCCACGGCGTGTAAGCTTCTGCTTGCAGCAGCCCGGCTATCTGCCCTTGTTCTCCCTGCTAATAAAATGCAATAATTATGTTAATTGCCGACATGCCAAGTGAGTTAAAGCATGAAATCGATTTGCTAATTCCTTTTCTTTTTTATTTTTTTACATGTAGTGCGCGGTTAAAGTTTGATTCAAATGCGAAAATAGACACGGAGCCGACCGAGAAAAAGATACGCGAGCTGTTGGTTTGTATCAGCAGATCATATCGTATCTAGGTGGTCTCCACGAGATATTATCCTGACAGGCTGGTCCAGCAACTCGGGGCTTTTTTGTTGTTTCTTAATGCAAGTGTGAGCATGACAACAAGTTGCCTCCATAATTGTCATCTCGCAATATTGCCAAAGGAGGTAGTGGTTAGGATAGATGACCGGCTGCCGGCGGCGATGGGTGTGGCGGTTGCGCATTGGCGTCTGTGCACCTGGCGGCGGAGCGAAGAATCAGACTTTAATTAACGTTATGTGAAGGTTCATGGTGTTCTCGATCAGGAACGTGTCACATGTCAGTGAGAGGTACACGGAGATGTTGATACGCCGCCGGACTAGCCAGGACTACTAGCTCGCAGCATGATTTGCATGCCATTGATGAAGCAACGGACGGGGTGGAGATGAGTCACGGAGCTGATCGAACTGACCTGGTAGAGGGCGTCGTCGGAGCAGGCTCCAAGGGCGCCGGCGGACGCGTCATCGACGAGAAAGTCCTCGACGTGCCACCCTGGCAGCGTCTTGGTCAGGTACTCGGAGATGCTGCTCCCGTCGCTCGCGCTCGCCGTGGCGGCCGCGCCGCCGCCGCCGCCGCCGCTGCAGGAGTCGGCGTTGCAGGGGCTGCCGCTGTTCTCCTCCTCCTCGTCCCGATCCTCCTCTTCCGACTGGGCGGGGGAGTCCACCGGCGCCGACGAGAGGCGCACGCCGGTGAGCAGGAATCGGCTGTGCCGCCTCGTGATCTCGCTCGCGGTGTGCACCGGCACGTCGCACTCCCGGCACAGGATCGCCCTGTCCTCCTTGCAGAACAAGAACCCCCTCCGCTCCTGCCACGGCCACTCGGTTAGCACCGCATCCACCATCGATCACCGGACTTTGATCGGTCTCAGAAGCAGCAACGGATCGGAAGATAGCTACCTGGCAGATGTCGCAGAGCGGTGGCTTCTGCGCGGACGAGGAGGACGAGGGGTGGAGGAGGGAGAAGCGGCGGTGCTTCCCGGCGAGCTTGTTGGCGCGGTGGACGCGGCGGTCGCACGCGTCGCACAGCGCGGCCTCGTCGGCGCAGCAGAAGACGGAGGCCGCCTCGGCCGCGCACACGTCGCACTGCACCTTCATGCCGGCCGCCACCTGCCTACTCCACCACTCCACCTCAAAGGGTCGATCGACCTATCCCCGCAGCCCAAAAGGTTGCCGATTTGAGCGTATGGGACTATGGGAGTGGGAGAGGCAGATAAGATTTGCTCAAGTCAATGTCTGGGCTAGAGATGTTGCAACCGAAGGAGCTAGAATAATAGTGGCACAGGAGACGTGTTTATATATTTGGAGGTGCCTAAGAGGCAGCATGGGGTCATCTATACTTGGGAAAGTAGGCTGTGTGCTGCAATTTCGCTGTGGCAGTATGACTTGTTTGTAGCCTAGAAATGGTTTGGCCAAAAAGAAACCTCGCGAGGTTACATAGCTTAGTATAGTAGTATTCCCTTTGTTCCAAATTTATTTATTTATTTTGAAATTAATCAAATTTATTGCCATTTCAGCTCCGTTCTATATCAAACTTTCTCTGATTATGATCGACTTTACAAAAAATTCATAAATATCTGGAACATCAAACTAGTTTTACTAGATATAAACTATGAAAATAGTCTATTTATTTTATATTGTATATATAAACATATATTTTTCTGTAAGTTGATCAAATTTATATAAGTTTGACTTAGGGCCTGTTTAGTTCGGTGAGAAAGTTTGCGAAATTTACTGTAGCAATTCTAAATCAAAGATTAGGAGGACTAAACATGATCTAATTATAAAACTAAATACAAGGATGGACGGGAAATCGCGAGACGAATCTATTAAGCCTAATTAATCCGTCATTAGAGATTGTTTACTGTAGCACGACGTTGTCTAATCATGGCCAAATTAGTCTCATTAGATTCGTCTCGCAAAGTTACCCGGGAGTTATGGAATGGGTTTTTATCATTAATCCACGTTTAATACTCTTAACTAGAGTGATGACCCGTGCATTTGCGCTGCTAGTATATAGAATTTGAATATCTATATATCTATTTTTGTATTTCTTTTATTTTTTCTAAACTTATTTTTTTCTTGTCGGTGTCCTCTTGTTACACGTTAAGTCAAATTGTTGACAAAATAATTCAGGCATTGTCATAATATTTTTTCTTGTTAAGACTACTATTATCTTTGTTGCTCAATCTCTTATAGGTATACTCTATATGTATATATTTGTTTATTTTTATTTTCACTAAATAACTTTGATTGGAGTTATTTTTAGTTAATGGTATAAATTGCCAATTTTATCAGCTAAAAAGAATTTAATGATTATGTTTTTATATTGACAATGATGGGATAATTAATGTCTAGACTAATTTCATAGCAAAGAAAAAGGCATATACTTTTTAGATAAAGCATGAGTATTTTGGTCAATTCTTTCTTTACGTAAGTAAATATTTTATTTTATTTTATTTTTATTATAAATAGTATTGAGGTATTTTACATTAATTTTTATTTAGTGATATTGGTGGATTATTTTCAAAAGGATAAAAATATAGTGATGTTTTAGGCTAATTTTTATGTAATGACAATTGTGAATAATTTTTAATTAGTTACATGGGTAACATGGGGATTTCTATGTCTTAAGAGTGAACGTAACTTTTCTAATGACATTGGTGGATGACTTTTAAAAATATATATGAATGTTTTAGGCTATTTTTGATATAATGGTAGTGGTGGTAATTTTTAAATAGTTAAGTGGGTATTTTTGGCTAAAATTTTTATGTAATGGAAGTGGTGGGTAATTTTAATTTTTCTAATAACATTGGTGGATGTTTTTTAAAAATATATATGGATGTTTTAGGCTATTTTTTATGTAATGGTAGTGGTGGTAATTTTTAAATAGTTAAGAGGGTATTTTTGTTTAAGTTTTACGTAATGGCAGTGGTGGGTAATTTTACTTTTTCTTATTTTCTCCGATTAACGTGGGAATATCTAGGCCTTGAGAGCGAATGTGGAGGCTTCGTTTGTTGGTCAAATACTAAGATAATAGATTAATGTTCTAATATTCGATGTGACAAGTTTGCAAACTATACAGGGCCTTAAAAGAATCTAAAACGACCTAAAATTTGGAGAATATAAAAGCCAGTGTTAGGGTCTCCACCGACCAACCCTGATTTTCCAATAAAATGATGAAGCATGATGGTACGAAGCGACGAGTCAGGAGGAGAACCGGGGCACCGTATAGAGAACCGTACCGGAAATCTAGCAGCACGGCGGTGTAAGAGAAACGTCACAACTTTTCTTTATCATTGTCATTGCTTTCATGGTTCCGTATCAACAAAGAAAATGCGGAAAATGAAAAGAAGTGGGGCCCGCTTTCGGGACCACCAGTTGTTGCAATCTACTAGTAGACCCGATCAAGCTCGCCAGCCTGAAGCCGGCGAAGCTCGCCTGCACATGCAGCGGCCAAGTCTACTGCGACTGAAGGTAGCAATTCAGTGGTAGTGCCTCTTCTATTTTCAGTGAACAATTCCTTAAAAAGATAAAAAATCAGTAAACAATAATGCAGTAATAATATTATCAAAACTGATCAAAAGGCTTGGTAGATGTTAATTTCCATGGTTAACCTTACCTAGTACTCTTTTTTCACGGGAATTTTTTCAGACCAGCTGCGGCCCAATGATTAGCCATTCGTGGGTTGCTGATGGGGCACGAATGGGCAGGTGATAAGGGTCAGAGCTCAGGCATGGCTGCATGGGCGCTCATAGGTCAGGCTCACAATAGGGACGCCGTCCTGCAACTTGATGCATCCGTTCATGCACTTTCCTTTCTCGTGGCAGCATTGTTGTTTTGACCATCTACCAAGCAAAGGACACCAAGAGCTTTGGCATCATAATTCAATGAGAAAACCCGAATATCCGCAATTGATGCTCATCAATCTTTGAACCGGAAACCGTCTACTCCGACTTGAAACTCACCATCTTTTTAACAAAGTTTGATCTCAACAATTCCAATTGACCTTTTGTTTTACAAGGTTGGTACTTGATTAAATGATAAAATCACATGATTGCGTGCCGGTCCTCGGTAAGCTTCAGAAGCAGTACAATAATTCTCCCCTAAACAAAAGCAGCACAATTCTTATACCCTTTTCCCTGCAAAAAGGCCAGATGCCTTGCCACTTCCCACGAATAAAAACTCAGGTTAGTTGCACATATCACGCAGTTCATTTGCCCAGCATTCAGGACCACACTGCAGCTGCCGACTGCCCAAGGGCTAGACTATGGCCAAGATTACTGATTAAGTATGTGCATATTTCCAGAACCATACCATGGGCCCCCATACTCTGCTTATACATTGGGTATAATCGAATCCAACCGCTTCGCCAAAATGCCTTTCAATTGAGGTCACGGGTGACCTCATTACCGGTTCTCCTTTAATAATCCCATGTTGCCTCAAGCTCGGATCGATACGCCAGGGTTTGGGACCTGAATCCATCAGTCGAATACAGACTCTGCTGCTTGATCATGTAGTAATTGTTAGTACGAAATAAATCATATTGTGGGATGTGTTAGGCTGTACGGTTCTGGCAGAATAAGAGCTGTTTCCCTCTCGTAGTCTCGTGTGATTTTGGGTGACGGTGAAAGGCCTCGCTGAAAATTGAAATGGCCAAGCAGGTTTGTTCAAAGTTCAAACGTACTAGCTAGAAAGCTGATCAGCAAAGGAAGCAGTGCAATGCAACACTGTACGTGCTGACGGTTCCGTGGCACGTGTAGATATGGTAGATATGGTTAGGTGCAAATCACTGTCAACCTGCTTACTTACAAGGCACTGTCATTGCGCAGGCTCCGCATGCTGCAACCTCCATGGTATTTGTTCACAGGCTCAGCTCCTAATTTGCTCACAGAATCAGTTCCTATTTACTACTGCAGAGCACAGTGTAGGTGAGGCAATCGCCAAGGAAAGGCGCTGGTTCATGAGTCCATCTTAGAGGCCGAAAAGGCCTTCTTGGCCGTGCTCGCTTTCTCAGTTGGCGGCACGGCATTGGCGATCGCGGAGCCAGCGTGGACGAAAAGGCAATCCAAACCGATGAGAGTTAACGCCTCGTCCAAGTGCAACAGTGCAGCGGCCTGTCCTTTCAATCCGCAAGTGCCTGCATCCCCGGCAACTACCGGAGCCCCGCCGCAGTCAGGAAGATACGGCAGGATCCGTTCACACCGCAGCCGATTGATCCATTCGCAGAAACAAACGCCGGATCCGTGCGTTATTTTGGTTGATCGGTTCATGTTCAAGAAGGCGTCCTGATCAATCACACGGCCAGGTTCTGCATCTGCATCCAGTCAGACGGGAGATTAGCGACGCCTGGGTGCATCGTCTCTTCTCGGTTCAGAAAGACAGAAACTCTTGGGGTGCCTTTCCGGCACGAGCGCCATCACATTGAAACTCTAATGATTCCATTTGATCAGGGGTGAGGATCACAGGGAAAGCCAGCCTTTTCCAGACGTGACGCCCCCATCACAGGATTGGACCTCCGGCGACGGCGACCCGAGCGGCGACCCCCGCCGCAGGACCATGTGCCGCGGACGGAGGGAAAGCGAAGCGCCATCGAAAGACGATCGACGCGCATGAGCGAAAGGCACAACTCGTCCGAACGAGGAGCGGGACATGCCGTTGCCGTTCTGCAGGGGGGTCGCTTTATTCCCGCGGCGGTCGCCGTCGGGCGGAGGTATGGGCGCCGGCCGCACCTTATCGCAGGCCCGATGGCGATGACACGGCCTACACGTGGGATGATGCGACGGCCGGGGAACCCGTCGCCGGAAGCCTGACTGGCCTGAGACGATGATCTCCGAGGCCAAGGACCGCGGCTGCCGGGCCACTTGGATGCTACAGGTTGCAGCACTTTCTCTGCGAGATGAAAAAGCACGGCGTTGGTCTCGCGTGTTCTCCGGTCATTTCTTTCTCCGAGCTGCTGGGAAAAGCTGGTTTTGGGCGTGTTTAAATCCGATGAATTGGTGAAAAGCGGTAAAAAGTTTATACATTGGGCCGCGTGCACAGAGAGAAGAAATAAACTGACACGGTTCTCTAGGTGAAAACTTTATGCAAAGTCACCGGATTTAAACACGTCATTTGTCGTCTTCCTCTCTATGATCAATCGACACAGTTACACTGTGTATATTCATATTTTACCAAGATGGGATGTTGTGATATTTTTGTATTCATTTTCTGGATGGTCTTGATCCATTAGCTGGCAGCAGTAGTGCTGTACAACGTGTCCCTGGCTCCCTGCGGGCCGCCTCCTGGCTGGCAGCAAAGTGGTTGGAACGTCGATGGATCAAGAGGCAGTCTCCTGTATGGCTGTTTTTTTTTTTTGAAATAAAATGTGTGGCGGTATTTTCTAGAGGATTTTCTTCTTCAATCTCCAGGACTGTGTCAAAGAGCGGTGCGGGCCAGCAGCAGCCCATTTGAAAATCTCAGGTGTCGGGCTACGGCCCATGCTTGTTTATAAATTAGCCTGGTCTAGTTTTCTGAGTGTTAACTATATGGCAACGTATCAGGTGCAAACCAACTTCTCCGTGCAAACTATGCAAACCTCAATCTGGACCACATGATCTTGATCCAAGGGGACGCGTAGAGAGAGGTGGGAGGGGGGATTTGCAAAAGTGATCTTGCTGTGATTAAGGGTGGGCGGTGATTTTGCAAATCCCCCTCCCACCTCTCTCTACGTGCCCCCTTGGATCAAGATCATGTGGTCCAGATTGAAGTTTGCATAGTTTGCACGGGGAGGTTGGTTTGCACCTGATACGTTGCCTAACTATATATAGAGACCGGTCGCGCTGGATACAAATCGCGCGACCTCGCGCCGTTGGGCCAGCCCAGCAGGCTGGGCCCGCACACATTTGGACAACCACCCTGCGCCCATTTAATCCGAACCGAGGCGTCCTTTCCAAGACCTACCACCCTGCGACGGTGGGATCTGGCTGCTGGATGCGGCTCCGCCCCCTTCCTCGGCACCAGCGACGTATCTGCCTCCCGCCCCGCGGCGCTGCTCCGTCCGCGGCGGAGGAGGTCGGTCAGAGCCTCCTGCGCTTCCCCAAGCTCATCTTCCCGGAGGACACACTGGCGCAGAGCCTCGCACAGCTCAAGGAGAAGTTCGCGACCACAAATCCAGCAGCGACCGCGTGGCCACCGTGGCGCTGCAGATCCTGCATGGGCAGGTAGCGCTCGCGCTCAGCACGCTCGCAGCGGTGCTGCCACCGAGGACCCATCGTTCGGGGATGGAGCCGAGGATGCCGCCGTGGCCAAATCGTCCAGGTCAGGATCATCCGGCCCTACTCAATTAATCGTGTTTGAAAAAAGGATTGTGCTCCCGTAGAATTGCAATGTTAATATGAGTACTTTATGTAAAGTGATTATGTATAAATTCAATGCGTCATCTTCGAGAGATGGTGGCACTGTAGCCACAAACAAACACATCTAGGATACGTTAATATATTCAATGTTTGCTGAAATTTTCTGTACTTAAGGCTAGCATGTTGCTAGTCCTAATGGCGTGTTGTTTCGTAGAAACCTAGGGCCATCAAATTGTTGTTACAACCAGCTGCCATGAGTGATGTTAATTAGGGACCGATCCAAAGTCTATCTCCATACAATCGCCATCTGAAGCTGCCGACTGCTATGGAAAGCCACTAGCAGTTCAACCACATAATGAGGCAGGTGTCATACGCAATTGAATCATTTTAAGGTAGTTTTGTTTGTTTGTTTCATATACGATTTTTACACTTCATTTTACTGTTTAAATACAATGAACTGCTAATCTATAAATCAACTTATACTGGATGCACTAGTTTATGCGATATCAACCTATGTGTAAGATGTAGTAGTTATGTGTTGTCAATATATGTGTAAGATGTAGCATAGTTTATGTACTATCAACCTATATTGTAGTTTTGCACAATTCATATATTGGGACCGAACGTATCTTGAATGTATCAGTTTTTATGTATTGTCAAGCTATGTGTATAGTCTTTAACTTATACATAGTCTATATGTTCCAATTTAAGTATATTATGTCCTATTAATTCTGAATATCAGCTTGTGCATACTCTAAGTATCAATCCGTATATCCTATGACTGTCAATCTGTATGCACATTGAATATGAACTGATATTTTTTTCTGATTGTCAACCTGCATGTACTGTCGAAATCAACCTAGATAAACTCTCCATATCAACTTACATTTTCTCGGATTGTCAACCTATATATGTTTTGAATATCAACCGACATTTTAACATGACCAGCAACCTATATTTGAGTCCTACATTTATTATAGCCATTAACTTGTGTTCACTGTTACTCTGGACCCATTCATATTTTATCTAACATCTTTTATACTTTTACAATACCAAGAGAAAGAATACAAATACAGATTTTATATCTCACATGAGCCATTCAAAGCATGAATTTAACATTTTTTTTGTTTACACATTGACACGTGTTGTCCTCAATACATGACAATAATGTACAACTAAGTTATGGTGGCCACTGGTTCACAGTTGTTTTGAATCTGGTTGCTAAGTAGTTTCAAGCATAGAACAAAAAACCGGACCGGTCATTGAACCGGTAGAGCTGCTGGTTCAATGGTTCACTGGTCTGACCATCGGTTTGACCGGTTCAACCCCGGTTCAATATTCTTTATATTCAGTGTATACTCGATGTATTCCACAAGAGATTCACAGTCGAGATGGATAGTGCAGCTGAGTTTCAGTGCCCCGACCAGGGTTCGAAGGCCCTCCCTTCCTCTTTTCTCTTGTTTTTCGGTGAATTTGTGCTTTGGGCCGGATGCAGGCGCTATTTCAGCCCAGTACTCATACAATAGGCAGCCCAATACGCATGGAATATACTAGTTAGATCTGGTTTTTTGCCCCACCGGTCTTTTAGGTGAACCGAACCGGCAAAGCTACCGGTTCACGGTTTTTCCGGTCGGACCACGGGTTCGGTCCGGTTTTTTCTTCTATGGTTTCAAGTCATTGCCTCCAATAGGGCTGCTGGAAACCTGCGGTTGAGGAACAAAGCTACAAAAGCCCGTGTAAGGATTATCTCGTTTTGGAATGCTTACGTAGATAAGAAACCTGCATGCACAGTCTCCACAATTTTCATATATGAGCTGGAGTATATCGAAAACTACCGGCAATTTGGGTTGTAAGTGTACCGTTTATATTTTTTGTTTTTTCATTTCATTGATTATTTTTCTCATTGTTTTTTCTTCTATGATGACAAACACGAATGTGGCTTGTTCACTATCATGGCAATGAATCATTGGGATGGAAAATAGTTGCCTCAGTTTTTTGGCAACAGTGAGCGGAACGTCAGGATTCAAATGTTATGGGAGTGACTGAACAACAAGTTGATTGAAGCCGATTGGAAGGAAATCCTGCTACAAAAAAACATGTATGGCACATTGTATGATACTGTAACTTATATGTCAACTTGTATTATTCTTATTTATCATCCTGTATTATTTTTGTATGCATTGTATGATACTTTCACTTACCTGTGGTTTCTTTGTACAGATCACAAGCTGGGGTAAAGCAAAGGAAAGGGAAAGAGAAGGCCTTGGAATGATTGTTGCTGAGTGAAATGAAAGACTATATTAATAGGAATACTATTGTTTGGTGTTATTTGTTGTGTGGTAAATGACTCACATCTTGTGTTATGTGAAGAATGAAGTATGTGTCATGTTTTGCCATGTATATATAAATCTTTTGCCCTGTGTCCAATGTGCACACATAATCAATGTGTTGATATATGTGTATATATCAACCTATGTTAATCTGTACATTAAGTTTTCTATAGATATTTTTTTGTGCACATTGTTCTTTTTTATTGGTTGTCATCTTGTATGTCATATGTTGACATTCATTGCTCATTCAGATGTTACGCAAGTTGACACTTACTATTCATATAGGTTGTCTTTCATTATTCAGTTAACAGACATATAGTTTGACATTTGGTTACAACATAAGTTGACACTAACTTTGCATATATGTTGACATTCAGTAGGTACACTAGTTGTCATTCAATTATGTTACTAATTCCTAATGTACCGCCGTGCCATACTGAGTTGTATCATTTAGGGCTGACCATGTCCCTTGTCATACAAGGTTGTACTAATTAGGTCCGACCACGTACCCCCTACCATAGAAGGTTGTACCATTTAGGACCGACCATCTCCCTGCTGCTATACTCGGTTGTACTGATTAGGGCTAACCATGTACCCCCTCTTCCATTGAAGGTTGTAAAAATTAGGGCCGACCATGTTACCCATGCCATACTCGATTTTACGGGTTAGTGTTTTGGATTGTCGGGGCGATTCCGTTCCATTGGGTTTAGTAACTATGAATTCTCCCTGATAGACTTCAGTGCACTGATTTTACCTCGTCTCCCCTGATAGGCTCCGGTGCACTGATTAGGGCCGACCTAGTCCCCCCCCACCCTGATAGGCTCCGGTGTACTGATTTGGGCCGACCTCGTCCCCTGATAGGCTCCAGTGCACTGATTAGGGTTTTGGGTTTTGGGGGGGCGACTCCGTCCCATCGGGTTCAGTAATTATGAAATTCCCCCTGATAGGCTCCGGTGCACTGATTAGGGCCGACCTCGTCCCCTGATAGGCTCCGGTGCACTGATTAGGGCCGACCTCGTCCCCCTGATAGGCTCCGGTGCACTGATTAGGGCCGACCTTGTCCCCCCCTGATAGGCTCCGGTGCACTGATTAGGGCCGACCTCGTCCCCCCTGATAGGTTCCGGAGCACAGATTAGGGCCGACCTCGTCCCCTTTGATATGCTCCGGTGCTCTGATTAGGGCCGACCTCATCTCCCCTGATAGGCTCCGGTGCACTGATTAGGGTTGGCCGACCTCGTCCCCCCTGGTAGGCTTCGGTGCACTGATTAGGGCCGACCTGATAGGCTCCGGTGCACTGATTAGGGTTTTGGGTTTTGGGGGCGACTCCGTCCCATCGGGTTCAGTAACTATGAAATTCCCCCTGATAGGCTCCGGTGCACTGATTAGGGCCGACCTCGGCTCCCCTGATAGGCTCCGGTGCTCTGATTAGGGCCGACCTCGTCCCCCGTGATAGGCTCCGGTGCACTGATTAGGGTCGGCCGACCTCGTCCCTCGGATAGGCTCCAGTGCAGTGATTAGGGCCAACCTCGTCCCCCCTGATAGGCTCCAGTGCAGTGATTAGAGCCGACCTCGTCACCCCTGATAGGCTCCGGTGCACTGATTAGGGCCGACCTCATTCCCCCTGATAGGTTTCGGTGCACTGATTAGGGCCTATCTCGTCCCCCTGATAGGCTCCGATGCATTGATTAGGGCCGACCTCGTCCCTCATGATAGGCTCCGGTGCACTGATTAGGGCCGACCTCGTCCCCTCTGATAGGCTCCGGTGCACTGATTAGGGCCGACCTCGTCCCTCCTGATAGGCTCCGGTGCACTGATTAGGGTTTTGGGTTTTGGGGGCGCGCGACTCCGTCTCATCTGGTTCAGTAACTATGAAATTCCCCCTGCTAGGCTCCGGTGCAGTGATTAGGGCCAACCTCGTCCCCCCTGATAGGCTCCGGTGCACTGATTAGGGCCGACCTCGTCCCACCTGATAGGCTCCGGTGCACTGATTAGGGTTTTGGATTTTTTTTGGGGGGGAGGGGGACTCCGTTCCATCGGGTTCAGTAACTATGAAATTCTCCTCTGCTAGGCTCCGGTGCACTGATTAGGGCCAACCTCGTCCCCCCTGATAGGCTCCAGTGCACTGATTAGGGCCGACCTCGTCCCCTCTGATGGGCTGTGGTGCACTGATTAGGGCCAACCTCGTCCCCTCTGATGGGCTGCGGTGCACTGATTAGGGCCAACCTCGTCCCCCCTGATAGGCTCCGGTGCACTGATTAGGGCCGACCTCGTCCCCTCTGATAGGCTCCGGTGCACTGATTAGGGCCGACCTCGTCCCTCCTGATAGGCTCCGGTGCACTGATTAGGGTTTTGGGTTTTGGGTTTTGGGGGGCGACTCCGTCCCATCGGGTTTAGTAACTATTAAATTCCCCCTAATAGGTTTCGGTGCACTGATTAGGGCCGACCTCGTTCCTCCTGATAGGCTCCGATACACTGATTAGGGCCGACCATATTATCCTGTCGTACACGGTTCTACTGATTTGAGTTTTATAGTTTTCGCCTTTTCGGTTTTTTTTTTGAAATTAAAGCAGGAGCACTGCTATTCATTTAAGGGGGAAAGCATGACAAGTTCATACAAGGTCGATATTACATAAATAATTAAAACTCTGAACTCATAGAAGGTTGTACTAAACATTACTAACTACGGAAACTCCGGGCTCCCACAAGCTTGCTTCCTAATGTCCATTTCTTCCTTGATAAGGCTGACAATTCTTGCCGATGATTGCTGCTGACCCTGGAACACCCTTCTATTGCGCTCCTTCCATAGATTCCACGCTGTATAAATGAGCAAAGCTGCCTTGTGTCTGCGTCTCCGCTTTGACATTCCAGCAAGAGCATCGGTCCACAATTTTTCCATGCTTTCATGAATAGCTGGTTGTTGAATAAGGCCCTCTGTCAGTCCACTGATCCTCGCCCAGACATCCTGAGCATAAGGGCAATGTAGGCATAAATGCTCTGCCGTTTCTTCATGTTGATGACAGAAGGAACATAGAGGATCACAAGGCCAATTCCTTTTGATCAATTTGTCCGCTGTGAGCAACTTGCATTGGAGAAGCAACCAAGCAAAGAATTTATGTTTGCCTTCCGCTTCAGCCTTCCATAGAGTGTCTGCCGAAATTGTGTTGTATGAACCATGATGCTGTGCAGTGTACGCTGATTTGGCCGTATAGATACCGTCCAATGTCCATTTCCAAACAATTGTGTCCGGTTCATCTGTAAAACCCCTCAGTTGAGCTTGCTCCACTAGACCCCACAGTTTGATGAATTCCACCATTTCAGATACATTACTCATACGCCACAGTACCCTTGTCCAGTTCAGGTTGGTCAATTCTTCTCGGACGCATTTCGTTTTTCTCCAGGCCAATTTGTAGAGGTTAGGTGCAATGTCCATTGGTGCTTGCCCTTGTAGCCAAGTGTCACTCCAGAACTTAGCTTTGTTTCCATTGCCAACAGTCACAGAAGTTGAAGCTCTGAAGAGTTGCCGATCTGTCAGTGTGACTGGGGGGTGTGTGCCATTCCATGGCCTCTCTGGATCTGTCCACTGAAACCATAGCCACCTGAGCCGCAGTGCCCTCCCAAACATGTCAAGATCTAAGATTCCCAGTCCACCGAACTTTTTTGGTTTCTTGCACTTCTGCTAGTTCACCAAACAGTTGCCTCCATTTGCTTCTGCTGACCCCTTCCAAAGGAAGCTCCTCCTCAGTTTATCCATTTTCTTGATAGCCCATTTCTTCAATGGAAAGATTGTGAGAAAGTAAACTGGGATGGAGGTGAGCATGTGATTTATCACTTTTAAGCGGCCAGCCTTGTTTAGGAGGCGTCCCTGCCATCCTGGAAGCTTGGCACCCATCTTGTCAATGAGAGGTTGGATGTCCACTCTCCTTATCTGTCTGACATGAAGGGGAAGGCCCAGGTACTTACACGGAAATTGCTTGATTGGGCATTGGAGTTCTTGCATAATGTTATGTAGATCAAGATCCTCACAACGCACAGGATATGCAGCACTTTTCCCCATATTTACCCGGAGACCAGAAATCTCTCCAAAAGTGTTAAGAATTTCATTTACCATGTGTATCTCCTGCACCACTGGGTTAATGATGATTGCAGCATCATCAGCATAGAGTGTAATGCGCAGCTTGACTGCTTGCTGTTGGAAAGGCAGTAAGAAGTTATCCCTTGTAGCAGCTGACAACAACTTTTGGAGGGGTTCCATGGCAAGGATGAAGAGCATAGGAGACAAAGGATCTCCTTGCCGTAGTCCTCTGTTGTGTCTGAACCACTGTCCTCTGGAACCGTTCAATAGCACTGATGAGGTGGCTGTATGCAGTAGAGTTGTCACCCAGGCTAGCCATTTCGGTCCAAACCCCATTTTTTCCATGACTTCCATTAGAAAATCCCATCTCACTGTGTCAAAAGCTTTAGCTATGTCTAGCTTCAGAAATATCCCTGGTACTTTCCTTCTGTGCAGTTCTTTGATCACATTTTGAGCATACAGAAAGTTGTCTTGAATGCATCTCTTCTTAATAAATGCACTCTGTGATCTGGACACCATCTGATTGAGGTAGGGTGCTAACCGAATTGCAAGTGTCTTGGACAGCAGCTTAGATATACTGTGTGTCAGACTAATTGGCCGATAGTCTTTCACAGAAGCAGCATCAGAACTTTTTGGTATTAGAGCGATGTGTGCAGAGTTCAATTTATCAAAGTGTTGATCATGCTGTTCATAGAAGAACTGAACTGCTGCCATTAGATCCACTTTTATGATTTCCCAGCTAGATTTGAAGAATGCACCAATGAAGCCATCTGGTCCTGGACTTTTGTCAGCTGCAATTTCATGTATCACTATCTTGATCTCTTCTTCAAGGAAAGGAGATTCCAGGGCTGTCAGATCGTGTCTTGTCCAATCGAGCTGCTCCCAGTCTAAGGTGAAAGGCCTTGGTGCCGGCCGGCCAAATTGAGTACTGAAGTGTTGTAGTACACAAGCTGCCTTATCTTCATGTGTGAAGGCCAATCTACCATTTTCCTCCAAGAATCTCACTGTGTTTTTCCTTCTTCTGCCATTGACGTGCAGAAAGAAAAGCTTCTCGGAGGCCTCTGAAGCTCTGATGTGGGTGAGCCTTGATTGCTGCTTAGCTCTCAGCTTCTCCACTGCTGTTAATCCCAAAAATTTTATCTTCAGTCCCTGGTGCAGCTTTAGTTCTAAAACACTCAGCTGTCTGAATTCTTGCACAACATCAAAGATCCGAATCAACTTGCTTGCAGCACACAGCATCAGCCTATTATTCCCAATTTTTGCCTTTTTCCATTTTTTCAGTGCTTTTGCCGTTCGACACATTTTGGTGTGTAATCTGAGGAAAGGGTTGAAGATAGCTAGTGGTTTACTCCATGCTTGCTGCACCACCTCACTGTAGCCTTCTATTTTCGGCCAAAAAGCTTCAAATCGGAATCCACAGTATGTACGCACTGTAGCTCTTCCGACAAGTAAGAGGGGACAGTGATCAGAGACGAAGGAGGACATGGCTTGCAAGCTCGAGTGTGGCTGCATTAGATCCCACTCTACGGTACAAAAAGCTCTATCAATCCTGGTCTGAGTGGTTGGATTTGCCCATGTGTACTTCCTACCTTGCAGAGCCAGCTCAATCAGCTCTAGTTCAGAAACAGCAGTAGCAAACGCCCCCATTAGTCGTCTGTTTAAGTTATCATTGCTCTTATCACTGGCCTGTATTATCACTTTTCAGAAACCAGGTGGCCGATCTCCTTGATTTCTTCCAGAAACCTCAGCTTATCTCGATCATCCTGTGGAGTATATACAACTGTCAACCACCAGTCCTGCAATGTCTGAGCAGCCGAGATCTTTGCAGTAACAGAGAATTCCCTGATTTCAGTTTCACCAATGCTGTAGTAATCTTCATGTACAGCTAAGAGTGCTCCACCTCTAGTACCATCAGCCGGCAAGTAGACAAAATTGGCACTGAATTGCAATCCCAGAGTTTCAGATATGGCCTCCGCATCGATGTGCTGCAGCTTTGTTTCTTGCAAGGCAGCTATTGTGCATTTTGTATCTCTAGCCAGATCCTTCACAACTTTCCTCCTGGCCTTGTTGTTCAGCCCACGAACATTCCAATTGAGAAGCAGGCATTGTTGATCTCCCATTTATTCAAACAGTAAAACTTGAATTCTGTCAGAAGCAGCAGCTCTCTTCTGACTGCTAGTAGCTACCACAAAGACAACACATGCTGCCCCCCAAGCAGGCTCTCTAGCATAAGTAAGGCAATACCAACACCAACATCTGAACTCACACACGCTAATGGACACACACCAACAGATGAACTCACACCAACACTGTGGCACCACAAGATCATGGGAAGACATAAGAGAAAAGGTGGACACACGCACGACACCCCATACTACAAGCCAATTAGGCTTCTGCATCAATGGCAATTGCGCCCAGGGGGGCAGCCCCTCCTTCAATGATCCCAAAGCAACATTGTATTCTTGCACAATCTGTGGTGGAAGGGGCTGGACAAACTTCTCTCTGAACGCTACATCAGACTTCTCATCAGGCTGCTGGTGTTCCTCCAGTATTCCACACTTTTTCATCAGTAGCGCTGTGGCTTGCTCTTCAATGGTCTTGTTAGTTTTTGGCCTGTTTGCCAACCTCTCACTCTGCCTTTGAGAACCCTGTGCCATGTTCTTTGCTCTTGAGCCCAGTTTGACCCCTTTCTGTGTATTGATTCTGCATTTCGGTGTGACTAGCACTGGTGGCTGCAGTGGTTTTGTGTAGTGTGGCCCTGGTGTCTGTACCATCACATTCTGAATGTCATCCGCACAATCCGTCCCTGGTATGTGCACTGTTTCATGATCCACTGCCGTCGCTTGGGCAGTCTTCAAAATCTGGGGCGAGAGCAGGATATCAGCAGGTGGAAGCTCCAGCACTGGTGGCGGGAAAATGGGTTGTCAGTGCTATATAGTTATCATGTATTTCTTCCCATAATTTGTAGTAACTATGCATGGTGTTTAGTTACAACACTGTACAACATGTCTTTGTATAAATTTATAGTATACATGTAAGACCATCTATTATCTATAAAACACAACATAAATTGTTACACAACTTGTACATACGTTGCTACTATATATTTCACATAAATTGATTGTCATATAAAATAATTTTAAAACATATCAAATATGGATCTAGTTTTGTAGATCACGTTGTAAGAAACATAACGGTGCAAATGGATTTAAAAACGAATATTTGATGAGAGAGATATGCTTATTTAAACAAAAGATGCCCATTAAAAAATTCTAGCGTCAGCATTTGACGCGGGCGTGAAAGCGACCTTTTGTTTTTACCCGCGTGTATAGTATTTTTTCCGTTGCTTTTAGACAGCACCTGTTTACGATTGGTCGGAGACTCGGAGGAAACGGTCGCGCGCTGGTATTAGAGCAGGCCCAACGCAGTCCACCATAGGTGGTGGCTCTAGGAGAGAGAACCTGTCATGTGATCCAAGCTATCAACCAAGTTCTAAATCCACAACGCTGAGATACCTAGAAGATGCTTATAGAGCTACCTTTTCTTTTTCTCCCTGGACCACCCTCTCTCTTGAACCATGGTCTTTTTCTTGAAGCCACCGGTATCTTCTGCAAGCAACACTGACAATCTGCAAGCTCCCATCTTTTCTCACTCTCTCCTCCACGGCACCAGCGTGCAGACGTGGCTGCATGAAGCCACCATCCACGGTGGAGGGTTGGGCCTGCCCTTATATAGCGATGGGTCGCGGGTTATTCCGGTCCTTTTCTGAGGGGACTAAGGTCCGGCCCAACCGCATTCCTGAATGCGGATACCTTGTCCGTTGTTGTCTTCGCCCTTCTAAAACGGGGCGGACTAATTTACTGTCGACCGTCGATTCTCCGACACGCTCGTGCACGCTCGTAGTTTTCTATTTTGATACCGTGCCCCTGTTATTTCCTTTTCGTACCTTTTTTTTATTTTGCGCGCTATCATTCACTCTCCGCGTGCTTCCTCATTTTCCACGCGCAACTAGTCTCTAGTGGTTTTTCTTTTCACGAAACTAAAACATTCGGGATGGGGGAAGAGGGAGAAGAAAATGGCGAAAAAAAATAAAAGTAACTTTCAAAACTACAATACAATACAAATAAAAGAAAAATTGGTGCAAAACTTACTTACCCCAGTTTTTCGAATTTCACATAAGTTTGAATACAAAAGTTTCCTACAACTGCATAATACATAAGTTTTTTGAACTATGGATAAGTTTTAATACAAAATTTTTCTACATCTAGGTAACAAAAAGTTTTCATTCATAAGTTTTATAGCAAACTTTCATAAACAACTTTTATGCGCTAAATGAAATTTTCAGTACCTAACTTATCATACAAAATTCTACTTTGTATTTATATTAAAATAAAAAGTAGAAAAATTATTTCATACAAATTTAAATGACAAAGTTGTAGAAAATTATACTAAATAATATTGCGGACACCATGAAAACTTTTATGCTAAACTTTCATATATAAGTTTAGTAAACTTTAGTTAACTTTAAATACATAAGTTATCAAGAACTGTCATATAAAAATTTTCATACATAACTTATATAGCAAACTTGTACTTTGTTGTCTCATCAACTAGGTTCTGCCAGTCCTGGTAAAAAAGAAATTGAAAAAAATAATTAGTGATACAATATATAAAAGAGTAGTTGTTAAAAAAAGTTGGATAGTGTGGCAGGGGGCAATGACCGTCCCTAACCCCGGACACTCTTCTGAGCCCGATAGGCCAGAGTCGCCTCCAACAACCCTGAACCATAACCAGTATGGCCTTCTATGGCAGGGGTCCCAAGCCGAAGCAGTTTGGCCTTTTATAGCAGGGGGACATGGCCGTCCCTAACTCGTACAAGCTTCTGAACCCGATACGAGCTTCTGAACCCGATACGACGGAGTCGGTCCCAACAACCCTGAACCCTAACCAGTATGTCCTTCTATGAAGCCGAAGCAGTTTAGGCTTTTATGGCAAGGGGGACATGGCCGCCCCTAACCCGTACAACCTTCTGAACCCGATAAGACGGAGTCGCCCCCAACAACCCTGAACCCTAACCAGTATGGTCTTCTATGGCAGGAGGCCCGAAGCCGAAACAGTTTAGACTTTTATGGCAAGAGGGACATGGCCACCCCTAACCCGTATAACCTTCTGAACCCGATAGAACGAAGTTGCCCCCAACAGCCCAGAACCCTAATCAATACAACCTTCTATGGCAGGAGGCCCGAAGCCGAAACAATTTAGACTTTTATGGTAAGGGGACATGGCCGCCCCTAACCCGTATAACCTTCTGAATCCGACAGAACGGAGTTGCCCCCAACAACCCAGAACCCTAACCAGTACAACCTTCTATAGCAGGAGGCCTGAAGCAATTATTATATGATTATTTTGTAGCACAAAACATAGAGAAAGAAAAAAAAAGAAACTCACGTGGAATTGGACTCACGTGAAACAACATCCCAAATAATACTTAGTATTACAAAACATGAAGGAAAAATGAAAAGAAAAAAAGAAAAGTTGTCATGCGGTGCATGTGTCAAACTGAAGTAATGCAGCAACACTTCTAATGCACGCGCGAAAAAAAGGCGGAGAGGCGGGGGAGACAGAACGGAAGTAGCAGTTAACATTAAAAAAAAGCAAACGACGCCCGGTGGAATTGACCGCTACTTTCTAAACCCACGGGCGATGGTAAACTCAACACTGGGTTCTAAAACAGCCAAAAGAAATTAAAATGCAACAGCTATGCTGTTGATAGTTTTGTTTGCACACTCTACATACCTATAATGCAATGTAAGTGGAGTTTATATCTAGTGTAAGTTGTTTTTATTCTTTGCTTTTGCATCAAATTCCTTTTGAATTGTGATATCTCCCTTATAGTTTGCCATTGCCACCTAGTGTAATGAACAGCTCTCCATTCGCTTCATTTTGGGGCCTGTTTAGTTGGTCAAAAAACTTTGCGAAATTTACTGTAGCAATTATAAACCAAAGATTAGAGGACTAAACATGATCTAATTATAAAACTAATTACACGGATGGACGCGAAATCATGATGAATCTATTAATCCTAATTAATCCATCATTAGAGATTGTTTACTGTAGCATGACATTGTCTAATTATGGCCTAATTAGGCTTAATAGATTCGTCTCGCAATTTCACCTGGGGGTTATGGAATGGGTTTTGTCAGTTATCTACATTTAATACTCCTAATTCATATTTAAACAATCGAATTTACTGTAGCAATGAAAAAGTTCGCGAACTAAACAGGCCTTGATTTACGGCTTTTAACTGATGTAAGTTTTGTTATTAGAGAATCATAATTGCTATCGTTTTGATATTTGGGCCATGTTTAGTTGCCTCAACTTTTCAAACTTTTCACTATTCATCCGTCACATCAAATGTTAGGACACTAATTAAGGGTATTAAACGTGGATTAATGACAAAACCCATTTTATAACCCCGGGTAACTTTGCGAGACGAATCTAATGAGCCTAATTAGGCCATGATTAGACAACGTCGTGCTACAGTAAACAATCTCTAATGACAGATTAATTAGGCTTAATAGATTCGTCTCGCGATTTTCCGTCCATCCGTGTAATTAATTTTATAATTAGATCATGTTTAGTTCTCCTAATCTTCGGTTTAAAATTGCTACAGTAAAGTTCGTAAACTTTCCTCCACCAACTAAACAGGCCTTTGTTACTACAAGTTAATGCAAATTGAGCTTGTTTTGCAGCAACAAAATTCATTTGAGTCCATTTGGCCGATCTTTATCGTCCATTAGCTTACCATCTACTTGTAATATTATTTTGCTTAGGGCCTGTTTAGTTTGGTAGATTGAAAGTTACCGTTTACTGTAGCAATTGTAAATAGAAGATTAGGAGAACTAAATATGATCTAATTATAAAACTAAATACACGGTTGGACGGGAAATCGCGAGACAAATCTATTAAGCCTAATTAATCCATCATTAGAGATTGTTTACTGTAGCACGACGTTGTCTAATCATGGCCAAATTAGGCTCATTAGATTCGTCTCGAAAAGTTACCTGGGATTATGGAATGGGTTTTGTCATTAACATACGTTTAATACTCCATGCATAAAAGATTTCTTTTGATGAATAGTTGGATGTGACGTTTTGATAATTTTTGTTGGTCATCTGAACATATGCCCTTATTTTTGTTTCTAAGCATGTTTCCGATCATCATTAAATGAGAATGAAACGCACTACGGCAGCCGTGTGTTTTTTCTCGATGTACGCGCGCCGACAGGGAGGCGCGGTTGGATCGAGCCTGCCGCCGCCCTGCCGTGTCCGCGTGACCGCATCCTCTGCCAGCCGCACCCGCACGGCGGACCGGCATCGCACGCACGGCCAAGCCACGGGCCGGCCGCTCCCCGAGAGGCCGAGACCCAAGCCCGGCACGCACGGACAAACCGTCCCGCGGGCCCGGCCTGGCAGCCAGAGCCGTTTTTTATTATCCCCCGGCCGACGACGGGGCGACCGACCCAGCCAGCGAGCACGCGGTTCCATCACAGCGGCCTGGCTGGCTCTGCCTGAAAGGGCCGTGCGGGAAGCCAACCACCGCGGAAGCGCCGGAGAGTCGGACGGACGAAGCAATCCAGGCGAGCGAATCGGAGCGAAAACAGCCGGGAACGAGAGGGGGGCGGAGAACCCGCCGGACCCAGGTCCTCGTCGCCTCCGCGGGACCGGTTCGCCGCCTCGTCCCGGCCTCTGCCCGCGCGCCCGCCCATGGAGGCGCTGTGGAAGCAGGCCTCCAGGCTCAAGGAGCAGGTCGCCCGCCAGGTCAGTCACGCGCTCCCCGAGCCCTGGCCGCCTCTCGCTAATCGCGATCCGTCTGGGCGGATGGACTGGGGTTGCCGCGGACTCTGAATTTCTGAGGACGTGTCGCTTGAAGGAGAGTCTATGCTTGTTTCAGTCCCTGATTTCGCGTGCGAGGCTGGTTGCCTGCATAGGATCTAGCCGTATTCACGATTATCGATCATGTGAAGTGGGCGCTGAATCGCAGTTTTGAGGGGAAAAGGCTGTGATCATCTTCGTGGACTTGATTCTGATTGGAAATATGGTCCCTGATTTCCTTGTTGAAATAGTCAGCATAAGCATTTTCTCTGCCAATCACCATACATTGTCTCAGTGATAGCTACTCTGTTGCTTTTGCATTTGTGGAACAAACTTAAAATGGTTGACCGAAATCTGGAGCTGTACTGGCTTAGGAACTCCCAAGTTAAAAGTTTAATTTATTAGAGGGCTACAAGTGTATAAAAGCAGATAAAAAATTTAAAAGTTCACATGGAACAGTAGTTGACAAAATCAGGTGACCTAGTTCAACCGTGTTTTTTGTTGAGATATCTGACTTGCTAGGATATGCAAGATTTTAGGCTGTGTATAGAAGCCTAAATTTGAATTTGGTATGTAGTCATGCAGATGCCGTTTCTACCTAAGTATGATAAGATCAGCTGGTAAATTGACTTTGGGATTCTCAGCTGAATATCTGATGTGACAACTGCAAATGCCTCCTTTTGCATTTTTCAACACTTTGCTGCATATTCTAAAGCATCAAACCATACCTGCCTTAAATTACATATACAGTGCTTAAAATAACCTAGAACCTGCTTGCTTATTTTCCTATATTATCACCACTCAGCTGCTCAGTGATCACCTATTTTCGCACAACATTTTCTTTGATATTTGTCTTACTGTTTTTGTTACATCAAATAAGCACATGAAATCCTTCACCTTATAATGTATCAGTCTTTACTTTTAACTCATTAGAAGTGATATACCTTTGCATTTATCAACACCACTGCAGGGCGTGTTCAAGCAGTTTGGTTATGGGAATTCAGATAATTCTTTTACCGATGAGTCAGAGGTCAAGTTGCATCAGAGATTGGAAAAGCTCTACTTATCGACTCGTGCTGCTAAAGTATGATGAAGGCATATTTCCCGTCTCCTTTTATCTTTACCTTCCTATTCTCCCTAATAAAATACTGGCATCTTTTGCTAGCATTTTCAAAGGGACATTGTTCGGGGCGTGGAGGGCTATATAGTCACAGGATCCAAACAAGTTGAACTAGGTATTTCATTCCTACTTTCTATCAGTCAAATGGAGGTTTGTGCACTGAAGTCTGAAGATTACTAGTCAGTTGTACTGTCGTCCGAGTAGAATTGAGTTTAATTGATAAGCTGTGCATTCTGTATTAGGGAATAAATTGTCCGATGACAGCCAGAAATATAGTGTTGAAAACACGTGTACAAGTGGTGATACTTTATCCAAAGCTGCTACATACTTTGGAAAGGCACGTTCACAAATGGAAAAGGAGCGTGGCAACATGTTGAAAGCATTTGGCACACAGGTCTGTGTTCCTAATGCTGAATTTGCTTTACCTTGTGTACAAATTCATAATGAAATTGCTAGATTGAAATTATTTCGTTTGATACTTCAAACTAGATTTTCCTTAGTCTGCTGATTTCCGTTCTTTTTCTTTCCAAGTGGTTCGTATCCAAAATATTAAGCTGTAATTGTCCTCTACAGAACATGTTAACCATCGGACTATCTGACAGGCCATTGTTATTATTTCTCTCTCCTAGTTTGTTTGAGGAATTCTCTCCTACTTAATGGAAGGGCAGACTAGCAGTGCCGCAAGTGGTTTGCTAAAATAATCACTTTATTTTGCACATGATATATATTGGAAAACAAAGAACTTTAGTAAATATTCACTAATATTTGTTTCTCATATTTTTTAAATTTGAAGCGCAATTGAATTTACACAGAAGTTTTAGCTAGGGTAAATATATTTCTGACATACTGAGTTACAATTTATTTGAATGCTAGGTGGCAGAGCCGCTGCGGGCTATGGTGATGGGTGCACCTTTAGAGGATGCCAGACATCTGGCCCAGAGATATGACAGAATGAGGCAAGAAGCGGAAGCACAGGTTAATAGCATTGCTAGCTTATTATTTAAGTTTCCTACAATGTTAAAATTTGATTCGTCGTGGTTAAAGTTCATCCAAGAAGATAACTTTGGGTCTGGAGTTTCTACCTTAAAGAGATATTCTCTCTTTCTCAGAGTTGATAGCAACTGTCAATCAGGAGCTACATGAGCTATATCTATATGGTCTGCACTGCCACTATAGCCTCATTGGTTGGGAACCGTAAGACATAAATCATTATTAAAGCAATGTAGTCAGTAGCATTGAAATGTTTACCATTATCCAATGTCAAAGCCAAGTCCTTGAACCTCAACACTCCTGTTAATCTAGTTGCACCAAGGCTCTTTTGTATAGAAGATCCTGTTACATTCTCTGATCACTTGAATCAGCTGAGCTATTCTGTTTCTGTAGGTTGGGCTAAGCATCTGTTTCTCTATAACATAAAAAAGTATTATTTCTCTTAGTTTCCCCGTCCCTTTTGGTTTCTTTCTAGGTTGTCGAAGTATCAAGAAGGCAGAACAGAGTGAGGGAGTCACCTGGGAATGGTGATATGATATCCAAGTTGGAAGCCGCTGAGTACAAGCTTGAAGAACTGAAGTCAAGCATGGTGGGACTAGGGAAAGAAGCTATTGCAGCAATGTCGGCTGTTGAGGCTCAGCAGCAACGGTTGACCTTACAGCGTCTCATTGCGCTGGTAATCAACAATGGCGCTTTGATGCGCATTTTTCTTATCCATCAGGTTGCTGTATCTCATGGTTACTAACAATTCTTGTTTGGCTTTAAGGTTGAGGCTGAGAGAGCTTACCATCAGAGAGTTCTGGAGATACTTGACCTGTTGGAAGAGGAAGTATGTATGCTATGGGATTTATTATTTGAGCAGATTTATATCTTGGCTGGTCCTGTTGGGATGGCTCTTGTGCACTCTGGAGCATGCAGAATCTTCTATTTATTCATTTGATGATTATTTTCTTATCGACAGATGGTGTCTGAGCGCCAAAAAATTGAAGCACCCCCAACCCCAGCAGCAGAAAATTATATGCCGCCGCCACCACCATCTTATGATGAAGTTAACGGAGTGTTTGCATCAACATCTGTTAATGAGTCAGTGCAATCTGTCGATTTCTTCCTAGGAGAGGTGTGACATTTTTTAATAAATGTCCATTTTATTAAAATCTTCACCAAATGTACAAGCATTTGTCGGTATCTCAGATGTTTCCTGAGTATGACTTTTTCTTCTCTGTTGCAGGCCCTTGATTCCTTCAAAGCTGAAAGTGAGTTTGAGCTTACCTTGTCAGCTGGTGACATTGTTATTGTCCGAAAGGTAATACATATTCACTGCCATTGTTTTGTAACTTTCCTCCGTGTTGCTAATACGATTTTAGCTTTTTTATTTTTTAAAAAGCATGTTCTTAGCAGACCAGTGGGTTCTGTAAAATGCTTATGTTTTCATCTGAACCAATGGCCTTTTTTTCCTTCCTCAAACTAGTGGGTTCTGTAAAATGCTTATGTTTTCATCAGCAGCTGTGATGAGCATATATATGATTATTCAGGCTGCCATGCCAATTGTCTTTGACTTCATCTGAACCAATGATCATATACTTCATCTGAATCAATCGTCCTTTTCTTCATGGGTTTTGAAAGATGCTTACGGAGTATTTGTTTACCAGCAGCTGTGATAACCATATATCATCAATCAGGCTGCCAATTTCTAATGCTGTTTTGTGCAAACTCAGATCTCAAGCAATGGGTGGGCAGAAGGGGAGTGCAAGGGCAAAGCTGGATGGTTCCCTCATGCTTATGTTGAAAGGCGAGAACGTGTTTTAGCAAGCAAAGTTCCACATATCTTTTAGGAGTTTTGAACTGTCAATCACGTGGTTTTGATTTCTATTTTTGGAGGCTGGAATAGTATCTATGTCTTCAGTTTCTATGCCTCTTAGCTTCTGCAATGTACTTACCGTGTGTTATGTGTATAGATGAGATTTTTATTTCCCTTTTTCTTAGTTTGGAGAAGATTTTGAATGTAAACATTTCGGAAGACTGAATTGAACATTAGTTGTCTTGATATTGTTTGAAATGGTGAAATAGATACAGCTGCTTTTCATACCTTTGTTTTTCCAGTGACAAGTGAATTCATTTTTTGTTTCTTATCCAAAGCAACACCACATCCACTATTACATTGCTCGAGTCCTGAGGTGAATGGCCAACTTGCATGGAATCGGAAGCTAGTACTTCTGCTGGAGTACCATTTGATTCTGGGAACGGGAAGAATCAACCAATCACCAGGACTGGGGGTTGCGTGGAAATCAAGGTCTGATCACGGGAAATCAACGTTGCCTTGGATAGATCGAGTCTTGTTGGGTACCAGATGGAATCGGAAGCTGGTTGCCCACTGCATTGATGGGTAGTTGTGCTCCATAGTACTATGTCGGGCACTCCCGCAGTAACGGGCAACGAATGCGAAGGGTAGGTCAAAGCGGTCTCGGTTTGCAGGGCGCTGGACTGGAAAAACTGAAGAAGCACCCCATCTGGGGCTGCTGAAAGTACGTCACCGCCAGTTGAATTTCAACGGATCGAGTGCAGGTAAAAGCCTTGGTGTAGAGGTAAAAAAAAAAACTGGGATTGAAAACGTGGAACAGGCTGCTCGGCCGCTGCCCGCTATTTGACCTGACATGCTGCTTTTCTTTTCTTTTTTAGCAAAACCTGACACCCTGCGACCACTTTTTTTTTTTTTTTTTTCTCGCTGCTATTGTTGGACCGCCGAACTGAGACGGCCCACTTGGGGCTTTGGCCACTGCGCAACCCGCGCCATTACTAGTTGGGCTCTAATAGCATCTTATTAATCACAAAATGAAGAAAGCAACAAAAACTAATATAGCGGGGTGTTGCGAGAATCGAACTCGCGACCTCTCGCACCCGAAGCGAGAATCATACCACTAGACCAAACACCCTTTTTGATGGAATGCCTAAAAATAATATTTATAAACAATTCTATGGCATGAATCAACATAATTGGGTATTGCCTACTCTACGCTGACCTGATGCCGCCGCGCTGCAAAACATCGGGACGCGTTGTGACTTGTCAGCTCTAATTCAGCATCCACAAAATAACGACGAGAGAGGAATCACGATCAGACAGTCGCTTTCAGCTCCAGCAGCGGGAATTACATCACGAAGGCAACCACCCCGTGCCCCGGTGGCACTGCACACTGCAGGCCGCAGCATGCATTGGCACGGGCACGCGCGCGTGACCTCATCGTAGGTGAGCTACCGATATCCAGTATTGTCTCGTGGTAGGTAAACCGAAATCGGTTGGGCCGTCGCATCGCACGCAGCGCGGCGGCCGCCGGCCGGCGATCCCGGCCAATTGACCCCCCCTCAACCTCAACGCCGACTGCATCTGCGTGCGTTCGCGCGGACGAGCTAAGCCGCCGTACGTCGGTGCAGCTTGGCGGCTAGCCGGACGTCGCTGCCGTCCCGTCTGCCAGATACATGCAACCGCACTCATACTTGCGGAGCTTGCAAATGACTGGGCGTCCACAACGCTTTCAGTGAGTTCCCTGGACCCGACCAGGACGTCGCCAAATGGATGAACAGTAGGCGCTTCGTTGAGCATGTGGGCCAGAGGTCGGCAGGCTCAGAGGCAAGGGGCCAAGGGTCCACGGAGCTGACGCGGTAAGGTCACTAGGCCAGGAATCAATCCACCCAACGTCCAGATATTTGAAGGTTTGATTAAACGCGAGGTGATCTGCAGTGAGAGAGGTATGATTAGCTACACGGGGCCCAGTTAACAGTGCTAGCTGTGCGTTCGTGGAGAAAAGAAAAGGGGGTCAAAAGCAGCTGGGCGCGGTGACCAAAAGGGAAAGCGCCGTTCGCTCTGATTGAGGAAAGCGCCGGCCGTCGTCTCATCAATCAGAGCGAATGGCGCGAGGTGAGGATAGACTGAAAAAGAGAGTGCAGTGCAGCGGCGCGAGAATCGTGAGACCATCTTTCCGCGGCGCGTTCGCGGGGGGCAAGAAATGAGGAGAACGCCAGCACGCCGTTCCAAAAATACCTCGCCGTCCGCGCGGCCCGTGCCGCCGTGCGAGTGCTAACCTATGGCCTCCCGCCCTAGGCCCTCTAATCATTGCGAGCCCCGCACGGCTGCACCTGCAGGGAGTGATAAATAAGCGCCTGCCGCGCTTTCGGATGGCACCCATCATTCTCATTTCCCAGCGCCCACATGGACGGACGGAGCGGAACGGTGCGGAGCTTGCCCGCCCTCCGCTTTCGCGTTCCGTTTCGTAAGGCTGTTCGCACTCATCATACTCTAATTTCATCATTTAAATAAAATATTTTATTTTGGTCATCAAGATTCTGTCCTCTACATCCAGTTCTTCTACGGCCATCATCCTCTATCTCATACTCTATACCAACTAATAACTAACCCAGCATGTAGAACCCACATATCATACTTTCATTTTCTTTTTTATTTCTCGCCGGCTCAATACAGGATGTAGCCCGCTGCAGCTCTCCTCCTCTGCGTGGCTACTGCAGGATGGATATAAAGTATCAGGTGCAGTCAGCCTAACCTTCTTGAAACTTGTTGGGTTAGAGCATCTCCAACGGCCTCTCCATTTTTGGCTCTCTATTTGACTCTCTATCTGACTTGGCAAAACGATTCCTCTCCGTATTGAGTTTCTTACTCCAACAGACTCTCCAGTTTCCACTCTCCAAATCCCTCACCACCCACACCGACACATGGGCCCCACATGTCATCTTCTTCTTCCCCTTTCCACACCTGTCATCCCCTTCTTCCCATCCACTGCCCATCCCTCCTGGCGCCGCTCCCCATCCACGCGTGTCCGCTCCTCCCCGCACCCGCCTCCACCCGCTCCCAGCGCCCGTCGTCGGTCCCTCCCTCCCCGGTGACGCGAGGAGGTCCGGCCTCTCCTGCCGCATTCTCCTACTCGGAGCGCGAGGACGAGGCGGCCGACGACGACCTCAGCGTGGTGCGCGACCTCCGCGCCGCGGTCGAGCAGCCCTTCCTCCCGGACCCGTCCTCCCTCGACCAACGTCGGGACACGCTCCTCGCCTACGCGCGGGCGCTCGCGCCTCTCCTGCCGCAGGAGGAGCACTGCAAGAGGGGGTGGTGAACAGCGGCGGCAAGGAGCTGCTCCTGTCCTTCATCCTCGACCTCGGCCGACCTTGGGGACGCTCCCGGCGGACCTCACCGTGTCGAGCACCTGCAGCACCTCGACCTCGGCGGCGCAAGTGGTGCCGTCGGGCGGGGAGGCTGCAAGAGCAGCAAGCAGTTGGGAGCTTTGGCAAGCGAGCGAGCGAGCGGTTGCCTCGCCAAGTTTGGCCATCGGCGGAAGAATTTTAGCAAGTTGGATGGGATGCCAAGTCAGTTAGCAAGTCTGTTGGAGAACAAAATTTCGCCTGATGTGCCAAATTTGGCTATAGCAAGTCGGATAGACATTCTCTTGGAGTTGCTCTTAGCTGACTGAACCCACCCCACCCTTTGAGCCCGACTTGAGAGGTCGAGATGCAGATTCAGCCTGCAGGGTTAGCACCAACCGAATGAATTGCAACGAGTCGACGAACAGGAAGGCAGGAAGGACAGGAGTGCAGTGCAGGCAGCGGTAGACCGCACTACTGAACTAGGGCTTCGTTTGGTTTCCTAGTCTAGCATCTAGCACGGAAGGAATCTTTCTTGCATGGAGTACTAAATGAAGTCTATTTGCAAAACCTCTTCACGGATGAGCATAACTTTTCGAGACGAATCTAATGAGCCTAATTAATCGATGATTGACTACAGTGATGCTGCAGTAACCATCCTCTAAACATCCTCTAATCATGCGGTCAAAGACCTCATTAGATTCTTCAGGGTTCCTAGTGCAGGGGTTCTGGAGTTTTGTAAAATACCTTTATTTAATACCTTTAATTAGTGGTCAAAGTTGTGAACAGTTTTTAGCACTAGAAAACCAAACGGGGCCTAGAACTACCCATTGGTCTCTAGATGTCCTGCGGTTTCGATGGCTGGATCGCCTCTTTGAGTTTTGACTTCTTCGAGCGCATAGCGTTGCGGCACATGTGGCATTGTTCGCCAACATCTCCTTCTGCAAGGGCATGTTTAATTGGGGTGAAAAGGTGAAAAGTGGTGAAAAGCTTATGCATTGGGTTGCGTGCACATAGAGAAGAAATGAACTGACACGGTTCTCGAGGTGGAAAGAGAATGAAGAGTTGGGGGAATTAAACCGGGCCCAAATGTCGTGGCATGTGGAACTAGCACTACGGTCTGAGAGCGCGCTGCATCCGGAAATTGTTGTGCTGGTTTAGTGGTTGTGGAGCATCTGGACTCGTGAGATGTCGTCCCATTTCCGGGAGGAGCTGGGACCTGCTCGATCGTGCTGATTGAATTCGGTCTCCTCCTCCATGTGACCAACACGGATGGACGGGAAATCGCGAGACGAATCTATTAAGTATAATTAATCTATTATTAATTTACGTTTAATATATCTTTAATTAGTGTCCTAATATTTGATGTGACGGAATGAATAGAAAAAACTTAGGGAATTAAACATGGCCGTGGGAGACACTACTGCGGCGAGCCATTACGAGTCGTCGCAGGCTCGCAGCTCAGCTTGGCTCAATAATTCCAGCCGCTACGGCCACGCTGAAGAGATTTTTCTTCGCCTGTGTGCTGTGCTGTGCTGTGTCGATCGTGCGGTTGCCGGTTGGCCCGGCTTCCTTCGGTGCCTCCTTTCCCTGCACTGTCGATTTCACTTTGTTTGGTGTAAGGCTTTGGATGGTTTGGGACGAGAAAGCAAATCGACAGGTGTTTAGCTCATCAAAAAAAATCGACAGGTGTTTAATTAGCAACGGAAAACGCCGTTGTTTCCCTGTCACAGCCAAACGGAAACTGCTGTCACGGAATTCAGTGTAGTGTTTGAGCAAGATCGCTGAAGTTGGTTCGAATTCTGCAGGTCCTACACGAGCAGAGAACCAGTCAGCAGCATCTTCCACTTGCGTCATTTCCACACTTTCTTCACAAGTTGCCCGGTGCAAGTGACAAAACCCAGGAAGCTCCGCGAGCCATTCCAATCTTCCCCGGCTTGCTCGCCGGTGCTTAAGTTAAATAACCCTACATTGCACCTCAGCCTGTCATTTCTAAAAGTACTCTAAGGGGGTGTTTAGTTCACCCTCTCTTTTCTCTATTTTGCATAATACGTGTTTCCCAACGTATTTTTTTCTCTCTGTGACACGCGACTCAATACATAAAAACACTATGCATAACAACATCTAAACACCCCATAAATCAAATGCTTGCACCACAGGGAGGCTCGTGGGCCCATGGCACCCAATTCAACACAAGAGGAACTACCGTAGTACCCTTCACCTCCGTAGAAAGTCAAAACTGAAAACTGCAAAAGCAGGTACAAGAACCGATAGCGTGTTGGCCATTACAGTACTCCGGCGGTTTTTACAGTGGAGGTGAATTCCAGCTTGTTCGGTTGGCTTATCAGCCACCAGTCAGCAGTACTTTTCTCTCACAACAAATCAGCACCAGCCACCAGCCGCCAGCCAATCGAACAGGCTGGAAATTCAGCAGGCGACACCAGGGATTCTTTCCTTTTCTTTTACCCCTTAGGCTGTCTCCAAGAACGGAGACCTAAACACGAGACCTATTTCACGAATTGGGTCATATACAGTACAAAGGTTACAGACCCAAACCTCGCCTCCTCAACAGCCAACGCAAAACCGCCGCCTTTTCCCCTTCGTCGGCAGATCCACCCCCAGAGCGACTTCTCTCGCCGTCCGCCGCCATGATCCCACCGCGGGCTACTCCACCATCCTCTGTCCCAGCGGCCGTACCCTCCTGCCGCCAAGCAGCTCGCCATGAGGTCGCGCCCGGCCATGACGATGGGCATCGCGTAGCGCTGCACAGGCATGGGGCTCTCGTACCCGCAGCGCGCGACGCTGCGGAGCACGGCCTCCGCCAGCCCGGCCGCCTCGAACCCGTCGGCGGGGGGCGGCGCGCCCTCCCCGCTCACCTCCACCGGGATGTCGTACTTGTCGAGCCGCCGCGCCCCGTCGCCGCCGATCCCGAGCCCCTCCACCGCCTCGGCGAGCTCGCCCGCCGCGGCCCCCGGCGCGCGGTCGTCGCCCCCGCCTCCACCTCCGCCGCCGTCGCCGCGAGGAGCCGCCGTACGCCTCCATTGGTGGCCTCCTCTGCTACCACCAACCACGTC
>CM014276.1:52774589-52800097 GCA_004135705.1 Alloteropsis semialata | reverse complement strand
GTGACCGGTAAAGCGTTCGGAACCAGTAAAATAGCGGTTCCCGTGCCTCCAACGCCCCTGCAGCGGTACCCGCCATCTCCTCCACTATCATCCAGGGTGGGTCTTCCCTCTGCTAAATGTAGGGGTGGCGAGCTGCTCCTCCAAATCCTCGTCTCTCTCTCTCGTCCCTCACCTCCTCTTCCTCTTCCTCGTGGTCCTCGTGCTGCACCTGCAGAGGTCGCAGCTCCGAGGCGGCGGGGAGTGATGCGATGGCGCCGTTCCGGCTCTTGGTGGTCGGCTCGTGGTGGAGCACGAGTTCATCGACGACGACGACGCTCGCCATGTCGGTGCCATGGCCGGCGGCGGCGGAGCCCATCCTGCGGACGCCAGAGGCAGGCAAGGTGGTAGCGGCGGAGGCCGGCACATGTGAGGAGGAAGGGGAAGGGAGGGAGGGGGCCGCATCTCCACCACCCGGAACCCCTCCCACGCGGCGGGCGGGACCGTCGTCGACACGGGCCTCGTCGAAGACGAAGGGGAGGCCGGCCCAGCCGTCTCGTGCTGAGGTGGTTCTTGGGGATGAGGCCGAGTCGGACAAGAACGAGGCGCCCGAGAGCGACCACCCCGGGCCCCGCGTGCGCTTGCTGCGCTTCGCCTTGACCGGCACCCGCGCCTCCGTTGACAGCGCGCAGATGGTCGGCATCCGCGGCGGGCCGGGCGCCGGCGGCAGCGCACGGTACGCGCCGTCGAGAAGATGCGGCGCCCGCCGCTGATGCACCAGCGGGGGTCGCCCCGCCAGCGACGCCACCATCGCCGCGGTGGGCGCCTGCGGCTGCGGCGGCAGCTCGGAGAGCGAGTCGTCCATGATGCGGGAGACCCACTCCAACTCCTCGACGTCATGCGCCTGCGTGAACGCGCAGCACGGCAAGCATAAAGTAATCAGTTTCCCGAAATAACGCGAGGAAGAAGACTCGCGGAAGCCGCAGTCTTTCCGCGAATAGAAGCGCAGCAGTCAAGGCCACCGAAAACTCACCGGAAGGTCAACCATCTCCGGCGGCGGTGGCGGGAGGGGGAGCTCGCATGCCACGAGCGACAACGGCCTCGAGTCCTCGTTCGACTTCTCGTCGGCCGCGGAGGCCGGCGCCGACGGCGCCTCTTCGTTGTCGGCGCCGTCCTTGTCAGGCTCCCCGAACTCCTCGAGGTCCAGCAAGTCGTCGACCGAGAACCCGTCTTTCTCAACAAGAGCCACGGCGGCGGCCGCGTCCTCCGCCGTCTCCTCCGGCAGGAAGCTGTTATTACTCTTCAGCACGTCCGTCCTCCCATCATCCTTCACCGCCGGCCCGGAAAAAACACGCATATGCACAAATCAAAACCAGGAATTCCAAGCGCCAGAAACCAAGCAGCAAGAAACGTTCTTTTCCCTCTTCTTTTTCTCAAACACAAAGGAACCAAAAAAAAACATCCAGAGAATCTTTTCCCGGCCCCCTCAATCAATCAATCATCCACCCGCACAACCCGGACGGCGCCGTTCCTTACCAGAGGGCTATGGCGGTGGGCGAGGGAAGGCATGGCGGAGCCTCGCGGGAAGGCGCAGGAGGGGAAACCACCGGGAGCTAGGGCTGTGCCGGCGTCGGGGGCGTGGAGGAAAGGCGAGGAGGGGGACGAGGAAGCGGAGATGGAGCGGGGAAAGGAAGAAGGGATGAGCGTTCCGGTTTGGTGGAGCATTGATGGCCGCCGAACCGAAGCCCGGGGGTCGCAGAAAAGGAGCGTCGGATCCACAGGGGCACCACGCGGCGCGCATCCAGCGGTGGGGGCGGCAGCAGAGAGGCGGCTTTCCCAGCGCGCCTGCACCAGTTTCCAAGCTCGCCTCTCGTTTCCCCCAGTTTTCACACCGGCCTCGCTTCCTCCCCTTGGCTCTTTGGCGCTTTCGCCCCTCGCTTTAATTTTTCCCCACCGCGATGGCGCGATATCTTATAGATTTCCCCTTTTATATTAATTTATTTCCGCCACCTCGCAAGCTATCTGATTCTGCCGCGCCCCGCCTTTTGTTTTTTAGAGGCCTCCACTTTTGAGAAACGGAGCCAAAAACAAAGATGTGACAAGAGGAAAAAAGTGGAGACGGCGCGTCGTGATGCGCGCTGACCTAGCGGACGCCCGGATGGCGTGGGACTCGTGGCGGGTGCCTGGGCCGAGGCACGTGGTGGGCCCGGGGCCGGCCCGCTGCCTCGCGACAGGTTTTGGAGGGGGTGTATGATGGATTTGAAATTGGGTTGGGTGGGAATGGAATGGTTGGATGGACCTGAGGGCTGAGGCACGCGACCACGCGGGCTGCATGGGCTTCGGTTCCCAATTCGGGTCTGCTCGTGAATGCTGGGGATGAACGTGCTTTCGCCGTGTCAGTTTCTTCTTTATTTTTTTAAAAAAAGTTTAGACTTATTCGCAATAATATCGTCTCTAAAACCTTTATTAAAAAGATTTGGGTTTGTTTCGTTGCGCATCAGATATGAGGTGTGTCACTGTGGAGTGTGGACTGCACCCTGCAGGACTGGAGTATCTTGTGGATATGGTATTCACGCGCTTACATAGGATTTTTGGTGTGTCCATTAATTTGATCGATACGGAATTGCATCGGCTCGTAGGCGCACCCCTCCCTGCTGAGAATCAATGCAGTCGTGCTGGATTTTGGAAACGATTCGCGCCCATCGATGGTTTTTCATCTTTTGCCTGGGGCGCCCGGAAGGAAGGCAAGCACAGGAATAGCATGCCCAGTGATATACACGTGGAAAGTTAGTATATATTATTTCCTCCCTTGCAAAGCAAACTCGCTAGAAACAAACAAGCAACACTCGTTTCTTAGCTGATTCGTTGGCCTTTCCCATGTCGTTTTTTTACTAGTACTTGGAAATATCCAGAATAGGCTGTGTCTCTACACACACGAGAGGGACGGCATCAGATTACTAGTCTTGGCTTTTCAAAAAAAAAGGTTACTAGTCTAGACGTGTCAAGGGGCCACACGCGCCGGTCCGCCCGCGCGGACTAGTGGTGAAACCGCAGTTGCCTCTATTTCCGTGGTTCGTTTCGACAAGGGGTTACTTGTTCGCAAGCCCACCTCTATTCGAATTCGCGGTCGCGGGTGAATACGTGACGCAGCAGGGCCCACCCAGGACGCGGTTACTTGCTCGCAAGGCCACCTGTATTCGCGGATGAACACGTGAAGTAGCAGGACCCACCCAGGGCGCGGGCTGCGTTCCTCGTGAGGCTGGCTGGCGGGACCCATTCCTCGTGGGGGACCACGCGCCAGTGAATGATTGCAGGACATTGATAATTTAAATAACCTGTGGGCACGGGAACCGATGGCCGCCGCTGCCGCGTCGTCATCCCACCTGGCAGGTGGGCAGACGCGTCACACTGGAAACGTGGCGGGCGCGAATTGGGTTGGGCGGCGTGGTGCGGCACGCCGCGCACCAGTCAGAGACAGAGGAACAGGGGTTGGACAGGTTCTGGTCTTCTGGACCTGTGGTCCTGGGCCGGGCTCACCGCGCGACATTGAAAGGCGAGCTTGGAAACGATCCCCGCGCCCGCCAGTACGGTTTCGAGCCCAGCTGGTCCACGGACCGTTCGTAGACCAAAGCATCAAATCCTCCTAGGTGGGGTTGGTTGCCATCGGTGCAGGGCAGCAGTAAACGCCGCACCGGCTATTGTGGCGTGAAGGTGGCTGTTTGGTTGGCTGCCGCACCCTGCCACAACACTGTGTACAACAGCCACGGAAAAGATGCTGCTGTTTGGTTCTCCTGTACGCCCCAGAGAAAAATATTGATTTTGTGCTGGGTGTGGTCGCCACACCGTGGCGCTGATTCTGGGCGCCACAGCCTGTGGCATCGCCTGGTGATGGCATGGCCAACTGTGGCGTGCATCCAAGCACGCCTTGCTCGTGCTGCAGCTGAGCTGCTGATGCCGTGATGCGATGCGTACGTACGTATGCGGTTGCAGAAGCACAGTCGCTTCGATGCTTTCGATGTACCCCTACGGCAAAATTCATGCTGATAATATTTTTTTAGAGGTAGCTAGACGTGCGTTATCAAAAAAAAAAACTCGCACAGAGGATATAACTATATCAAAGTGTACATGTGTTACTGTGAAAAAAAAAGTTGCAGGCGTTCCACGAAAGGTGAAGGGGTTGATCATTAGCCAATATCATCCCAGAAAATTAATATTTATCCACCGTAACCAAACAAGATGTCCAACTTTACTAAACTCTAACTGATACTTATTAAGCGGCGGTGATGTCCGTTCATTGTGAGCCGGTCATCCTATTATCTATTAGAAAATTTCTTATCTAGCACTCAAAAAAACTTGCTCTTCCCTATGTAGCAAAGTTCAAAACTTCCCTATATGTGCAATACTAAAATTTTTCTTCCCTATGTAGCACTTTCGTTCTTTCTGTTAGCCCTTACCGTGAACTGCTACGTGGGTCCACCAGTAAAAGACCACGCTGCCCTTTCGGTCTCGCTCCCAAGTCCCGAACAGATTCACGAGGCTGCGCGTCTCCCTGCGGCGCCCTCTCCCTCAGAGTCGCGAACCCTAGATCGGCACGGGCGGCATTGGCAGGTGGGCAGCGAGCCACCTGGCGACGGCAAGAGCAGGGCGGGCATGAGTCCCCCTGGCGCCGTGAGCGGGTCGGCTGACGAGCTTACTGGCGACGTGGGCCGGCCGGCCGGTGAGCCTCCTGGTGGCGCGGGTGGACCGGACGACGAGCCTCTTGACAGCGGTGGTGGCGTGGGCTGTGAGGGCGGCTTACCCCTGGCGGGCGTGCTTTGTCAGGGCGGCGAGCCCCTGGCCTCCGTGGACGGTGAGGCCGGCCATCCCCTGGCCATGGGTGGACGGGGAGCAATGGCCACAAACTGCCTGTGTCATTTGCTGATTTGTTATGCAGGGATGTGCATGTAGTAGCTCAGATGAGTCATATTAACTATAATACAAATGGAAAATCTGTACCAATGTTTCATTGTTTTGACTTCCACTTCAAAAGTCGGCTCCTTTTGGAATACGAAGAATGTACTGCTGCTTTGATACTTTTTTCAGTTGTGCATCTTGTTTATATTGATGCTATCCATCTGAAATCTTTTTATGGTTTCCTACAGGTACTGTGAATGCGTTGCTAATGGTGCACACTGTGAAGAAGTGCATGTTTTGTTTCCTATCCTACTTATAATATGAAGTACTATCTCCAGCCAGAAAAAATATGCCGATTTAGAATATATGGAATCAAACTTCTGCAAAATTGGCCATTTGCAGACAAATCCTTCTTATATTTATGAAAATAATATTAGTAGATGAAAACGAAATATAACATAGTAGCCTAACGGATCAGAGATAGAATCCAAAGAGGGGCAAAAAGATCTTTTTACCCTAGAGTTAACACCCTTAAGTGTCCATACTAACGGAAGTGCTAGATAGAGAAGAAAAATTTTAGTATTGTACAGATAGGAAAGTTTTGAACTTTGAGTGCTACATAGGGAAGAGCAAGTTTTTTGAGTGCTAGATAGAGAATTTTCTCATTATCTATACCCATAGCATGGGAGGTTCCTCAATAGAATCAAGGTTATTGTCGTTGTAATACTTTCACCCACCAACTCTAATAGAATCTTTTGAAAGAAAGACCTATACTAGTGAAGTGGTTCTATTTTGGTTGCCAATTCATTTTTCGACCCATTTATGCCACACCGAATTTCAGAGTCAAATAATTAGGTTATAGGGGTAAATTTAGAGCATCTCCAAGAGTCCAAGAGTGCCTTTTTGGGATCTTGTCAAAATGTATTGGGAGCTGAAACAATCTCTTTCTCCAATAGTGCCCAAAAATAGTATAAAAAATTTTAATTGATGCCACACCAATGCAATTTGTGGACCTATCTTCCACCAATCTACCTATCATCTTTCAGGAAAACTGAAAGGACCCACACTAGGCCTAGAGAGGGGGTGAATAGGCCTTGATAAAAATTTCTGCAAACTTAACAATTAAATGTCAGATGGACCGGATGTTCTGGCGCTGTGTCGGAATTTCCGGATTCCCGGAATTTCCGGCACAGGGGCAGAACTTCCGGCTCAACACAAAACTGAACTCGAGATTCAAAAACTAATAAGTAACTGCAGATTCTATATGAATAGAAAGTTCACTACAAGTGTAAGGAAGCTTAAAACTATGATCTCTAGCAGCGGAAACTTATAACAAGATATATCGGATGAAATTAAGCTCAAGAACAATATGAATATGAAGAACAACAACAAGAACAAGAGACAAGAATTTGTTCACCGAAGTTCACTCCACTTAGGAGCTACGTCTCCGTTGAGGTGCTCACGTAGAGCCGGGTCAACTCTAACCCCTTGCCTCCTTCAATCAACCACAAAGGCCGGATTGAATTTCTTACTATTGTTCCTACCAAGGAATGAAGATTACAAACGTCCGGCACTCAACCACACCAAGTTTGGGAGTTGCATGCGACGCCTAACCGTCTAGGAGCTCAGCTCCAAGAGTAACAAACGCGAATCGAAGAATCAAAACTTGCTTCAAGTGCTTCTTGAGATGAACAAATGAAGAACTCACTCAAGGCTTTACTCACACACCTCAAGAATCACTCACACCCAATGCCCCACTCAAATCCTTGCAAGAATTGGCTCTAGAGGGAGTTGGGAGAATGGATTGAATGCTTTGGAGGGTGTTTGTCTCGGGTTAGGTCAGCAGCAATGAATGGGGGGACTGAGGGGGTATATATACTCAACCCCCAAAAACTAGCCGTTATGCACTGACAGGTCACTTGCCAGAATTTCCGACATAGTGTCGGAACTTCCGACAAGGCACAGTTTTGAACTAAGAAACTGCCTGACGAACAGCCCCAACGGAACTTCCGGCATTACGCACCGGAACTTCCGGAACCAAACCGAGCCTACCGGAGAATGTCCACCGGATATTTCCGGGCAGGCCCAAACCATCAGAATTAGCACGAAGAACAACCCATCGGAACTTCCGGCACTACGCACCGGAAATTACCGAGACACCACCGAGGCTGCCGGAGCTACTGCACCGGATATTTCCGGACTGGCCGGAACTTCCGACTCAGCGTCGGAATTTCTGACCAGCTGCTGTGCAGCGCCTGAAAAACTGAAGTTAGAAACCGGTCAGACCGGTTCCCAAAACCGGTCAGACCGGTTTTGGCCTGAAAAACGAAGCTAGATTCTCTCTTGGGTAGTTAGCATCTCAAATAAGCACTTTTGGCACTTTTGATCCATCAAGCACGTCCCCCTTGATAGTACGGTGATTTTCTATACTCAAATTCAAACCAAAAATAAATTTAAATCCTCCATGAGCTCATCCACCATACTTAAGTAATTGGGGGTTATCCTTTGATATTCATAACTCTTTCTTTTCTTTTATTCCTGCATATACCTCAATACAAGCATCAAATCCCAAATTGTAATTGTCATTAACACCAAAACACATGGGAGGCCTAGATGCACTTTCAATCTCCCCCTTTTTGGTGATTGATGACAACTCAATTTGGGTTCACAAGATAGGAATAAAATCATGTTTTTGTACCCAATTATATTTAGAAAAGCTCCCCCTAAATATGTGCATATTCAACTCAAATGGCCTCAAATGCCATTGCACATATTCATGAAAGAACTTAACCAATATCTTTGCATACAAAGGTACAAATGTGCAAGAGGTGTCAAATTATAACCGTGATGCATATGACATGGTATATCACACAATAAAAGTGGAGAATAACATTACACCAACCATTCATCATCCACATAGCATCACATAATTAATAAAAGGAGTTCAACATCACACTTAGCACAAATTAAGTCTTACAAGTAAAAGTTCTCACTTGGCACACACCACACATAACACCAACACATAGTTCTTACATATCCAAAGATAAAAACATGAAAGAAAGAAAGATATGGGTCTCCATCCACCAAAGGCCATCACAAATTCACTCCTCCTTTGGCAACAAGCACAAAAAAGAGAGCTACTCATCATCTTCGCCATCTGCATTGCCTTCTTCTTCATCATCCTCCTCTTCTTCTTCATCGTTGCCATTTCCATTGCCTCCTTCATCATCTCCTTGGCTCTCATAAGAGCCCTCTTCTTCGGTCTCCTCATCCTCTTCATTTCCCTCACCACCATGAAGATCTTCTTCTTCAATTTCAGGCCCAAAGGTATAAGCTTGAGAAGATGAACCACCTTCCTCATAAGGATTATAGAAAGGTAGAGGAGGAGGGTAATCCCTTGGAGCACGAACTGGAGAGTGAGGAATATTGTATTGATCAAGCAAATCCTTTTGCCTCTTTTCAAACTTCACATTGTCCTCATCAAGTTGCCTTGTGCGCTCCTCAACCACAATAACACAATGATTGAGCATGTTGAAACAAGCAAATATACTTTGGGCACGTTGATCAAACTTACCCCTCTTCTTGGGAGCACCACGTGTAGGAGCAAAAGGACCATGAGGAGCTGAGGGTGCACTAGGCGAAGGTGGAGCACGAGAAGAAGAAGCACCTTGAGCTGAAGAAGAAGAACCCTTTGAAGGATAAGCACCCGGAAAGAGTCCCTTGGGAGGAATAGGAGTTCTTCCAGTGGAATCAACCTTGAGAAGCTGAAGAATCTTGCCCTTGGATGCCTTGTATCGCTCATGCTCTCTATCAGTCAGAATGTTGAGCCCAGACACATTCTTGATCAAGTGAAATATAAAGGGGGCATAGTGGCAAGCACTTGAAGCATCATATGAGCAAAACACAATCTCATACCAAAGATAATCAACCACATCAAACTTAGCTCGGTCAGGTGCAGCTTGAGCCAAGAGATTCTTTGCCTTATGAGAGATATTGCTTGCATCACCACCACGAGGGCAAAGAGTGAACCTGCAAAGTTGGTTGAGCATCTTATAGAATGGAGTGAGGCCTTTGGTCTTACCAAACTCACATTGTCCATGTTCCCCATAAGCAGGATCATACATAAAGTGCATCTTAGTCACCTCAAGATCAGCATGCTCATGGATACGATACCTGACGGCACAGCTAGAATCAACATTTGGAAGTCCAAAGAGTGCTGCAAACTCACTTCTTCAATGGTAAATCTTTTGCCTCCAAGAGTCCAATGAAGCCTCATATGGGGTTTATCCACATAAAGAGTGGCATAAAACTGTGCCACCACTTCCTCATTCCAATCACACCTAAAACCCATGAGATTCACAAGCCCCAACTCATTGCACCTATCATACACAACATCCACCACTTCCTTTACCGGTGAGCTAAGTGTCTTGAGATAGGCCCAATCAATCCATTTCATATCAGTGGTGATGGATTTCTTCCCCATGATAACGGATTCATACCAATCCGCTTGAAAAGGAAGCCAAAAGTGAGGATCACCCTTGAATTCCCTAGAAAGAGCAGCACGAGGGTCGTCACCATACCTTAGAGCCTTCATATTTGTCTCCCCCTTGCTATAGTCAACCAAAGGTGGATCTTCAGAGCATCTCACAGGAGGATGGACCTTGATAACTTGACTCTCAAGGATGGAAAGATCAATGTCATCATTGTACCTCTCACCGGTTGGATCCACAATAGGATTCTTGGTGCGGTGACCACGGGGAGGATCAGCAGGTGCTTGAGGATTTGCACGTCCTCTTCCAAGGCCCCTCTTGGACACGGCTTGTTTCTTCACTCTCTTCCCCTTGCCCTTCCCTTTGTGTGCTTCCACCCTCTCATCCGATTCGGTCTCACTAGGAGAGGGGGATGGTGATGGAGTGCGAATGACAATGCCCTTGCCACGTGGACGTTCACGACCCATCTGGAAAGGTATGAGATTATAATCTTTAGAAAATTGATCAAGAGCTCAACACAAGGATAACATGGCTGTGCACAGTGTCCTGTCAGAATTTCCGTCACAGGGTCGGAAATTCCGGCAGGAGCAGCACCCGACCAAGAAATTGAGGGACCGATCGATTGAGCCCACCAAACTTCACCAAATCATAGGCATTGCATCTAAGGAGGTACATGAGTCTATCCCCAAAAGGAAATCCACTAGAAACTACACCATTGAGAGATTGAGATTCGGGGATTTTGAATGAAATACCTTGAGGATTTCCCGCGCGATTCGATGAAGATTCGCGGAGGAACGGAACTTCCGGAGGGTAGGGAATCGAAGGAAACACCAAGATTCAAACTTCCACGGTCAAATATGGAGATCCCCTCACGGGATTGAGAGAGGGAGTGAGGGACGGCGCTGGTTTGAGTAAAGAAGAGTTAGGGTTCCAGGTAACGGTTCGATCCCGTGATATATAGTCCAGGCATCTGCCAGAAATTCCGGTAGACGGCTACCGGAAATTCCGGCAGGCGCTAGAGGCTACCGGAAATTGCAGCCGGCAATTTCCGGCCCGAAATTCTGACAGGCACAGATAAAAAGCAGATTTTGAGATGAGATTTGATTTGAGATTTTGATAGATTTGGAGATTGGACATGTAAGAAACTTGACTCAAAATGATCAGCCACATTCAACATTACATAACCATGATCATTTGAGCCAAGGAATGATCCAACGATCACAAATCCAAATATTTTGAAAAACTCACACAAATAAATCAATTTTGCCTAGTCTAAGCATCAAACAATGGTGTGTGTACAACAATTCAAACCACGTTACGAGAATCCAAGATATTTATCTCATTCCTCAAAGCACAAAACCTTTGCTCATCAAGAGGCTTGGTGAAGATATCGGCTAGTTGTTTTTCGGTACTCACATGGCTTAGAGCGATATCTCCTTTGGCTTCATGGTCTCTCAAGAAATGGTGTCTTATGTCAATATACTTGGTTCTTGAGTGTTGGACTGGGTTGTTGGCTAGTTTTATGGCACTCTCGTTGTCACACAAGAGAGGGATATTTTTGTACTCACAACCAAAGTCACTCAAGGTTTGCCTCATCCAAAGTAGTTGAGCACAACAAGCACCGGCTGCAACGTACTCGGCCTCGGCGGTGGATAGGGCAACAGAATTTTGTTTCTTAGAACTCCAAGACACCAAAGACCGGCCAAGAAATTGACAAGTCCCGGTAGTACTCTTTCGATCTACTTTGCAACTGGCATAATCCGAATCGGAATAGCCAAGTAAATCAAAAGTGGAGCCCTTGGGATACCATAGGCCAAGGTGTGGAGTATGCACCAAATATCTCAAAATTCTCTTAACGGCTATCAAATAGCATTCCATAGGATTAGCTTGAAATCTTGCACACATGCACACAATAAGCATAATATCCGGCCTAGATGCACAAAGGTAAAGCAAAGAACCAATCATGGAGCGATATACCTTTTGATCCATGGATTTTCCATCTTCATTAAGATCAAGATGTCCATTGACGGCCATGGGTGTCTTGATAGGTTTTGCATCGGTCATGTCAAATTTCTTGAGCATATCATTCACATACTTGGTTTGACATATGAAAGTCCCTTCCTTCAATTGGTTGATTTGAAATCCAATAAAGAACTTCAATTCACCCATCATGGACATCTCAAACCTCTTGGTCATAATCTTACTAAATTCTTCACAAAACTTTTCATTAGTAGAACCAAAGATAATATCATCAACATATATTTGACAAACAAATAAATCATTGTCTACTTTTTGAGTGAAGAGAGTAGAATCGGCTTTGCTCATTACAAAACCGTTCTTGAGGAGAAATTCCCTAAGGCATTCATACCATGCTCTAGGAGCTTGCTTGAGCCCATAGAGCGCCTTATGGAGCTTGTACACGTAGTCGGGATGCTTGGGGTCTTCAAAGCCCGGTGGTTTCTCCACATACACCAACTCGGAGAGAGGCCCATTCAAGAATGCACTTTTCACATCCATTTGATAAAGCTTGAAATCATGGTGAGTACCATAGGCAAGTAATATACGAATTGATTTAAGCCTAGCTACGGGAGCATAAGTTTCACCAAAATCCAAACCTTCAATTTGAGTGAACCCTTGAGCAACCAATCTTGCCTTGTTTCTTGTGACAACACCATGTTCATCTTGTTTGTTGCGGAATACCCACTTGGTGTCAATCACATTTTGCTTGGGTCGCTTCACCAATTCCCAAACTTCATTTCTTGTGAAGTTATTCAATTCTTCTTGCATTGCCATTACCCAATCCGCATCACCAAGTGCTTCTTCAACCTTGAGAGGTTTCAAAGAGGAAACAAACGAGTAACTAGCACAAAAATTTGCTAAACGAGAACGAGTAGTTACCCCTCTTCGGATGCTCCCAAGAATATTATCCACGGGATGATCCCGTTGGACACTTTGATGAACTCTAGGATGAGATACTTGAGATTGCCTTTGAATAGGCCCATCATCATCTTCTCCATTAGCTTGAGGAGCAATATCATGAGTTTCTTCATCTTGACCTCCCCCTTGATCAATGCCATGACCATGATCGTCACCATGACCTTGATCTTGATCATGAGGAGAAGTTGATGGTTCAACTCTTGTTGAAGAAGATGGATCACTAGTACCAACATCCGGAGCTTGAGCTTGCACTTGATCCTTCATAAGAGTCTCCCGTGGCCTTACTTCACCTATTCCCATCTTCAAGATGGATTCACCTGGAGGCTCTTCATCATCTACAAGGTCATTTTCAACTTGCTCTACTTGAGAGCCGTTTGATTCATCAAATTTCACATCCACCGTGACCTCAACACAACCGGTGGTTTTGTTGAAGACACGGTAGGCGTGTTCATTAGTACCATAACCAAGTAGAAAACCTTCATCAACATTAGGTGCAAACTTAGAACTTTTAGCCTTTTTGTTAAGAATGTAACATTTGCAACTAAAAACTCTAAAGTAATGCACCTTAGGTTTGTTACCGGTGATTATCTCATAAGGAGTCTTGTTCAAGTACTTTTGGAGATAAAGCCGGTTGGTGGCATGGCATGCGGTGTTGATTGCTTCGGCCCAAAAGATATCCGGAGTGTTATACTCATCAAGTATGGTTCTTGCCATTTCAATCAATGTCCTATTCTTCCTCTCAACAATGCCATTTTGTTAAGGTGTATAGGGAGCGGAGAGCTCATGCAAGATGTCTTCTTCATCAAGAAATTCCTCAACACCGGTATTCCTAAACTCCGAGCCATTGTCGCTTCTCATGCGCTTGACCTTCAATTCAAACTCATTTTGAGCTCTTCTAATAAATTTCTTGATGATTCCTTGAGCTTCACTCTTCTCTTTCAAAAAGAATACCCAAGTAAACCGAGAGAAATCATCCACAATGACAAGACCATATTTGTTCCCCCCAATGCTAATGTAGGCAATGGGTTCAAATAAATCCATGTGAAGAAGCTTCAAGGGTCTTGAGCTAGATAATATGTTCTTGGGTGGATGTGGAGCACCAACTTGCTTTTTGGCTTGACATGCACTACACAACCTATCTTTCTCAAAGACAACATTTGTTAGTCATAGGATGTGTTCATTCTTTTGAAGTTTGGCCAAGTTACTCATGCCAACATGAGCTAGTCGGCGATGCCAAAGCCAACCCATGCTAGATTTTGCCACTAAACAAGTCTTCGGTTCCACTTTAGTAGTTGTGAAATCAACTAGATAAAGTTTTCCCTTAAGTTGACCCGTAAAAGCAATAGAGGAATCCTCCCTTCTCAAAATGGACACACCCTCATTAGTAAAGAGACAATTGTAGCCCATCTCACAAAGTTGTGATACCAACAATAAATTGTATCCCAAAGAATCAACTAAGTAAATATTTGAAAGTGATGAATCATTTGAGATAGCAATTTTATCTTGACCTACCACATCACCATGATTATTGTCACCAAATATGATCTTCTCAATAGGCGTATCATATTCTTCTAATGATGAGAACATATTCTTCTCTCCGGTCATATGATTTGATCATCCACTATCAAGCAACCATGAAGTCCCACCGGAGGAATATGCCTACAAAACAAGTTAAGCTCAAGTTTTAGGTACCCAAACTTGTTTGGGTCTTTGAAGGTTAGAGTAAGCAATCTTAGGTATCCACACACTCCTCATCATCTTTCTAGTGTGAGCACAAATATACTTGACCACCATTTTGCCATTTTGGAATACCACCGTGTAGTCAATAGTGTAGTTGGGAGAAGAAGAATGAGTCACATTCTTGTTGGTTGCATTAATCTTGGTTGAGCTCTTGATGTTTACCTTGTTTGAGCTCTCAACCATGGACTCACCTTGTACAACACTCTTCTTGGTGACACTATGAGCCATGTCCATCAAGTCACCAAGATTGGCACCCTTCTTCCAAAGTGGGCGTGACTTGCCATTCACAATCTCTTCACCATTTGTCTTGTTTCCTCTTGTGTGCCCAAGTCCATCACGAATTGTGGGATGCCTTGCGGCTTCGTAAGCCGGGTGAGTATCAAACTCACTCTTACCTTTGAGCTTGTCTTTTCCAATGTACATGTTCAACCTATGGATTTGAGCATCCTTGTCCTTGATTGACTCTTCTAGCTTTGAAAGGTTAGTAGCACAAGCATCGATATCAACATTATAACATCTTGAGCAACCTTTGCTAGTGGAGACATTGGAGTCAAGAGTAGTTTTGGAATTAGTTTTGGTGCTTTCCCAAAGAGTACCATAGCTAACTTCAAGCTCTTTGTATGTATCTTCTAGGTGTGAATGCCTTTCTTGAAGCTCGCTATGCACATTCTTTAGGTTAGCTATAGCATCATTTGCCAAAGCATGTTCCTTTGACATCCTCTCATATGAATCGTTGGCAAGAGACAAGTCCATTGCCAATTTTTCAACCTTTACTTTTTCCTCAACTAGAGACTCTTCTAGAACTAGGTTTCTCTCCTTCTCAAGGTTGAGCAATTCTTCTAGTTCTCTAAGAGCCTCTTTCATTTTCTCCAATTTCTCCACAAGCTTTTTAATTTCCTTATAGCCCTTTTTGCCAAATTGTTTTATCATGATAGCTTTGTGTTCGGCTTCTTCTTCCTCATCTAAGTCATTTTCTACATTACTAGATGTGGATGTAGGAGATGATGGAGGATTGGAATAGTTTGATACATTAGTCCCCTTGGCCATGAAGCACATGGGGTAATCATCTTCATCATCGGAGAGGATGTTGAAGAGCCTTGGTGTCGGTGAAGCTTCATGCATGGCAATTGATGCCACACCTTCTTCATCGGACTCATCACTTGAATCCTATCCTTCACCAACATGAGCGTGGCCATTCTTCTTCTTGTACTCTTTGCTCTTCTCCTTGTACCTCTTCTCCTTGTCCTTGGATTTCTTTTCATCCTTGTGGTCCTCCTCATCATCATCCTTCTTGTCCGGACACTCGGCAATGAAGTGACCAACTCTCTTGCAAGAATAGCATCTTCTTGAGTTGTTCTTTTTCTTGTCACTTCTTCTCTTCATGAACCTTTTGAAGTTCTTGACCATCATTGCCGTTTCTTCATCCATGCTCTCATCTTCACTTGAATCAACTTTTTTCTTTGACTTTGATGGCTTCTCCATTGATTCAACTTTCTTGCTTGGTTCGGCATTGAGAGCAATGACTTTGACTTCATCTTGCCCAATTGACTTGGTGATATCCAAATCGGTCATCTCATGATACTCCAACTCATTGAGTAGTTGGATGGGCTTCATCTTCTTGTAGTTTTCCTTCCCTCTAATGATAGTTGCCAACGTCCGGTCCTTGGGAGCATAAGCTCTAAGCATCTTCTTTGTGACCTTGCTATCACCCCAATCCTTGCTTCCAAGAGATCTAATATCGATCACAAGCAACTTGAGCATATCATACATTTGTCGAAGGGTTTCATCTTTCTTCATGACAAATGACTCCAATTCCCCTTGGAGTAGATCCATCTTCCCTTCTTTGACTTCATCGGAGCCTTCATGAGACAATTGGAGTATGTCCCAAATCTCCTTGGCACTCTCAATCCCTCTAACCTTGTTGTACTCATAGGTGCAAAGTGAGCTTCTAATGACCCGAACGGCTTGAGCATTCCGAAACATGTCATGCTCTAGCTTCGGAGTGATAGGTTCATCTTCATCATGTTGTTTCACACCTACAACCACAACGGTCCAAAGAGCGGGATTAAGACCATAAAGATTTATTTTCATATCATCACTCCAACGGGCATAGTCACTCCCATCAAAGTGAGGGGCTTTGCCCATTGGAACCGGAGAGAATGAAAATGGAGAAGGGTTAGAGGTATTTTGTGAGGATGCCCCATATGGATGAGACACCGCATGAAGCCCGGCAAGAGTATTCTTCTCCCTTTCTTCTTTGAGCTTTTTCTTGAAAAGCTTTTGAGCCTTCTTCTCGGCTTTCTCTTGACACTTCTTCTTTAGCTTCTCTTTTTTTCTTCTTCTTTTCTTCTTCAGTAAAGTCACCCTCAACATCGCTCACATCAAAATCATCATCACTAGAGCTTGAGTCATATGGAGTTGAGGGATGACTTGTGCGGCCAATCTTTATGAGTTGGGCAGCGGTAGCGGAAGCATCAGAGACATTGGCGGAAGCACCGGTGACAACCACTTCATCCTCTTTACCGGCCATAGTGTTTTCCCTTAGCGGTTAAGCCTAAATCAAGAGATTAGGCTCTGATACCAATTGAAAGGACCGACACTAGGCCTAGAGGGGGGGTGAATAGGCCTTGATAAAAATTTCTGCAAACTTAACAATTAAATGTCAGATGGAGCCGGATGTTCTGGCGCTGTGTCGGAATTTTCGGATTCCCGAAATTTCCGGCACATGGGCAGAACTTCCGGCTCAACACAAAACTGAACTCGAGATTCAAAAACTAATAAGTAACTGCAGATTCTATATGAATAGAAAGTTCACTACAAGTGTAAGGAAACTTAAAACTATGATCTCTAGCAGCGAAAACTTATAACAAGATAGATCGGATGAAATTAAGCTCAAGAACAATATAAATATGAAGAACAACAACAAGAACAAGAGACAAGAATTTGTTCACCGAAGTTCACTCCACTTAGGAGCCACGTCTCCGTTGAGGTGCTCACGTAGAGCCGGGTCAACTCTAACCCCTTGCCTCCTTCAATCAACCACAAAGGCCGGATTGAATTTCTTACTATTGTTCCTACCAAGGAATGAAGATTACAAACGTCCGGCACTCAACCACACCAAGTTTGGGAGTTGCCGGCGACGCCTAACCGTCTAGGAGCTCAGCTCCAAGAGTAACAAACGCGAATCGAAGAATCAAAGCTTGCTTCAAGTGCTTCTTGAGATGAACAAATGAAGAACTCACTTAAGGCTTTACTCACACACCTCAAGAATCACTCGCACCCAATGCCCCACTCAAATCCTTGCAAGAATTGGCTCTAGAGGGAGTTGGGAGAATGGATTGAATGCTTTGGAGGGTGTTTGTCTCGGGTTAGGTCAGCAGCAATGAATGGGGGGACTGAGGGGGTATATATACTCAACCCCCAAAAACTAGCCGTTATGCACTGCCAGGTCACTTGCCGGAATTTTCGACATAGTGTCGGAACTTCCGACAAGGCACAGTTTTGAACTAAGAAACTGCCTGACGAACAGCCCCAACGGAACTTCCGGCACTACGCACCGGAACTTCCGGAACCAAACCGAGCCTACCGGAGAATGTCCACCGGATATTTCCGGGCAGGCCCAAACCATCAGAATTAGCACGAAGAACAACCCATCGGAACTTCCGGCACTACGCACCGGAAATTACCGAGACACCACCGAGGCTGCCGGAGCTACTGCACCGGATATTTCCGGGCTGGCCGGAACTTCCGACTCAGCGTCGGAATTTCCGACCAGCTGCTGTGCAGCGCCTGAAAACTGAAGTCAGAAACCGGTCAGACCGGTTCCCAAAACCGGTCAGACCGGTTTTGGCCTGAAAAACGAAGCTAGATTCTCTCTTGGGTAGTTAGCATCTCAAATAAGCACTTTTGGCACTTTTGATCCATCAAGCACGTCCCCCTTGATAGTACGGTGATTTCCTGTACTTAAATTCAAACCAAAAATAAATTTAAATCCTCCATGAGCTCATCCACCATACTTAAGTAATTGGGGGTTATCCTTTGATATTCATAACTCTTTCTTTTCTTTTATTCCTGCATATACCTCAATACAAGCATCAAATCCCAAATTGTAATTGTCATTAACACCAAAACACATGGGAGGCCTAGATGCACTTTCAAAAACATAATCAGCAAAAGAGTGGAAAAACAAAATATGGCACATGGTAAAATAAAAATATTATGAAAAAAGAAGATACGTGAAAAAAAAATCTTCGTGCAACGAAAAAAGAAAATGGCGACAAAAAGAATATTCGCGGCAAAAAGTTACGTGAAAAAAAGGAATTTTGCCGTGCAAAAAAATTGTCGAGAGAAAAAAAAGGAGAAAAGATATCATGGAAAATGGTTACGTGATAGATAAAGAAATTTTGCCGTCAAAAAAAATGTCGAGAGAAAAAAAAAGGGGAGAAAGGCCATCGTCAAAAAATACCATGGATTGGGAGCGCGGAGGGGAGGGGCAAATTTGACTCAGGATAGCTCCATTATTGGACAAACCAAAAAATTAAGAGCGAAATTGGACAACGGTTAGAGTGCTATTTTATACTTTTATTTGTAAAAACTGATTATTGAGACTGTTTATTGGGCACTCTTGGAGATGCTCCGGGCCCAAACTGTTTAGAAGCTGACACCGAGATATATCTGGTGGAACAAATTTTGAATCACATAGTCAATGTTGTTGCGATCAATACCACGCGATATCAAACTGCCTGGGTTTTGATACGGAGGTAGTATATGCTCTGTTTTCGCTGCTTATATTTTTTTTTTGCGGGTGCTGCTTATATTTCTTAACAGATTAAGACTGCACAAAATAATTTCCGCATGACCTCTGGTCTCTGGATAAGGTTGGGCATGCCGTGCACATGGTACAAACGCAGAAGTCATGAACAAAATCCTTGCAACAAACAAATGCCTCCTGCATGGACAAATGCAACGCACGGATGCCGACCGGATGGATTGGATATTTGGATGGCCGGCTCCCACACACCATGTGATGGCGGTGGATGTCCGTTGCCGCCGCGGCTACAAGTAAAAGCGAAAGGCCCCATGCGTCCGTGATCTGCATGGGCTTCGAGCCGACGTGTTCCCTCCGCGAGGCGCTTGGAAACTTGAGGTGTTGCGGGCTTGCGGCGGCGGATCCGAGCTGCCAAGGTGGCGCGCCGGGGTCATGGCCGGCCGCACCAGCCGCGCGCCGCGTGCACACCACCGGCGCCACCGTCACATGCGGCTGCACGCAGCGGCGATTCAGGCCCTCTCTCGTGACGGAGTGACGGTGACGCTGGCTTGAAACTGAAAGCTCCTTCAGATACAGAGGGCTTGCTTATCAATTGCTGTCTGTCAGGCAACAGATCTGGGGGTGTTTAGTTCCACCCATTTTGCAAAATGGGTGCGTATCGGTCCGCGTGTACAGAGAGTAAAAGTGCATTGAAAAACGTGCATTTTGCAAAATGGAAGAAGAAGGGGTGAACTAAACACCCCCTCTGTTGCTGTCTGTCACACATACAGAGGGGGGGGCAGCTATTTGCAAGAAACACCCTTTCGAATCCGGACAACATTGTTTTTTTTAAAAAAAAAACCTGAATCCGGATGACTTCATTCTTCAGAATCGGACAATCAGTATTCTTCGTCAGGAAAAAAAGAGGAGGCATAATTCGGCTATATCCCTGTGAGGTGCTGCCGAATGGATCAACCTTGCACGCTTGCCTGCGTCCTTTTCTGCTAAGCTGGGGTCGCCATATCCGATACACTCTCCCAAGGTTGCCAAGTTGCGGACATTCGTTTTCGTAACTACTTGGGTGTTGTCACTGTCCAACTATCCACGCGAGTAAGGGCAACAGCTTCGCTCTGGGGCCTGAGGGGGTGTTCAGTTCACCCCCTCTTCCATCCATTTTGCAAAACGTATAATTCCCAATGCACTTTTTTCTCTTTATGCACGCAGTCTAACGCGCATCCATTTTGCAAAATGGATGGAACTAAACACCCTCGGCCACCCAAAATATCTTCGTTCTAGCCGGCTATGGCTCAGCAAGCTTTGGTACTCTGGAGTCGAACTGACTATGGGTTGAGCATTGCAAAATATGGGTTACAAAGGAGCAAAAAGCTTGCAGATAATCTGGCCCGAGAGCTTCCATGAATCGATAATTCCAGTTCACAACGGCAGTGTTCAGATGGCGGGGTAAATTTTTTGCACCATACTTTGACCACTAATTAGGGGTATTAAATAAAGTCAGTTTACAAAACTATCTTCACGACCCTCTGGCAAATTCGCGAGACGAATCTAATGAGGTCTTTGACCGCACGATTAGAGAATGATTACTGTAGCATTACTATAGCAAATTATAGATTAATTAGGCTCATTAAATTCGTCGTGAAAAGTTGCACTCATCTGTGAAAAGGTTTTGTAAATAAACTTCATTTAGGACTCCATGCATGCGAGATTCTTTGAGGACAATAAATTGTCCCCTGCATCTGAACACGGCCAACGTAACACAGCAACAAGGTGTTCTGCACTATGGCCTTGTTTAGATTGGTTGAATTCGATCGAATTCAATGATTGAAAGTGCATTGGGAATTAAAAAAATAGAGAGAGGGGCACGTAGTTCAATGTGTTGCTTTTGATTGAATTGATCCTCTTTGAAGCAAACTAAACACTAAACAGGGCATATAATGTACAGGACTAGTACTGCTCTGTGTTACTAGTCCAGTTGTCTTGTTTCGTCAGTCTGAAAGTCTGAATCCTAAAAGTCAGGCTGAAACTCTGAATCCTAAAAATGCAGAAACGACGCACCGCTTGCTACGTTCCAGACTTCCAGACCATAGGATATGATGTTTCCAACTTTCCATCCCACTATCCCAGGTAGCATTGCCCTTTCCCCGACATAGATGCTGCGGTCTACTGCAAGTAACTTGCCCGGAAGGCCGGAATTGGCGACAAGAATGCCTGATCAGGCCAACCGGACCCCGACAAACGTAACGCAAGGAATTCACACTACTCCAGATCAGGGGAAGCCCAGAGGCAATGCAAACGATCCATGCCGTGATTCTGTCGCTAGGCAAACGCAGTGAAAACGGTCACAGCAGGAAGGCCCTTTCGCAATCGCCAGCCTGTTCGCTTGGCTTATCAGCCACCAGCCAGCAGTACTTTAGTCTCACAACAAATCAGCATCAGCCACCAGCCAACCAGCAGTACTTCAATCTCACAACAAATCAGCACCAGCCACCAGCCAACCGAACAGGCTGGCGATTCTCGCCGTTTTTTCTTTCTAAAGTGCCGCGCAATACCTTGGCTGCTATCCGCTGGCAGGGACCGGACCGGAGATCGCTGGCCAAAGCGATCGACCAAACGATGGTTGGTGCGCATCAGCGCATGTGACGGTGGAAGGACGTGATTATCCACTCAGCCCCCGCGGTGCAGAAACGCAGCAGCAACAAAACCAGAGGAGGATACCCAACCAAAAAGGCCCACCGAGCTTTTCCCCTCCCACCGCCGGAAACATCTCTTCCCACACCGCCCACTCGAGTAGCGACCGTTCATGGTGGATCCCTTCGCGCTGTCCTGAACTCCTGATGGAAATCTGAGAGACAGAGCATGCATATGTAGGGCTGGACGAAAAACTCGTGGCTCGGTAGCTCGCTCGGCTCGGCTCATTGAAAAATGTACACGAGCTGAGCCAAGATTTTAGCTCGTTGAATTAACGAGCCAGCTCGAGCTGGCTAGCGAGCCGAATCGAGCTAGGGCTGCAGCCCAACGACACAGCCCAACAAGAAATTATAGGCCTATGTAACAATTCCAGCGCACTGCTCCTAGCTATAAATGTCGGCATCAAACCCTAAAACTCCAGTGCCCACACTCCCATCCCCTCCGCTTTTGCGCTGCGGCGGCGCGCTCATGCCTCCATTGGCGTACCGACCGTCCGCGTCCACGAGCAACACAGCTCGATGCCTTCTGACTTCTCATCTCCCCGCGGCCGTCAACCCCACACCCCTCTCTTGTTCTGCTCCTGGGTCCCGTCTCCTGTAGCAACGTCCCTCGTTGTCTTGCGTGTGCGTGGTGACGGCCACCCGCCCGCCGCTCTCAGATCTGAGCGTCTCCGAGCTTCAAGGCGCCATGGGCCAGCAGCCCAGCAGGAGCAATCGAGACTTGAGAGCAATGAGGATGTAAAAGTATAGAATTGCTATCATTTTTATGTCTGTGTGTGCCACGAATATAGAAATCATTTTGTATGTGCTCATGTATTTCGAGCCGGCTCGCGAGCTTACTGAGCCACCTTGAGCTGGCAAACGAGCCGAGCCGAGCAGCTGATCTAGCTCGCAAAGTTAACGAGCCGAGCCGAGCCGAGCTGGCTCATTATCTTAACGAGCCAGCTCGAGCTGAGTCGAGCCGAGCCGCTCGATATCCACCCCATGCATATGCGCCTTTACAGGAACTAGGAGAAGGCCAACAATGGCTGGGAGGACGATGGGGGGGGGGGGGGGGGGGGGGGGGGGGGGGGGGGGGGGGGGGGGGGGGGGGGGGGGGGGGGGGGGGGGGGGGGGGGGGGGGGGGGGGGGGGGGGGGGGGGGGGGGGGGGGGGGGGGGGGGGGGGGGGGGGGGGGGGGGGGGGGGGGGGCTGGCAACGACCGACCGACAACAGCAGACACATGCTGTACGAGACGAAATTTTGTACTATCAGTGATCCATTCATGCAAACTTGAGAAAATTAAGTATCAAGTGGGAGCAAAATATTTCAAGTTTCAAAATAACAAGTAACTATTCAAGATAAGGCTAGACGATAACCTGAAGAACCGAGTTTTATAGGGATGAGTGTGTGTGTGAGTGTGTGTCTATACTGGTCTTTCGAAAAAAAACATGATCTTGCATTTACGTTTAAAAAAAACATGATCTGATCCTGAACGCCAGTTATCATCAGGTGTTACAAACTATCAATTTCGTGTGCAGCGACGAAATTTTCATGGGCTGGATAATCTCGTTCGGCCCAGCGTGTGACCTACATACTCCAACGCAGAACCTGTCTCTCGATTCTGCGGCAGCTGATTTTGGGCCGGAAACTAGGAGAGCCCACACGTTTTACGAAGCCCGAAGCCTACCTACAAAGGTTCTGCCAACCACACACATTCCCTGGAATCAGTGGTGAGCCGCTCTACAAATTCCCACGATGCCACCGCCGAGCAGCGTCAAAGCCCAGTAAACCCCCCACCATGCCGGCTATCCGCTCGCCGGTCGCCCACAGCGCCGGCGACACCCACGGCGGCGACGCAGACCCCGATTACCTCTACTTCCTCCAGCACATCCGCGTCGACGGCGACTCCTACGTCCTCGACCTCCCCACCAAAGGCGGCTCCCCGCCCTCGGTCCTCAAGTACGAGCCCCCGCTCGGCTGCCCCTCCGACGGCGAGTGCGTCTCCGACCCCTCCCCGGGCCGCCTCAGCACCAACCGCCGCGCGGAGGGGAGGGATTCGTCGGGGTCGGCGTCCCTGGAGGCGAGGCCCGCGTGGCACGATTCTCTCGATGAAGTCGACGAGGACTACCGCCTCTTCCTGCAGCACACGCGCCTGGTGGATGGCCAATTGATTCTCGAGATCGGGGACCTCATCGTCAATTACGATGAGCCGGTTGCGGCAGAGTCTCAGGTGAAGGATAAGCCGCGAGGGCTAGAGACGGCCGTTCCTTCGCTTGTGGAAGGGGCCGGTGTTGAGGTGGGAATGGATGAGATTGGGTCCGGGGCTCGGGCTACAGTTGTCCCGGAGCAGTACGCGTGCGATTGGCGTGCGGATCCATCACCAGCGCGTGAGGTGAAGAAGAAGGATGGGCGTGAAGTGAAGGAGAAGGATGGGCGTGGGGTGGAGGGGAAGGATGGCGGCGATGAGGTGCTGTCAGATGCAGCGGATGCAGGCACGATGAAGGGCGTGTATTGGGAGGCGAGCTCAAGCGATGGCCGTCGTGCTGGACGCCGTACTAATTCGGTGAGAGATTCTGATTCTTCCATTTTCATGTCGCTGTCACTACTGCTCACAGTGCGCAAAGAATTTCTTCTTGCGCAGCTCTCAGTGGACAGTGGCAGAGCTGTGCCGGATAAGATTCTAAAATATGATAGTACGTTTCTTTTATCATAGTAATAACGTGCACCTTTTTCGTGCAATGTCAGGAAGTGGATGGAATGTCTCATATAAGTTACTTGAAAATAGTATATATTTAGATTTCTGTATTGTTCTAAAGATGAATGTTTGACATACCTTGCCTTTGATTGGTTTCTCCTTGCTATTCATTTGATATAGGGGGCAAAGGTAGAACAGGAACTAGGCATTGTATGGCCAACACATATCACCCGAAGACCAGATTCAGATTTCAAGCATAGGTTGATCGAGGCCCTTACAAAGCCAGTTGCTCGGAAAGAGTATTATAGACTGTTTGATACTGTTACTATTCGTACTCCGCAAATGAAGCTACGGCAGGTCCGCAATGAAACAAAATTCTATCCTACAGAAACAATGGGCAGTTCATATTTGGATCACTACCCAGGTACAGTTTTGCATCGCTTGCATACTTTCTGTTTATAAATGTGGTCTTCTCACAGCTTTTTCTTTCAGGCGCTACTTACATTTTCATTGTTAAAATATTCTGATAAAAATTCTAAACCATTTGTAACTAAACTGCAACCACTTGTGGTAAAGTACTTTTCTTGTAAGATGTCCTGTATTGGGACTTATCTGTATTCCTGTAATTCATGTGCAGTTTTGTCCTATCCTTGTCAACTTTGTTATTGTCCATGGCTGACAGCAGTTCATTGGAGAGTGACTCTGTTATTCAACAACTGCTATCTCTGGAATATTCAGTATCAATGTCAATCATAGTCTACTCATCTGTTCACAATATGTCTATGGATTTTGGAGCAATTTAATTTGTTTTATACAGCATTTCAAATGTCAGACTTAGTTTTTTTTTTAATCCCTGCAATTGATCAATGGCTCATTTTGGCTTAGCAATTGATTCATTTGAACTTTAAGTTCATATGCTGAGATCAGTGCCATGACAGGAATGGTCTATAAACACCCACAGTAGAATCATTGGATAACAATATATTTTATTTTACATCAGAAGTTTTTTCTTTCCTTTTGGTGAGGAAACTATGTTGGCGCCATTGCACAGTAACAACTGAACCAACTGCAAAGCACATCTGTAGTTGCTAGTTGGTGTGGATTTATTTTGTGTTCATTTGAGAAAGAGTGCTGTTTATTCTTGAAATGGTCAGATTTGCTTGTAACTGTACTACTAGTTAATGCGTTTCTTTATTTTACTTCAGATCTGGCTGAACAAATTATGAACAATGGCCGTCGCAATGGTTTAGCTTTGATGCGTGGGTTTCTCTTCTGGTTGCAGGTAACCTTGTAGTATTTCTTAATAATCATTTAGGCAACTTGTTGTGTTTTCCTTTTTTTTTT
>CM014276.1:52746038-52772911 GCA_004135705.1 Alloteropsis semialata | reverse complement strand
ATGGTATTGGTTGTGGCGCCACCGGAGTTGAGATGTCCCGTTGTGTAGGCAAGAGAGCCTTGATTGAATTGTGGGAATAGGAGCCTGTTCGGCTGGTCCGATGAACAGTGCTCGGCTGGCTTCTTTCGGCTTATTTCCTCTCACACAATACTATTTATTCTACCAGCCGAGCACTATTCATTCTACCAGCCGAACATCCTCTAGGAAACGAGGAGAAAAGTCCTTGTCGGCATCAAAGTTTACGATAGTGAAAAGGAGACTAAAAATAGGAAGGGGACAAGATAGTGCAAGAGAGAAAAGATGCATGAGCTCAAGATAGAGAAGACTAGGGAGAAATTAAAAGTGTTGGTCCAACAAATATGGATGAAGAAGGGAGGTCTCCCATTCATTGACGTGAGAGACCCACCGACCTATTTATGTTACATAACGTGTATCTAACTCGTAAAGCCAATCATCATAAACGGCTAGTATGTTTTCGAACACTACTATATTTTACTCATGTGCGTCTTCATGGTGTAATTGACAAGAGAATACGATGGTGCGGAGGATGGAATCGACGAGGCAAGTTCTGAGCATGGTTCTTGCAAGCAACCTTTTCTTCTTCCGTAACGTGATCAATATTGTGCTGACGTCAGTGGGCCGACGACATCCACCACGGCCTCGAGAAATCGGCCAGACTCCGGTATAAAGAGACACGGCGGATAGTTGGACAGTCAGACAGTCAGTCACACCGCTTCTCCTCGCGGACCCCGAACCAAACCCCTGGGTCATGCCGCCGCCGGGCAAACCCTACACCCCCTCCGCCGCCGCCGGCTTGTCCGCGTCCGAGGCCGAAGAGGCCGACCCCGACTACCAATTCTTCCTCGACCACGTTCGCATGGACGGTAACTCCTACGCGCTCTACATCCCGTCCAAGGACGGCGTTACCCCTCCCGAGGTGATCAGGTACGAGGAACCCCTCTCCGGCAGCAATGTAGAACCCACTGTCGCCGGCTCTGAAGGCGAGGGGCTAGGAGGCTCTCCCCCGTCGGAAGAGGACTATGTCGCCGCGCGCGATTCCCCGCACACGGACCCGTACGGGTTCGCTTCCCCTCGCGCCGGCGTGAAGCGCAAGGCTCCGGATGCGACCCCCCGCGTCGGGGCTCGGAGCGGCGCGGCCCCCATGGAAGAGGACCAGCAGGTGCCGTCGGGGGAGCAGCCCTGGTACGAATCCCAACCTGACATCGACGAGGACTACCGCTTATTCCTCCGGCACGCTCGTGTGGCGAATGACGGCACGGCCGTGTTCAAGGCGGGGAATTCAAGGATCCCTATCGGGCAGGACCAGTCTGTAGACAATAGCGACGCTGAGGAGGATGACGACGCTGAGGAGGAGGATGAAGATGAGTCCATTCCTGCGTCAGGGCAGTCAGAGGAGGACGGTGCTGATTCGGATTTGCCGATCGTGAACATCACTGATTTAGAGGTACTTTCCCTATTTCCATTTCTTTTTAGATGCTGTTATGTTCATTTTCATGCCTCTGACGTACCTGATCCCAACCCCTTTTTTTGTGATGTTTGTTACGTGTGTGGTTTAGAAGGTGAAGGAGGAGGAGGTGACTGAAGAAGAAGAGGAGTGGAAGGAGGAGGACTCTGCTGAGGGGAATGAGATGGGGAATGGATCAGATCTGCAGATTGTCAACGATCTGGAATTTGAGGTAACACCACCCCCATCTCTTGAAATGTTATGTCTCGAGGGAGCAGGTTTCCTTGTGTCCAATGCCACTGATTCCATACCGCTCTTTTCTTGTCACGTCTATGTTGTGCCTGGCCTAATATATGAAGAAGGAGGTGGAGGGAGGAGAGAAGCCCTTGAATGCGCCAGTCCAGGGAATAACAGAGTTGGAGCTGTTGAACACGGAAGCAAGCTCAAGCAAGCAACATCCAGCCATATCTTGTAATGCTTTGGTGAGAAATTGCTGTACATCTCATTATAATTATTGTTTGATTCTGTATGTGCTTTAACTCCTAGCAGTGCACAGTGTTTGTTAAATGGATGAATGGCCATGCTTCCTAGGCTCTTAGCACATATATGTTATGTGCCCGTTCAGAACCTCAGATAGGGAGGGGTACATGAATTTTAAGTTCCTTTGATTTAGTAATACCCAGAGCAATCCTTTTAATACATATAGGAGGTCAATGTGCAAAGAAAATTTCTCTGATTTATACTTGCACATGTCCTTAGCTGTCAAATAGGAGTCTAAAGTATGCCAATGTGTTTTAAAACAGAGATCATGTTTCTTGTTTCATCTTGAGAAAAATTCTTATTTGATACTGTAAGATAACATGGTTCCTTCGATGGCACTGATTTCCCTCCCCCCCTTCTATGACACTGACTCTAACTTTATGCCCTATTTGACACTTCCGGGTACCAGCCAAGCACCAGTATTTTAGTCCCATTGATCTTGTGAGCATACGCTATGAGCATTTTAATAAATATGGATTCTAAAACATTAATTCATTTCCTTTTTAGGGTTACCAAGGAGTTAATCTTTTAGCAAATAAGTTGATTTTGTATCCATAGTGTGAGTCAAAACATCATCCATAAGCTTGAGCAATGCTATAGCGTGTCCTATTGCCATGATAAATAAGATCACACAGATAGGGAACTCACCCTTAGCCAATTGTCCTCATGCTGTGCTTGCGGTTCTGCACCGTGCATGCCATAGCTACTGCACCCTCCACAGCTGAGTCCGCTGCCTGCGTGTGACCCCACAGCAGATCAGGGTCCTGGACCGCTGCTCGCCATGTTCGCCCTGGAGCCGAGCGCCGTCTCCACCATGGCCACCTCGTCGCCACCCAGGTTACCATCCACCATGGAGAGGCCAGAGACGAGCGTGCCACCACTCTCCACCAGGGCCGCCACGACTGAGCGGCATACCGCTGCCCTCCACTATGGCGACACAACGCCCCAGCGCCACGCCGCTGCCCAGTCCGCCCTCCTCCAAACCCACCTGCCACTAAGCGGTGTGTATCTGCCCAAGCTGTCCACCGTGTCGACCAAGCCGGCGAGCATACTGCCCTCCACCGGAACCACCCTGCTGCCACCCAGATCTAGGGTTTCGAGAGGGGTGGAGGGACAAGAATGAGAGAGAAAGGGTCCATACCTGTCCACACTCGGTCTTGAGGAATGTGGCTTAAAGGGATCCAGTTAGCAAGGGCAATTTGGTCCATCCATCGGGACACTGGAAAGATTAATGGAATAATGGCACAGTGTAACGGAATGGGCGGAAATGTTAAATGTGGCATAAAAGTTAGATTCGGTATCATACAAGGGAGGGAAAAAAAATAGGGCCGTGGTGGGGACCATGTTATCTTCCATTTCCAGTATCAAATAAGGAAATTTATTTATCATCTTGCCGCATAAATTGGTTGCTCTAAGGACTTGTTTACAACATATAATACCTCACAACAGTTTAAGCCTTTTAAATAACTGGAACACCATATATTAAGGTTTCAATGCATGTTAGGTTTTAAGGCTTGCAAATAATTTATTGTTCACTGTTTTCCTTCCTTTATCCAAGTAGCTTAACCCACAATTAAAGGTCGCAATCAATTCTAGTATAGTAATTCTTGATTATTCTGTTGGTGTTTCCCCAATATATGGCGGTGTAGAATTCAGATTTAAAGATCGAGCTGTCTTGCTCACAAAAATGTCATATTTACGTCAGAGTTTTCATGTTACCTAAACACTGTCTGAACATATTGACGCCGCAAATTGTGGCGTCCTCTTCCTATATCATAATATCTAAACATAGGCGAGGCTGGATAGAACTCTAGACAAATATAGACGTGCCATTTTCATCACGCCATGAATCCCGCAAACAACAGGATCATACACATTGTCAGCAAGGATCAATGATGCAATGGTGAGGTATACATATTTACCCGATTAATGATGGCATACATGACTTGAGCATCAAGATGGTGAAAAGTCATACTCTTCATCAATAATATTCTCTTCACAGTTGACGTGTCGGCAGTGCTGTCGTGATTGGGTTATGGTGAAACAAAAACCACCCGCATAACATGTGTTCCACCCGCATCACACTTACACTACATTTTGCATATGGATGATTGAACATAAGATCTGACAACAACAAAAGCATAGCATAATTGGAGGTGTTCTGCAGGATAACTTTGCACAGTCCGTGAACTATGCAGTTTCGGATGATTTCCCTTCATGTAATCTACAAAATTGCCTTCATCTTAATATCATCTATAAAGAATGGTTTTTGACGTGACTATTGTGTCTTGAATCATTGTTCCAAAAATACTTGGTTTGCGATCCACGTCCCCAACTATCATCCTAAAGAGGTATACCTTTATGTATCATATTTTTTGGAAGTTAGTGTCCCATGTCTGGCATCCCTTATCCTCCCACCAAAACCATTATGATTAGAGCATGCCTCTTTGGTCTTGTTTCAAGCAGCATTGTCACTCTCCAATTTGAAGCGACCTATTGGTGAAATCGTTAGGCTACTGTGTACATAATGGGTAGGAAAAACTCATGACAATGTTGTGTCTGTTGAAGTATAAGTGAATTGTCCACCTTTCCCTATCAGCTTAAGTTTTCGGGTTGAACTGGTTGGTGCATGCAACTCAATATGGTATCAAAGCCAGAGGTCTCGAGTTCGAATCCTGGCGGGCGCGATTAAATAAAATAATTGCTGCCGACTCCTAATTTCCACGTTTGAGGCCTGAGGGAGCCTGCACGTGAGGGGGAGTGTTGAAGTATAAGTGAATTGCCCACCTTTCCCTATCAGCTTAAGCTTTTGGGTTGAACTGGTTGGTGCATGCAACTCAATAGTGTCAACTGTCAAGTGGACACTATAACTCAAAAACAACAGTCAAAATTGTCTACCGACTTGGTTGATACCATTCACACCAATTTGAAGCTGCAAAACTAGTAGGATTTGGCCATGAGTCTAGCCAGGGAGTACGGCAGGAGGCACCAATTTTGCTTGAGAGTACATGGACTACCTTAAGAGCAGGAAGAAATGTTGTGGTTGTTTAGCCATGGAAGGTGCACAAGAAGGTAATAGCGATATGGATTTTCATATGAATGTAGGTACTAGCCAGAAAGATAAGCCACCTAATTCAGGTTACGAGAGGATGGGCTTGTCTATTATCTAGGGATATGTTATGAATTTTGTTCTAATGTTCTGTATTTGTGTCTGCATTTGGTGCAAGATGCATACTAGTTTTGTCCATATTTGCTCTAAAAAGAATTATTTCCATATGTCATATGTGTATTAGTTATAGTGGTTTTGCGATGTGGTCCCAAGGGCTGGCTGAATTACCACATCAGCATTCATCTAGATCTAGGCATCCTAGTGGACCTGTAAACTTGATTGACTTGGTCTACGTCCTCCATGCCTTAACCTTGCCATCGTCACCTACTCCAATGAGGGTGTGTTAGCCATTCCTTTCACGATGTAGTAGCAGCTTTTGTGCGGGCAAGCATACTTAGCTGTGCATGCACTATTGGGCCAGCTACAATGTCTTCACTCAATTTTTCTACTGTTAGTGAGGAATACATGGGTGGAGAAATATGGTGGCTTTACCCCATTTTGGCTTTTCTGTCTGCGTTTCCTTTTATGACATAGTGATCTTACTAGCTCTTCCTATTTTCACTGATCGAAATTGTTGTCTAGTGTTGTGATTCAATCATAAAAGGCATTCTTGTGTGTATACCATGCATGTTAATAGTTAATGCAGATTACCATTTAAAACGCCATTCCATGCAAGTCTTAGGACTTTGATACTTATTGCATGAACTCATGGTAAAAGAATAAATTGCAAACACTCTAATTTTATTGTATCATCTAATGCCTTTTAGATTGTTTTTCCTTTTTTGTAACATGTGGTTGTTCTAATACTATTTTTTATCCACTGACTGGATTAGGATATGCCTTTTAATGCAGTTAGTATGTTCGTTCGTATCTCATGATTTGTATGCACGTTTTTAAGATAAGGCCAATGCTATGTCTGATGCAGTATTCTTGTTTCTGCTAATGTTTGCTCACAGGAATTACAAGGCGTCATATGGCCCCCACATATCATTGAGAGGCCAGATTCAGGTTTCAAAAAAAAGCTGATGGAGATTCTCATCAGACCATTTAAACAGGAAGAATATGATAAGTATTTTGCCATGGCTACTAATCGCACTCCAGTTGTCAAGGAACGAAGGACCCGTCATAATGTGGTGTACTACCCTTGGAGGCATGAGATGGGCAAGTCCTACTTTGATAGTTACCCAGGTTTGCTTTTATATCACGCACATTATTTTTTCAAAGTCATCTTTGGTTCTTTGGCCTTTGGTTGTGTTTTAGTCTCGTATTTTCTTTATTTAGAATCTCTGTAATGTTTATTGCATATCTCCTTGTAAAGCAAATTCGTTGTATGATATGTATTGTGTCAAGAATCAACAAGATTGTTTGTGTAATTGTTACTCTCATTTTGAACCTTGAGGTCCAAGTGCCGTGCTATTTCATTATTTTTTCATATCTGCATTTTTTATACCTATGTTAAATTAGCATATGCCCAAAATAGCCTATTGATGGTTTGCTTTAATCTCTGGTTGTAGTTGTGGACGTATTCTTTCCATGCCACACCTGGATTCCTTAAATTGTAAACTTAACATTAGCTGTTTGAAAGGGGGGAAAATAACTGTGTCACTTTAACAGTCGTCATTGGCTCATTACACTATCCTGGAATTTTATAGTTCTGAGCACAAGATATCTGCGGAACTTAGGGCATTTGACATGTTCTAGACATTTCAAATGTTTGAAATTGTTTCTTGTGCAGTACGATATATATGATGAGTTGTGCTGGGTTAACAGTCGTTTCATTTTAACTCTCCACATGTACGCTGATGTCAGTGTCGTGATTTGAATGCTAACATATATGCCCATAGTAGATCCATTCAATTTGGTAGTAGCTTCTTTTTCCAAGATTTTTCATTTGGCCCAATGCGAGTAAGCTGTGTTTGCTATCTCTGTGATATATGGCTATTCATTTCAATTGGTAAAAGTTGAAGAAGAGTGCTATTTTTCTCCAACTGTCTTTATTTTCATATGATGAAGTACTAACTGCCACCTCTTTGTTTATCTAATTTCAGATCTTGAAGAGCAATTCAAACTCCAAGACAATAACTATCCCAATCGCTTGGCTCTTTTGCGTGGTTTTTTCTTCTGGCTGCAGGTAACCACATACAATTTCTTTATTTATAATGGTTGGGCAGAATAAGTGTGTTTTTGGCGCACATCTAAAACTCAGTTCTATCTTGTTAAAGCAAGTGACAATTGAGTAGCAGAAATGCTCTCCTGGTAGAAGTATTGCAAAGTCGTATTGCAAATCACCCCTCCCACCTCCCATGAGTGCACCCTTGGATCAATATCATGTGGTCCAGATTGAAGTTTCCATAGTTTGCACGGAAGGGTTGGTTTGCACCTGATATGTTCCCTAAAAGAAAAGGTTTAATTTGCAATGGAGATAAGCAGTTTGTCTATGTAGCTCCACAAACTACAGTTAAACTCAGGCTAGGAATGATATCAGTATTAGTTCATGATTTATCAGTTTATTTGCACCATCACTCTGTACCATCTTATTACTTGCATGCTGTGCATGCTACTCAGCAACAACATAGCATGGGTGCATTGTTTCGTAATTTTGATTTCTTATTATTCTCTACCTGTATGCTTTTGTAGAATGTTGGTCAAGAAGACCAATTCAGGCCATGGACAGATGACTTCAAAAGATACCGGGTTGTTTCCATCGCATGAGAGGGTTGACCATACTAGCTGCTACTCCGGTTCAGAAAGAAGTCGTTTCTTAATTTAGCGTTGTCCCCAGTTTGCAACTTTGGCGGGTAATACTCATGGAGTCACTGGTAACATCTATTAGCAGAGAAACTATGTAAACTATGGCGTTGTGGAACTGGTACCCAATCTCAGTGCCCTAGAAACAGACTTGGCGTTTAGACAGGCGTATACCTTAATTTGCCCAGCACCCTAGCCTCTCATTACGTGGGGTATAATACTGCAGGGGTGACAATCTTGTCGACAGAATGCTCTGGGTCGTATCTGGAACTGCAAAATATACATATAGCTCTGCAATTGAATGGTGGAACCATTCTCTTTCAGTGTTGGATCTTATTCTATTCTGCTTCTGGGATCTGGCTGCTGTTGAACTTGACCCGAGGCTTGCCCATGCTGAAATTGAGGACTCTGGACCTCATGTTGTACTTGATCACCCCATCGTACAGCATTTTGCGGATGAAGTGCTCGAGGTCAGATCCAATCAGCCGAAGCGTGTATTCTGACAGCTCAGCCCCCTGTTTGAAAGCAGAAACGGATCATGTAGCTTCAACGAGCCCTGAGACATCTAGTGTTGTACACTTATGCTCATATTCAGCATGTTGTATTTTGGCCAAGTTTGTTCAGACATGATGACGTGTTATTGAGACGTACTAGCAAAGGCGATGGGTGAGGTTACCTCGTAGTGATCGACGAGGTCCTGGAACTCGTTGAAGACCATCTGGCAGGTCTCGTCGGTCCAGGCGAACTCGTCCTGCGGGTCGAGCATGAGCGTGAGCTTGTCCATCTGCGTCTGGTCGAACGCGTTGGTCTCCGGGTCGATGTACGCCGCGTAGATGCGCACGTGCCGCGTCGTGCTGCTCAGCCACTGCCCGCCGTACTCCCGGCTCATGTTCTTGCTCTCCGCCAGCGGCTGCCGCGGCAGCGACTGCGCGTCCCCCTGCCGCGCCTTCGCCGGCTCCTTGACCCCCTGCGACGGCGGCACGCCCGACGCCTCGCCGGCCTCGGCCTCCACCTCTTGCTGCTCCTGCTGCTGGGCGCGCGCCGGAGGAAACCTGACGCGTCCCGATGCCTTGGCGCTCGCGAACCGGCGCCCTTGCAGCGCCAGCTTGGCCGGGGGCAGAAACGCTGTGGTCGCCATGGTGTGGGGCTGTGGCCTCTCTCTGCTTCGCGTCTGCCTGGCTGGGTGCTGGTTTGCTCTGCTTTTTCTCGGTCTGGGCGTGCCAGCGGCTGCCGCTGCCGTGCATTGCAGCCACAAGCGTCTTACCGCGCGTGGCTCGTGTCGCACTTGAGTGGATAAGGGCTGTTTCTGCCACTGGCTTAGTTTTGGGCCTGGCAGAGGACACGCCAATGGGCCACTAAGGCTTCTAGAAATATTGGGCCTTCAACGCGCCTTGTTGCGAGGCCGACGAGGGTTTCGTTTCTCGCGCATAGGCTTGCGTCCTCTTTCAGGGAAAAAAAAAAACATCGCGTGGCATTTTTAATGGTAGCGATGCTATAGCTTCGCATGTGGTTCATGCTCAGGGTAGCAATCCACTTTTTACCGCCACTGCAAAAGCAGTAGATCCGGAACCGGAACAGCTGGAAGTGCTTTTATAGTTTTATCTACGTGATGATCGCGTCGCGTGAAATCTGAAGGGAAAAAGCCTGCTACACGGGCTTTTTACCTTTCCGGCCGGGAGGGAATCTTCTGTTCAAAAGTCAGCCGTAAACTAATTCAGCTTGGAAGACGCGTAAACAGGAAATCTTCCCCTACTTGTACATACATTATGGACACCTTGACATTCGGCAGCAAGTGCACATTACAATTTTACAAGCTACAGTAGCGTAGAGAACCGTCTCTTAGACTCTTACTACAATCTACAACCCACAAATCGAACGAATCAAATAATCGTCCTGATCAAGCTACGACGAAGTACCACGAACTAGCCGTCATGCGCCACCGGCACCAGCCGATTGGGAAGGCCGGCGCCTGCACCAGCGAGGGGTATCACAGGGAGCTTCTCGCAGTCGCAGATCTCGATCATGTTGCCGTCGGGGTCGTGGAAGAAGAGCTGCTCCACCACCGTCTCCCCGTCCCGCACCCTCGCCGCCACGAACTCCAGCCCCATGTCCCCCAGCCTCGTCTTCATGAGCCCCATGTCCGTGCACTGCGCATGACATCGGCAAATGCTGACACATGTTAGCCGTGGACTGACGACAAGGGCGGTGAATTTATACTTTGTGCCCTGTAGTTTTTACTGAAACTGTAGTGGTCACCTGGAAGGAAATGTGGTTGCTCTTGGGGTTGATCGCCGCCGCCGGCCTTGCCACCGCCGGCAGGGCGCCGCCGGTGTTAGAACCCGAGCCACGCTGCAGCAGATGTATTCCCATGCCGTACTTGTGCAGCCTGCAATCAAATACTCGATCGATCGGCGAGTATCAGCTACACTACCAAAGTACCAAGCCATTTCCTTGTGTTGGTAGAACTGTCTGTGCTAGCACGTTGTACGAAATGGCTGGCTGCTCACCAGGCTCCTTTGAAGTCGAGGCACGCCGGGCGTTTGACGAGCTCGAAGCCGAGCACGCGCTGGTAGAACTCTACCGATTCTTCGACGGAGGCGCACTGGAACGAGACGTGATTCAGGCGGACGAGAGGGACAGCAGCAGGGTCTGCAGGCCTCTCAAAGGACCCCAGGGCCATTGGTTTTATGGGAGATTTTTGTGCACAGAGCGGTCGATCGGTGAATCGATGGCACTTCTTCTGGTTCAGGTCAGGAGACAGAAAAGGCAATGTATTTATAGACTTATATATACGTATAATACGTGTTACCGCGACGCGGAATCAAGGGATGGTGCTGCCTGCCAGTTGCAGGCTTGCAAGCACAATTAACCCAACGAACTAAGCAAGTCTTGCAAAAAATGGGTAGCAAATCCAGGGATCTAGATGGCAGTGAGAAGACTCTGACCTCCACCTAGGCAGGCTTGATGCCAATCCCCTTACTCGTCCACCGACGTGCGTGTCTGTTGCTGACTTGCTTCGTCATGCGGTTTGCCTGACCCCGTGATGCCCTGATGGCCTGATCCAAACGAGGTCAACGCTTGGCTGCTTCTCCATAAGCTCCTATTTGCTGTGAAGCAGTGCTACTACTTGTTTTCTCGGAGGCAATGATGTAGTAATCCGACGTCATTAGCCTCGAGAAAGTGGCAACCGCTTCTGTTACGTATATCTTCTGCTCACGGGGTTCAGGATTGGGATGCCGACTGGACTGATTTCGTCCCAGATCTTCTACGCGTTTTACAAACAAGGAATTTGTTCCAGAAAACCACAAGGGAGGGACTGCGAGGACGTCGCCCATTTTCAGAGACAAACTGCTACACACCGATAGACGTAACATCCCTAGCACAGCCGTTTCTACGTGTATGCATGCATACGCGAGATACATGTCAGGTCATGTTCCCAGTTATCTCAAATGCTGCACTTTTCAGTATGTTCAGTTCCGGGATAACGTGTTTATTAGGCTGGCAATAGACTCATGAGATCCTTAATACAAAACATGCTAGAAACAAAACAGAAAGACAGTACCAAATAAAAAAAGAAAAAATAGCCTATCATTTACTTTTGTTACGTAGAACATTAGTCATCTAATTTTCTTCTATTTACCCACCTCTATTATGAAACATGAACTAAAGAAAACCCCAAAATATACACCTAAATTAATTACCCATTCAGACTATTATAAATAAATGCCTAAAATTACTCACATATCTCATATCTAGCTTTGTTATTATTAAAAATAATACAAAGTAACCCCTAGATCTAGCTAAAGTTACACAGTTATATCATTATAAAACTTACCTAAATCGAATCCATGCCTAAATTATTCACTTTAATCATTATGAACATTTAAAAGCCACTTATCCATCAACATATCAATTTTCATGGTTTACAACCAATTTTTTTTCTTATTACTAGTTCGATTCCAACAAGGTTTATGGCATGATCAATCGCCCTACAAATTCTTGCAAGGATGCGATGAGGAAATTATGTAATCACCACCATGTGAGACTGCACCTCCACACATGATTGGTACAAATTTCCGTACTTGCAGAGGCGGGGACATTGGGAGACTGGTAGGGGCCATGCCCCCCCCCCCCCCCCCCCAACACACACTCACACCAAAACCTCATGCTTCCTGCAAATCCACAAGGCAAAGAACTTGATTGAAATTTTTCTCATCTCTTGGCCCCCTAGTGATTTGATCGGCTGCATCTCTCCTTACTCGTAGACAATTATTATGTCTAATTGTTATTAATGAGATGTTTCTTTTCTCTGAGGCAATTAAGGAGCACATCTTCACTAGTAGTCTCTACCTAATATTAAAGCGTGAAACGTTTCGTCCGTCATCATATCCCTCGGCAGTCCTGACATGTAGGCCCAGTGTCAGCGTCCCGTAATCGGATCACGAACGCCACGCTTAGAGCATCTCCAACAGATCCTTTTTCTCTTTCCCTTTTTTTTCTGAATATAGGAGAATCCCCTTTCACAATTGAAAGGTATTGGAGAGAAGTGCTGCAGCAGATCCCCTTGCCTTTCTCCACTTTCCCTCTCCTGCCATACGGGCCATACGTGTCAGCGTGATTTTTATCTTCTTCTTCCTTTCTCCCTCGCTTCCCAATCTCGCGTCTCTTCTTGCTTGTGGTTGACCGCCACGGAACCCGGCGCCGCGCGGAGGGACTCGGGCCGAGGCAGCAGCTCTGGCGGGCGGCAAGCGGCCGCTATGCGCCTCACCGGTGGGCGGCAGGGCCCCTCCCGCGGCCGGTGCGGCGGCGCATGGCCTGCTCGGGCCCGCGGCCGGTGCGGTGGCGCATGGTCTGCTCGGGCCCGCGGCCGGCATGTACTGGCGCTGGCGCAGCGCGCCGTTGGCGACTGCGGGGCTGCCGCACTTGAGCGAGAGCACCGAGGCCGGCGACCGGCCCTCCTCAGCGGCTTCCATCTCCTTCCAGGCGGCCACCTCGTCGGGACTGCCACCCTCCAGTACATGCAGAGCAGCATGACCATGTTGACGCCCATCCCGTGGTCTGGGCCAGCACGACGGTGGCAGAGCTCACCCACACGGCCGGAGCTCGGCCTACTCGGCCCGGCGGCGGAGGCGGAGCTCGCCCGCGGCACCGACGCGTGGGAAGTCCGGGTCTACTGCGTCAATATTGGACGGCCAAGATTCATCTGTCGTGTGGCCCAGGATAAAAGGAGAAAAGGGAAAATGAAAAGGAGAGAGGGGCAAATCCTCTTTAGAAAAAGGGAAGAGGAAGAGAATTAAAGGAGATTGAGAAAAAATTAAAGAAAATGGAGAATGAAAGGGGATCGATTGAAAATGATTTTTTCTGTCTCAGTTCCCTTTAAACAGAAATATAGAAAAAAGGAATTAATATTCTCTTTCTGTTGGAGATGCTCTTAGAGCGCAAGATAACCGAACTGGATTGGAATTCGAATGTCGTCGCCCCGATCGAGCTCGCGCACGGCAAGGAGCTTCCTCGTGCGGCTGTAAAACCAAATCCGCAGCTCTCGTGCCTCTGCGCCAATTGAATCGATGTCGTCAGCTGAAGCCGTCGTCGCCACCGCCACCGTGGATCAAGGGATCACGACGTTGCAGCTCTACTCACCATAGCCACCGAAGCCTTCAATGTCGCGGCACAGGCTCTGCTTCGCTTGCTGGGCCGTCGAGCCCCCGGATGACGCCTCTTAGGCTGCAGCTGTCAGATTGGAGGGAAGAGATAAGAGGGAAGAAGCACCGCCGCCGGATTGGAAGGAGGGGAGCAGCCGCCGGTGGCTACAAGCAGCAGCGTGGAGAGGAAAGGATGTCGGGGCCGACGAGCAGCAACCTTTAGCACCTTCCCTTCTTCTCGCGTGCGTTGACTCCCTCCGCGTTGGGAAGCTGGTCTCGATCCGTTTGCGACTAAGCTGGAGAAGCACGGGGGCTGGAGGGTTCGCCAGCGGCACGGCGCACACGCCCTCTTCCTCGAGGCCTCTCGGTCTTTTTGCGAGATGCACTTTGGTTCGGATAAGGGACCAAAACAGAGTGCCGCGGGCCCAAGCAAAACAAGATATTTTCTATCATAAGCATCGTCATTTTTTTTAAAGAAGTTTAGAACCTACTATACAAGCTCAGAAGAGCTTAGGTATGTCTTTAGAGATTTCTTCTTTCCTACTCTCCTAAATGGCTGGATAATGTTATCATAATATTTGACTCAATATACTTTTCTATTATCCATAACATTGACCAATCACTAGCTATATTTCTTGTGTATGACTTTTCCAGAACTATTTTAGGATTGCACTCCGTTTGAAGACCTAAACAGCACGAGCAGCTCAGGTAACATTTGATCAACTATTGCATGTAAATGCTATTATGTAAGTAAATGCACACTATTTCTTTAGATGGCACATCATTAGCAATGGTAGTAAGTCCACGACATCCACTGACCAGCCCCTGTCATTATGGATCCTAAAGAATGGAAGAGGCAACAAAATCCACAATATGTATAACAAAGAGAGTATGTCGCCCTTTGCAAAACACCCCTTGAGCTTTCCACAAGTCAACCCCAATTCTATAGAACCTGCTATACTATTTTTTTCATAAATCTTCCTAACATTGCTGCGAATCAACCTGCAGTCCTACATAACCAATTATAATAGTTTTTCAGAAAACCCATAAATTTTTGCGAATCAACCCGCGGTCTAGATAAATCTGGTTTTTTCTAGAAACCCGTGGAATTTTACATGAGTAAACTCGTAGTCCTAAGGAGGGTTGGATACTTTCATATAAACTCCTAAACTTTACATGAATCAACCTGCAATCTTTTTCTTTTAGAAGTTTCTCTACCAACCACTAAAATTTAGTTTTTGTTACACTTAAGCCCTTTTAATATTTAGAAGCTCGCATCTTTCACATTTTAGCTATGTCTATAGTGATGTTTGTGCTTTTTTATCTTAGTAGGCAAGTGATATTTACTAACATGCATTTCATAATACTTTCATTTTGATCAATGTGGTATTCTTAGTTGTATCAGTTAGATTACTTGTATGATTTCTTTATATGATTATCATGAGCAGAAGAAACACATGTGGATCTATTAATCACTTCTTCGGTTCACCATATTATATTCTAATACAAAATAAAACTATAATTATTATTATTTAACTGTCTAAAAATATCATAAAATATGCATACCGTGTGATAATATTTATGAGCATATGGCCGTCTCCCGTAGCAACGCACGGGCATGTTTGCTAGTCTATAATAAAATGACAACTAGTTGTCTTACAGTCTTACATGTATTATGATTATAAAATTACTCCTTTCGTATTAAAATATTTGTTGTTGTTGATTTTTTTATCACGATTTTGATCATTCATTTATTCAAAATAGTATATGTGTATATCATTTATTTTGTTTGTGATTTGTTTTGTCGTTATATATACTTTTAGAAAGAAAAAAAGTCAACGCCTTGTATTCGAGGGAGTATTTCCACTCATGACTCCTCTAAGCAGATGCGTAAACATTATTAACAACAGTAATAATCCATGTGTACTAGGGAAAAAAAATCCAAGTGAATATACACGGAGAGTGGTCTCTCCATGCCAGCCCCCTATATATATATGAGTGAATTCCCTCAATGCCATTAGAATTTCTATGGATTCCCTCATTGCCATCAGAAATTTTGTCTTCCCTTCAATGCCATTACTTTAAAATTTCCTTTCCTTGGATGCCATTCCGTCCATTACTGTTAAATCGTGAGTCACTGAGTATATGGGCCCACACATCCAAGAGTCATCCCATCTATATTTGCAATGCCGAACCTGCCCTTCTTCCAATGACAACATGGGCCCAAATGCTACCTTATCTCCTGGCCAGAGCGAGCTCACGGCGCAGGGGCGGCGCGCGAGCGAGTGGGAGCATGCGGCGCGGAGGCGGGCTCGCGGGTGGAGGCGAACTCGCTCGCTGGTCGTGCCAGGCGGACGAGCGCCGCTGGACTCACGCGGCCGGGCGGGCCACGCGGGCGCGTGCAGCCGGCACGAGCGGCCAGGTGAGGGCCGCCTGGACGGTCCACGCGAGCGTGCGGCTGGATGGGTAGGTCGTGCCGGCTGCTGGCCGGGCCGCACGGGCGAGCACTGCCTGGATGGGCTATGAGCGAGCCGCAGCCATGACGATTTGCACCGCGGACCGCTATGAGGCTCAACTTCTGTATCTTCCTTGGCTATTATCCATTCGTGATTTGAGCAGAGAAGAAATAGATTTGAGGGAGATAGAGTGGAACTCAATTTGATTTGGGCTCCATGGAAGCAGATCAAAGAAATTTGGAGCCTGATCTATCGGTGGAGGAGGTATGCAATCGTGGGCATCAGGCAAAGAACGGAGAGCTGGCAGGAAGGAGACACAAACGAGCACGAAGATGGGTTGCGGATCAGAGGGGAACAGGACACGGGAGAGCATTGTTCAGGTTGCTACCAGTTGTTTATTTTCGTGGGTTCCACTGCCTCATTGTTCTGAGGGGTATAGACGTCTTTTCTATGCCCACTTAACAGCAACTTAACGGTCACTGTATGGAAATGGCAACTAGGGGAAGTGAAATTTAAAGTAGTGGCATTGAAGGGAAGACAAGATTTTGAGTAAATTGCACCCGCATTACGACAACTTAACATGTGGGTGCAAGTTGGTCCAACAACTTGTAACATGCTCAATGCAGTGCAACAACTTGGTAGGTGGGTGCAGATTGGTCATTCAACTTGTAAAATGTTCAATTTAGTGTGACAACTTGATAAATTGGTGTATCTACTTTCAAAACATTATGACGATGATATATTTGGCTACTCAGATATCGGATGGAAGGGTACAAGACTTGTATTGTGTCATTCTAGAATTTTGTTTCTTAATCCTATGACCAAAATAATTTCTAATTTCTAATATCTCTTTTAAATTAATGTTGCAATATTCTTTTGTAATTTTTCCACAATTTTTTCCATCTTAACATTGCGGAATTAATTTCCATTTGAGGATTAAGAAAAAAGGTCTAAATAGCTTGAAATAAAATATTGTTCTGATTTAATATAGACATAGACTTAATGAATTAACTAACATCTTTTTTACAACTTATTAAGATATCAAATACATCACCATTGTAATGTTTGGATTTTTTATGCACCATTTTACCAAGTTATTGTACTAAATTGAGCATTTTTCAAGTTGTTGGACTAATCCGCACCCACCTGCCAAGTTGTTGCACTAAATTAAGCATTTTACAAGTTGTTGGACTAATCTGCACCCACCCGCCAAGTTGTCGTATGGTAGGTGCAATTTACTCCAAGATTTTCCATGGTAGTGAGGGAAATTGTATAAATTTCAATGGCATCGAGGGAATTCACTCCTATATCTATGCCCGAAATCCAGGGGATCTCTGAATCGCGATCGGTTGAAGAGGTCGCGTCGGTTGCCGCGCCAGCCGCCGTGCGCGGCTACCGACAAAACTGTTGTAAATCTAAACTCAGTGAACAAGTGTGAATCTCTGTCTTTTCATTGATGATCCTGGGTACATATTTATAGGGGGATTAGGGGAGGTTAATCCCTCTGATCTGAGCGGGAAAGCGTTCATTCGAACGCACGATCTCGCTGAGATCGTGGGCGCGGTCATTGGCGGTCACGGCTCCGAGGTCGTGGCCGAGACCGGGTCCTTGCATCTGCGCGCGTTTTCTTCCTTCGTTTGATTTTTGAATCTTGGCGCTGATCCTTCGAATCCTTGATTCGTAACACTCCCCCTGAGCAAGCCAAGCTTTGATATGAAGTAATTTGTTAGTCCTCCAAAACCCTGTGGGAAAAAGGAGGTGTAACTTGTGGTTCCCAACATGACCTGTGGATCATGGGATTCTTGTACTATGTATATAATCCAAGAAAAACCCCCGGTGGAGGAAAACTGGGATTAAAGTACGTGTTTGCATTAATGTTGCCTCATTAAAAACTTTATATGAGAAAACCCATAGGAAAAACTCATCAAAGAAAAGAGCGCAATATGATGAGTGACAGGATATATATCTAGGGAAGTTCTCCCCCTAAACCCTGTAAATCTCGTAGCTTTCTCATTCCAATGCCTCGGACACATTTATCAAATGAGGAAGCAGGTAGGGATTTAGTGAATAAATCAGCGAGATTATCACAGGATTTAGTTTGCAAGATATTTATTTCCCCACTCTGCTGTAGCTCGTGAGGATAAAATAACTTGGGAGCAATGTGTTTTGTTATATTGCTCTTGATATACCCTGAATGCATCTGTGTAATGCAAGCGGCATTATCTTCATAGATAACTGTAGGCGAGTCAATAGAACTCAAGCCGCATGATTGCTCTATGTGATTAATCATCCTACGGAGCCATACGCATTCACGCGATGCTTCGTACAGAGCAATGATCTCAGAATGATTTGTGGAGGTCGCCACTAATGTTTGCTTGGAGGATTTCCAAGAGATGACTGTCCCTCCATGTAGGAAAATGAATCCTGTTTGTGACCTGGCATTATGGGGATCAGACATATAACCAGCGTCTGTATATCCAACGAGACTAGGATCGCGGTTTCTCCGATGGAGTAATCCGAGGTCCTTGGTGCCATTTAGATACCGGAGTATCTGCTTGCCACCAACCCAATGGCGTTTAGTTGGGGCAGCACTATGTCTTGCCAATAGGTTCACTGCGAAAGCGATGTCGGGCCTAGTGTTATTAGCAAGATACATGAGTGCTCCGATGAGACTGAGATAAGGGTATTCAGGTCCCAATATCTCTTCTCCTTCTTCTCTAGGTCGGAAAGGATCTTTCTCCATGTCTAGAGATCGTACGACCATGGGAGTTTTCGTTGGGTATGACTTGTCCATATTGAATTTCTCCAATACCTTTTGGACATATGCGGATTGGTGCAAAAAGATACCTGATTGCAGGTGCTCAATTTGTAGCCCCAAGCAAAACTTAGTTTTACCCAAGTCTTTTATCTCGAACTCCGTCTTGAGATGATCGCGAGCTTCATTTATATCTTGTGTACTGCCAATGATGTTAAGGTCATCCACGTACACAGATATGATGCAGAATCCTGTGGAGGATCTTTTGATGAAGACACATGGACAATCATCGTTGTTGGAGTAACCCTTTTGAACAAGGTACTCGCTCAGTCGGTTGTACCACATTCGTCCCGACTGTTTGAGACCATATAATGATCTCTTGAGTTTTACGCAATACATGTTGCGATTTGCGCTTGGATCGTGTACCACATTCGTCCCGACTGTTTGAGACCATATAATGATCTCTTGAGTTTTACGCAATACATGTTGCGATTTGCGCTTGGATCCGGTATAGGGATCCCATCTGGGACCTTCATATAAATATCCGAATCAAGTGACCCATACAAGTATGCTGTCACTACGTCCATCAACTGCATAGATAGACGCTTTTGTACTGCCAATGATATTAAGTATCGGAAAGTAATTCCACTCATGACTGGAGAATATGTTTCATTGAAATCAATGCCGGGCCTCTGCGTGAACCCTTGTGCTACAAGCCTCGCCTTATATCTCACCACCTCATTGTTCTCATTCCGCTTTCGGACGAAAACCCATTTGAAACCCACAGGGAAGGTTTTTGGAGGTGTAGGTATTACTGATGAGAATACCTCTCTTTTAGTGAGGGAGGCTAGCTCCGCCTCAACTGCTTCCTTCCATTTGTTCCAGTCCGAGCGCTGTCGGCACTCTACCATGGATTTAGGATCTGGATCATTTTGAAGGTTGCTTGCAATTGATGTGGCGAAGCACATGTCGACAATTGTAGTCTTTCTATCAAGTGATTCTCCAGAATCAATGTAGTTTATGGAAACTTCTTGCACCCCTATTGACGGCTCGGTATTTCCCAATACGACGGCGTCCGGGCGTTCCGATATTCCAGCATCAGAAAATGAGTGCACTGTTGATGCGGAATGTGGATTTGGTGTATCCACTTGTTGTGCCTCAACATGAGGTTGAGGAGCATTTACAGGATCAGAGGGTTTATCTCTCTGTCTCCTAGTGCGCTTTCGGGAAGTCGCACCTATAGGATTTGCCGTACTTCTTCCACTCTCGCCTTGAGAAGGAGGATGAATAGTTTGATTAGGTACCTCTATTCTTTCCGGCACATTCCTTGCTGGGATATGTGATTTTGTAATGTTATTTCCAGTTGTAAATGCATCTGGCAGTGTATTTGCAATGTTTTGCAAATTTATAATCCTTTGAACTTGATGTTCGGATTCTTTGGTATGTGGGTCCTCCCTTAGGGCGTTTTGAGCGTCCCAATTTATTTCCTGGCATTCAGTGTGATACTTAGATTCTCCCCCTAATGCCGGGAAATGATCTTCATTGAAGATACAATCAGCGTACCGGGCTGTGAGTAGGTCCCCAGTGAGGGGCTCAAGGTATTTAATAATTGACGGAGATAAATACCCTACATAGATCCCCATTCTCCTGTGAGGGCCCATTGTGGTACGTTTGGGTGGTGAGATCGGCACGTATACAGCGCAGTCGAATTTCCGCAGATGGGAAATACTTGGAGGATCACCATGTACCATTTGCAGCGGGAAAGCTGTATGGTATGCAGTTGGGCGCAATTTTATTAAGTCAGCAGCATGTAAGACTGCGTGACCCCAACATGAGGTTGGTAACTTGCAATCTTGCAATAATGGTCGTGCAATGAGCTTAATTCTCTTGATTAGAGATTCTGCTAAACCATTTTGTGTATGAACATATGGGGTAGAGTGCTGAACTTCAATCCCTAGGGCCATGCAATAGTCATTGAAGGCCTTGGAGGAGAATTCGGCAGCATTATCCATCCTTATTGATTTAATTTGGTGTTCAGAATGATTTGCTCGAAGTTTGATAATTTGGGATATCAACTTTGCAAAGGCATGGTTTCGTGTCGATAAGAGACACACATTTGACCATCTTGTGGATGTGTCAATTAAAACCATGAAGTATCTGAATGGTCCCGATGTAGGTTGGATAGGTCCACATATATCACCTTGAATGCGTTCAAGGAATTTAAGTGGTTCAGCTTGTATTTTGAGATGTGAAGGTCTCAAAATTAATTTCCCTATGGCACATGAGGTGCACATAAAGTCTGAGGACTGTGGAAATTTTGTTTTACTCAAGTTATGACCATAAGAATTGCCGACGATTTTTCTCATCATCCCTATACCGGGATGGCCAAGGCGTTCTGCCAAGTTTGGAATGCATTGACATTCTGAAAAATTACCTTGTATGCAACATGTGGTACGGGTTTGATGTATGTATAGTACAATCCGGATGAGAGAGAGGGTACTTTTTCAAGTGTTTCTTTGCCATATCCGTTGGGTTTTGTAAAGAGAAGGAACTCCTCTTTATTTTCTTCATGGGTTTCGACATGAATCCCATTTTTCCAGATATCTCTATAACTTAGTAGGGTACGTGTTGCATCGGGATACAGTAATGCTTCCTCGATGTCGATTTGTGTACCCATTGGAAGAACAATAGTGGCTCTACCGGAACCAACTATCGTAGCATCGCGTCCAGCGATGGTCAAAACATTGCCTTCTCTCTTGGTCAGAGTTTGGAAATATTTGACTTCCCTAAGTATAGAGTTAGTGGTACAGCTGTCCACTAGACACATCTCTTCCTCCATCGAATTGACCCCCGTAGACATCTATATAATACAGAATTTAAAAGAATATATAAAAAAACTCATGTAATTATATAGAACAAACATACGAATTCTATTAACGTAAATAGTGCGTAGTACAACCCGGAATTAAATAAGAGTGCAACATCACGACTTTATATTACAATCACTTTTGCAATACTACTAGAAAGCAGTAAATAATAAAGGAGCCTATATGAGGTCTCCAAACACGTCGGTGGATGCGAAGTCCTCGATCATGTCGTCGACGTCCAGTGGGTTATCCGCCTGCTGGTGCTGAGTGTCGGCGTTGCTTGGTCCTTCTCCACTTGGAGTAGGGATCTGAACGCTTTCCTTGAGCTGCTGGGCGGTGAAGTGTGCTTCATACTTCTGGCCTTGTGAGTTCTGTCCACGACCCGTAGACTTTTGGTACAGATCAATCAAGTGTTTTGGGGTCCTGCATTTCTTTGCCACGTGATTATAGCAACCACACTTAAAGCAAGTGTTTTTGTTGTTGCTGTTGTCACGCTTAGGCTTAGAAATGCCTTTCCCCTTCTGTGAATTGACCTTGGGTTTGTGGGGCCTCTTGCGTTTTGCTTTGCCAGAATTTCCAGTTTGGGTGTTCCCAACTTGGCCATTGCTCTTCGCATTTGCATGAACTTCAGGCATAGGTGCTGCACCCAATGGGCGCTGCTGAGAATTCCATACGGTGAGCTCATGGTTTTTCTCTGCCTGTTTTAAGTTCTGGATTAGCGAAGCGTAGGCCGTGAAATTCTTCTCACGGTACTGTTGGGTAATGATCCTTTCTGATGGGAGCATAATTGATAGAGTTTTTTCTATCTTCTCCGCATCAGTAGGTTCCTTATCACAGAACTTGAGCTTTGTGCAGAGCTTGTGAACAGAGTGGTTATACTCGTCTATGGTTTTAAAGTCCTGTAGACGGAGATGGTTCCACTGATGCATTGCCTCAGGGAGGACAACTGCTTTCTGTTCTTCATAACGCTTTGTGAGATTGTCCCACAGAACACTTGGTTCTTTCACATAGAGATACTCGGTTTTGAGATCTGGATGGATATGGTTCCTTATGATGTATAAGGCAGACCATTTGGCTCTAACCGAAGATGGGTCAGAACCCGTGTCCGGCGAGGTCACATATCCATATAGCCCACGAGTCGAAAGACTCACTTCAATGTTGGAGGCCCATGCAGGAAAATTCGAGCCATCAAGAGCGAGAACCTCAAACTCTTTTGTGGCCATGTTGCCTACATTTTCCGAATTGTATAACATTTAGTGAAATGTTGTAGTATGTAATGCAAATCTGTGAATTCAAGATTGAACTCTAACAAATGATGTAATTATTCTCAATAAATTGCTTATGATGAGGCAAAGGTATTATGGGTATTAGCTCAATATTTTTCTTTTGATTTATGGCATCATTTGGGGGATAATCACTAGTCATAGTGTAGATCCTTTGTGGTTTTGGAATGCCACATAATCTGTTACCAAATATTCAAAGTAAATAGAGCTTTTACCAATGTGTTAATCTAAGCCATCAATCATTTTAAGTTGAGAGGATAGTCACAAATATTTGTGTAGATCCTATGTGTCTCAACTTTTAAATTTCTTGATTTGAGGGGATAGTCACAAATGGTTGTGTAGATCCCATGTGTCTCAATTTCAAAGAAATTTGATTGTATAATTTAGAGAATAAATTTGCATTGGAATGAAGCAATAAGGACTGAATTGCAAAGTAACTTGTAAAGTAAAGCATGGAAATGAACACATAAAGGTTGCACAAACACATATATACATTAACAGGAAAGTGCAGGGACCTAGAAACAAAGTTACATAGGTACTGATAAAACCCGAACTTAAAAACCCTAAAGTCCAGGGACTAAAGCATAAAGTTCTGAAATTAAACTAATGCTGAAATCAAATAAATAAAACAAAGGGATAACTGGGCGGTGGGCCAAAGCAACCTCAGTTGCGGCCCACCGCCGCTTTCGGCCCATGAGGGACCGGGGAGGGAGGCGTCTGGGCCGGCTTGTCGCAGCCTGGGCTTGGGCCATCAATGCAGCCCAGGTGCGAGGCCGCCGCCGAGGGCATAAAAGCTGGTCCGGCCGGCGGTTAGGGTCACGAAGAACCCTAACTGCTCGTGCCGCTGCGCCGCCGCTTCCGCCTGCCAGCCATCGCCTCGCCGCCTTGGATGGCTCCGCCGCCGCCGCCACAGGTCCGCTGCCTTCCAGCTGCAGATCCGCACCGCCCGCACACGGATCCACCCCGCCCGCACCCCCTGGTCCTCATCCGTACCGCCGCTCAGGCCTCCCCTTCACCGGAGGTGGAGGGGCCGGTGCGGGGAGGGGCCATGGCCGGGGCAGGAACGTGCCCGGTCAGGATGACCCCCCGGGCGGCGGTCGACCGCCACCCTCGCGGTGCGGTACTCCGGCGTGGGGGCCGGAACAGGAGGCGGTGGTGGAGGGGCGAGCTCGGGGAGGAAGGGTGCGGACGGTGCCGCGGGGCCGGCGACCGCAGTGCTGATGATGAGCGGCGGAGCCCCGCGGCGCGCCGCAATGGTTCCTCGGAGCTCGAAGCCCGGAGGAGCGTGGGGTGCAGCGACGGCGGTCCTCGGCTCAGGTGGCGTCGGCGTGTACGGCGGCGTTGCAGGGGTGTATGTCGGCGAGGGAGTCGGCGAGAGGGAGACGGTGCCGAAGGCGTGGGGGTTGGCGTCGGAGGGTCCGCCTTCGTCGCGCACATACTCGGTCCATCCATGGACCGGGCAGTGCGCGGTGACGGTGGCCGGGAGTCGCTGCGGCGAGCCCCTGTCCACCCTCAGCCTTGCCGTCCAGCCATGGGACGTGCAATGGCGAGGGGAGTGGACCTTGAACCGGCCCTCCGCCGTGCACACGTCCGGAGGGACTGGAGCTCCGCGTCCGGCAGCAAGCTCGGCGAGCTCGGCGTCACGGGCTTCCACGGCGCGGCGTCTTTCCTCTGCCTGGCGTTCCTCCTCGGCGCGGCGGGCCTCCTCCAAGCGCCGGGCCGCGTCGGCGCGGCAGGCCTCCTCGGCGCGGAAGGCCTCGTCGGCACGGCGAGCCTGCTCAATGCGTCGAGCCTCTTCCGCGCGGCGCTCCACTTCGGCGTGGATCCCGCCGATGCGGCCACCGGTGCGCATCATGGCCACGGTGGGCAGACGGGCACGGCGACCAGTGGGCGGGCCCATGGCGCGGCGGAAGTGGGGCAGCGGCGCGCGGATGCGGGAGCGGAAGAGGTTGCGAACGCGGCGGGCGCGCTCCTGGTGGCTGAGGGGGTGAAGGGAGTCGAGCAGGTCGTCGATCAGGGGTAAGTGCGACGGCATCTTACCCTTCTTCTCCGACGAGCTACCTCTGTGGATTTCTCCCCCTCTCTCTCTCAGAATGGCAAAGCCAGTGCTGATAACGTGTTGTAAATCTAAACTCAGTGAACAAGTGTGAATCTCTGTCTTTTCATTGATGATCCTGGGTACATATTTATAGGGGGATTAGGGGAGGTTAATCCCTCTGATCTGAGCGGGAAAGCGTTCATTCGAACGCACGATCTCGCTGAGATCGTGGGCGCGGTCATTGGCGGTCACGGCTCCGAGATCGTGGCCGAGACCGGGTCCTTGCATCTGCGCGCGTTTTCTTCCTTCGTTTGATTTTTGAATCTTGGCGCTGATCCTTCGAATCCTTGATTCGTAACAAAAACCGCACACCTGGGCGGGGCTCTCCCTCCTCCCTGCCGGCGCGCGCCGGGTTGGCTTCTCGCTCCAACGGTCCAAGCTCCAAGCGGGAGAAACACACGCGGCTCTCGTCCCGCTCGCGAAGTAGTTGTATTCGCCTATTCGGGAACATCTCTAATTCTCTCTGCGCATGCCACTATACAGCGAGTCTATACAACGAGTCACAGTCGCGCTCGCGAAGTAGTTGTATTCGTACCTATACTACGTGCAGGCGTGCGGTTTGGGATCGAGTTCTTCTCTCTTAAAAACAAAGTTTCTGACCAATGTTCCACGCAGACACTGTGTACTAGACTACTAGTGTTCTTCGAAAGAGATATAGGTAGTACAGTGGCAGCTGCGCCTAGCTGGACTCGCTGCTGTGGTTTTTGTTGGGAAAGCAGTCAGTTGACAGGGCTAAGAGCAGAATGGTTGAACGAGTGCATGATCACCCAAAAGGTTGGTCAGTCATCAGTGGACAGTGCTGAGTGCTAGCAATCGCATGATGACCAATCCGGCTGGCGGCAGGAGCTGAATGCGCTGCAACAAAGCTAATTTCACCGCAGTCTGCGTCGTGGTAAAAAGTGCAGTAGTGCTCATATGATGGCCGGCTTCGGCAAGAAACGGCTGCAAGGCATGTATGCTCAGATGGTGCTCATGCACCAAGCTCCTTTGTTCAGGAAGCGGCGCCTCAGCAGTACTGTCCCCTCACTGACGTGTGGGGTCAGGTCCACACGCCAACTGCAGGGAGCAGTACTGCGGAGGATCCTCTCCGGTCCGGGGATGCTCTAGGCTTTTGTCGAGATTGAAGCCAAGCGCGCTAGTAGACCTCAAGAGACTCTTCGACGGACGCGCACGGCGCACTGCAACGAGACATCTTGGTTCAGGCGGACGAGTGGAGGTGCATACACGAGCACCATGCAACATATGTTAAAAAGCGGAAATCCAATCATGCTTGTTACTGGAAGCTAGGTTTCCGAGGAATAGGAATAGAAGAAGAAAAACCATGGAACCAGGATCACGGGAGTTGTTGACCTCCACCGAGAATTGTTGACATCACTTATCAGGCCTTGGTTTGTCCTTCGTAAGCTGCTTGTTGAGTCCAAAACCAAAATAGCTATAACAATTTGCTTGGGGCTCGCCTTTATGCTCGAGTGATGAGTTTGGTCATCGGTGCATTCTTACTGCCACTCCAAAAATTTAGTTCTTCAGGATAAAAAAAATATTATTAAAAGATACAGTTAAGTAAAATAAGCCAGCAAAACAAAAACCACTTTCACTAACACAATGTCACTATCAGCGTTGTGCGGTCCTTGCTCCATTTATCCGGGCACGGCATCGTCGTCGGTGTTCTCTTGACCCTAAAAAAATAATGAGCTTAAGGGGACTCATTTTTAGACTCCCTCTACTCATACTTATTCTTCCTCTTTTTCTGTTTTCTTCTCTCAATGACCCCCTCCTTTTCTCTTCTATCCGTCCAGTGGAGGGGCTTGAGCCACCCCCCACCCCCCCCCTCCCTTGTTGGATCTGCCCTCATCGTTCAGAGGGAACTTGGTCAAAGCTACTAAAATAGTTTGACTTAACATAAACCAAAA
>CM014276.1:52727984-52745038 GCA_004135705.1 Alloteropsis semialata | reverse complement strand
GAATTATATATATGTATGTGAATTATTGGACTTTGAGTTATGTGAATTATTAGGCTGTGGATTATATATATTCTGTGGATTATATTATATATTTCCGATTTACTTTTTTTTTGGCTGGGAACTGAGATTAGGGGTGGCTAAATAACCAGCCGCCGCTACAGATAACATAGCAGGGGCGGCTATGTCTCCAGCCGCCCTTAATGTTTATGAGCAGCAAGGGCTGGAAATGCGACCGCCCTTAATGTTTATCAGCAGTAAGGGTGGTTTTAACTAAAACCGCCCTTACAGTTCTTACCACTGTAAGAACGGTTGATTAAGGGCGGCTCGTAAAACCGCCCCTACAGAGGCTTACGAGCCGCCCCTACTGAAACTTTCTGTAGTAGTGCTGGCGAGCGGAGCTGCTGTGCTGAGTGCTGACTGTGAGCCTGTGCTTCTGGTTCTGCTGTCGAGCAGTTCTGCAGCTCCAGCTCCACACTTCTGCCAGTTGGCGAGGAATTCAAAGGTTTAGGGTTTGAAAACGACCTTGCTGCGCACAGCCCCGCTGTTGCCCGTTGCATTCGTAAGCACATACACACTTTGGTATGCAGCTCTTTTCTCTTAGAAACAAAATTTCCGGAGCCAGCTTATTGCACGGATAGTAATAGAGTGGTACATGGACCTAAAGCTGCTAATGGTTTGGGCTGAACTTGGTTTACGTGGTTCAGTTTTTCTCAGTCCTATTTGGTCTGGTGGCAAATGAGCTGAGGCGGCTTGTGGTTTAGTCTGGTTTGGTTAGGAGTTAGAATGAATTTGTATAGTTTAATTTCATTTGAGCGACGTTCGATGGATGAGTGCACATTATGGTGGGCTGCTACCGTCGCTGATTGCGGATGTCAATACTTCAACCCCAGATCGGGGCTACGCGAGAGGTGACCTTGTGGTTTGACTAGTTTAATATGTAGCCGGATTGGTTTAGTTCGGTTTGTGAGCACAGTGGTGCGGTGTGGGCGGTCTGATGTTGCTGTTCTTCCACTGATAAGTTTGGTGCGGTTTTGGTCCGGTTATCAGCCCATTAGCAGCTACATGGTACATATGTTTGTATTCTACGAAAGAGAAATAATGGCCCAGTGGCTACCATGTGTGTACACCTTACGAAAGGACAAGCAGGATGGCCAAAACGTCGGAAACGCTAATTCCAGACGGTTACTTATAAAAAAACATTGCACTTCTCTACCCCGGTGAGGTTGATGCTCGGTTTGTCAGTCTGGTGAGTGATCTGGCTCGAGCAAGTTTTTCCACGGCTAGGACGGAACGGAACGGTGGACAACTTTGCCATCACATGCAATGATTTTTGAGACAAGTTACGCACGGCAAAAACAGCCGAGCGCGGCCGCCAATTTCGCGTGATACAGGTGCTTGAAAGCAAGGTAAGTGCTGCACGGCTAAATGAGTGACACTCATTCCACGCTTCGAGTGAAACCCAAGTAAGGGCGTCTAGAGCTCCACCTGTTTCTGATTCTCTATGGAAGCTGATTCTCTGAGAGAAGTGATTCTGTGACTGAAAGTGATTCTCTTTGATTCTCTAGCAAAAACTCTCAAAATCAGGATGGAGAATCACTTCACAGAATCAGGAGAAGCTACTTTTTTCAGCTTCCAGCCCCTTAGTTCATTTCAAAGAATCACTTCACAGAATCAGCTGAGAATCACTTCTCTCTGAAAAACTGTTTGGCAGAGCTCCTGCTGGATTCACCCAATAATCAGTTCTGGGAGCTCTACCAAACAGGGCCTAACTTCATATCAGCACACAACAAAACACAACATTTGCTTTGCCACCAAGGAATTGTAACCACCAGTCTCATCAGTGTGAATCTTCACCCTTATCCCACCCAAACAAAATTCTAACCCAAAAGCATGCATCATTCATCCCACTAGTCATGCCAGGCCGATTATCTATCCTAAGTCAAAGCTATTCGACTTTGACCAAATTTATAGAAAATATGACAACATTTACAATATCAATCATATGTACTATCAAAATATATTTTATGGTGGTTCAGTGAAACAATTTTGATATTGTAGATGCTGTTTTTTTAATAAATTTGGTCAAAATTGGATAAGTTTGATTTAGGAAAAAATTAATACGACAGGTAAGAAAATGGAGGAGTACTATCACTGATTCTAACATATAAGAATTAAATGAGGCATGTCAAGGTTGTATAGCCACTTGTTCAAAGGTTTCTAACATTTATTCTTGGTGTGTGGCTATGATTCCAATGTGTTGTTATACTTGTTCAAAGATTTTTGACAATTCATTTTTTATTTAATACTATTATATCATGATTAGTTAGGCTTGTAAATGTTGAATGCCTACCCATTAATGGATATTTGAAAATTTATTTGTGCACTAAGTCTTACATTTATATGTTTCCCTACCAATCTGTATCATATCGTTACACTAAAATGAATTTTATTAATATTATGTGCCTACTAGATACACATTCCCAATATATGCATTAAGTTTTGATTCTTGAGTTCATTTTAGTGCACTAAGATTGAAAACAATTTAATGTGTTCTTTACGACTCTTATTTAGAGCTGCATCATGGATTCTTGAGAATTAATTCATAATAAATGACTAGTTCTTGTACTCTCTATATAAATGTCAATCTACAATTGAAACACAATACAAATGAGAAGGTATACTTTTCCTTAGTAGGCAAGAATCATAGCAATACATGGTTTTAATACCTTCAACGAAGAACTAGTGCATGATGCTCAAAAATTCAAAACTACAAGGCATGGTCCTCGCTATAGTTTTTATCTTGTTTACAATACATCAAACATGGGGTGAGGAGGATTCTGATGAAGACAAAAAGTTGGTTCTAAGCGTATGCAAGAATACCATCACAAATTTTGGCGACTATGTCCCCCCGAGAGACTTATGCTGTCAGCTTGTCGGAGTAGTAGACATGGCTTGTATATGTCGCAAACTCAGTTCGTCGGATGAACTTGTAGTTAGTGCATTTAAACTTGTTCATCTTGTAAGTGATTGCGGCAAACCACTGCCTAGTGGAAGCAAATGTGGAAGTAAGTACCTATTGCTGTATAAGTTTGATTTCTATATAAAGTTCTTAAAAATTATGTATGTATCAAGTGAGAACTATTCAAGTTATTATAGTATAGTATCATTGTGTGATCTGAATAATATAATATGATTATGAAACTATGTTTCACAGGTTGGACAGTGCCATCACCAATGTCACCCTCACAACAAAGGACACATGCATGAGAATTCGGGAAAGCATGCAACCTAAGGAAGAATAATAGTAGAACAAATGTGTTCTAGAAGAGTTTCATGCCCTGTATCCAGTGATGTCAGTTTGTCAAATGATACTATTTGTTAAAAATATGGTAAAGACTCTTAGCATCTCTAGCAGCCCCCCAATACCATTCAAATTATTTATCTCAATATTTTTCCCTCGAGTAAAACCCAAGTAACTTCAGACCAGGACCCAACAAAACATTGCAACTGCCGGTCCCATCAGCGTGAATCTTCACCCTTTTCCTACCCAAACAAAACATTTCTCTACCCCAAAATCGTGCATCATTTATCCCACTAATCATGCCAGGCCGGCCGATTATCCTATATCTCTATCCACTAGCCGCAAATCTGCTTCGGCAAGGCACACACCTGTCAGTAGCCAGCCACTGGTGGCGGAACGGAATCGCAACCGACTGCCCCACGCGAGCCGCCGCGATACAGTTGCGGCCTTGCGGGAGCCCAGGGCCTGCACGCAAAACGCGCGGCGAAGGCGGTAGAAAAGTGAAAAATCAACGGTCCCCTCTCCGTGCGGTGTGGGGTAAAAGCGAGTGAGGAAAAGGAACGAAAAGGCTACTAGGAGGCTAGCCACCGCGCTGTGCGATCCTCCCAAGCGGACACGACCAGATCGTGGGGGAGGTGGTGGTGGTGGTGCTCGCCTCGGGGTTGGCTCGCCTCTTGCTTGCTTGCTTCGCCTCGCTCTCTCCTCCAACTGCCAGTGCCGCACCAGACCACCCCCTATTCTCCTCGAATCTCCTCCCAATTCTCAAGCAGTGGTCAGCCTCGGCCGCCATGGCCGCCGCCGCCGCCGAGCTCAGCCCCCGCGCCGTGGCCGGCGCTGTCAGCGCCACGGAGTCTCTAGCCTCGGTAAAGTCCCACTCCTCCCCTTGTTACCAGCTCCCGTGTCGCTGTTGCTTGAGCATTACAGGTTCTCCGTGGCGATTGCGATCTAGTACTAGCTCGGTAGCGACACAGTGATGGGTGATGACTGGCGCAGCGCGGGTAAATTATCAGCGGTAGCGAAGATTGTGCTGTCGCGTCGTCGTCGTGTGATCCTGCTCCCGTCGGTGGGTTCGTACAATATGGCTCGTAGCGCGGCGTCCTCGGGAAGCAGGGGAGGTCAACATTGCCTCGAGTGGCTACGCTGGTAGATTCGGGCTCCTCGTCGTCCCCGGCCTAATCAGTGTGATTCCGATGTAGCAGTAGGCGACACGCTAACCACCATCCTAATCAGCTGCTGCAGCAGCAGCGCGCGGCAGGGGACCCGCAAGAAGTGCTCGCCCGCCTCCTCCGCTCCGCCACCTACTAGAGCAACTACCCGCTCGACAGCGTCGCTAGCTAGCTCCGCCTCCCCTTCCAGATCACTCGAGTAGGGCGGGCGGGGCGCTCGAATTCCCCTTTCAGTTGCTTTCGTTGTTTTTTGTTTGTTTGTTTTCGATGTGGGTGCGCTTGCCTGTCGCTTATAATGCTGTGATCTTGGCAGATGGCGTAGGGGCAGGGGAAGAAGGGGGCAGAGCGGGAGTGGGAGAGGAGAGGAGAGGGGGAGACAGAGATGGGGGCGATTGGAGGCGACGCGCCGGTGCAGTGGGACAAGGTGGATGGGGCCGAGGTGGGCAATGGCGGCGGGGGCGGTGCGGCAAGGCTGGAGAAGATACTGGTCTCGGTGAGGCTCAGGCCGCTGAGTGACAAGGAGATTGCAAGGGGGGACCCGGCCGAGTGGGAGTGCATCAACGACACTACCATCATCTCCCGGAGCACATTCCCAGACCGGCCTACTACTCCGACTGCATATTCATTTGGTTAGTACTTCGCAAATCTGGCCCCCTTTGTTACCAAATCATATTGCTATATTCGTTGTTTTGGTCTTTTTGTATGCATACTTCCTTAGCTCTGCAAGTTTTCCTCTGAAATTGGCTGTCCAATCACTACATATACTGTTTTACATAGCAGCTTTTCAGTTGCATTCCAAGGGAGGCATTGCTCGGAATTTTGAATCTCTGTATGAACATCATCATTTGTTTATTGCTTCATGTACTCCTTGACAAAGCTGATTGTGGAGTAATGGTCTGATAATGAACAACTTGGAGCCACTCCTTCGTGCAGCGAGAATGTCCCTTAAGAAGCTACCATAAAGAAACTCCCCTAGAATTGATCTTTATTACAGTTTAGAAATTGTCCTGGATGATCATATTCTAGTGAATGGATTTTCATCTTGCTAGTGTACAGACTGTCAGTAGGGCTTTAGTTTGCTCTATTCACAAGTATGCGCTGCAAAATTCTCTTACTTTCCAGCTATGTTGCTGTGTGCAGCTTCTTTGACACGATTCTGTTTCTTTGCAGATAGGATATTCCGTTCTGACTGCAATACCAAAGAAGTATACGAGGAAGGGGCTAAAGCAGTTGCCCTCTCTGTGGTTAGTGGCATTAACTGTAAGTCTATGCTGCCTATCTTACTCTTATTTATTTGAAATCAAAGCATTCCATGAACTTGAACTCACTAAAATGTGCTTTCTTTTCCCCCTTTATTTGCTTGTAATAGCAAGTGTTTTTGCATATGGTCAAACAAGTAGTGGAAAGACATACACCATGACTGGAATAACGGAACATACAGCAGCAGACATCTATGATTATATTGCCAAGGTAACCAAATAATCCTTCTAGTGCTTTAGTTCACTATAGAGCTTGAAATCATACTGTTTTGGTTTTAAACTGATAAGCCTGCCCTTTTTCTGCGCAGCATGAGGAGAGAGCATTTGTATTGAAATTTTCAGCAATTGAAATATATAATGAAGTTGTAAGGGATCTTCTTAGTGCAGAAAGCACATCTCTTAGGCTTTGGGACGATGCAGAGGTCAGAGCAACAATTACCTTTATTTAAAAGAGAGTACAAAGTATCCTGCTGTTCCCATGTACTGATATTAGTTTCATGTTGCTTATTCTACAGAAGGGAACATATGTAGAAAACCTTACTGAGGTGATCTTGAGGGACTCGGACCACCTTAAAGAACTTATTTCTGTTTGTGAAGGTGGTACTGTTTGTACTTCATTTAATATCTAATGGGTGATTACTGTCATCTCAGTGTACTTTGTGTGTTTGTACCAGGTCAAAGGAGAACTGGGGAGACATACTTAAATGAAAACAGCTCCAGATCACATCAAATACTTAAGCTGGTTTGCCTTCTACTTGGTTGCATGTAGAAATAAAAGCAAAATGGCTTTAACAGATTTCTGTAAAATTATTGCTGCCTAATTTCATCATTTTTGACTTTTTTTTTATTCTTTCAGACTATTGAAAGTTCTGCTCGTGAGTTTTTGGGTAAAGACAAGTCAACAACACTTGTTGCTAGTGTGGTAAGAACTATTATTTTGCTCAGATTTCCTTCATGTCATAAAATGGTGAAGTGTAAGCATGCGTTGTTGACTGCAGAACTTTGTTGATTTGGCTGGAAGTGAACGTGCATCTCAGGCATTATCAGCTGGTACTAGGCTGAAGGAAGGTTGTCATATTAATAGAAGTCTACTTACCCTGGGAACTGTCATAAGGAAACTAAGGTTACAACCTTGACGTTTTGCGCAGTATTGAGTTCCAGTTTAGGATGGAAGCCATGTTTATTTCTTCTGAGCATCAGAGTATTTTCATTGTTTATCTGTTTTCATTTATGCAGCAAGGTAAGAAATGGGCACATACCATACAGAGATTCAAAGCTTACTCGCATATTACAACCTTCTCTGGGAGGCAATGCAAGAACAGCAATTATTTGTACTATGAGCCCAGCCCGAAGCCATATGGAGCAGTCAAGAAATACTCTGTTGTTTGCAAGCTGTGCAAAGGAAGTGGTCACAAATGCCCAGGTCAATGTGGTTATGTCTGATAAAGCACTAGTCAAGCAATTGCAAAGAGAACTTGCAAGGTTGGAGAGTGAATTGCGATGCCCAGCTCCATATTCTGGTCTTGAAGCTTTGGTGAAGGAAAAAGATAACCAAATCCGAAAGGTAACTACTATTTCTTTTTTTCCCGCACTTCTCTCAGTATAGCTTTGTACATGAAGGAACTTAAGAGCCATAGTGAACTAACTATGCATGCTGCATACACAGTTTACATTTCCAGTTGTTTTCATTGCCAAAATAGGGCAGCCTCCATAAAGATTTCATGTGTTCTTGTTTGCAGATGGAGAAAGAAATTAAGGAATTGAAGTTACAACGTGATCTCGCTCAATCTAGACTGCAAGATTTGCTCCAGGTTGTTGGAGATAACCATAGTTCGAAGCACCCAGTGGTACATGCGCTTTACTGTTTTCTACTCTAGTTTTTTAGTCTTAACTGTTGCTTCATAACAAAATATTTTTTACCCAGTGGTACATGCGCTTTACTGTTTTCTACTCTAGTTTTTTAGTCTTAACTGTTGCTTCATAACAAAATATTTTTTATCTCCTGCAAATGTAGGCTCCTGGAAGAAACTTTACTTTCGATGTTCCTCAGCCATGTGAGGATGAGCAATCAGTAACATCAGAAGTCAGCAGTGGCCAAAATTTTAGGTTTCAAGGACGCCAGACAGCACAAAGAGATTATAAGTCGCAGCAATCTGAAAATAATGCACAGTTTGCTACCCCTCTTAGCTATTCAGTTTGCAGTCCTCCATTCAGTGGGATGCCCCCAACTAACGGCAGAGATGATAACTCTCAAGTATCTAATGAAGATTCAGAGGATATTTGCAAAGAAGTAAGGTGTATAGAGACAAATGAAACGGAAAATGATTGTCCAGAGTCATCAGCTGTGGAAAGCAATAGTCTGCAAGATTCAAATGTGGGTTCTAGTATGCTTGGGTACAATGATCCAAATCCATCTGTGAATTCTAGACAGCATGATGTATCTCCTATTACCCTGGAACAACATTTGGAGACTGTTAAAAAACCATTCGCAAATCTTGTGATGGATCTGAGCTCCTCTACACGTAACTCATCAAGCTCAAAAGCAATTGGCAGAAGCAGGAGTTGTAGGTCTTTGATGGGTTCTACTTTGTTGGAAGACTTGGAGAAGGAAGATTGCACCCCTCCAAGCAGAAGTTTCATGGACTACCCAGGGAGACCTGAAGGATGTCAAAGAAGGGTATCTGCACTGAACTACGATGCAGAGAGTGAAACTTTATCAAGGGCAGGGTCAATGCTCTCTGAAATTACCACCGCAAGGGATGGAGTCAAGGCAAATGGCTCTGTTGCTGGTGACACAGAATTCGCTGGCATTGGTGAATTTGTCGCGGAGCTAAAAGAAATGGCCCAGGTTCAGTATCAGAAGCAACATGGTGATCAGGTGCGGAGCTGGAAATTCTTTAATGCTTATGATGGCACAGCTCATTTTACTATTTCAACTTACATAAAATTCAGCATGCCATTATTGTGCTACAGTTTTTATTAATTCACGCGTGACCTTATTGAAGAAGGAGTTGCGGCCGATCTGGCTGCTGGGGTTTATTTCTTGTCCGCTGACTGGGAGCCTTACAAAGTTGAGTGGAAGGCCTTTGGTGAACGTACTAAGGTTGCTTTTCCTCACTTTGGAGCGAAGCTACCCGAAGGCATGTCTGCGGTGGAGTTCGTTGCCACAGTGGAGCGACGAGCTACAGATATTCTTGGTCCATACACCTCAAAGGAGCATCGTGTAAACGAAGACAACTATGTTCATGTTAGACTCAATAGAGTTTTTGAGGAACTGAAGATTTCTTACGGTGCTCGAGAGGTTCCCGTCCCTGCTAGGGAGAAGAAGAAGGAGAAGAAAGAGAAGGAAAAAAGAGGGAAGGCTAAGGCGAAGGAGCAGGATGAAGATGAATCTGCTTCTTCGCGCCCACGTGGTGGTGGTCGGTCTGGTTGCAGAGGCCGTGGTAGAAAAACTATTGCGAAGACAACTTCCTCCTCCGTGCCGGCCAAGCGTGGCTGCAGCAGCTCTTATGAATCTGCGGAGAAGAGGCGTCGTCAAGAGCCAATTGCTGCTGTTCCACTGTCTGTTGCGGCTCCACCTGCTGGAGCCATTTCTACAGATTCACGTGGTCGTTTGACTACTGGGGCTGTTTCTTCAGCTTCGCGTGGTGGTCGTCCACCTCTTCCTCCTCGTGTGCCAGCGGTAGCTCCGGCTCCAACGCGGTTGCCGGCTTCGTCGATGACTGCCTTCGAGAGCTCAGCCCCCCGGAGTGGGGATGATATTTTTCTAGGTGAGGTTGCACTCTTTGGCAATTACTTTCAGGGCTCAAGTCTTCCTTTGCTAGCGAGGTACCTAACGGAGAATCCCGTGATTGATATCAATATTACTTGTGAAGGCGATGCTGAAACATCTGAAGATGTTCGGGTTCCTAATCCATTCGACGATGGCATTGATATTAGCATGTTCGAGGACACCCCTATTCGGGGTGCTCCCATTATTGGGGATATGCCGGAGGAGGTTCATGTCGAAACCAACATTGAAATGCCTACAGCCGAAGCCCCTGTGGACACTCCGCCAGTTAGCCCTTCATCGTCTGCATTGGCTTCCGCCCCTCCTGCCAGAGACTCTTTGGAGGTTTTGGCCCATGCTGCTGGGACGGTTGTCGTGGATACCCAGGATAAGGGGAAGGAGGTTGCCGAAGCTGAAACTTCCGAAGCCGCTGAGAGGGCTGCGGCTTCTCAATCTTATATGGATGTTGATATGGGTGGAAGTATTCCTTCTTTTCCCAAAGGTATTAGTGATATTTCTTCGTTTTTTCCTTTAGCGACGTTGTTTGCTCTGCTGTTTGATGCTAATGCGATGGAGACTTGTTTATTAGGTGGCGAGGGAGATGGGCCATTTCACATGCGCGAAGGTAGGCCTCTTCGAGACTTTGATTTTGAAGGTGTTTTTTGTTTGGGATTATAGCTGATTTTTTCCTTTGGCTATTTTGCGAAGATAACAGTGTTATCATTATTTTTTCCTTGCAGAATATCAAGGTTTATTGTGGTGGACTTCTTAGTGAAGTGAAGCATGAAAATGAAAGTCTCTTGCTTGGCATGACTTCAGCCTATAACGGTGTTTGTGATTGTGTTGTACTACCTGGGATGTGATGAGTGACAATATGTGAACATTTTCGATTTGTTGTAGTTAATGTACTGTGAGCTACATGAGCTGTTATATGTGCTATATTCTTGTTGTTTTATGGCTGTTTTAATTTGTTTGGCCCAAACATTATTGTACTTTCATATTGGCTATTAACATGGGCTTGACCACATAGAATTTGGTCAGAAACATATTAGGCTTGGAAAAAATTATCAGGCCTAAAAAATGCAAAATTTTATGACAAATTAAATTGTCACAATTCACGGGCCACTTCAGATCCTAATAATCGTCATATCATACGAATTGAACATTTTGTGACGTTTTCTGTCCTACGTGGCACCTGCACAGTTATCCAGGGTAAAGGATTTGTGACATTTTTTGGGCTTAATAGTGACAAAAACTAAGTGTCATAAATTAGTGACGACATAAGGATCGTCACAAATTTTACGACGAAAAAACATGTTTTCGTCACGGTATATCTTTTATGACACACTATAGGCGACGAACTGGTTTTCGTCACGCGAATGTCACAAAATGCAAAATATGACAAAATTTACTATTTCTGTGACATAAATGGAACATCGCCTATCCTAACATCTCTTGTAGTGTGTGGATCAAAATCGGGTAACTCATCAACTAAACAAAGGCGATGAGCCTCTCCTTCGTGTTGTCCAGCACCAAGGTTGCCATCGCCACCTCGTTCAGAGTTTCTTTCATCATCATCGCCCCCAATCACCCGACAGCTCACATCACTAGAGCTAGAGGAGGAGGTGCTACTAGGAACTACCTTCGGTGGGAGAAGAATCGCTACCACGACCAATTAAATCTTTCTCCGTGGAAACAGGGCTAGGGGCTCTCTTAGTATGACTAGTGACGCTGACATCAACTTGTTTCTCAACAGCTTCGGCCCCAGCAGTTCCAGCCGCATGGGCTAAGATAAAGAGGATCTTGAGCCTTGGCGGGCAAAGTGAGAGGAGAAGAACCATTGACAGGGTTGTCAACATTCAGACCCCCGAGCAAAACTTCATCTTCATGAGCAAATGTGCTCAGATCAACATCATCTTCTTTGTCGAAGGCAGAAACCATCTGACTATCTCGAGGTGTTCCAAGATCAATACCTTCACAAGTAATATTAACATCAACATAGGGATATTTGAACAAATGCCTCTGCAAAGAGTAGAGACTGCTGCCTTGCAAGGAATTTCCAAAGATACTCATCTCACCAGCAAATGAAGAGACGGAGCCAACATGGCTCGGGGACAAATGAGCCTCAACCCGAGCAACCTGAACAGGAGTGCTTGGGACTGACGAAGGCACTCGGGGTGGACGAGAAGCACCAGCACGCGCGGCAGAGGCCAATGGAACAGCAGCAATGGCTCGCTCGTGACGAAGGCATTTCTGCGCCGCCTCCAAAGAACTAGTGCTGGCTCACTTGGCCGTAGTAGATGAAGCTATTACCTTCGTACTAGAGGGTTCCCCCTGCCCTATCCATGGCCACCCTCGCGAGCTACAACCTTGCCCTTGCCGCGGGACAGTTTGGGCAGAAGGTTAACCCTCGGATGATCCATAGCCAAAAACATCTTCTTTGCCTTTGGCAGGGCTTCACGGTCAGAATACTCAATCTTAAGTTCAGCAAATACTCTGTTCAGTCTTTTCCCTTTCACAACCTTCAAACAGCTCATGTGCTCCTTAGAGTTATAAACCCCAAAATTTCTTCGGCACCACGTTCTACAGAAGAAACGAACTCACATCCGCTCATTCCTTCGGGAATCTTCGCCCCAAAATGAGGGAAGGCAATATTGTTGTAACCTCCATAGGTCTTATAATCAACCTTGTATGTCTCCCAGTCAGCAGATAGAAAATTAATGCCAGCAGTGAGGCCTTCTTCGATCAAGTCTCTGCTACTGCTCACTTGAGAGGCACAGTGAAAAGCAAAGCAACATTTCTTGAAACCCTCACTGCGTGTCCCGAAGACAGTGCAGGTAGCGAAGACAAGTGGCTCAACCTTACCATGTAAAGGATAGGCAGTTGTCTTCGTTCCGTGAGCCAAAGTCATGTCCAAAGAAGGGACCTTGACATATAACCAATAATTCTGCCAGTCTTTATCCCAGCAGTTTCTTTAAGCGAAGGAGAGCTTGACCTTGGCAAAATTTGTACCGCGCTGACGCGGGCTAAACGTGACGCAGCCAAAATCAGGATCATATAACTCGCCCTCCACGACAACATCCTTGCTCTACCTATGGCCCTCGTAGAAACAAAGGAAAGCGTCGACATTTGGCTTTGCATCGTTGGTCTTCACTACCCAGAAAAACAAAAGCAAATGAGTAATTGCATTTGGTGTCAGATGATGTAGCCTCAAGCAGTAGGGAGTTAGCATATTGTGGATAATGTTGTCAATCAACATTCTGAGCCCAGTAATAAAGAAGTCATAGAAAATGACAACTTTCTCGTTTTCTGGAGCAGGGATAACCTCGTCGCCAGGCACAAGACCATGTCCAGCAGGAAAGTAACCCTTGCTCTCATAGAACGAAATCATATCCTTGGTAACCCTAGACTTTTCGAAGATAATTGTCTTTGGCTTCTTTTTTGAGTCAGAGAGATCATCCACATCAACATCAACGTTGCTAAGGCTTTCTTCATCCTCTTCAACAACTTCCTCGTCGCTATCACCACACTCTTCAGGATGTCCTCTTCTGGAATGTTCTCAACCGGCACATTCTCGTTCTCGATGCGCTTGGCAAGCAAATCAACCTCCTCCTGAGTCATCTCAGCATGTGAAGGAGAATCGCATTCGGTGGCTATATCAATGAGATGAATAGTTTGCTTGGTCCGTGCCACTAACAAAAACAAGAAATATAAAATATTAAAGAAAAATTTAACAAGCGAAGACAATCTTGCCGTCAGAAATCTACATAAAACAAAAACTTAGTTTCGAAAGAAAAGTTAATACCTCCAAACTTTGAAATGACAAAAGGAAGAGATAGAGACCTCAACACCAATCAAAGAGTGCAAGAGCAAAGACGGAAGCTCCAATAGCAAGCAACCCAAGCAGTAAAACAAGTGAAGGTAAAAAAATAAGCCCCCTTCAGCCCTTTATATAGGGGGCGACCGAATTTGACTGTTACTCCTTGGAAATCTAACCGACATCGCTTTTTCTTGAATAAAATAAATAATAAATAACCAAAAATAGCAATGAAGGCAAAAATGACTCGGTTATTCTCCAACTGGAGGAGGCATTTCTTGGCAGGCGAAGGCAATCTGGGTTTTCGAGGATCTCGGCCTGTTGAAGAAAGCCCTTGTCCGCGAGGGGCTACTGTTGGGGGATTGGCTTGCCAATAAACTCCGCAGTAGGGTTAAAACTCATCTTTATCCATTTGCCTCAGATAGCTAGGTATCGCGACCAGATGTTGCCTTCAGCGGTTATTCCCTCTAGCAGGAGGGGAACGAAGGCCTGGTGAAGTGTAAGGGGTTGATTCCTAGAGAATACTGTTGAGTGGAATTACCCTTCCTCTTGTAATTTATTATCTGTTTTAGCTACTGTTTGTGTTTGTCTTCGGTCATATCACAACACTAATATTTTATTTGAAAGGTGCCTATGATCCTTCTCTATTTCCTTCGGGATTGAAATCCATACTCAATTGTAGGTTGTAGTCAAGAAGGTAATTGCAAAAAATGTCTTTTGATTTATGGGTGGATATCCAGCGAAGTTCGCGAAATTTCTGGAGTAGAAATTCACAATGCATGGATAGAAAGGCTAGCTTCTTAGTCTCGTACCATTGAAATCAATCCTAATTTAACTCATCAAAATATAAGTGCAAATTAAAGGTTTCGTCATGAAAGAGCATACATGTGTAAAGGCTTTGGTAGGTAGAACTTTGCAAGAGATTCATAATTTAGATAGCATAGAAATTAATTTTAAACAAATCAAGTTATCAGGTCATCGGTAAACTTAAATCAAAGAGCTAGTAATTAATCAATTAAGTTTATTTAATAGAGAGCAAACAGTCAAGTCATATACAACATTATGTAGGTAAAACAAAGTAAAACAAGAAACTAGGTTGCACTCCTAGAAGCCATGTTATTATCGAGAGAGATATACAAAGTTTGCATCTATTCCTTTTGATGTTTGTAGTGTAGCGTGGCCTCCCCCATGCTTAAGCATTGAGCTTAACATGGAAGAAGAATAATAAACATCTTGTGGCGACCGCGATCCTTGTACTCCATGTGGCCTTTTACTTTTTGTCCCACAAATCCTCCCCCATGCTTAGCATGTTGCTAGGCATGGAAGAAGAAGGCGATCCATCTTGTAATTCTTGAAGTCCTTTTTGCCACACATTTGGAGATTGTCTTTATGCTTCTTTTTTCACTTTTGTCGTCTTAATTTTCCTTCAATTTCTTCTCTCTCCCTCTTTTTTTGTTCATGAGAGCGCTTCGCCGTGCCTATAAAACAATTTGAGTGCACACACTACCCCCGAGGTGATGGTGAAACAATTGCCAACAAACCAACAACATCCCAAAGACCTTAACTTGTGGCATAGCTAACCTAGTAAAAGAAAAATAAAAGCCTAATGAGTGTGCGTGTGTGAATGCATGAAGTTAGTAACATGAAAGGATGTGACCAAACTTGATAGAGACCAAACAAAGTTTTAAACACCATGTTTACTACTATGCTGCTGAAATTCTTGGATCAAACACCATGTTAAAGCCAAAGAATCCAAGAGCTCAAAAAAGCTTAGAAAACCAAAATCATGTTAACGAAAGCGAGGGTGTTGTATGGATGCAAAATGCAAATGCAAAAGAGTTAGCAAAAACAAGTGATAGCAAGGTTTGGAAAGACTTTCAATGTTGTTCCATAATTAGACGATTCAAAAGGAAATTGCTTAGAATGACATGGCAAGGCTGGTCACTTCATAAGAAGTCAAGCATTGTAAATAAGAAAATCATTCATCGAAAAGAACCAATCAACAAAGTAACAAAGTTTAGGGGTAGGTTCATGGGTATCCATATTTTTGGCTTAAAACAAGAATTTTGAAGAGAGAAATCTGGCATAGAAATTCTACCTAAGGAGGTTTGAGAACAAAAACAAAAATAAGAGCTATATTTTTGGATGAATGGCAAAACCTATGGTCTAAAGGATGGTTAAAGGTGTGAGCGGTTATATATGGGTTTAGGAGTGTGGGAAGGCTAGTCAAAATTTTCAGTTAGAACAAAGGATAGAAACAAACTTGGTTGATACGAGTGGTGACGCAAGCGGGTTGACACAAGCTAATCCTCCATTTGTAGGCCTTGGTTTTGGGTGGGGGTGATGGGAAGGCTTAGTTAGGTTTGACAAAAGGCTCAAGCAAAACAAAAAAAATGCAATGCAAGGAGGACAATAGTGCAACAAGCAGTGGATGAACAAAATGATATGACATGATATGGTGGTGGTCTAAAACAAAATAAAAGTTAGCCCAAGTTAACTTAGCCACACGTTTGGAATCAAAAGGGGTTGTGCCAAGCTTCATATTTCTCTCCAAAAAGACACAAAGAAAAAGACTCTAAACACTAATAGCACACAAAAAGGGTCTTTAAGTTTTCCATGATCAAGTAACAAAGTGCTCCCTCGATAACATTTAAAGCACACAACATGATGATGTGGTATTTGTTAGAGCAATGGTACAATGTTACCTAATGTTTTTGATTGAAGATCAAAATATAGACCATCATCTCAAAGAAAGATCGGGTTGCCTCCCGCAAAGCGCTCCATTTAAAGTCATAGAGCTCGACCTTCTCAACATTGTTAAGTCATGGTCCTTAATGCAAGGGTTAAAGGTGTCCATGCAGTTTTGATTCGCTTCCCATTGTTTACATGATCCTTTGTGTTGGTGTTTTAGACGGGCAGATATTTGGTTCTCGGGAACCCTGCTTCTTTGTGTGGAATGATCACAGTCAGCGAGATGAGTCACGAGATTTATCCTGGTTCAGGCCCTCGAAATTGAGTAAAAACCCGACGTACAATTGTTGTATTGATTCGGCGAGTATAGAATACAATAGCGTATCAGGTACCCTCGGGGTTGATTGTTCTAAGTTGGGATACCCTCTACGTACAGGACCCCCCATTATATATCATGGGACTTGGCTTACAAGACACAAAAACACCTAAACAGACCAGGACTCTATCTCCTGGTCGGGTCTTTCCTTCCTTGAATAGGCTTCCGTGTCATGCTTGGAATCTTCTAGTTCCTGGAGTCCATAGTCGGTAATCCTCGTGGTCGGGTACCCTGGTATTATGGCCCCAACAGTAGCCCCTAAGCTTGTGTCCAGAAAAGGTCTTCATGATTGGTCCTCGCGCTTTTATTCCTTGGGTCTTCTGGCAAATCATTAAACAACTCTACCAATCAACTGTGGGAATTTGAAAAAACCGAAAAGCTTTGACTTGGGGACCTGCATCTGGTAGATAAGCTCTACATAGAAAATTGAAGCCATAATAAATTAGGTTGGCCATTAACAAAATAGGACTCGAAAGCCGAAACGACCCATCTCGTTGAATTGGTCCACATATTCCGCGACCACTCCGCACGTCTCCCTAGGTTTACGCGTGGCATCAAATGTTGCGTCGCATTCGTGCCTGGGGTTGTGCATGAAGCTTCGCCAATGGTCTTTAAATAGACTAGCATTCACACGAAGCACGCTAGATCGTCATCTTCACCAACTAACACAAAACC
>CM014276.1:52710715-52726984 GCA_004135705.1 Alloteropsis semialata | reverse complement strand
CGGGTGGTGACAACCCCGTCGGTCCTTTGTAGTCCACCACGTTCGGGTACGCTGTAGGAGTTCGTAGATGAGTAGTCACTGTGGTCGGATAAAACCGGCGCGGGAGGCTATCTCCCTGTTTGTGCCTGCATGCTAGAAACGATAGCTTATGCATTGTGTTTGTATGCTTGACTTGTTTAATCTATGCATGTATAGGAAGTCTCAATAGGGTCTAGNGTGGACTGAACTCCGGGAAACAAATCCCCGTGTCTCCTTGTGATTGTTCTTGTTCTTGTGCTACTTGTTGCTATTATGTTATATTCTAGGGTTTGGTCCCGATCTATCATCTGTGAAGGTTCCTGCTGCAAGTGACACTTGAATTGAGTTGTATACATCCCAAGGTTGTATGGAAATTAGGCGATTTGATTTCTAGTGAGGTTTGATCTGTCATATCTCAATTCAGCATTATTTTCGGACTCTCCGGAGAAATCTTCGGAGTATCCGAACTTGTTCGGAACCTCCGGACATTTCTTCGGAGGTGTTGACACCAGATTTTCGCACCGGATATGCTGAGTCAGGTGGTGATATGGTGAGGCTGGCACTGCGCAGTGGGCCCGTTGAATGGTCAAACAGATGATGCCGGAGAAGGAAGCCGATGCAGGAAAGGGGGTCCGATAAGCAGGAAAGTCCGATCTAATGATGAATGAAGAAAGGCGCATTGGCTAAGAAGGAAGCGTAGCATGAGCGGGGACTATTTTCCTTTTCAGAAGGCGTATTGAGAGTCCCATTTTATATTAGATTTAGTTTACTTTATCTGCAAGTTAGTCAAGTCCGATCAGGACTCCTCATGACCAGGGTATAAATATAAACCGTCGTCCATTGTAAAGAATTATTCTCACAATCAATACAACCCGGCTTCACGCCAAAACCCTAGAAGTAGGTTAGAGTAGATCGACAAACTCATTGGTGGACGGGCTGCATCAGTTCCTGATCTCCGGCTTAACAGTAAGATTGTCAACTTATCGAACTAGTGTAAGCTTTGAATTGAGGCGCATCGCCCTTTCTCGTTTATGCTGTTCAACCGATTTATCTTTGGATAATCAAGATTGGTCTAGATTCCCTGCGTCGGAGCTAGATCTCTATTGATTATTCAGTAGTTAATCGTCTACCGAGTTGTCCTTTTAGTTTTTGGGCTTGATCTAGATTCCCTGCGTCGGAGTTAGATTTATCTTGTTTATTAGAAGGCAGCTTATGCGGTTGTTTGGAGTTGCTAGATTGATTTAGATCTGCGCCATGTGAATTAATCTGATTCTTCAACAGCTATGAGCATTGGTTTAGTCCGATTTGAGCAATATTTATCTTACAACATCATTCTAGGTCCGATTCATCTTCACAGCTTTATCTGGTTGTTCTTTGGGTGTTGGGTTCGATTTTGATTCCCTGCGTCGGAGCTAGTTTCTCGCAACATGCTAAAGATTGATCTTTGATCGTCAAGGTTGATTTAGATTCTCTGCGTCGGAGCTAGATTCCTCTTGACTATTCAAAGACAGCTTTGAATATCGGAATGATCTTGTTACTGCTTTATTGTTTATTTGCTTAATCTGATTAATTACATGTGCGAGCATCTTGTTTAGTTGTTGGGTTGGTAAGTCGAGTTTGATTGTTTAGCTATCTGGTCCGATCATAGCTGGAGTATGTGCGCTGCATCCGTTTGTGAAACCGTGTCGAAACAGTTCTGGTCCGATTGGTTAGCTAGATGGTCCGATAAGATGAATCAAACTGGCAATTAGGCAGGATGGACAATGTATCGGCTCACACTTTGATTATTTAATATCTTGCTCAAAGGCATAGCTGATCCGTTACTTGCATATCGGCCATATTTTATGCTTTATTTTATTATTATTAAAAGGCTGATCTGTTACATTAATCAAGGTCCGGTCCTGATTGGTCCGATTCTGAGGTCCGATTCGATGACTGACTGAGGTCCGATTACATTAGTCCGATTGATGTCATCTATGAAGTCCGATTTTGAGGTCCGATTGGCATCGGCCGATACAAGTCTGATTGGGTCTTGGCTAAAATCCAACGTGCATCTGTCGTCTGGAATAGAGCCGGCACAATCAAAGAGTAATTTAACTGTTTATTCCCTTGTCAATTTCAGGTCAAATTGACTGGCACGCCGCGAACCTGGACAAAGTGCAGGACCAGCACCGGAGTGAAGCAGATCTCCCTGGCCTTGTTGTGTTGCTCGCTGAGGATACGACTGCCGATTTTCCGCGTCAACAGGAGGCTCCGCACTTTCTGGACTGACAGCTGTTTTTGAGCGAAAATTTTCAGTTTCAACTATTCACCCCCCTCTAGTTGACATCCTAGATCCTTTCAATTGGTATCAGAGCGAGGCTCTCTATATTAGAGCTTAACCGCTCGGAGATTAAAGATGTCAACTCCGGAGGAACCACCGATCCTTCCCACCGGTGGTGAGGTTGACCCTCAAGCTACAAGGGAGACTAGTGGACCCTCTACCAAGGACATCCACTCCCAAAGACGAACAGGTGATGATCATGAAGAATCATCCGAAGATGAGGACTCCGATGATGATGACAAGTCCTTCAAGTCCGTAAGAAATGATCATGTTAACCAAGTTCCTTTCGATTATTCTCGTTTGAGCAACTCTATTCCGTCTCAATCGGTGAACCTTGGTAAACCATCTCGCTTTGACGGAATGGTTATAACCAATGGTCTTGCTTGATGGAGGCGTATTTGATAGGGGTCAATCCGGCCCTTTGGAAGATTGTGTGTGTAGGTGTCACAATGCCCAAAGGAAGAGGACCGTTGAGTCAAGATCAAGAGTTTGAAATCCAACGCAATGCTCAAGCCATGACCTTACTCTTTAGTGCCTTGAACCCCGAAGAATACAACAAGGTTGAGTGTTTGCGCATCGCCAAAAATGTTTGGGACACACTTCAAATCAACCATCAAGGGACAAGGAAAGTAAGGAAAAGTAGAATAAGAGTGTTGGAAGCCGAACTCAACCGGTTCTCTATCAAGGATGATGAAGGCCCACAAGAGATGTATGATAGGTTGAACAAGATTATCAACAAGATAAGATCTCTTGAAAGCACCAAATGGGATGATAGAGAGGTTGTTGACAAGATCCTTACGGTTTACATGGCTAGAGATGTGAACCTACCTATCTTGATTAGAGAGAAGAGAAGTTTCAAGAAGGTCTCTCCCGCAAATGTGATTGGAAGAATGGAAGAGCATCTCATGACCGTCAAGGAAGCCAAGCTCTCTCATGAACTCTCCAAGCTTCATGAGCAACTTGGGAAGGGAAGCGGAGTTGCTCTCAAGGCAAGCAACAAAAGCAAAGAGAAGGAAGTTCAAAAGACTTCAAATGATGATGAAGACTCGGATGACTCCGAAGAGGCAGCCTTGTTCATGAGAAGATTGAGAACATCCATGAGAAACTCAAAGAGAGCTTGCTTTAGATGTGGCAAGGAAGGTCATTTCATTGTTGATTGTCCATGAGAGAAAGAAGACCACAAGGAAGACAAGGACAACAAACATTATAAGAACAAGGGTCACTACAAGAAGAAGCACACGGATAAGCTCACCTTGTCATTGAGTGGGACTCTAATGAAGAAAGCTCTGACTCCGATGATGAGCAAGTTGCAACCATTGCCATACAAGCATCCTCAACTTCATCAACTCTATTTGGCTACATCACCGATGATGAAGATGATGCTACACCAACTTGCCTCATGGCTAAAGGACCCAAGGTGATGTCCGATTCCCCTTCTATAGATAGTGATCATGATAGTGAAGATGATGATAACACAATGAACTTTGATAAAAAGGCCACCTCTAAAATTATAAAGCTCTTGGAGGAAATAGATAACCGGGATGATGCTCTTGAGGAGCAAGAAGAATTGATTAGACTTGAGCGAGAGAAAACCGTCTCTCTTGAGGAATCTCTTGCCGAACAAAGGAAGAGTTTCAAGAAGGAAGAGGACTTGCTCAAAGTCAAAATTGATAACCTTCTTGCTCTTGAAAAGTCTTATGCTAAAGAGAAAGAAAAGGTTGATGAGTTGTGCAAGAAACTAGACTTAGCCAATGATGAATCAAATAGCCTAAAGAGTATGAATGAGAAACTTCAAGAAAACTTCTCATGTTTAAATGCCAAACACACGGCTCTTTAAGTTCAATTTAATACTCTTTGGGAAAGCACCTCTTCTAGCTCTAAGGATGCAACCCAATCATCTATTCCCTCCACTAGTAATGGTTGTGATAAATGCTTCAATATTGATGTTAAAGCCTATGCTACTAACCTTACCGAGATGCATGCTATGAAGAAAGAAATTGCAAGGCTTACATCTTTTGTTCAACAAGATTATACTCCAAAGGAGGACAACATTGGTAAGTTTGAGAACCATACCAAGGGTTTTGGTACTCAATACATGCAGAAATTTGGCTTTGTGAAAGGAAAGGGCATTGGTAAGAATGAGCAAGGAAATGTTGAACCCATTCCTTTCATCAAGAACCAAAGCAAGTCCGGTTGTCGGGTAGACCCCCAGGGGTACCCAGCAGGCGGATTGGCCCAACCAGCAAGGGGCGGCCCAATCCGAGTGCAACTGGACCGGTTTGACGGACTGGGTGGCCCACCAGTCGGGAGGCCCACCAGTCGGGCGAACCGGATGGGCGCGACGGCGCGCGCGGCAAGGAAAAAAGACGGCGTATCCCGCAAGAAGCTCGGAGATCAAGATAAACTAGCCGGAATTATAGGGAAAGATATCTGTAATCGTTATAGGATCGAATCCTTGTAATTCGGGTAGGTTACGATCTCTGGCCGACTTGTAACTCAAGGCAGCCGGACTATATAAGGCGCCCTGAGACCCCCCTCCAGAGCACGAACATCTACGCTACAACCCACGATCATACAACCCTAGGACAGAACCCAACTACGGAGATCCTTCCAGGAACTTCATACACAGCAATACAATCGCCGCCAACACAGGACGTAGGGTGTTACGTCATCTCGACGGCCCGAACCTGTTCAATCCTTGCGTCTTGTGTTACCATCGACTTCTGATCCTCGATCTGTCCCTCAACAAATCAACCACGTAGGCTACCCTGTGTGGACTGCCGGGTCCAAACATCCGACAGTTGGCGCGCCAGGTAGGGGTTGATCGACGAGATCAATCCGCAAGCTCGATGGCAGTTTTCGGATCCAGCATATCCTTCGACGAGCATCGTGCGGCGTCTGTCACCGTACACGGCCACCACGACGAGTCGCGTCGCGGACAACCACCCTTCCCAACCGATGGAGATCCACCCGGCGGCAACAGATGCACGTGGGCTCCGGCCACAACGCGTCGCGCAAAGTGCATGCGGCTCCTGGATCTTCTCGTCGCCTGGCACAGGGAAGTATCTTTTGTTTATTTTACTTATATCCACGTAACGATCGTGAGCAGCTAGCTTGTATGATTAATTAGATCGGATCTAATTTTCAATTGAGAAGCATGTTCTTTTTCCTTTACTGATTGATACTCTACTCCAATGGATTTTCTTTTCCAATCTGTATGTATTGCCCGCACGGCAGCGGTAGACAGGGGACGCGTGCATACAGTCTTTGCAACTCGGCGGTCCGAGTCGGCACTCGGCGACAACGCCTCGGCGCTTCCGCCTCGGGGACCCTGACAGCCAGCAAGCCCTTACATGACGGCGGCAACACTCACCGGCGCCGGCTCCATCAGCGTTGATTCCATGCCCGTGCCTTCACGCGGCCAAGAAAGATCATCTACGTGCGGCCACAGAAACAGATCGCCAGCGAGCACCTCGCACACATGATCTGCATGCAGCACTGGCAGCGGTGTCCATGACAGCCATGGCACCAGCGGCGTGGCCGTCAACCTCACCAACAACATGGCCGGACGCGCACTTCGACTCGTGCGCAGCCATGCCCCAAGGACCGCCATGACTCGGCGGTGAACGCCGCGACGACTCGGCTTCGCAGCTGTCCAGCTCCAAGACGGCCGCAACTACGGCAACGACCTCGACGACCCGGCAACAAAAATTACTCGGCTCTGACGCACGAGTTGCCGGCGACCCCATGTTCTACTCCTGGCTGGCCGATTTTATGATCAGCCTCAACGACTCGACCACGACGACTCCACCGAACCGCTCGCTGATGTGCCGACGAGGGCCTCGGCTACTCGACTCCGACATACCAGCCAGAGGCGTATCACGGCCGCGCCAATTCGCCGACTACAATCGCTTACTCCGCTATGCCACTTGCCAACACGCCGATCCAGAACTCCGAACTACTCGGCCGCGACTACAAGCAAGGACAGCATGCCGATTTTCTGCCTCGACCACGAATCAAGCTAAGTCATACTTTAATACTTTCATAATATTTTTTCGGTCACCGCGTATCTCCATATACAAGTCTCCATGATCATCGCCGACTACCCTTGGTTTGTTCCCGACTGCTTATACAGCCCGAGCGCTACACGAGCAGTCGGGCTACACCCGACAGATGCATATTGCATTTTTCTCCATCGTTTATTTCTTTTTCCACTCTTGTACAAGTCGCTAAAGTACTTGGGAAGCACACGCCTTAATCCGTGAAGCCTCGACTCTTCCGTACGCCTACGCTCCTACGCGTGCATGCGGCCCAGCTCCCTGCGCTATGGACTACGGCTATCGGGGATCAGGTGCATAAACGTAACAGGATAACTACCCGAGGAAATTAATAGACTTAAAGAGTTGGAAGTAGAAATTCTATTACATACAGCGCTGAATGTTTTTCTCCAGAATTAGTATTTGCTACACCATATACTACCTATCCTTTATATCTTCATTGCAGGGCACAGGTTTAGATCCCGAGCTTGCCTGTTACGCTCGGGGCCTGGACCACTCCGGCATCGCCGCCAGCTGAGTACTCGAATCAGTCAGTACTCGGGCTGGTACTACAATCCACGACGGTCGCTAGCCGAGTGCTTTGCAGCACTCGGGCTGGCGCTACACTCCACGACGGTCGCTAGCCGAGTGCTTTTGAGTACTGGGCTGGCGCTACCGCATGACGAGGAAGACGAAGACTTGACGGACCCTCGACTCGGCCCTCGCGCTCGGGGGCTGGGCGCCGGGGCGACTACTCGGCGTGCCTCGGACGGCTCGACTCGGCCCTCGCGCTCGGGGGCTGGGCGCCGGGGCGACTACTCGGCGTGCCTCGGACGGCTCGACTCGGCCCTCGCGCTCGGGGGCTGGGCGCCGGGGCGACTACTCGGCGTGCCTCGGACGGCTCGACTCGGCCCTCGCGCTCGGGGGCTGGGCGCCGGGGCGACTACTCGGCGTGCCTCGGACGGCTCGACTCGGCCCTCGCGCTCGGGGGCTGGGCGCCGGGGCGACTACTCGGCGTGCCTCGGACGGCTCGACTCGGCCCTCACGCTCGGGGGCTGGGCGCCGGGACGACTACTCGGCGTGCCTCGGACGGCTCGACTCGGCCCTCGCGCTCGGGGGCTGGCGCCGGGGCGACTACTCGGCGTGCCTCGGACGGCTCGACTCGGCCCTCACGCTCGGGGGCTGGCGCCGGGACGACTACTCGGCGTGCTCGGCCCTCACGCTCGGGGGCTGGCGCCGGGACGAACTACTCGGCGTGCTCGGCCCTCACGCTCGGGGGCTGGCGCCGGAACGACCACTCGGCGTGCTCAGCCCTCACGCTCGGGGGCTGGCGCCGGGACGACTACTCGGCGTGCTCAGCCCTCACGCTCGGGGGCTGGCGCCGGGACAACTACTCGGCGTTCTCGGCCCTCACGCTCGGGGGCTGGCGCCGGGACGACCACTCGGCGTGCTCAGCCCTCACGCTCGGGGGCTGGCGCCGGGACGACTACTCGGCGTGTCTCGCAGGACTCCGCCGGCCCTCACGCTCGGGGGCTGGACGCCGAAATTAACGCCGGATGATTTAGCCAGACGCTCCTTGACTAACCCTTGGACCGATTCCTTCGGAATCGCTTCAAGGCTCGGGGGCTACGGCCAACGGACGCACCTCGCGGCGCATCCGTTGATCATTCGGTGACCTCAGAAGAAGGCTACTAACCCTTGGACCGATTCCTTCGGAATCGCTTCAAGGCTCGGGGGCTACGGCCAACGGACGCACCTCGCGGCGCATCCGTTGGTAGACAGCTTTTTTTTCTCTCCAGTATCACGCGGTTTCGCTTCCAACTGCAGCAGGCTCGACGCTCATCAGACAGCACGACCTCGCCGACTTGTCTCTCAACCACGTACTACTCGGGGGCTTGTCGGGGGTAGACCTCCAGGGGTACCCAGCAGGCGGATTGGCCCAACCAGCAAGGGGCGGCCCAATCCGAGTGCAACTGGACCGGTTTGACGGACTGGGTGGCCCACCAGTCGGGAGGCCCACCAGTCGGGCGAACCGGATGGGCGCGACGGCGCGCGCGGCAAGGAAAAAAGACGGCGTATCCCGCAAGAAGCTCGGAGATCAAGATAAACTAGCCGGAATTATAGGGAAAGATATCTGTAATCGTTATAGGATCGAATCCTTGTAATTCGGGTAGGTTACGATCTCTGGCCGACTTGTAACTCAAGGCAGCCGGACTATATAAGGCGCCCTGAAACCCCCTCCAGAGCACGAACATCTACGCTACAACCCACGATCATACAACCCTAGGACAGAACCCAACTACGGAGATCCTTCCAGGAACTTCATACACAGCAATACAATCGCCGCCAACACAGGACGTAGGGTGTTACGTCATCTCGACGGCCCGAACCTGTTCAATCCTTGCGTCTTGTGTTACCATCGACTTCTGATCCTCGATCTGTCCCTCAAAAAATCAACCACGTAGGCTACCCTGTGTGGACTGCCGGGTCCAAACATCCGACAGGCATAGGTAAGAATGGTGGTCTATTGGATGGCATGACACATCAAAGGAAGAGATCACAAGCAAAGCCAACTAAGGTAGTGGTCACTCAACCAACTAGACCACAAGAGGTAAGAGCAGCTCCTCCAACAAAGACAAAGAAGACAGCTGCTCAAGGTTCTTATTATGCCGATTATGTGTTGACTTGGGACCACAATGGTAAGGTGGTTGCCAAGTATGTGGGGTATCGCACTAGGGACACAATGATTAAAAGAAATGTGTGGGTGCCCAAGGTTCTTGTGACTAACACTCTAGGACCCAAACAACATTGGGTACCTAAAACTAGAGCTTAAATTGTTTTGTATGCTTACTCCTCCGGTGGATCAAAATGGGTGCTTGATAGTGGGTGCACAAATCATATGATCGGAGAGAAGAAGATGTTCACTTCCTTTGAAGCAAATGAAAATGCAAGTGACAATATTGTGTTTGGTGATGGTAGTCAAGGAAAGGTAATGGGGTTAGGTAAAATTGCTATCTCTACTGATCATTCAATTTCAAATGTCTTTCTTGTTGAATTTTTGGATTATAATTTATTATCAGTATCCCAACATTGTGAGATGGGTTACAATTGTTTGTTCACTAATGAGGGTGTTACCGTCACAAGAAGAAATGGCAGCTCCATTGCTTTCAAGAGTGTACTCAAAGGAAAGCTTTATCTTGTGGATTTCACTTCGGAGAAAACTCAACTTGATGCTTGCTTGATGGCAAAGTCTAGCATGGGCTGGTTATGGCATCGTCGACTAGCTCATGTGGGAATGAGAAATTTGAACAAGCTTCTCAAATGTGATCATATTCTTGGACTAACAAATGTGACTTTTGAGAAAAATAGACTTTGCAGTGCATGTCGAGCCGGGAAGCAAGTTGGAAATCCACATCCATCAACAAGCATCATGAAACTACAAGGCCACCTGAACTACTACACATGGATCTCTTTGGACCCATGGCCTACATAAGCATTGGCGGTAACAAATATGGTTTTGTAATTGTTGACGATTATTCTCGTTTCACTTGGGTGTTCTTTTTGCATGACAAAAGTGAGGTACAAGAAGTATTCAAAAAATTTACAAAGAGAACCCAAGATGAGTTTGAGAAGACCATCAAGAGGGTGAGAAGTGACAATGGAACCGAGTTCCAACATTGAAGTCTACCTTGATGGGGAAGGCATTGGTCATGAGTTCTCGGTCCCATACACACCTCAACAAAATGAAATTGTTGAAAGGAAGAATCGTACACTTATTGAGATGGCAAGGACAATGCTAGATGAGTACAAGGTTTCGGATCAATTTTGGGCCGAAGCTATCAACACCGCTTGCCACGCCATAAACCGACTCTACCTTCACAAGATTCTACGAAAGACTTCCTATGAACTTCTCACCGGTAAAAAGGCAAATGTGTCTTACTTTAAGGTTTTTGGTTGCAAATGCTTTATTCTTGATAAGAAACCTAGAAGCTCTAAATTTGCCCCCAAGTCTAGTGAAGGTTTTCTTCTTGGTTATGCTTCAAACTCTCATGCCTATCGCGTTTTCAACAAGGCCACCAGCTGTGTTAAAATTGCAAGTGACGTGAAGTTTGATGAGACTAATGGCTCTCAAGTAGAGCAAGTTGATCCATATGTTTTAGGTCAAGAAGAACCATCTCATAGGGCAATTCAAAGGATGGCAATTGGTGAGATCAGACCTCAGGAAAATGAAGATGAAGAAGATCAAGTGGAAGGGACAAATGAACCTGCTGCAGTAAGAAATGCTGACATTTTCGGAGACTCCGGACAAATCTTCGGAGGCTCTGCAGGTTCCGGAGACTCCGGACAATTTTCCGGAGACTCCGGAGATTCTGGAGGAAATGCCCCTGATCTGATTCAAGACTCTGAAGCTGAAGTAGAAGATGCAGAAGATGGAAATATTCAGCACCACACTCAAGTCCCACATCCAAGAGTGTATCAAAGTGTTTAACGGGACCATCCCGTTGACAACATACTTGGGAGCATTCAAAGAGGTGTAACTACTTGGTCTAGATTGGCAAATTTTTGTGAACATTACTCGTTTGTTTCCTCTTTGGAACCCCTAAAGGTAGAAGAAGCCTTGGATGATCCGGATTGGGTGGTGGCCATGCAAGAGGAGTTGAACAACTTCACTCGGAATAAAGTCTGGTCCTTGGTTGAAAGACCAAAGCATAATGTTATTGGCACCAAATAGGTCTTCCGCAACAAACAAGATGAACATGGTGTGGTAACAAGGAACAAAGCTAGATTGGTGGCTCAAGGCTTCACACAAATAGAAAGTTTAGACTTTGATGAGACTTATGCTCCCGTAACTAGGCTTAAGTCAATTCGTATTTTACTTGCCTATGCTACTCACCATGATTTCAAGCTATATCAAATGGACGTGAAGAGTGCATTTCTAAATGGACCAATCTCCGAATTGGTACATGTTGAGCAACCACCCGGCTTTGAAGACTTCAAGCTCCATAAGGCGCTCTATGGGCTCAAGCAAGCCCCTAGAGCATGGTATGAATGCCTTAAGGATTTTCTCATAAAGAAGAACTTTGAAATAGGCAAAGCTGACCCCACTCTATTTACTCGCAAAGTTGATAAAGATATATTTGTGTGTCAAATATATGTCGACGACATCATATTTGGTTCTACTAACAAAGATTGGTGCGAGGAATTTAGTAAGATAATGACCAAGAGATTTGAGATGTCCATGATGGGTGAGTTGAAGTTCTTCCTTGGATTTCAAATCAAGCAACTCAAGGATGGCACCTTCATAAGTCAAACCAAGTACACTAAAGATATGCTAAAGAAGTTTGACATAGAGAATGCCAAGCCCATCAAGACTCCAATGCCAACAAATGGACATCTTGATCTCAACGAAGAAGGTAAGGCCGTCGATCAAAAGGTATATCGCTCCATGATTAGTTCTCTCCTTTACCTTTGTGCATCTAGGCCCGATATCATACTTAGTGTGTGCATGTGTGCTAGATTTCAAGCCAATCCTAAGGAATGCCATCTTGTGGCTGTTAAGAGAATCTTGAGATATTTGGTATACACTCCTAACCTTGGCTTATGGTATCCCAAAGGCTCCACTTTCGGTTTGTTTGGCTATTCGGATTCCGATTATGCTGGTTGCAAAGTGGATCGAAAGAGTACAACGGGAACGTGTCAATTTCTTGGCCTGTCTTTAGTATCTTGGAGCTCAAAGAAACAAAATTCGGTTGCTTTATCCACCGCCGAGGCTGAATATGTCGCGGTGGGAGCGTGTTGTGCTCAACTCTTATGGATAAGGCAAACCTTGAGTGACTTTGGTCGTGAGTTTAGTAAGATTCCGCTCTTGTGTGACAATGAGAGTGCAATCAAGCTAGCTAACAACCCCGTGCAACACTCCCGAACAAAGCACATAGATATAAGACATCATTTCTTACGGGATCATGACATTAAGGGAGATATTGCTTTACAACATGTAAGCACCGAACGGCAACTTGCCGATATCTTCACTAAGCCTCTAGATGAGCAAAGGTTTTGTGCTTTGAGAAGTGAACTAAATATCTTGGATTCTCGTAACTTGGCTTGAAACCTTGGACACAAAATTGAAAGTGCATTAGATAGGTGTTCAAAAGAAAACCCTGTTTTTGAAAAGGATTGTGTGCCTTTTGGTTTTGAAAATGTTGATTCTTCACTCAACTACTCACTTGGATTTATTGTTCCCATTGCTTGTTTGTTGGCTAAATCCAAGTGAATAGTTTTCTCAGGCCCTTAGGACTATATCACAAGTATTTCTTTTCAAATCCTCTGTCCAAATCTATCTATATGGAAGCAAAGACTCAGGTGGAGCGGACTCTCCGGATATTTCTTCGGAATCTCCGGAGGTTTCGGACTCTCCGGAACTTTTTCCGGAGACTCCGGAACCGGGCGGGTATTTACCCCTGGAGGCTCGGTCAACCGGTCACTTTTACCCACTCGATTTCTTTTTTCACCGCCGTCGCTCCTGCTCCTTTCCCCTCTCCCAAATCCAGCGATTCTCGAATCGAACCAAGGGAAAGGCAGGAAAAGTTGTGGATCCTCCACTCCAAGGCGTGGAAACTCCGAAGGACCCTTGGATTCAAGATTGAAATCCATCCCCATCTCTATCCAAGGTACTCTTTCAAGTTTTTGCCCGATCTACCGATGTGGCCCATGGATTTGGATTTCCTTTGTGGAATAGACTCTCTAGGACCCCTCCAATGTTTCCCAATGATCTTGTTCGATTCCCACGGCTAAATCTTTGGATCCCAAATTCTAGGGTTTGTACTGTTCAGTTCCGGACTCTCCGGATTTTTCTCCGGAGTCTCTGAAACTTTCAGTCCAAATCCCTTGTTTATCTATCAAAATCTTTCACAATCACTGGCTTATCTTGTGAATTTATCTCTGTGATTAGGCTATGGGGAGAAAGCGCATCACTCAGGGTCCGGATGCCAACCGTCGCATCAAATTGAGGCATGACCCAAGACGGGCTCAAGAAATTGAGGAAGAAGAGCAAGAGGTGATTCCTCCACCTCGTCCTCGAAGGACACGTGCCGCTGCTGCTGCTAAAGCTGGAGCTTCTTCTAGTGCTCCTCAGTATGCTCCTCATCTAGCCCCTCCACCTTTGATGGCACCATCTGTCATGCGTTCAAGGGCTGCTCCAACTCCTCCACCACCAAAGAATTTCAGAAGAAGGGGAGGTGCTAATCAGGTCTGTCCTAACACTCCTGTGCACATCAATGTTAAGTTTGGACCTAAGCAAGAAAAGGCAGAGTACTTTCCTAGAATGCGTAGTCCCCAACCTAAGCCTGGCTTTGCTATCTCTATGCCAAGGTACTATAAGGGTCAGAAACTCGTAGTACAACAGGAGAGGAAGAAAAATCCCTATGAATATCAGTAGCTTGAGAGCATGGACTATATGTTTTGGAATGAATTTCATAGAGATTTCTATATGACTGTGATTAGAAGGAAGAACAAGGCACCAATTAATGCTATGCAGTGGATAGATTGGCAGTATTACGAGCAAACTAATGATCCACATTTTGCTCAAGTTGTGTCCATGTGCACAGAGCTTGGATTATATGAGCTGATGGGGTTTAGGTATAACTGGAATGAGGAGATCATTGCTCAGTTTCATGCCAGTTACTATCATGAGCCCGAGGATAACTCCATTCATTGGATTACAGAGGGCCTTCACAATTGCATCGACTATGTGAACTTCTCTAGACTTTTGGGACTTGGGTCAAAGGATAACATGAGGCAATGTATTCATGAGGAGAAGAAGCTCAAGCCCATTGATGTGCCCTACATGTTCTACAATCCAATCTTGGCCCATGAAGGAAAGAGCAACAATCTTTTGCCATACTTTCATCATCTCAACAATATGTTCAGGGTGACAATTGATCCAAAGAGTGGTGATTCTACAGGGCTGCATGCCAATGCTTCAAATCTGCTCCATCACATGGGTGAGCTTGATGTGCCCTTTTGTATCTTTGATTACATGTGGAATCAATTGAAGAGGGCCACATATGATGCAAGAATTGGCTTCTCGTATGCAGCTTATGTGATGTATATGATTGAGAAGGTCACCAAGATCACCTTCCCTAAGGATATGATGCATGAGCCTCTCTACCTAAGGCCTAGGCAAGGTGATGCCCCCCACCATCCCATGGTGGTCCTTCTCCTCAACCTGTGCCATCTCGTGATTCATATGTTGCACCATCTGATGCTCCTACTCCAGCTCCTGCTGCTCCTAGCTCAAGATACAAATGAGAACCGCAGGGACATCATTGAGATCAAGAGTCATTTGGAACTGCCCACAGATACTTATCATGAGATGCCTGAAATTGTTGATCCATTTGAAGAATGGGATGCCGAGGACACTACCCCTGGTGTGACTGATGTGCCAACCACTCCTCCATTTACAGCTCCACCTTCTTTCACTGATCAGTTCTATACTGCTCCTAGTACCTCGGCTGGCCCCTCCAAGATCATTGATTATGATGCTGAAACATCAGAGGAGGAGCCACCCAACTATCATGAACATGATGATGACGAGGAGGACGAGGATACGAGCGAAGATGAGCCTGCGGATGATGATGAGTAGCTGCTGCTGCCTGCCTGCCTTTTTCATTCCCTTTTTGGTGCTTGATACCAAGGGGGGAGTGAAATCTATCTATTTATGTCATGGACAATGGTTGTGTAATAACTCTAAGTACTTGTGTGTAGAACTAGGGGCCTGAACCTTATTTGTGTGCTTTGTGGTGAACTTGAACTGCTACTGCTTTCATAGATTTAATTCTGTGATTTTCTGTGGTAAAATTTGAAGGTTTGATGTGGTGTTTGTGCTCTGGCAGCGGGATCTTCGGAGTATCCGAAGAATTCTTCGGAGTCTCCAGACCTGTTCGGACACTCCGGACTTTCCTCCGGACACTCCGGATTTCCTGGCTGCTCTCTCATTTCTGTTGTAAATTGTCGTGCTTAACTGCCATATGCATTGCTCTGGTATATTTGGTATATATTCTTGAGTATTTATTGATGTTGAAGACATAAGTTGATATCTTGTCCTTCTTGTTGTGCGAAATTGACATTGTCATGGTCGATTCGTGAATTCAATTCAATGCACATATTAAGGGGGAGTTCATTTACTGCTATTCACTTGTGCTTTACGATTATCTTGTAAAGAGTGTTGTCATCAATCACCAAAAAGGGGGAGATTGAAAGTGCATCTATGATCCTTTTTGTTTTGGTTGATTAATGACAGCACACTTTAGTATCTAATGTTTGCAATGAGGTATGCACACAGGTGACAGGTGAAAACAATAAATAGCATACGGAGAAATGTGGCACTCAAAAAGGGAAATAAATGCATGGATGAAGCTTACACGAAGATTAATTTTTTGTTCTCTTGAAAATTGAGTTTAGGAAAACCGTACTATCAAGAGGGATGCCAAAAAACTAGCTTGGTGATGACAAGGTGCTCAAAATATCAACTAACTTAACCATGAGAGACACCTTGCACTTGCACTTCACTTGGGAAATTAATTTAGAGTGCTTTACCTGTGAAGTTTCGGAGGTTCCGAACATTTGTTCGGAGGTTCCGGACATTGGTGTCTGGAGAGAGGTATTTCTCCGGAATGTTCGGAGTCTCCGGAGATTTTTGCGGAAACTCCAGAACTTAACAGGTCTAACGGCTATTTCGGCTGAACGGGTATTTATACCCCTCCGGTCCCCTCCTTTCTGCTCTCTCTGACTCCTTTTCGAACTGAAGCTTCCAAAGGCGATTCCAAAGCCCCTTTTCACTCCCTCTTGCTTTCCAAGGTTGATTTGGTGAGGGATTGAGTGGAGTTCAAGAGA
>CM014276.1:52688371-52710061 GCA_004135705.1 Alloteropsis semialata | reverse complement strand
GGCCTATTATACTAGTTTCAATAAATAATAGAACCAACTCTTACCTAAAAAATAATTAAAGTATGATAATAGGATCTAAATAACTTTTAACCGGACACTATCTATCATGATTTTAGAAACCATATTCTCATAGTCCTATATAGGTTTCTAAGACTAAACTGGATTTTAGGATTTTTAATTGCATATATTTTCTAAGTAAAAACAATATATATGTTTTTGATAAAGTCCAATTGACCCCTTCAATTATCTTCCTGGTCCAATTTACCCCCTTGCGGTTGACGTGGTGCTACATAGGATTGCTGATGTGGCGTCACGTCAGCAAAACCGCCTTTGGAAACCATCGAGGGAGGTAAATTGGACGGTTTCGATAGTTGAGGGTGTGCAATGTCTGGTTTTCTAGTTGAGGGGGGTAAATCAGATTGTGTTAATCGTTGAGGGGGGTTAAAAGAACTTTTTCCTTTTAACTTTTAACTCACGGGTTGGGGCCGCCACGAAATGGGGTGTGAATTTTAACTGGGCTCAGCTTGTTTGGGCTGGTTTGCACGGTCCTCTTTTGTGGGCATGGACGGCCCAGCAGGAGATGCGATGATCAGTTCAGGGCCCAAAACCTCTCACGAATCATGGAATTCGTATTGGCAATCAGGGAGAGAGAAACAAAAAAAAATCTCTATAGGACTAGAAAAAAATCTCACGACATATAATCATGAAATCTCATAAAAGCTGTAAAAAACAAACCGATCTGTTTGTGAAACGTGCTGCTAGCTGCAAGCCTGCAACTAGGGCTGGATATCGAGCTGATATCGAGTTGAAGGCAATTTTTCGAGCTTTTTCTGAAATTAGCATAATCTTATTTATCATAATCTCCTGAATTGTTTGAGACCCAACTTCATGCTGAGCTTAACGAGCCGAGCCGAAGTCGAAAGTCATTCTAAATGAAGTCATTTTAATTTTAAAAGAAAAACGAATCCAATCGAAGCACTTTTGTACCGAGCCACCGAGCCAGCCTAACGAGCTTTTTGTCCAGCCCTACCTGCAACCTATCAACTGTTCACCATCCGTATAGCAAACCAGCATATCCTAAGTACGTCAGCAACGATAGCGCCATATCTAGCTATTGCCTATTGGCTCGCGTGACAGAAAGGCTTTGTCCCCATGCAACTCCGGGCAGACGTGCCGAGTGCGTGGCGTGGTGCCAGGCCATCAAAACTCATGTATGGGAGAGAACTGAAGCACTGAACTTACTGCCTACTGGTGAGAAAAGGCGCGTGCGAGTGCGACTACGGGTCTAGTTCGTGAAACTTTGAAAACTAGTTTGCAAAAGTGTCAAAATTTGCAAACTAGTTAAAGGGGGTGTTTAGTTTTAAAGTTGTAAAAGTTGCATTGGAAAGTGTGTCGCGAGAGAGAGGGCACGTTTTCCAATGTGTTACTTTTGTAACTTTGTAAACTAGTTGAAGAGAGGTGTTTAGTTCCAAAGTTACAAATTTGCAAACTAGTTTTCAAAATTTTACGAACTAAACATGGCCTACAAAGATGAAAGCAAACTATCTGGTGGGCGGCGGTAAGGCCAGTCTCAATGGGAGTTTCATAGACAATTAATACTCTGCCACATAGGCATTTTTGGTGACATGGCACCTCATTTATGAAGACAGAGAAGGGAATCGTTTCATCCTCGTTTCATCCTCACGACACCGCGCGGCTCCGGTTACCAACGCGGTGAAACGCGATTGAGAGCGTCGCGTTTCATCCGGAGATCCCGGGTGCGCCGGCGTCACCTCCTTCCTCCCGCTGAATCCCGCGCGCGAATCCATCCCGCGTTCCTCCCCCGCGCGCGCGAATCCATCCCTCTATTCCAGCGCGCGCGAATCTATCCCCAAATTTCCAGCGCGCATATATGGAAGGCCGGCGATTTTGCCCTTTCCAATCTCGCCTCCTCCCTCCTTCCAATCTAGCCTCCTCCCTGCCCCTTTCCAATCTCGCCCGTCGTCTCCGGTGTGAGCAATCTCGGAAGGCCGGCGGCGCAACGTGATGGCGAGCAAACCGCGGAAGGCCGGCGGCGCAAGGAAGAAGCAGTCCGGTTCTTCACCACGAGATCCATGCCCGACAGTGAACTTGGAGTCCCCATCTGCCGTGCCTTCCCCTAGCCCACCGCAAGCTCCTGCGCCCCCCACCTGGCTGCCGCCGCAGGGTGCTGCGCCTCCAAACTGGCCGCCGCAGGGTGCTGCACCAACATGGCCGGACTCCAGCGCAGGGATTCAAGGAGGTCAATCCACTTCTGCAAATCCTTGGTAATCCACTTCTGTCAGCATGTTTTTTATTTGTGCATCAATAGCCAGCAGATCCGTGGGATACCTTGATTGTTTATTGTAGTTGCAAATTGGGATTTCTTGGACTGATAGTAAGTAGATGATTATTTAACAACATATGCTCTTTGATGTATCAGTAAACTCTCTCTTTTGTTTCAGTGCTCACCATTGTCACTCCATATAGATGATTGAGGAAATAGGTTTTTTGTAATGAAAATTAGGAGCTGAAAATGGTACCCTGGACATATTGTGATGGAAATTAGGAGCTTGAAATTAGTAGTGCATACTCTGCTTGTACATAAGCAGATGCAAATTAGGAATGATAAGCCTCCTGTGAAATGGTGATGAAACATCTGTCAAACCTGTTTATTTTTGTTTAGAACTTGCCTGGAATCTTTATAGTGATATGTTTACTCTGTCTAATTTTGCTGAACATATTGTAGGGGTAGTTATTTTAATGTTTTACAGCAACAATATTTCCCACCAATGCACCTCTTTGGAGAAAATTCCCATTTTGTTGGGGTTGCAAACAGCATGAGTCCACCATCTCCAGCACCTGCACCATCTCCAGCACCTGCACCTGCACCATCTCCAGCACCTGCACCTGCACCATCTCCAGCACCTGCACCATCTCCAGGAAGTTTCACCATTGACATTGACGCCGATGATGGAGTGGAGGCAAGTAGGGGTGTGAAGAAAAGATTTTGGAACAGTGATGAGGAAATGAGACTGGTAATCACATTACATAAATCATGCTCATATGTTTAAATCATGCTCATAGTTCTGATGTTAAAATTTCATATGTGCAGGCAAGTGCTTGGCTGAACACTTCAAAAGACCCTATTCATGGTAATGACAAGAAGAGTGATTCATTTTGGGGTCAAATCACTGAGAAATTTAACAAGGACTCCCAACCAGATCGTATTAGGGACACTAACCAACTGAAGGTCCATTGGTCACGGCTGAGCACAACGATAAACGAGTTCAATGGTTATTGGAGCTCAGTCTGTAAAATGAATAAGAGTGGATACTCAGACGACCAACTGATGGATGAAGCACAGAAGATGTTTATCAAGAAGCATAAGAAGCCTTTCGGACATGTCCACTGGTGGAGGATTCTAAAGAATGAACCAAAATGGTGTGCTTCTGTTACTCACACAGAGAAAGATAAAAGCAATACCATTGAAATTGATGACAGCGGTGAACGTCCTATCGGCAGAGAAGCAGCCAAGGCAGAGCGCAAAGGGAAGCGAAAGGCTGACCAACTTATGGATGGTATTGTCATTCTCGGAGAGAAAATAGACAAGATCGTCGTCACTGATGAGGAAGCATGAGGTACATATAGCACTTACTGAAAGGGCCATAGAGATTGTGAACTGAAGTAAAAATAGAATTGACTGACATGGTTTTTATCTTCAGGTTTTGGGCTGATGGAAGGCGCAATGGAGAAAATGGAAGTAGAATGATCTGAAGGCTGTCGTCCTCTTTATCTTTTGTTGTGTCTGGAATGTGAATTGGTTCAATTGCTGTGTGAAACTATTTGGTTGTGGAATGTGAACTGTTGAGATGGCTGTGTGAAACTGTTCGGTTGTGCAATGTGAAACTGTTGAGTTGTGGAATGTGAATCTGTTGCAATGGCTGTTCAGTTTTCCTTTCTAGAACCTATATATGTGTTCGGTTGTGCTCTCTCTGTACCTCTGCGCCTGCTCTCTCTGTTTTTTCTCTGCATCGCACAGCTCAAGGTACATTGTGCTCTCTCTGTACCTCTGCGCCTGCTCTCTCTGTTTTTTCTCTGCATCGCACAGCTCAAGGTACATCACTGTTTTGGTTCTTGTTGCCGCTTAGGATATGAAATCTGTTTGTTAACTGTTTTATAATTTGATATGTTTGGTTGTAGCATCCATGTCATATACTGCAGACTATTCTGATGAAGTTTGGTGATTATTGCATAATAGTATTTCATTTACCTTTAAGTGAACGTTTACCACGAAATGTGAATGAACAATTATATATACTTACAACTATGCTAATATTGTCTTGCCAAATTTGAGCTGTGCGATGTAAATAAAATTCCGTGGACTTGGATGGAAGCATTTGACACCCTTTTGTTTGCAGAGTTGTCTTAAAATCTTGTACTGATTGAACTTTCTGTTTTGCATCTCCTGTTGAATAATTTATGCACAGAATTGATATGGCCAACGAGGATGATATTGATATTGTCTTGGCTGATCCAAGTGCTCTCTACACGCTAGATGATGTCTTTGCCGTCGACGATGTCCTAGATGATGTAATCAGTGAAGCTAAGGTGGTCTTGCAGGGTACTGTGGAATCTCTTGAAGGAGAGGCATCTGATCATAGGCTTCGTCCAAGAAACTATATCAAAAGGCCACGGGTGGAGAGCCACCAACGTCTAGTGGATGATTATTTTTCAGAGAATCCCCTCTATCCGCTTGATGTTTTTCGCCGTAGGTTTCGTATGTCTAGGCCACTATTCTTACGAATTGTCGAAGAATTAGGCAAGTGGTCTGATTACTTCACTCATAGGGTGGATGCTACCGGTCGACAAGGGCTCTCCCCACTACAAAAGTGCACGGCGGCTATTCGCCAGTTGGCTAATGGCAGTGAGGCTGATCATCTAGATGATCCACTGAAGATTGGTGAAACAACATCAATGGAGTCAATGAAAAAATTTGTCGAGGGCATTGTAGCTGTATTTGGTGGGCAATATTTGAGACGCCCCACCATGGAAGATGTGGAGCGTCTGCTCAAAATTGGTGAAAAACGAGGTTTTCCCGGCATGTTTGGTAGTATTGACTGCATGCATTGGCCATGGGAAAGGTGTCCAACTGCATGGAAGGGCATGTTTACTAGGGGTGATCAGAAAGTTCCCACGATAATACTTGAGGCTGTGGCATCACATGATCTTTGGATATGGCATGCATTCTTTGGAGTGGCAGGTTCTAATAATGATATCAATGTCCTCAATCAGTCTACTCTATTTATCGAAGAATTAAGGGGCCAAGCTCCTAGAGTACAATACATGGTCAATGGAAGACAATACAACAGAGGTTACTATCTTGCAGATGGGATATACCCGGAATGGGCAGTATTTGTGAAGTCAATATCCGTGCCTATCTCCGACAAAGACAAGTTATATGCACAGGAACAGGAAGGGAAGAGAAAGGATATTGAACGCGCATTTGGAGTATTGCGTCGCCGATGGTGTGTTTTAAAACGACCATGTTAGCAATAGGAGATTGTAACTGAATCCTTCTTGGAAGGCACGGCAATGACCCAGGCGGCAATCTAGGGATAGACTAGGAAGGTTCTGGACTCTAATCTGTAACAAATATCTGTAACAACTCTCCTAGATTGCTGCCTACATCCCGTGTCTCTCCATCTATGTAAATGCCACCGGTTGGGGTTTTTCCACCGAGTTAATTAACACGAAACATCGACGGGAGTCCCCGTCATTCCACCACCTATAGCGCCTCTGAATCTTTACATGGTATCAGAGCCTAGGCTACGATATCATGTCTACCAGTTCAAGCGCCCCTCCTGCTGCTGTCAATCCTTTCTTTGGCATCGTCATCACTGAAAGGCTTGGCAAGAACAACCACGCGCTGTGGAAGGCGCAAGTGCTCTCTGCAATCCGTGGAGCGCGCCTCGAAGGTCATGTCACCGGCAAGACCGTGGCGCCGCCACCTGAGCTGGAAGAGAAGGGCTCGGACGGCGTCAACATCAAGAAATCCAACCCGGCGTATGAAGATTGGTGCGCCAACGACCAACAGATCCTTGGTCTCTTCTTCACCTCCACTGGCAAGGAGGCCTTTGCCCAGATCGCGGCATGTACCACGGCGGCAAAGGCGTGGGTGGAGCTGGAGCGCATGTTCGCTGCTCGCACTCGCGCGAAGACCATGAATGTGAGGCTCGCCCTCACAACGACAAAGAAAGGTAACATGACGATGACAGACTATTTTGCCAAGATGCGTGGATATGCAGATGAACTAGCGGCCGCCGGCAAGCCGATGGATGATGAGGAGATGGCGGCGCACATCTGCAACGGCTTGGACTCGGAATACAACCCGGTGGTGACGTCTATCACTGCTAGGGTTGAGCCGATCACTATATCGGAGCTCTACTCCCAGCTTCTCAATTTTGAGACGCGCCTCGAGCTTCAAGATGGCGCGGACTCGTCTGTCAACGTGGCGAACAAGGGCGGCGGTCGTGGCAACGGCGGTCGGGGGTTTAACCCCGGTCGCGGTCGCGGCACTGGAGGTCGGGGGTTTAACCCCGGTCGTGGCCGCAGTTCAGGGCGCGGCCGTGGCAACTCTCAGTCGTCGCACCAGCGCTCAGGAGGAGCGCAGAACCGATCTGGGTCCGGGGGTTCTGGATCAGGAGGATCCGACGCCCCGGTCTGCCAGGTCTGCTACAAGATCGGTCATAGCGCCAACCGGTGCTGGCACCGGTTTGATGAAAACTATGTGCCTGAAGAGCGCCATATCAACGCCGCCATCGCCATGAACGCCTACAACATTGATACAAACTGGTACACCGACACCGGGGCGACAGACCATATCACCAGCGAGCTCAACAAGCTCTCCATGCGTGAGAAGTATCAAGGAAACGACCAGATTCACACCGCATCTGGTTCAGGTATGAAAATTGAACACATTGGCCATGCTACTGTTCCAACCCAAATTCGTGATTTGCATCTTAACAAAATTCTTCATGTCCCAAAAGCTACAAAAAATCTTGTCTCTGTTCATCGCCTAGCTAAAGATAATTCTGCCTTTCTTGAATTTCACCCCGATTTTTTTCTTATCAAGGATCAGGCTACGAAGAAAACAATTCTTAGAGGGCCATGTCATCGAGGGCTGTACCCCCTTCCTTCAGGATCTTCAGTGAAGCAGGCGTACACAGTAGACAAGCCCACTGTGTCTAGATGGCACAGTCGTTTGGGTCACCCGTCTCCTCCCATCGTCAGTAGAATTATCAGTAGCAATAATCTTCCTTGTTCTCCTGAGTCGAATAAAGAGTTAGTGTGTGATGCTTGCCAGCAAGCAAAGAGTCATCAGCTACCTTATCATAGATCAGATAGCTCTACCAGTTTTCCTTTGGAACTTATTCATTCAGATGTTTGGGGTCCTGCAGTAGATTCTGTTGGACGGAATCGCTACTATGTTAGCTTTATTGATGATTTCAGTCGATTTACTTGGATTTATTTCCTTAAATATAAGTCTGATGTCTTTAAGAAATTTCATGAGTTCCAACAAATGGTTGAGCGACAATTTGATAGGAAGATTCTTGCCATGCAAACTGACTGGGGGGGCGAGTATAAGAAACTTAATAGTTTTTTTTCCCAAGTTGGAATCCTTCATCATGTGTCATGTCCACATGCACATCAGCAAAACGGGTTGGTAGAACGCAAACATCGCCACATAGTTGAAGCTGGGCTCTCTCTTTTATCCCAAGCATCGATGCCGCTCAAATTTTGGGATGAAGCTTTCATGGCCGCTGTCTATCTTATTAATCGCCTTCCTACCAAAGTTATTGATAATCAAACGCCTTCTGAGCGTCTTCTTAAGCAAAAGCCAGATTATCTATCGCTCCGCACTTTTGGTTGCGCCTGCTTCTTAAGCAAAAGCCAGATTATCTATCGCTCCGCACTTTTGGTTGCGCCTGCTGGCCCAATCTTCGCCCCTACAATCAGCACAAACTTGCTTTTCGTTCCAAGCGATGCGTCTTCCTTGGTAGTAGTCATCAGCATAAAGGTTTTAAATGCCTTGATATCTCATCTGGCCGTGTATATGTTTCTAGAGATGTGGTCTTCGACGAGTCGATTTTTCCCTTCTCTACCCTGCACAGTAATGCGGGTGCTCGCCTGCGCGCCGAGATTTCCTTGCTGCCCTCTCATCTTGTTAATAATTATGGGGAAGAACAGTTAGCTGATCATGTGTTTGATTTATCAAATCCTGCTAACCCAAATGAGAGTGCAGCATGTGATGACAGGACTACGTCTGGCGCCGAACACGATGAGGATCTGGTCTCCCATCTGCCCAGAGCAGCGCCGGGATCTGCGTCAGCTCGCGCATCTCGCGGCAACGCGGAACAGGCCGTTGGCCGGGGTCCCAGCGAATCCCAGCTGCCCACCGAACCGGCCGTTCACCAACATCCGGGTGCTGCGTCGCCCGACCGGGTCTCACCTCTCGCGCCGCGCCAATCCTGCGCGCCCCAATCCTGCGCGCCCGCACCACCAACCGGAGCTGACGGCTCGACCGACGCTGACTTCGGTACTCCTCCGGCTGTCGGCGAGGGGGAGTCTGCTGGAGTTTCTGCGCCGCCGCCTGTGGGGCCTTCTACACCAGCGGATGCAACTCCAGTGCTGCACCGAACTCGTCTTCAGGATGGGATTCGCAAACCAAAAATCTACACCGATGGTACGGTCAGGTATGGGTGTTTCACAGCAGCTGGTGAGCCACAGTCTCTAGATGAAGCCTTGCATAGTAAAGAATGGAAGGTAGCTATGGATGCTGAATATAATGCTTTAATGAATAACAAGACCTGGCACTTGGTTCCACCTAAGAAAGGTATCAATGTTATTGATTGCAAATGGGTGTATAAAGTAAAAAGAAAATCAGATGGCAGTCTAGATAGATATAAGGCCAGGCTTGTAGCAAAAGGTTTCAGGCAGCGGTATGGCATTGATTATGAGGATACTTTTAGCCCAGTAGTGAAGCCTGCCACCATTAGAACTATTTTATCTGTTGCTGTTTCTAGAGGTTGGAGTCTACGTCAGTTAGATGTCCAAAATGCTTTCCTCCATGGATACTTAGAAGAGGAGGTATATATGAAACAACCACCGGGGGGGGGGGGGGGGGGGGGGGGGGGGGGGGGGGGGGGGGGGGGGGGGGGGGGGGGGGGGGGGGGGGGGTTATGTTGATGCATCTAGGAGTGAGTATATTTGCAAACTTGATAAGGCTTTATATGGTCTCAAACAAGCACCGAGGGCATGGTATTCTCGGCTGAGTAACAAGTTGTGTCAGCTGGGGTTTAAAGCTTCAAAAGCTGATACATCTTTGTTCTTCTATCAGAAAGGATTGGTCACTATGTTTATGCTTATTTATGTGGATGATATAATTGTTGCTAGCTCCAGTTCAGAGGCTACGGCTTGCTTACTTCAAGATTTGGGCAAAGAATTTGCCCTCAAGGACCTTGGGGATTTGCACTTCTTTCTTGGTATAGAGGTACAGAAAATAAATAATGGGATTCTGTTGACACAGGGAAAATATGCTAAGGAAGTCCTACAGCGGGTAAATATGCTAGAATGCAAGCCGGTTAGCACTCCCTTATCTACCTCTGAAAAGTTATCTGCTTATGAAGGCAGTCCCCTTGGACCAAAGGATGCCACGGCATACAGAAGCATTGTAGGAGGTTTGCAGTATTTGACTTTGACTCGTCCTGATATTTCATTTGCTGTCAATAAGGTCTGTCAGTACTTGCATGCGCCTACAACCTGCCATTGGGCTGCAGTTAAAAGGATACTGAGATATCTCAAACATACTATGAAGATTGGGCTTAAGATATGTAAGTCTTCCTCCCTGCTTATTAGTGCTTTTTCAGATGCAGATTGGGCAGGTGATCAAGATGACAGAAGATCAACTGGAGGGTTTGCAGTTTTTCTGGGGTCTAATCTTATTGCCTGGAGTGCTAGAAAGCAATCTACTGTATCAAGATCTAGTACAGAAGCTGAATATAAAGCAGTTGCCAATGCTACTGCTGAAGTTATGTGGTTGCAGATCTTACTATATGAGCTAGGTGTTCAGGCGCCCAGAGCTGCAAAACTTTGGTGTGATAATATTGGAGCTAAGTATCTCTCAGCCAATCCTGTCTTTCATGCTAGAACAAAACACATAGAAGTAGACTATCATTTTGTACGTGAGAGGGTAACAAGGAAGCTTCTTGATATTGAGTATATATCTACACGAGATCAAATTGCAGATGGCTTCACCAAACCGCTGGCTGTGAAAAATCTGGAGATGTTCAAAAACAATCTCAACTTAGGAAGTTTCAATTGAGGGGGAGTGTTAGCAATAGGAGATTGTAACTGAATCCTTCTTGGAAGGCACGGCAATGACCCAGGCGGCAATCTAGGGATAGACTAGGAAGGTTCTGGACTCTAATCTGTAACAAATATCTGTAACAACTCTCCTAGATTGCTGCCTACATCCCGTGTCTCTCCATCTATGTAAATGCCACCGGTTGGGGTTTTTCCACCGAGTTAATTAACACGAAACATCGACGGGAGTCCCCGTCATTCCACCACCTATAGCGCCTCTGAATCTTTACAGACCAGCTCGCCTATATGATCGTGGTCATCTTGAAAATGTGGTGCGAGCTTGCATTATACTTCATAATATGATAGTTGAAGATGAAAAAAGTATAGAAGCTATTGAAGAAATCCTTGACCTAAATGAGGCTCCTAGTACAGTGATTGTCGAACAACCTGAATTTGCTCCCGAAGACTATGTTCCATTTGAAAGGGTGCTAGACAAGCAGCTTGAACTTCGAGATCGTTCGACACATATGCAACTCAAGCAAGATTTGGTGGAGCATATTTGGAACAAGAACGGGCGTCGTCTTAATAGGCCTGCAATTTAAAATATACTATATGTAATCATTTTCATATATGCAAATATTTAATATCGTACTTATATTTAAGCTAATTGAAATGCAATCTTGTTTTATTTACAAAAGGTTACATAGTCCTCATGCCACATTTGATCACAACACATGCAACATTTGAATGCTCCATCCTGTCTATGAAACTGTGCACATGAAACTGTGCATTGAGAGTCACAGTTTCATCACACTGAAAAGCTGACGTGGCTGTGTTGGTAACTGTGTATATGAAACTGCCATTGAGACTGGCCTAACAATTGGCAGCCGTTCTGCCACGAAAAATGCTCTGCGAAACTTGGTAAAATCTCGTGGATTTGCCGCGGGGGGGCAGTGGGCCAAGGCGCAGGCCTCCAAGTTGGCTTGGCGGCTGTGGAGTAGGATGATGCCTCTGTGTGGTGATTGCTGTGCTGAGCACGAGAACGTCCAAAATTTGGATGACTCCTGGGGTCTGGGGCTGCATGGCCACTCGTGGTCCGAAATGTGGAGACGTGGCCGCTTCGCCCGCGCCATTTGATCCTACCCCAGTTGGGAATTGGGATGGTTTTTTCCCCCAACTGGCTTACCGTTGATCAGATTGTTTGTGTGGATGTATTTTAACCTCTGAGCGTCCCGGGGCAGAGCTGCCCCAAGGTTTAGATGATAAATAGTTCTCTAACCTCACTGCTGATCACATGGTCATACACTCATACTACTGTCCCTTATCCAATCTCCAAACATAAAATTTTACCATCACAGACACCTCGAGTTAATTTTCTCGAAGCATTACCAGAATCTTCTAACCAAGTTTATAATTTTTTTCCTAAAAAGATCTCCATATCTCCAGTCATTTGCCTATCTGAAAAGAAGAGGAAAACCTCCTGATTATTATATTATGCAAACGAAACCCCTCCAAAAAGCGGAATCCAAAACGTGAGACGGGGAGGCGTCCTCCTCGCTGCACCCGCGGCTCGCATTATCCTCGGCGTCAGCGGCCGCCGCTCGCGCGCATAAAACCCAGAGCCATCCGCCCGCGACGACCTCGCGGCGCAGGCAGGCGAGGCGAGGAGAGAGAGCTCGCGGCAAAGGGCCACGAAGAGAAGAGACAAACACCAGCTGCGGCAATCTCCATGGCAGCCAAGGCGCCCGTGCGAGCCCCCGCTGCGGCGCGGTCCGCGCGCCGGCCGGCCGCCACCGCCGTCTCCGCCGCGTCCGCCTCGCGCCTCCTCCTCGGCCACCGCCCCTTCCTCGCGCCGCGCTTCGCCGCCGGGCGTGCCGCGTTGGCCGGCCCCGTGGCCGGGCTCCGCCCGCGCACGCGCAGGCCGCGCCTCTCGGTCGTCGCCATGGCCGGCAGTGGTGAGCGAGCGTTCCTCCCCGTTCTTTTTTTTTTTAAAAAAAAGTTTTCCTTCCCTTGTTGGGCGCGTCGTTGCTGTAATGAGCTGGTGCTGTGGTGCATGTCTTGTTGAGGGTACGTGAGTGTTCTATGTGTTCGTGGTGTTTGTGGAAATGACCGAGAGTAGTATCTCTATAGAGTTGCGGTGGATTGCAGTTTAGTACGATGAAATTACGATTGTTCGTTAGTGTATGTGCTCCTTACTGCTTAGTGCTTGCCGCTGTTTGCTTGTTGAGTACCTTACGCCTGCAGCGCCTTCTTATTATGCTTGTTTATCAGCTGATAATGATGTGTGCTTTACCAGATAAACATTTTAAAGTTATTTTTTGAAAATTGATGGAGCAACAACTCTCAGAATTGTAGTAAAAGCAATGCTTAACTTCATAGCTTGCTGACGGACTTCATTCTGTTGAAGTTGCTGTGGTAATTAAATTGATTCTCATAATGAAAGTTAGAACTAACTGGGAAGCAAGGCGGTTTTTTTTTTTTGAGAATGGGAAGCAAGGCATAGAGAGCTTCAATAATGAAGGTTATGAAAATATTCAAGAAAATGAGTGTGGCTGTTGGTGTGCTGTGAGTGCTGTTCGTGCCACTTGGTACTAGAAATTTCTTTGTATGTAATTCAACCTCTTTGATGGGATATTGATGCTAAATATTACCATGTACATCTGTAAGAATGACCAAATGAATCACTGAAAATTGCAAGTCACTTTTGTTACATTTCATTCTTGCCTCATCCTCCATTTTATGTTGGAAATCATATATTTTCTTTGGCTTGGTGATTTAGATATTGACTTGCTTTTGTTGCATATCCAGATCGCCAAGTGCCTTTGGAGGATTATCGCAATATTGGTATTATGGCCCATATAGATGCAGGAAAGACAACAACCACAGAGCGCATTCTGTATTACACTGGAAGAAACTACAAGATTGGCGAGGTTCATGAGGGAACGGCTACGATGGATTGGATGGAACAGGAACAGGAGAGAGGAATAACCATTACTTCTGCAGCAACCACTGCCTTCTGGAACAAACACAGGATCAACATTATTGATACTCCTGGGCATGTCGACTTCACTCTTGAGGTTGAGCGTGCTCTTAGAGTGTTGGATGGTGCTATATGTCTCTTTGACAGTGTTGCTGGGGTAGAACCACAATCCGAAACTGTGTGGCGCCAAGCAGATAAATATGGGGTTCCAAGAATATGTTTTGTGAACAAAATGGATCGCCTTGGAGCTAACTTCTTTAGAACTAGAGATATGATAGTTGCAAACTTGGGTGCCAAACCTCTGGTGATTCAGCTGCCTATTGGTTCAGAGGACAATTTCCAAGGAGTTGTTGATTTAGTCAGAATGCAAGCTATTGTATGGACAGGGGAGGAGCTGGGTGCAAAATTTGAATATAAAGACATACCTGCTGATCTCCAAGAGATGGCTCAAGACTATCATGTTCAGATGTTGGAAACTATTATTGAATTGGACGATGACGTTATGGAGAAATATCTTGAAGGTACTGAACCAGACCAGGAAACTGTTAAGAAGTTAATCAGAAAGGGGACGATTTCTGCCAGCTTCGTCCCTGTTTTATGTGGTTCAGCCTTCAAAAATAAGGGTGTCCAACCACTGCTTGATGCTGTTGTCGATTACTTGCCATCTCCGCTTGATCTACCTGCAATGAAGGGTACTGACCCAGAAGACCCTGAACTGATCCTTGAGAGGAAACCAAGTGATGATGAACCATTTTCTGGGTTAGCTTTCAAGATCATGACTGATCCATTTGTGGGATCACTAACATTTGTTCGCATATACTCTGGGAAGCTGGTAGCTGGTTCATATGTTCTCAATGCAAACAAAGATAGAAAGGAAAGAATTGGAAGGCTTCTAGAGATGCATGCAAACAGTAAGGAAGATATAACTGTTGCTGTGACTGGTGACATAGTAGCGCTTGCTGGCCTGAAAGATACAATTACCGGTGAAACACTATGTGAGCCAGATAAGCCTGTAGTGCTTGAACGTATGGAATTCCCTGATCCTGTCATTAAGGTTGCTATTGAACCCAAGACAAAAGCTGATGCTGACAAAATGGCTACTGGCTTAATCAAGCTTGCTCAAGAAGACCCATCATTCCATTTCTCTAGAGATGAGGAAACCAATCAGACTGTTATTGAAGGAATGGGAGAATTGCATCTTGATATCATTGTAGACAGACTAAAGAGAGAGTTTAAGGTTAGTATTCTGACTAGCTACATTTATGCAGCGCGTGCCTCATATGCTTCTTCTTTTCTATATAGAAATTTGCTAATCGTTTAATCTGGTTGTTAACTTTTGTTATCTAAGAGTTTTTGTACCATGTTGCATCATCCTAACTCTTTTTGGAAACAATCTGTACAGGTTGAAGCAAACGTTGGAGCTCCACAAGTCAACTACCGTGAAAGCATTTCCAAAGTATCAGAAGTGCAATACGTCCACAAAAAACAGTCTGGTGGATCTGGGCAGTTTGCAGACATTATTGTGCGTTTTGAACCTTTGGAAGCTGGAAGTGGGTATGAATTCAAGAGTGAAATCAAGGGAGGGGCAGTGCCCAAAGAATATGTGCCAGGAGTTATGAAGGGATTGGAAGAAAGCTTACCCAATGGTGTCCTTGCTGGTTACCCAGTTGTGGACTTCCGAGCAGTGCTGGTTGATGGCTCATACCATGATGTTGATTCAAGCGTCTTAGCATTCCAAATTGCAGCCAGAGGTGCCTTCCGTGAAGGAATGAGGAAAGCTGGCCCAAGACTTCTTGAGCCAATAATGAGAGTTGAAGTGATAACTCCCGAAGATCATCTGGGCGATGTTATTGGTGACCTGAACTCTAGAAGAGGTCAAGTTAACAGCTTCGGTGATAAGCCTGGTGGGCTCAAGGTATGGAATAGTACATCCTCCACTTTCATAGCCTAGTTTATCATTATCTGCTAATTGAAGTGTGTCCTAAAAACATTTATCCTACAATGCTATTTGATCATAGGTGGTTGATGCGTTCGTGCCACTTGCCGAGATGTTCCAGTACGTCAGCACCCTCCGTGGAATGACCAAGGGGCGCGCGTCCTACACGATGCAGCTCGCCAAGTTCGATGTCGTCCCGCAGCACATCCAGAACCAGCTCTCCGCGGCGAAAGCAGAGGAAGCTGCTGCTTAATTTTCATTTCACGTAGATAATACCCATACGGCGACGGCAGAGCAGGTTGATAGGAAGGACATCAAGGTGTATGTAGCGTTGTAGCGTGTCCAACCCCGCGAGGGGGCATTATTTGCCATTGATTTTGGACCTCGTAATGGCCTTGTCGAGTTTTCTCGATGAGAAAAACAGTTACTGTAAGTTTTTGGTTCCTTGCGCTGAGAATTCGTGCCTCAGTTATCCCATCTCCTCGTTCGGTTCTCTGCTTAGTGCTTACCTTGGAGACATTGTCCTGATCATTGCTTATGGCTCTGATAAATACTACGTCGGCACTATTGTTATCATGATCATATTCATACGAGCATTCTGTCAAGAAGGCGCAAATTTGGACATTGGGATTCTCCTGGAAATCGCTCAGCAGTCAGCACATGCAGAAATCTCAGGCATTGGAACGCTGGTCAACATAGCCTGTTCGGTTGGCTTATCAGCCACCAGCCAGCAGTACTTTTCTCTCACAACAAATCAGCACCAGCCAGCCAGCAGTACTTTTCTCTCACAACAAATCAGCACCAGCCGCCAGCTAACCAAACAGGCTAACTCTGCTGCTGATTCAGGGGAACAGCACCCAGCGGCGAATCCAGAGCTAGGATTAAGGGTGGGCTCTGTCGGATATCAATATCCGACCCTCTCACCGACGGGTGGGACCACGCAGTTTCAGGAAGAAGATAGGCATAAGAAAACCCGAAGAACATCAGATTAGGGGAGGATCGGTTTTCCCCCTGACTCAGCCGACCCTCATCCGTCTCGGCCGACTCCCGTCCGCCTCGGCCGACCCTCGTCCGCCTCGGCCGACTCCCGTCCGCCTCGGCCGACCCTCGTCCGCCTCGGCCGACTCCCGTCCGCCTCGGCCGACCCTCGTCCGCCTCGCCCGAGTCGGCGTGGGCCCGAGACGAAGTGGAGCGTCCGGAGGACCCGGCGTAAGGATGTGTCACCATACGCCCATGCCATTTCCCATCGGCATTAATTGGCCTCACCAAGCACTGTCCGGCGCGGCCAGCGGATGTGACTCCCACTGACTTGTCCGTACGCGGGCGCCACGCTAGGAGAGCCACGTCCCCAACAACTCCGATCAGCGTCCACGCGGGGAGAGCCACGTCCCCAACAACTCCGATCAGCGTCTCGAACAGTGTCCTGTACGGCGTCCACAGTATCGCGCAGGCGGCGGAGCTTCTTCAGCAAGCTTTCTATTTTCCACTCTTTTTGTACACGCCTTGTAAAGCCTCACCTCTCCTGAGTATAAATAGAAAAGTCAAGCCTCAGGAGAGGGGGCGACGGAAAGACGGACACACGACGCACACACCAGAACACAACCCACGAAACACACACGCTCAGACGCACCAGAGACTTGGGAGCCCCTCCCTCTCTCGACCGCTTGTAACCCCTACTACGAGCAACGCGAGTAACACGAGCAGCCTCGAACTGGACGTAGGGCGTTCGTGCCCGAACCAGTATAATCCCTTGTGTCCTCTCGCGAACCATTCGAAGCCCAGACGCGCAATCCACGAAATTTACTTGTTGGTTATTTCGCACACCGACAGTTGGCGCGCCAGGTAGGGGCCTTTTGCGCGTTCCGACGATCATCAGGCTTCGAATGGCCACCCACGGATCGAGCTGGGCTCCTGGGACGCAGCTGCGTCTTGGGAGCTTGGATTTCGTCATCACCGACGCCGGGGACTTGGAGAGAGTCGCTCTCACCCCCCCGGTCAACACCGCTGATGCTGACGTCGCGACCGCCACCGAGGCCCTCGCGGACATCGGCATCAACACCCCTGGCGACGAAGCCGGCAACCCCCGCTTGAGGGCCAGCGAGGCCCCACTGTGGGAGCAGCTCGAGATCTTCCTGGGGCCACGGCCCACGCAGGAAGACGTGCGCTGTGCCAGGTTCGCCCTGGCGAACGTCGCTACTCAGCTTCTGGGAGGAGCCCCTCTCCCCCCGGAGATGCTGAACTTTATCCCACCGTATGCGGTCCCATACGGTCTGCGCAACGCGGCTGAAGTCGTGTCCCGCCTGGTGACACGCCTCCTGAGCCCCACCCCGGCGGACAGCGAGTTCGTCGGGGTGATCGATCACGTCTCCGAATCGGTCTTCGACCTGCTGGACGATCCCGTTTCGGAGGCCTCCGACCAGTGGCGGAGCCAGGATTTCAAAGTTGGGTATTCCCACCCAAACAAAAAGAGAAACGATCACTCTAAAAGTATGAACAATAATGATTCCATAATTTATAGTACCATGTAACGAAGAAAATAAAAAGAAAATTATAATTCTCCTTTAACATTTGTGCAAGAAAAATAAGAAGCAGTAGAGGGGAACTGAGAATCCACCACGCACACGCACAAACGCGCACGGTGAGACGGCCTCCACAATTGGCCTCCCAGCGGTCCATCAGGCTCCATGCCATTCGACATCCGCCCCAGCACGCTGCCCTGGCTCTAGCGGTTCGGCACTCGGTCGTGATTCAGCACTGGTAAGGTGGTAACTGGATTATTGCCGGTTGCCTCGACGACTGCTCCCGCTGCAATTGTAGGCTCTCGTTGGCTTGCATGATGCTCAGCCAAGTAAAATGGGGAATCGGAGATTGGGTAGCAGAGTTGAGAGGGACATGACAAAGAGATAGAGCTGAGATAAATCAATGCCGATGCTGCCGTGCGAGAGAGAGATCGACATGACTTATGAGTGACACACACGGAGGCCATGGACTGTGCCACTGTGAGTGGGCGGAATGGGTTGCTGGTCTATATTTATATGTTAGATGTGTTTGCAGCATGTTGGAGACACACCAAGAATCAAAGAATAGGCAAATTTGGCCCATCATAAGGTGTACACAGGTACATGTGATACGTGTACAAGATTTCTTGCTCCAATTGTTGGGTATTCCCGTGCATACCCATGCATCAATGTAGCTCCGCCCCTGCCTCCGACACGGAGCTTGTCGGAGAAAGCCACCACCCCTCCCGGGAATGCTTCATGGCGGACCCTCCCGACGGGGAGGGGGGAGAAGCGAGTGAGAGCGGCTCGGGGCCAGCGGGCCCTGACGACGGCCACCCGGTGGCCGACGCGCCCGTCGCTCCCGCTCCGGCTGCGGCCCAGGCCGCGGCAGTAGCAGGGCAGCCGGCCCCGCGAAGAGCGGCTACACCGCCCCGGCGCTCCCAAGCCGACGACGCCCGGCAACGCCGGGAGGAGCTCCAAGAAGCCCGTCGCAGATTGGAGCAGGAACGGGCGCGGGTCGAGCAGGAACGGGAGCGCATCGAGCGCGAGCTCCTGCAGATCAGAGACGCGCCTCCCGCGCGGGAGCGCGCCCGGGACGTGCAGCGCCAAATCGTCGACGATGACGGTGCCCCGCCCCCGTGTTTCGCCCACGCCGGGCAGAACATAGCCGCGGCCGCCATGCTCGTGAGAGGGCTCCCCGCCGGTGACCCCGGAGGCCCGCAAGGCGCAGCGGGAACTCGGCGAGCTGCTGGAGCGAGCCGCCGCGCAGCAGGCCGAGAGTTCACAGTCGCGACGACGAGCGTCGCAGATGGGACACCGTGAGGCCTCGAGGCAGCCAGCCGGCGGCCGCGACGGACGTGCCCAACAAGGGCAGTCGGTACACCAGCCCCGTCGTCCCGGTAACGCGGTTCCGGTCCGACAGCGAGTCGGCCCGATCCAGGATGCTCGGAGCATACTGGACGCCCGCCGGCGACAACCCCCCGCGGGTGAACCCGAGCGACAGCGAGGACGCGTTCCCCGGCGGGGTGGCCGGTACGACGACGACGACGAGGGCGAGGACGAGAGGACGCCGAGTCCGGAGGCGCCGGGACCACGGGCTTTCAGCCCGCGGATCCGTGCGGCTCTTCGTCCCGCCAACTTCAGAGCACCGTCGAACTTCCCAAGGTACGACGGGGAGACCGACCCCGAGCTCTGGCTCGAGGATTACCGACTCGCCTGCAGGGCCGGAGGGGCCGACGAGGATGACTTTATCATCCACAACCTGCCGCTCCATCTGGCCGACTCGGCGCGGGCCTGGCTCCAACATGTCCCCACCGGACAAATCGGCAGCTGGTCCGACCTGAGGGAGGTTTTCGTGGGAAACTTCCAGGCGACCTACAACCGCCCTGGAAACCCATGGGATCTCAGGAGCTGCAGGCAAAAGCAGGGGGAGACGCTCCGGGAGTACATCAGGCGCTTCTCCCGACAGTGCAACGAACTTCCCAACCTCGCTGACGCCGACGTCATCGGGGCTTTCCTCACAGGGACGACGTGCAAGTCCCTCGTCCACAAGCTCGGGCGGAAGAGTCCCCGCACCGCGAAGGAGCTGCTTGACATCGCTACGAGCCACGCGGCTGGCGAGGAAGCAGTGGGGGCCATCTTCCGCCAGTCCGCCGACCCTAAGGGCAAGCGGACTGAGGAGGCGGAGGGAGGCCCATCGGGGCCCCCCGCCAGGAAGAAGAAGAAAGGCAAGGGCAGGCGGAACGACGACGAGGCCGCCATGGTAGCCGCCGCCGACCCGAAGCCGACCTTCAAACCTCCGACTGGGGAGGTCCCTGACCACTTCGAGAAGAAGTGGAACGGGCCTTGCCCGAATCACGAGTACCCTGTCAAGCACCTGTACAAGGATTGCTCCCTCATGAAGAAATTCATGGCAGGGGGCTCCCGCAAGCCGGTACCTCGGTCGAAGAAGCCCGACCCGGCCCCGCAGGAGCAGGGGGCTGACCAGGACATGGACGCCGACCCCTATCCGGAGCCGGACGGCTGTCTGATGATCTTCGGCGGAACGGAGGCGTCGGTGAGCAAAGGGCGAGCCAAGCTGGAGCGCCGAGAGGTGTACGCCGCCGAGCCGGCCACTCCGGCCTTCCTCAAGTGGTCGGAGGCGCCCATCACCTTCGACCGAGCCGACCACCCGCAGTTCGTCCCGAGGCCGGGTAAGTACCCTCTAGTGGTTGACCCGGTCATAGGGCGCAAGCGCCTCACCAAGGTGCTGATGGACGGCGGGAGCGGGCTGAATATCCTTTACGCCGACACGCTCGACTCCATGGGGATTGACCGAGGGCGCGTTCGCCCGACCGGGGCGCCTTTCCATGGGGTGGTCCCCGGCAAACAGGCCGTCCCCCTCGGGCAGATCGATCTGCCCGTCACGTTTGGGTCCCCGACCAACTTTCGGACGGAGACCCTCACATTCGAGGTGGTAGGATTCCACGGCGCCTATCACGCCATTTTGGGCCGCCCATGTTACGCGAAGTTCATGGCCGTCCCCAACTACACCTACCTCAAGCTCAAGATGCCGGGGCCGAAGGGGGTGATCACGGTGGGATCGTCATTCCAACGGGCCCATCAGTGCGAGGTGGAGAGCTGCGAGCTGGCGTCGGCCATCATCGCATCGACAGAGGAGTTGGATCCAATCAAGGCGCGCCTCGTCGAAGAGGCACCAGACTTCACCCAAGGCCTGGCGTCGTTCGAGCCGCTTGAGGGCACCAAGGAGGTCCAGCTGGACCCCGACCACCCGAGCGCAAAGGTGGCGCGGATCGGGACCAAGCTGTCCCCGAAATAGGAAGGCGCGCTCGTCGACTTCCTCCGCGCGAACGTCGACGTGTTTGCGTGGAAGCCCTCGGACATGCCGGGCATCCCGAGGGAAGTCGCCGAGCACTCCCTGGACATCCGAGCCGGGTCCCGACCCGTGAAGCAGCGCCTGCGGCGCTTTGATGACGAGAAGCGCAAGGCAATCGGCGAGGAAATCGCGAAGCTCCTGGTGGCCGGCTTCATCAAGGAAGTGTACCACCCCGAGTGGTTAGCTAATCCCGTCCTTGTACGAAAAAAGAATGGGAAATGGAGAATGTGTGTTGATTATACTGCTCTTAACAAAGCATGCCCAAAGGATTCCTTTCCTTTGCCGTGCATAGATCAGATAGTCGACTCGACCTCGGGGTGCGAAACCCTATGCTTCCTTGATGCGTATTCCGGATACCACCAAATCGCGATGAAGGAGTCCGACCAGCTCGCAACCTCCTTCATCACCCCGTTCGGATCGTACTGTTACGTGACGATGCCGTTCGGGCTCAAAAACGCCGGCGCCACCTACCAAAGGTGTATGCTTAGGTGTTTCGACGAACTCATCGGACCGACCGTTGAGGCGTACGTGGACGACA